>SJYO01050415.1:41873282-42473282 GCA_006410555.1 Capra ibex
TTATACGATAGATCCAACCAGTATTGAAAAGAAGGTTCCTCATTCACAGAAAATTAAAGTACCGACGTCAGTGGTAGACGTCACTAAAACCTCGGGGGGCTTTATTTCAGACTGTGACAAAGGTGACAAAGGGGTAGATAAAGGGTACTTCACTACCCTGGTCTACGGTACCAGAAGCAAAAGACTTACATGAAATGAGTACAGAGGGGAGTTCACACTCGTAGAGTCTCTTAGTAGGAATTGGTGAGAGAGATTTTCTTGTGGGTGGGGTAATGAAACACTAAAAGAGACGGAAAACAAAACGAGGTAATTTTAGTAGTAAGAAACATACAAAAATAAACGATGATAATATAAAGAAGACGATATAGTTACCCCTATCTCTTAAAAAGAACAAATGACGATATAAGAGTTATGAATCTTATGTCTCCCATAAAATTTTATAAACGACCTATCTGAGAGTATGTCCACAGTGACCTAGTCTTTATATTTTATCATTTTACTTATGGTAACCTTTTCCTTCCGTTAGAGGACAAACTTTTGTGTCCTCTTTACTTTCTTTTAGTCCTTTCACCATTTACCTTGTTTTGACCTTTCCCCCGTACATCCTTGAGAGACCCGAAATAAGTCAAAAAGACATTCGGATTTTAATGGAATTCCATAAGGAATCCATTTGTCAAAACAGGAGGTCCCGAGTCCTAAAAATGAAGTGTCCAGATCCTCCTTTTCCGTAATCAACCCAGAAACTCTTGAAGGTTCGATTATTGAGTTTCTACACCGGTTAATTCGTTGACCGGTTTTTTTCGATTTTAATTCGTTAAAATTGTTACCGGAGGGAAACGGACTAGTAGTTGATGAATGGACCCGAGTCTAGAGAACAGTGGAGGACATGTTGGAAGGTTCCAAGAAAGGGAACGAGGTTATTCCTCTCGTGTAGATCGAATCTTTACCTTTGAGGACAAATATTCACCTTTACCTATGCCAATGTGAGACAAATTTTACCTCGTGTAACAAGTCGTTCATTGTTCCAGTTAACATCTTTCTAATTCTACTTCCCAGATACTTCTTATGTCTTCTATGTCTACGGGTTACCTCGACAGGTAAAGATTCAGATATTTCGTGTTTTGTAAATAAACCCTGATCTCCAGACTTTAAGTCGATCCGTGAAGCTTTGAAAAGATTTAAAGTGTTTCTGCCCAACTTACTAATCCTCGTCTGTTCGAATGGGTGACTCTGGTCCAACGACATCAAGAGGTCGTAGTGTAGAGACATGTCTAGGAAGACAAGGTTCAGGTCCATACGGGTAAGGAGGACACTCTTCAGATACCGGTGTAGGAACTTGTTATGATTGGAGACTCTACTGTTTGGGTCACAATTACCATTTTGTTTGTTTTTTTATAAAAGATCTTCATTACTCTCTTCTTTTCACAATGTATTTCACCGGGTCTCTCTTTTCTCAAACGTTATTCCAATTCATTACCTTTCCTTTAATACACTATTTACATCTCGTGGATGAATCAAAGATTTGTAAGGATAATGAGACAATATCGAAGAGTACTTGTCAATGTCCTTACTTGTTTTCGGTCCACTCATCTCAAGAGACTAATTTACTTTATGAGACACGTTCGGGTACGTACTTACGACAGCGAAGTCAGTATAGACTAAGTGATGTTGGGATACATGATATCGGGTGACCCGAGGAGACAGGTACCCTAAGAGGTCCGTTCTTATGACCTCACCCAACGGTACGAGAGGAGACCCCCAAAAGGGTTGGGTCCCGAGTTTGGGTGTAGAGAATATAGAGGACGTAAACACTCCGCCCAAGAAATGGTGTTCGTGATGGACTTTTCGGACACATTCGTATATTGTGTACGTTTAAGGGTTTATTCAACGTTCAAGAAAGGAGGGGAGAAGGGAAATTTCTTGACTTTTATTCATTCTCTTTCCTACCTTCCCTCCCTTCTTCCTCTCCTACCTTCTTTCTTCCTTCCCTCTTCTTTTTCTTTGGACTACCGGGTAGGTTTATAGAAAATTTTATAAATAGAATCTTTTATTCTAAAAATATATTAAATTCCCAAATAAAGGTTGAATTCAGAGTCTTATTGAATCGTTATTAAAAGAGGGAACAGGACCGTTTAGGAAAGTATCAGTAGTAAAAATGTTCCATATACTATATTATATAGTATAATACTAACATTAGTAAAAGAAAGGAAAAATTTTTTGTAAAATAAATAAAAACCGATGTGACCTGAAAACAACGACGTGAGCCCGAAAGAAATCAACACCTCTTACCCTCGATGAGAGGGAACACCATACACCTGGAGAGTAACACCACCGAAGAGGACAACGTGTCATGCCCGAGATCAGTCCACCCGAAGTCATCAAGGGTTTGTGTCCGAGTCATCAACGCCGAGCACCCAAAGTCTCGAGTCCGAGTCTTCAACACCACGTACCCGAATTAACGGGGCACCATACACCCTAGAAGGGTCTGGTCCCGAACTTGGTCACAAGGGACATAACGTTCCGCCTAAGGGTTGGTGACCTTGTGTCTTCGGGACATTAGTAAAAGAAAAGGAAGGAAAGGGAGGAGGGTAGGGTACGTTACATGTCGATTACCCTAGAATTACGGGATGGTCTCTGACTTGGGGTCGGGAGCCGTCACCTCCACGTCTCAAGATTGGTGACCTGGTGGTCCCTTAAGGGACGTTAGTAAAAGAATAAAAAACCATAAATCAAACATAAGGAAGAGATTACAGTCAAGACAAAGATTTAAGAGTTTATGGAGTAAGAGACCGAGACAATGGTCAGTAGTAACGAGTGACATGTGTAGCGAATAAGACTCGTTGTCTTTCGGTTACTTTCTACTGGATTTGAGTGTGTCTGTACCAGGAACTGAATGTGTACAATAAGTCTAAGTTTTGCCTGCAACAGTGACCATAATTGGAGACTCTATAAGTGGCTGTACTATGAGAGAAACAAGAGTCAGGACGTAAACTAGTGTAAAGTTAGAATTTTCGGAGTGTCTGGTTTCTAGAGTGGTGTAAGACTCTATTTGTCGTTAAAGATAGGATTAGTAGGTCTTTTATCTCAGTTACTGTTTCTGACTTAAAACATATACGTCAGGGTAGAGTAGTTTGGTGTTACTGTCCTCTCCAAGATGAGAAAAGAATTATACAAAGGACTAAACGTCTTACCTAGGGTTTATACCGATCTCTTCTCTCCCGACCCCGAATCATTCCGTCTTTTAGACCTCCATTCTTATAACTCGTAAGTATATGATCTTTTGTTCTGATAAACTACTTCCCTTCTTTTTTGTAGTTGAATGTACCCCGTACCGAATCTTACCGTTTAATAATCAGGAGGAGACCGAAGAAGAACACCTTTTCACGTCTCAGGACTCTTCTCTCCCAGTCCTTCATTTTCCTTGGTACTCTTGTCCGAACGAAGATTTACTGATTCAATTCTATTTATGAAGGAAGGGAAAAGTACCGTGAACCAGGGAAGGTACGGGATTATGTGTATGACTCTAAACGTCTTTAGATTTTTTAGTTTACGGAAGGAGTTATAGTTTTTTGTGTCTATGTCTTAATTAAATACGATTTCGTCATGGGTTAAGGATACTACAAGAATCCCAAGAGACTGGACTCACCAAGTGTAAAAGTCTGATCCCCTGGGACTAGGTTGTACGTGGGTTCAGTACGGACGAAGTTCCTAAAATTACCCGGGAGTCCGGATCTTCACATGATATAGGTACATCCGGTTTAGGACCTTGTTTCTGAAGTATGTTGATTCTAGACACAAAAAAGGGGTCAAGATTGTGTGATGTATGGTCTCGCACGGAGGGACTGAACAAGAGTACAAGGTCCACTTTCTTCATAAAACTCAAGTTTCAAAGTAAGTCCGGTGTACTTCAGTGTGATCTGAGTAGGTGATTGGTTCCTTGTTTGGGTTTCGTAGGAAAAGACAAACAAACAAAAAAAAAATTAACCTCCTTTTAACGAAATGTCACGACACAACCAAAGACGACATGTTGTTACACTCAGTTGGTATCACATGTATATAAAGGAGGTAGAACTGGAAATAAAAATTAACATAAATAAATAAAACCAGTACGTCGAACATCCTAGAATCCAGGGGTTGGTCCCTGACTTTGGACCCGAGAGCCCTCACCTTCACTCCTTGTAAGAAATTGTCCTTTGACGGACCCCTGAAGGGATCACTACGTCACCAATTCTGAAACACGAAGGTGGTGTCCTCCTTGTCTGAGTTAGGGACCACCCCCTCGGTTCTAGTCCGTACGGCGTACTGAGCCGGTATCCTTCTTTTTGACCTATAAGTAGAAAAATAACAACTCAACATTATTAAGGAGTGTGTGAGATTTTCTTAGATTAAGGAAGAACTTGTACTTTAAAAGTTTAAAACCTAGGACGAAACATCCGATATGTGGACCTCGTAGGGTCCACCGTGATTATAAATTCTTGGACGGACGGTTACGTTCTCTGTATTCTCTGCACCCAACCTAGGGACCTAGTCCTTCTAGAGGACCTCTTCCCTTATCGTTGGGTGAGATCATAAGAACGTACCTTTTAGGGTACTTGTCTCGTCGGACCGTCCCAACGTTTCTCAACCTATGTTGACATCACTGGATCACATGTACGTAACACCCGATATAAAAGTGAAAGAAAGGAAACTTCGACCATTCAAAAATTAAAACTCCTTCAGGTTAAATACATATATAAAAAAGGGAAACCGACGAATATGAGAATGTAAATCCAACTACCACGTAAAAACACACACCGTACTCCATGGTACTCGGACACTATTTATAAAGTGTTCACGATAGAACTGAGTTGTGACTACAATACCGATTTTTGAGAGTGAAGGAGAAGTGTCCTTCAACCGATTTGTGGGAGGAATATATGAAGAGAATAGTTCCAGATTGTGTTATATCGAAACGACCCGATGGGTACCTATGGAGTCATCGGAACGGTAACATTAAAAGTGATGTAGGTAGAAGAAGGTGTTCGTGTCCATGCTGTAATATACCTACTGGAGGAGGAGGTATTTACCTCTAAGTAAATTGTACGAGTAATTCCTGCATTTTTATGAGTGTTTTCTCGAATGTTTTTCTCAGTATCCGGTAACGGAGTACGCATTACATTTCGGGAATGTGACACCATTTTAAGGACTTTTCATAACCATTTTGACCTGTCGAGATAGGGTCTGTGACAGGTATTTGACGACACTTTAGAGAGTCCCTGGTATTTCAGTTCAGAATAAGTCCAGACCTTCGTTGTATAGAGGAATGACTGTTTAAAATTAGAGTGACTACGACAGTGAATGTTTGGTAGGGTGGCACTTTTCCTTGAGTAGGTTGTTTTCCGAGGTGTTAGAGAAGTTTAATTTTAGTCGTCAGTGAAGGACAATCACCGGAGTCTCTGACGGAGAAACATCTCCGGTGTCGTTAGAGAGTGCGGAGACTTGGTTGATACCGCAGGTGGATGTCCGATTACTACGTTCTTTGACGGGGGAAACCGGGATACGACACGTAGTAATCTCACTGTTGACGACCGATCTACGATTCTAGAGAACCTTTATTTCCGAAAGTTTCTGGGATTCGGACCCTTAGAGACTTGGTTCTACGGATAATACGGAACCTAGTACCTTAACCGTGATAGTGTTCGATTCACGTTCATGACTCCGGAGGAACTATGTAGGACATTCACATCGGTTTAAGATCCGGAGATTTTATAAGGTAAATGTCCTCCCTGACCAGAAGGGATAGGGATCAGGGAACGACCTACACTACCACGATCTCCTTCAGTGGGGAGGGGGTCTCAGGAACTGATCCTTAGGCGGACCCTAATTGACTCATCTGTTGTTACCGTCAAGTGTCTGGAAGACCTGTCGTGGTGGTGGTAGTACTCACTACCTTCAGTCACCTTACAACGACGAAAGGTAGGGAATTGATCGTACAAGGGGTATTTCCTGTCCTGGGTCCTGGGTTCCCCGTCTTGTTCATCAGTTTGAAATCCTTCAGTAGAAACGTGTTTACAGGACTGGTTGAGTACCAAGATAGACGTATAAAAATGTTTGAGAACCCGGTGACGAGTTCTCAAAGGGGAAATTCACATTTCTTTAGAATGTCTATGACTTTAGAATGTCTATGACTTTGTATTTAGTTTCAGTGTGTAGAGACTTATATGTTCCGGAAAGGTCCTGTTAGGACTAAAGGAAGACTCAAGGTCTGTAATGACTGTCACTGGTTCCGTGTGTAAATTGAAGAGTATTATGTGTTACGACCCGGGGACTCTTTCCGTAAGTTACCTTGAAAGTAAAGGGTTATCCAGGGTCCGTCGCCCAAATGAATTCTCTGTATTACTAGAGAAAGTTGTCGAGGGAAAATTTACCGTCACATATTTTCCTGGGGGATGTACACAGAGAGAGAATGGGGTTCGGAATTAGAGAGGATTAAATTCCGGGTAACCCACTGAGTGTACAGTTTCTTTGAATTCCCTTGAAGGAATAGTGATAAAAGACAGACCTCGGTGCAATCCGTAATGACTGTTTTACCTCCGTCCGGGGTTGGGGGAGAGGAGTAGAGCGTCCGTACCGGGGCCCTACTTCCTCAATCCGGAACACTAAGACTGAACAAGAAAGGAAAGAAGTCAACTCAACCGACCTTTCTTACAATTCCACGAACTCTCTTCATACTCTTTCGTGTTTCGGAAGATGTCAACACGGGTCTTTTATTAGATATTTTATTGGTAACTGTAAACAAGTTCCTAGAAATGTTTCTTACAAGGTCCTACCCGTGTATCCGGTGTCGAACTCCGGTCCCCTTCCTAATAATAGACTCCGGACAAACACTCCCCTTACAAATACCGTTTTCTTCAAACCCCAAATCCTTATTAATTCTTATCGATCTTCGGAAAAATCCTCTATCACTAGAATTCTACGATCCCCGTTTGTCCTAAATCTTTCTATTCTTTATTTGACTCCTTACACTGTACTCAATGTTGCATTAGTGTTCAATTCATATCCTGTGTATTCTCTTTCATCTATTATCTATCATTTCGGCTAAGACTTAGCGACTTCCTCCTTGAGACATCCTGTTGTTACTAAAGACCTCTATTATTTAGACCCACCCCTTTTGATTTTTACAGTTTGGAGACTGGATTACGAAAACAGTTTCATATTTTCTTTTGGACTTCGAACTTTATTTGTACATCAAGGTATGATATTCAGTCTCCGATGTAGTAGTAGACGGCTGTGGTGAGTGGGGAAGTCCGACTAAGGGACCGACGACCTCGACTTGAGACCGTTAAAAGATATAAATCTTCCCTTATACAGAGTGGGAGGTGTGTGTACTTCTGTAGTGTATACTTGAGAAAATTATTATTTCAGAGGGAGATAGAATTACCTAAAAAGTTATGACGACAGTAAAGTAGTCCCGACCTTCAGTCTATCTCCCGTGTATGAGAGAAGTCTGAGCAATTGACAGGGTACCCTCTTCGTAGACAGGTGGATCATACACTAGGTAAACTCGGATTGAAAGGG
Source organism: Capra ibex (assembly GCA_006410555.1). Classification (NCBI taxonomy): domain Eukaryota; kingdom Metazoa; phylum Chordata; class Mammalia; order Artiodactyla; family Bovidae; genus Capra; species Capra ibex. Next base: position 41,880,840 of record SJYO01050415.1, read on the forward strand.
AGGGGTCCTTTGGAACGGGTTATAAACATAATATTTCCAAACCTTTATTTAGACTCGACAGAAAGACTAGGCAAGGTAGTTTAAGTTTAATCACGAGGATCCAATTCGGAGAATTAGATGTCCTTTATGTCTTTTTGTACAATTACTATGTCACCCTTTGATATACCTTGTTTAGTGGGTCAAAGAATGTTTATGTAACGTTTATCTCTCTCTGTTTCTTCCCCTTATTCTTTAGTACCAAAGATTTTTTCTGAAATGATCCTTTCAATATTTACTTAGTGTTTTGTACCCAGAATAGACTTAGGTCTAAGTTTCTTTGGAGTTTTAAAAAATCAATAAACGTGTCAAGTCAAGTCAAGTCAACGAGTCAGTACAGGCTGAGAAACGCTGGGGTACCTGACGTCGTACGGTCGAAGGAACAGGTAGTGGTTGAGGGTCTCAGGTGGGTTTGGGTACAGGTAACTCAGCCACTACGGTAGGTTGGTAGAGTAGGAGACAGTAAGGCAAGAGGACGGGAATTAGAAAGGATCGTAGTCCCAGAAACGTTTACTCAGTCGAGAAGTGTATTCCACCGGTTTCATAACCTCAAAGTTGAAGTTGTAGTCAGGAAGGTTACTTATAAGTCCTGACTAAAAGAAATCCTACCTGACCAACCTAGAGGAACGTCAGATTCTCTTACAGTTCTCAGAAGAGGTTGTGGTGTCAAGTTTTCGTAGGTAATAAACCGTGAGTCGAAAGAAATATCAGGTTGAGAGTGTAGGTATGTACTGATGACCTTTTTGGTGTCGGAACTGATCTGTCTGGAAACAACCTTTTCATTACAGAGACGAGAAAATATGTGATAGATCCAACCAGTATTGAAAGGAGGGTTCTTCATTCGCAGAAAATTAAAGTACCGACGTCAGTGGTAGACGTCACTAAAACCTCGGGGGGTTTTATTTCAGACTGTGACAAAGGTGACAAAGGGGTAGATAAACGGTACTTCACTACCCTGGCCTACGGTACTAGAAACAAAAGACTTACAACTCGAAATTCGGTTGAAAAAGTGAGAGGAGAAAGTGAAAGTAGTTCTCCGAAAAATCAAGGAGAAGTGAAAGACGGTATTCCCACCACAGTAGACGTATAGACTCCAACAACGATAAAGAGGACCGTTAGAACTAAGGTTGGACACGAAGTAGGTCGGGCCGTAAAACGTACTACATGAGACGTACATTCAATTTATTCGTCCCACTGTTGTATGTCGGAACCACATGAGGAAAAGGATAAACCTTGGTCAGACAACAAGGTACAGGTAAAGTTGACAACGAAGGACTGGGCGTATGTCTAAAGAGTACCCTGTCCAGCCCCCAGACCATAAGGGTAGACAAAGTCTTAAGAGGTGTCAAATAACACTCGGCGTGTCCGTTTCCGAAACCGTATCAGTTATTTCGTCTTTATCTACAAAAAGACCTTGAGAGAACGAAAAAGTTACCAGGTCACCTACAACCGTTAAACCAGAGACCAAGGAGACGGAAAAGATTTTGGTCGAACTTATAGACCTTCAAGTGCCAAGTACATAACAACTTCGGACCGACCCTCTTAAAACTCGTAATGAAATAATCGTACACTCTACTCACGTTATCACACCTTCAAACTCGTAAGAAGTCGTAAAGGAAAGGAACCCTAGCCTTACTTTTGACTGGAAAAGGTCAGGACACCGGTGACGACTCAAAAGGTTTAAACGACCGTGTAACTCACGTCGTGAAAGTACAAACGGGACTCTCCTTCAGATTCATGACTCTCCCCTTGTCCGTCCTTCCGGTCCCCAGAGGTCGACCTCCTTTATCGGACGTTCACAGTCTGTAAATATAGAGAGAATTCGTCGTCCTCCTTTGTTTGATCGCTATAAAAAAGGAAGAGATATGTTTAAATTTTCCTCCAAAGAGAATTTTAAGACACAACGGTATCACTGTGGACCAAAGTGGACTTCAATTGGTTACGGAAAAAGAATACCTTTACAAACAGAATTCGATACGATTACATGATATGTAAATGGGGTTTGAGACAGTTAAACCAAGGCGGAAAACCGAGTCTTGGATGAACTGTTTGGTCATACAATATGAGTCTATAACAAGGAGATTAGATACATTTACTTTGATAAACATACCACTAGACGGGAAGAAGTTCTAAGTTCAATTAGTGAAATACCGGGTTCTATTTGGTAAACCTCGGTTCTAATAGGGTTTTACGTAGAATACCCACTCCCCGGACCACGGTAAGACTCAAAACTCTGTGAGGAAAGAAAGTAATTGTGTTACGACCACTGATATATTGTAGGTCGACTTCTGATCGTCCCCCGATGAGAAAGACGGGGGAAGACTACGGATACAGTCTTCGAAAGAGATAGAGGAAATATGAAATTATTTTGAAATAATGTGTTTTCGAGATTCGCTAGTTCGGAGTAGAGACCGGGGTCTAACTTAAGAGGAGACCCCCGGTTCTTAGGGCCGCAGTACTAAGTTGTTGTTGGAAAGTCATGATTGACCTGTAGACTAATAATTTGTTCATAACAAATGAAATTCCCTTTTATTACCATAACACTAATTTTAAAATTTTTCTGAGTAGTAAGAGTATATGTGACTTTACAAATACGGACTTTAGTATGTATAAACTTTTTACTTCCGTAGACGAAGTCTTATTGTCACCCCACCCATCGGACACACGTACGATTCAACGAAATCAGTCCAGGTTGAGAAACACTGGGATACCTGACATCGGATGGTCCGAGGGGTAGGTTCCCTAAGAGGTCCGGTCTTAGGACCTCACCCAGGGAGGAGGTCCCTAGAAAGACTGGGTCTCTAGCTTGGGAACAGAGACGGTAGAGGACGTGACCGTCCATCCAAGAAATGGTACTCGTGGTGGACCCTACGGGGACCCCACCCGTCTCCATATTTAATTTGTTCTGACCGATACTCAGTTAGTAATAACCTCTACTCGTTTCCTACCATGTGTCTCCAAGTAATTATAAAACAGATAAAAACATATCAAAATTAAAAAGTTTTATTTTTCAATTTCTTTTACGACTAGTACCTAGTCACTTAACTAAAATGGTGTGTGTGTGTTTATTCCTTTGTTGGGGTACCAAACTTTTCGAGATGTTATCGTGTAATTATTGAAAGAATTCAAAAGATTGTTGGTCTTTTCATGGAACTTATTTTGTATTTTAGTCTTTTTTAATTAATCATTTCACTACTGTGTCGGAGAGACTCCCTTTTATATCGTTCTTGAAAATTTTAAATTTCAAGTGTGCATTCATCCGGGTCTTTTACCGTAAGTAGGATGGTTGTTTGAAGAGTTTGCTCGTAAATGTGTTCCTATAAATAGGGTAGTGACAAATGTTATCGTTTTCTGACTGTTTGTGAATTTTCCCCAGTCAAAAAATTTAATATCTTCGTACTTTATGTCAAGTCGATATTTTTCTCTCATTGGGAAGTATATGATTATTTCCATCTCCTAGGGGGACTTTCATGAGTTCTTTGACCAGTGTGACAAACGGAAACTTCACCCTTTAGATGTACTGTTTTCCGTGTCGACCCTCTCTCTTAAGCGTCTTGTGAGAAAACTTGTAAAATTTATGAATATCATAGTAGAGAATTGTTTGGACTCTTCTTTTATGATTTTCTTTCCGAAGTTCAAAGTGAGACACCCTAAATAACATAAAGAAGTTTTAAGTATCTTTTCCTGATTCGTATGTCCACCATAATTTTATAAACCGTGTAGTTATACCCATGGAGTCCAATTTTCCTCTCTATACCTCACGTTGTCGAAGAAACCCAGGTAAGGAGATGGGAAGGGGGTTGGGACTAATGAGAAACCTTATCGTTCCGGGTTCTTGGTCTAGTGACTTTCCTAGGAACGACACCTAAAAGTTCTATATCTTTCTATTTAGGACTTTTAGGTCTTTCGTTATGTCTATGTTTTTTCTGTTTTTGTTGAATGGAATCTATTTTACGAACTAACAGGTTGTCGATGAGAAGCGAACCAGAGACCAGTGGACACATTCTTTTCAACCATTCTTAATTTTTTAGAAGTCTGTGGTTCGGAAAGAAAGTCCGTTCTGACTAAACAATCTTTGTTGTAGAAGATGAGGGGAACGGGGTGGGGGTACGAGGACAAAACGAGTTTCAAAATTAAAAGTAAAGTCCCAGGTTCCTAAACAATTGTTTTCTTTGGTGAGTTTGTTAACGTTATAAATTATCTCTTAATAGATTGAATGGAAGTTATGTGTTAGGAATTTTCTTTTTTTTTTTGTCTTTGTCATTTTGACATTGTCGTATATGTAGTAGATGAACCCTCAGGTCATCGTAGGTCTTGGTTTGTCGTGTCCCTTTAGGGGAGATTGTCGTTAGACCTCAGTGTCAAAGCTTTGTCAGGGGCCGCCACGCAAGTTGGGTGCCCACTCTTAAATTTTAACGTCAAGGACGAATATTAAAGGCGCCTTTTGACTATGGTAGTAGTCAAACGATCGTTCAACGTCGAGACTTTGAGATAGAAAAAATGTTACGGCAAATAAATAGATCGCTCAGTTTCCTAAAGCAATTGGGCCCCAATTGCTTAGAGTCTAGAGGTTCCCGAGTTTTTAGGGTTCTGGGCGAGGGATAGAATAGATACACGGGGAGCCGAAGAAACCTTGTTGGCCACGTGACACCTTGTCCGTACATCATTCCCGTCACACGACCGTCCAGTCTTCGTGACGAAAGAACAGAGACTCCAGACTTGTTCTGATGAAGGTAAATTAAAGGGATTGTCGTGGGAGTAAGGACTTAAATTTTTCTGTGAGTCGTCTTTCAACCACTCACTGAACTCGTTACTGCGGGAGGGAAAGGTCCTTGGTCCCACCTTCACCTCTTAGGGGTGTCCAAGTGGGCCACCTAATGACTCCCCGCTCTAACTTTAGAATGATGGAGGCAAAGACAAAGACCGAGATTTTAAGAATAAGACGCTCGTCCAGAGACTGAACTTCTGTTCAAGAAATGAACCAGTAAGCGCGTTGCAGTGTGTTGGAATGACTACCAACTTCCGTGTTAATGGTGAGAGCGGTTCACAAGTGTGTGTTTTAGTACGTTAGAGTATCCGTGTAGTGCAATGTGTGTGTGTGTGCGCGCGCGCGCGCGATTGCGGACTCTGAGATCTGTGCCGGCCAGAGACGTGGCGCCGAGTCTGTTGCGGAGTGGAAGTCGAAGGGGCCGCAGGACGTCCCATGGTCGCTTGCTCCATCAAAGTGTGAGGCGGGAGGGGTGCGGCGTCCCGGCGAGTTGACCAAATTTATGTCGTCGCGACTTTTGAACCATCCTTCACCGTATTGTGGGCGTCCAAAGACCCTTTACATCAGGTTGTGGCTTTCTGGGCTCTCTCGGACGTTAGGTCTCGGGAGAACCTCGGGAGAAGCCATGGAATTAGGACGTTCCCATAGTCCGTCCTGGACACCCAGGAGGCGACTGAGGGCCCCCGTCCCTTCCCACCCCCTCTTAGTGAGGCAAGTCGACATCAAGTCTGACACTTCTCCTGGGAGGCGCCCGTAAGACCTCCCTTCGAATAAAGGCGGTACCCCTGAAGACCCTGAACGTCACACAAATTCTCGGGGTCGAGGTCCTCAAGCACTACCTGTCCCTTCGGACCGCACGGCGTCAGGTACCCCAGCGTTTCTCAGCCTGAACTGACACTCTGACTGGGGATCTTGATTCTCAGGGTCTCCCGTCTCACCGTAGCAGGACAAGAGTCAGGGTCGAACCCGCCCCGACGCTACCTACGGCGGTTTCTCATGATCTCAGGCTTCCAGGACCGTCCACCTCCCCTTCTATCTCGTCTAAGACTCCTTTGCCTTCCTCTCCTTAGGGGTCCGTGATTCGCGTCGGACCGGACAACATCCTCCCGTACTCTTCTCACTGGGAAGTCACGACCACACTCATGTAAACGAAGTCAAACACTGGAACCCACCTCACCCCAACCACCAACACATCGACAAGGACTCTGTAAAAAAAAAAACTTAAATAAAAATTAACCTCCTATTAACGAAATATTATAACACAGCCAAAGAAGGTATGTAGTTGTGTTTAGTCGGGATTCATATATATACAGGGGAAGAAGAATTGAAAGGGTTGGGTGGGGGAGGGGTAGGGTGGACAAACCCAACAGTGTCTCGTGGTCCAACTCGAGGGACGGTAGGATTCGTTTAAAGCGACCAATAGATTAAAATGTATACCCATTACACATACAAAGTTACGATGAGAGAGTTAAACAGGGTGGAAGAGGAAGGGGACGGACTCTTTCAAAAATACTAAAAAAATTTTTCATAAATTTATGAGAAACTTGTATTGTACGTTTTTTTTTTTTTTTTCACGGATTTAGTAATCTCATCTCGACCCACTTAAAAGAACGTAAAGAAAAGGAAAAAACTACCAAAACAAGTGACGGAGGACGTCTCATAATACTTGGAGACAGGTATCAAAAGTCCGTGAGATTGATGGTCTAGATTAGGGAACTTAGATAAACAGTGGAGGTGACATATTAGTATTCCCTAAACTAAATCCAGTACCGACTTACCGGATCACTAAAAGGGGAATCAATCTGACTTAAAACGATATTCTTTGACTACTAGACTCGGTGTCGGTCGAGGTCCAGAACAAAAACGAATTTAGTTTAGGGAATACTAATATGTCACCTTCACTGTTTATCTAAGTTTCCTAATCTAGACTATGTCACGGACTTATTGAGACCTACCTCCAAGCACTGTCACATGTCCTCCGTCACTAGTTCTGGTAGGGGTTCTTTTTCGTTACGTTTTTCCGTTTTACCAACAGACTGTTCCGGAATTTTATCAACTCTTTTCTTCTCTTCGATTTCCGTTTCCTCTTTTCCTTTCTATATGGGTGAACTTACGTCTTAAGGTTTCTGATCGTTCCTCTCTATTCTTTCGGAAGGAGTCTCTAGTTACGTTTCTTTATCGCCTTCTGTTGTCTTACCCTTTCTGATCTCTAGAGAAGTTCTTTTAATCTCTATGGTTCCCTTGTAAAGTGTGTTTCTACTCGTGTTATTTCATGTCTTTAAGATACCTGGATTGTCTCCGTCTTCTATAATTCTTCTCCACCGTTCTTATGTACCTTGCTACTATGTTTTTTCTAGAAGCACTGGGTCTATTGATGTTACGAGATCCACTAGTGAGTGGATCTCGGTTTGTAGGACCTTTCGTTTCAGTTCACCAGTAATCCTTCGTAGTGATACTTGTTTCGATCACCTCCACTACCTTAAGGTCAACTCGATAAAGTTTAGGATTTTCTACTACGACACTTTCACGACGTGAGTTATACGGTCGTTTAGACCTTTTGAGTCGTCACCGGGGTCCTAACCTTTTCCAGTCAAAAGTAAGGTCAGGGTTTCTTTCCGTCACGGTTTACAAGTTTGTAAACCGTCATCTTACAAGTTTGATGCCGTGTTAGCGTGAGTTGAGTGTACGATCGTTTCATTACGAGTTTTAAGAGATTCGGTCCGAAGTTGTCATGCACTTGGCACTTGAAGGTCTACAAGTTGGACCAAAACCTTTCCCGTCTCCTTGGTCTCTAGTTTAACGGTTGTAGACGACCTGGTAACTTTTTCGTTCTCTCAAGGTCTTTTTGTAGATGAAGAAGAAATAACTGTTGTGGTTTCGGAAACTGACACACCTAGTGTTATTTGACACCTATTAAGACTTTGTCTACCCTTATGGTCTGGTGGACTGGACGGAGAATTCTTTGGAACGTCCAGTCCTTCGTTGTCAATCTTGACCTGTACCTTGTTCTCTGACCAAGGTTTAGTCCTTTCCTCATACAGTTCCGACATATAACAGTGGGACAAATAAATTGAATGTACGTCTCATGTAGTACGTTTTACGGCCCGACCTACTTTGTATTCGACCTTAGTTCTAACAGTCTTCTTTATCGTTGTTGGAGTCTATACGTCTACTGTGGTGGGAATACCGTCTTTCACTTCTTCTTGATTTCTCGGAGAACTACTTTCCCTTTCTCCTCTCACTTTTTCAACCGAATTTCGAGTTGTAAGTCTTTTGATTCTAGTACCGTAGGTCAGGGTAGTGAAGTACCGTTTATCTACCCCTTTGTCACCTTTGTCACAGTCTGAAATAAAACCCCCCGAGGTTTTAGTGACGTCTACCACTGACGTCGGTACTTTAATTTTCTGCGAATGAAGAACCTTCCTTTCAATACTAGTTGGATCTATCATATATTTTTTCGTCTCTGTAATAAAAAGGTTGTTTCCCGACAGATCAGTTCCGACACCAAAAAGGTCATCAGTACATACCTACACTCTCAACCTGATATTTCTTTCGACTCACGTCTTCTTAACTACGAAAACTTGACACCACAACCTCTTTTGAGAACTCTCAGGGAACCTGACGTTCCTCTAGGTAGATCAGGTAGGATTTCTCTAATCAGGACCCACGAGTAACCTCCCTGACTACAACTTCGACTTTGAGGTTATGAAACCGGTGGAATACACCTCTCGACTGAGTAACCTTTTCTGGGACTACGACCCTTTCTAACTTCCGTCCTCCTCTTCCCCTACTGTCTCCCACTCTACCGACCTACCGTAGTGACTGAGTTACCTGTACTCAAACGTTTTTGAGGCCCTAAACCACTACCTGTCCCTCCGGACCGCACGACGTCAGGTACCCCAGCGTTTCTCAGTCTGTACTGACTCGTTGACTTGACTTGACTATACTATCACGGAGAGGTAAAAGTCAACGTTTCTTACATTAGTTAGTCTAAAGTCATAACTGGTAAACCACTGCACTTACACATCCCAATAGAGAACATAACAATCTTTTCCCACAAACGTGACCAAACATACTGATTACACAAGAGAACCGTTTTGAGACAATCGGAAACGGGACGAAGTAAAAAATGAGGTTCCAGTTTGAACGGACAATGAGATCCATAGAAACCTGTGGGATGAACCTGTTCAAGGGTTCTACTTTCCAACAACGACTCGACACTTTCTGTGGCTCTAAGAACCGGAGACCTCCTCTCCTTAAGTTAGACCCCGGTCAGTACTCCGAACTACCGAGTCTCGAAAACTCACTGTTTCAAAATAATTTCATATTTCCGTTATCTCTTTCGAAGACTACATCTGTAGTCTTCCCCCGTCTTTCTAACGGGGGGACGATCAGAAACCGTCCTTCAATATATCGGTCATCGTCCGACGATTAATCTCTTTCCTTTACAGAGTTTGAGTCTCTCACCGTGGTCCAGGGAGTGGGTGTTGTATGTAAAACTCTATTGTAACCGTGTTCCACTCAGTAGGACCCGGTATTTTACTAACTGCACTTAGAACTTCTTTCCGTCTAAAGGTTCGTTTATATATCAGAGTAATTGTATCGAATTCTCTTGTAAAGGTACTCATTTTGTATGACCAAACAGTTCGTGCAAGACTCTGAATCCTCTTGCCTGAACTTCTTTCTATCGCAGATCCTATTTATGTATCAAGTAATTGTTTCGAATTCTTTTTATAAAGGTATTCTTTTTGTGTAACCAATCCCGTTCCAAACTCTTTTCTATTCAAGTCCACCTTGGTCCACAGTAGTACCGTTGTTTCTTAAAATTTTCTTTGGAGGAAAATTTAAACATATCTCTTCCCTTTTTTAAGACTGTGTACACCAAACAAAGGAGGACGACGAATTCTCTCTCTATTTTTTACAGACTGTGAACGTCGGATAAAGGAGGTAAACCTCTGGGGATGGGAAGGACGGACAATGAGAGAGTACCACAATCCCTCACAAGAGTAAAGTAAGAAAATGTACATCGACAGGTCAAAAGGGTCGTGGTGAATATCTGACAGACTACGACCCTTCCTAACTTCCGTTTTCGTCTTCCCCCACAGTCTCCTCATCTACCAATCTATCGTAGAGACTGAGTTACCTGTACTTAAACTCGTTTGAGATCCTCTATCACCTCTTGTCTCCTCGGACCTCACGGTGTCAGGTACCCCAGAGTTTCTCAATGTATGTTGAATCACTGACTTGGTGTTGAAAGGAGGGAATATATAAGAACGGAAGTAACAGTATCTAATCCACCGGTGTCTACACATCCAAATAGAGACCCGAACGATAGGTCAAGGTAACTAGATATAAAGACAAAAACACGGTCATGGAATGTCAAACTAGTGGCATTGAAACATCATATCAGGCTTCGGTTCCTCGGACTAAGGAGGTCGAGACAATAAGAATTCTGACGAAAGCGATAAACCCCAGAAAACAAAGGTACATTTTACAATTAAAAAATTTTTAAGACACTTCTTACGGGAACCATTATACAACCCCTGACGTAACTTAGACATCTAACGAAACCTATCGTCTCAGTAAAAGTATTATCAGTAAGAAAGTTAGGTTCTTGTACCATATAGAGAGGTAGATAAGAACAGTAGAAACTGAAGAAAGTAGTTATAGAATCAAAAGACTCACATCCAGAAACGGAGGAATCCATCCAAAGGAGGATGTAATAAAATAAGAAAAGTTACACTGCCATTTATCCTGACAAGGACTTAGAGAGACTAGAAAACAACAATCACATATCCTTACTTAGAGAACGAAAAAGTTAACTTTAGTCAGGGAGACTGAAAAGTAAAACGAATTGAAAGAGACGGAGATATTTAAATCTTCTTTCAATGGATAACGTCGGAACTTCCCTACAAGAATACACTCTTATAGGGCTCTCTGAGACGTCCATGGGTTACGGAAACAAACCTCTCGACCTAAAAAGTACCCGTGTTCATTATAGAAAGAAATCCCACACGACTGTCGATATTGAGAACATCCTCCACCCCAACCTCTACCTCCCCGATCTCGAACCCAGCCCTCATTCCACAGGAGCCGAGTTCTCAACAGTGACGGGATGAACCCCGTCTTAAACTAGGGTCCAACAACCTCGTCTTCAGGACTCCCAGTCTGGGTTCGATCAAGACAAAATACTTGGTACGGGGAGCGAAGTCCGACCCCCGGGACCTCGTTCTCCCGGGACGTTCCCCCGGGTACAGTCGATGTCTCCAGTCTCGACAGAGGTTACACGACGGGTACGTGTGTGGTCGTTAACGAAGGGAGTGAGACAAATCTATTTTGGAACTCACGACCGTTTCAAGTAGAATCAGAAAGGTTACGTCAGTTAAAAAGGGGAAGGGATAAAGAAGTTGTCTCACGACCTTAGAGAGGAGTCCTTTAGACTTGTAGATGTTTCACAGAGAGTGGACACCCACAGACGACTTCAGTCGTGAGAGGTCCAAATAGAATTCACGTCGGTTCTTCCTGACCCCGGTCAAATATCTGAGGACGACCAAGTTGTCGGGTATATGGTTCTTGATAGACGGATAATGTACTATATGTGTCCACCCGCTCTGAGGAGAGTTCAGGTGACCCGATATCACGACCTAGGGTGTTGTTGGAGTCTCCGTTAAACAAACACCTATATACGGTTCAAATGAACATCCGTAGAATACGGTGATACTCCGATTATAATAAAAAGTCACAAGTCTAAAAATACTTTCTCGATAGGATAAAAAATTTCAAAATACTAAATGAAAACAGAAGAATTTAAATGTAAGAAATAAGAAGTAATTCTACTTAGTAAGAACAAGTCATTCCCTATGTACAACGAGTTTGAAACGGATACAAGTGAATGTATTTACAGAAAAGGAGTATTACAGAAACTACAACTTATTCCATCTCTAGTGGCAAGTTTGAAAAAGGTATTTATTGTTTCTGACTCTTCTACTGTTACTACTACCGATTTAATTAGTTCATAAATAATATACTATCCGTGTTGACATCTTAGGGGTAATAAACGAAGTCTTGGTGTGATTAATACGGGTGTCATGGTATTTGTGTAGTGTATACGTGTATTTTCCTAGACCTTCTTACTCGTTCAATCAATTACGACCCCTTCATTCATTGATTCAAGTCCCTACAATCGGTTTCCCTTCATTCTGAAATACCTACTACATATTTAGTACATTTCGTCTTCTCTAGGTGTGTAATAGAAATTTTACTTGTTGTTTACTTCGTCTGTGTAAGTTTTCCCCGGTTGTTTCATTGAGAAATACTACTTTTTAAAAAAGACATAAACTGTTTTTATTCCCAAACTATTTTTGTCCATTTATGAAATTACGGTCACCTTAACATTGTTATATAAATGTCTCTTTCTTATAATTTTCTACCAATATCGTACTAGTATGAAGAAAGTTTTCGTTACGGTCTATATTAGAATTTCCTAAACGAGGTTTTTAAACTGTCACTAATAGATACTGACCATTCTAATGTCTATTGATATAGATAAAAAGTGAGTATAAATGTAAAAATACATCCTTTTAACAAGACGTTTTTCTTGTCATATTTCAAATATTTTCTTTTTATTTTGTTGGAAGGTTTTGTTTTTCATGTATAGGTATTCTGTAATTTCCTATAATTTTCATTGGTATTGAATTGTGTTTGTCGCACTTTTTGTCTATGTTTGCGTCTATACGTTTATACTTTTGTTTATTCACTATAAATTCGAAGTATACATATTTTTATATGATAGTTTGTTACTTTTATATTTTATCTATACCAATAACTTATTTACTATAATCATACTCTTTACCCCCTCTCTCTTTTTCCCATTTAAATCTGGGAGTTATTATTAAATTTTATTAAAACTTTACCTAGTCGTTAAGACATATTATGTGTTTTTTTATTCTTGTAATTTTTGTTTCATCGTTCCAATCGGGGACATATTTAAAGTCACAAATTTTATTTCCGTTATATGTTATTTTCTAAAAAGTTAAAAATTATAATTGTTCATACTTAAAAGACTTTTATCAATTCCTTACTTAAATCTATTTTTAGAAGATTATAAAATAAGTCTAACCAAATTTATTAAAAAAATTATATACTTAAAAGAGTCTGACTGATTGACCATTTCATATTCATTCCATATACATGAATGTAAACACCCGTAAGAGTGATCATACTTAAAAGAATAACATACGAAGGAATTGATATATTAAGGTTGAAATACCTCAAAGATTAAGTGTCTCGAAGAGTGGTCGTACTAAAAAGAATACAACGACTTAAAGACTTGGGGAGGGGTTTCGAAAGGGTGTACGGAATGTAAGTATCTCGAAGAGTCGTCATACCTAAGAGACTACGACTCATTTCCAACTCGGTCATGGTTTTCAGAAGGATGTAAGGAATGTAAGTATCCCAAAGACTGGTCACACATAAGAGACCACGGCTAATTCTCGACTCGGTGATGATTTCCTGAAAGATGTAAGAGATGTAAGTATCCCAAAAAGTGGTCACACTTAATCGACCACAACCTATTCAAAACTCGGTGATGACTTTCGGAAGGGTGTAAGGAATGTAAGTATTCCAAAGAGTGGTCATACTTAAGAGACTACAACTCACTCCAGACTTGGTGATGATTTCCGGAAGGGTGTAAGGAATGTGAGTATCCCAAAGAGTGGTCACACGTAAGAAACTACGACTTATTCAAAACTTGGTGAAGATTTCCGAAAGAGTGTAAGGAATGTGAGTATTCCAAAGAGTGGTCACACTTAAGAGACTACAACTCACTCTAGACTCGGTGATAACTTTCGGAAGGGTGTAAGGAATGTGTGTATTCCAAAGAGTGGTCACACTTAAGAAACTACAGCTCATTCCCGACTAGGTTTTGATTTACGAAAGGGTGTAAGTAATGTATATATACCAAAGAGTGGCCATACTTAAGAGACTACGGCTCATTCCCGACTTGGTGATGATTTCCGGTAAGGTGTAGGAAATGTAAGTATTCCAAAGAGTGGTCACACTTGAGAAGCTACGACTCATTCCAACCTTGGTGACGGTTTCCGAAAAGGTGTTAGAAATGTAAGTATTCCAAAGAGTGGACACACCTAAGACACTACGGCTCATTCCCGACTAAGTTTTGATTTGCTGAAGGGTGTATGGAATGTGAGTATTCCGAAAAGTGGTGACACTTAATAGACTACAGCTTATTCCGGACTAGGTTTTGATTTCCGAAAGGGTGTAAGGAATGTAAGTATACCAAAGAGTGGTCACACTTAAGCGACTACCACTCATTCCAAACTCGGTGATGGTTTCCGGAAGGGTGTAAGTAATGTAAGTATTCCAAAAAGTGGTCATACTTAAGAAACTACCATTCGTTCTAAACGTGGTGATGGTTTCCGGAACGGTGTAAGAAATGTAAGTATTCCAAAGAGTGGTCATACTTAAGCGACTACAGCTTATTCCTGACTATGTTTTGATTTTAGGAAGGGTGTAAGGAATGTAAGTTCCTCAAAGAGTAGTCCTACTTAAGAGACTACGACCCATAACTTTCACCCGTACAGAAGTCCTCATTTATAGTAAACTGACTTTACAGGAAGGACTCTAAGGACAAAAGAGAGTTTGACCGAAAATGTAAGGGTTAGTGGAGACTTTGCACTCATACGTTACCACAAAAAATATTCAGAAAGGTAATAGAGGGTGGTCCTACTAAGATAAGGTATTTATAGGAAAAAGTCTTTAATAAGAACCAGAGTTGAAACTAAGTCTCAGACTTTCTTTTATATTTTTGTAAGTGAAAACACACACACACAAGACCCTCTTAATTCGAAAATATTATCTATACTTTTCTGAATTTGAGTAAAAGTATTTGTCATTCACCGAATATGTCAAGAGTAAATACTAACTTGTGAAACTGTTTGTCTATTCCTTTGCCTTACTCTTCTTTGTGATCTTCCACTTTCTGAATAAATCCTTTTGTCAAATTCAGTTAGTAAGGACTTATCACTAAATCTGTTTTTGTTGGATTTCTTCATCCCTAGATTTATTAATATTTATACAGGTCCGGGGTGGGGTTAAAATAATCTCCTATTAGGATTATTTAAATTTTTACTCGTATTAACAGTAAATTGAGTAAAGAATCCCAACAAATCTCGAAATTCATTGATATGATCCTTCCTTTGAAGATCCTATCTACCAGTATTTAACGTAGGGACTTCCTCTGTCTTCTCTTTCAATGAGATCTATATCATCGTAGAACTACTTTCTAATTACTTACCTTATTCAGACCTCAATCGTTATTTCCTCCTTCTAAGAAAACATCAATCTTATATCAAACAAATACGGTAAACTATTTTAGGTACAAATGAATCTTTCAGATACTCCAATTAGAACCCTCTTGTTTTTTCCCCTGAACGTTTCCGGTGTCGTCTCATTAACTCTCAAATCAAGATTTCAGTGTCTTTTCCTTACTATTCTATCCTCCATTATACTATGAACACCTTTTAATGTTCTTCCTACGTCTATCTACTCAAGAGACTTGTAGTCACCAATGACTTTACTAAGACTTTAGTGTATATACGGTGACACAAACCATCGATAGTAAAACCTTCTGGATTTTCACTGACCTTTTCCTAAGTCTCTGTAGTTAATTCTGGAACTTGTTTATTTGTTGAGTTCAGGGGTCTCCATTTTTATAAAGTCGAGGTCAGAAAAAGACGTAATGAGTTTGTTGTTCGAACAAATGTGATCCAGATTTATACAGAACCCCGAAGTCACCATTTGTTGGTCCGACGGTTACGTCCTCTACATTCTCTGTACCCAAGTTAAGGATCCAACCCTTCTAGGGGATCTCCTCCCGTACCGTTGCATAAGGTCGTAAGAACGGACCTTCTAGGGTACATGTCTCCTCGGACCACCCGATGTCAGGTATCCCAACGTTTCCCAGTCTGTGCTGACTTCACTGAATCGTATGTGCGTACGTCAGGAGTGACCCCTCAATCTCGAAGTTGTATACTTAATCTCTTCTCTCCTGTGTTAACTCGTGTATTATAAGTGATTTCGTTCCCAGTATCCTCGTCTCACTATGACGAGATTGACCTTGGTACAAGTATATTAGTTTAGTTGTTCTTACCTAATTTTAATTAAATTTTTTAGTTTGTCTAATGTTTGTCCTTGTTTACTTGGAGTTTCATAAAGTTTACTCATTGTGTCGGTGTGACTTCCTCCCCTAATTCTTTACTTAAGTTTATTTAAACTTCTGTCATAAAATTGATACATGGGAATAAGACTTCTGTTTCTCTTGATATTTGTTTATGACTCGAGGTAAATCATCCAAACTATCAATGACATCATATCCAATCCTTTAGCTTTTGATACAATATAATATCTTAACTTGTTTAATCATTTATATTACTCCTATTACTCTCAGTCCAAAAATTGATGACCTCTTCCCTCTATGTTTAGACCTTGTCCTAATTCTGATCTGACTTATGACATCAGGGTAGTGAGTCTAGAACCAAAGATTTATAAGAAATGTCGTTCTTTGGTCCGATAAATCTTTTTAATGAATGAAGTCCGACCTCGGTCCTCTCATTAATCTTTATTCGGACATTGTAGAACCCGGTCTTTCTCTCCTTTACGAGTTTCTTAGTACTCCTTTTAGTTTTCATGTTTCTTCGGTCGGACTTATCTGAGGGTAACTGGTTTAGACCCTGTTAGACTCATAGTTTTATTTACCATTGTGTAATATATTGTGTGACTTATTTACTTTTAGATGTTTATATATGACTATATTGTTTACTTGTGTATTCACTCACTATTCCCTTACGAGAGGAAGTGTCAGCTTATGGTTGATTAATCATGTCTGTTTTAGTTGAAGTGACACAACAAAGGATCCCTGTTCTCATAAGAGAATGTATTGGTGTTATATCAGTGATTTTATTCTCTAAAATTGTTGTCACGTAATATCAGTTATATGTTAAAACACACACACACAAACCAGTACACACCTACACTTCGTTACCGTTGGATGAGGTCATGAGAACGGACCGTTTAGGGTACCTGCCTCCTCGGACCATCCGACGTCAGGTACCCCAACGATCCTCAGTCTGTGCTAACTCTCTGAAGTGAAAAGTGAAAGTACGTAACCTCTTCCTTTACCGTTGGGTGAGGTCGCAAGAACGGACCTCTTAGGGTCCCTACCCCCTCGGACCACCCGACTGCAGAGGCCCCAGCGTGTCTCAACCTGTGCTGACTTCACTGAATCGTCGTCGTCGTCGTACCTACACTTTTAACCTGACACTTTTTCCGACTCGCGACTTCTTAACTACGAAAACTTGACACCACAACCTCTTCTGAGAACTCTCAGGGAGCCTGACGTTCCTCTAGTCGGGACCCTAAAGAAACCTTCCTTACTACGATTTCGACTTTGAGGTCATGAAACCGGTGGAGTACGTTTCTCAACTGACTAACCTTTTTTGAGACTACGACCCTCCCTAACCCCCGTCCTCTTCTTCCCCTGCTGTCTCCTACTCTACCGACCTACCGTAGTGACTGAGATACCTGTACTCAGACTCACTTGAGGCCCTCAACCACTACCTGTCCCTCCGGACCGCACGACGCTAAGTACCCCAACGTTTCCCAGCCTGTGCTGACTCGCTGACTTGACTACGTACGTATATATCTCTGTGTCTTGTTGACGTTTAAGTGTGTCCTTACTATTATGTGTACCTTATTTTACATTTGACGACTACTAAGATTCGTTTCTCATGGGTTCTTATGAAACATAACAAGAACATTGAAAAGAAGTTAAACTTATTTTTAAATTTAATAAGTTTTAAATTTTCAATGACTTTTGTTTCATTCTGTGTCAGGATTCATTAAGAGTACAATTTACACTCGGATTTATCTTGATATTTTATGAATCTTTATTTCACTTTTCCTCTCATTATGTATCTATTTTGGACCTGTGTCCTTTTGATAGGGGGAGTTTTCTTTTAAATTATTGTAATTTGAGAAATTTTTTTTTTTTGACTAAACTAAAGTTGTGACGTTCTTTGAGTTTTGTGCCGTCCTTTTTTAATTACTTCTATTTTTGTTATATTTTTATAATTTTATGCATTCTAAGTCTTTTGAGTTTGGAACGAAAACTTTTCTTATACTTCTGACGACTAATTTTTATATACATACGATAAAGGAAATCCATAACAGGGTTTTGTGGTAATTTTACTGGTTTGTTACTATCAAAGTATTACAATTGACGGTCGTTCTCATGTCCATACTGTCTATAATGACTAACGGAGGAAGTTGTAGTAGGGAGAGGATGAAACGATGTTCTTAAAAAAAGGTAGTCGAGGTCTTTTACTTAGCACGAAACAGATTCCGTGACCAATACTTAAGACTAACGATAATCTTAGTTAACCTATCGAAATTTTTTTTATAAGATTCTGAACTTGGGGTGAGGTCTGGTTAATTTAGAATTACAAACAGATCAGTAGAACATACTCGAATTCAGTAACAGTTGACACTGTCGTGTGATCTTAATAGTCTACTAGAACATAAATTTTAAAAAAAAATTAAATAAAAAACCGACATGACCCAGAAACAACGACACACGGTCGAAAGACATTAACGCGACTCGTTCCCGATGAGAGATCAACGTTACGGATCCGAAGAGTGACGTCACCGAAGGGAACAACACGTCGTCTCCGAGAACAGTTCACCCGAAGTCATCAACGCCGTGTT
Organism: Capra ibex; assembly: GCA_006410555.1. Taxonomy (NCBI): domain Eukaryota; kingdom Metazoa; phylum Chordata; class Mammalia; order Artiodactyla; family Bovidae; genus Capra; species Capra ibex. The sequence continues at coordinate 41,899,423 of SJYO01050415.1, forward strand.
GTCGAGTCATCGACGTCGAACACCCAGGATCTCACGTCCGAGCCATCAACACCCGTGTCCGAATCAACGAGGTACGGTATGTCCTAGAAGGGTCTGGTCCCTAACTTGGACAGAGGATGTGACCTTCCGTCTAAGAATTGGTGACCTGGTGGTACCTTCAGGGACCACTAGAAATAAAAAAATAACCTATTAACCTCCTATTAACGAAATATCACACACCCAAACGACCAAAGACTACACCACCACCAAATCAGAGTTTCAGCACAGACTGAGAACGTTGAGGTACCTGGTATCGGACGGTCCGAGGAGACAGGTACCCCTAAGAGGTCCGTTCTTATGACCTCACTCAACGATAAAGGAAGAGGTGGGCCACTAGAAAATTTTAACTACTAAAGGTTCGAGATAGGGTTTGGTCAATTTAGTCTTAACGATCTCCACCCTGGGTCTGTCCTCATTGTTTTCAATTCTTATTGGTCGAATTTAATTTACTTTATTAATTGGGAGATAAGATAAACAACGTTAACACAGAAAGACGGAATACCTCGGTTTTCATTGGATTTACCGTAATCTTTTTGTCCCGACTGTTTCTCTCAACCCATATGACACTTCACTTATTCGGTGACACTTCAAATTGAACCTTTATAAATGACTTCAGATTTCACACAAGGGACCCGATTTCATACCCGAAGGGACCACCAAGTCAACCATTTCCTAGACGGACGTTACAGCCTCTGGACCCAATCTAGGGACCCAACCCTTCTAGGGGACCTCCTCCCGTACCGTTGGGTGAGGTCATAAGAACACACCTCTTAGGGGTACCTGTCTCCTTGGACCTCCCGACGTCAGGTACCCCAACGTTTCTCAGTCTGTGTTGACTCGTGTGTCTCGTGTGTGTTACATACACATGAAAAATAGAGGTATTAAAGTGATAATTATATATGGAATCTCTTCTGTACATGTATCTACAAGTGACCTCGTTACAAACGGTGTCACTAAATTGATATATTTTAGATTTAGAGATTTTTGGTATTTTAGTGATTTGTATGGTGTCATAATATTTTATACCGGAATGTACTTCATTAATTTCACTCGAGATATGAATTTACTTGTTAAGAGGTGTTTATTATTTTTTCATTCGAAGTCTTGTCATTGTTATTGACAACAACAAATCAACGAATCAAAACAGGCTGAAAAACACTGGGGTACCTGACATCGTTAGGTCCGAGGAGACAGGAGGTGATAGAGGACCTCAAACGAGTCTAAGTACAGGTAACTCAACTACTACGATAGATCGGTAGAGTAGGAGACGACGGGCGAAGAGGACAACGGAAGTGAGAAAAGGTTGTAGTCCCAGAAATGGTTACTCAGTCGAGAAGTGTAGTCCACCGGTCTCATAACCTCAAAGTCGAAATCGTAGACATGAAAGTTACTTATAAGTCCCAACTACAGGAATTCCTGACTGACCAAACTAGATAAACGTCAGGTTAGGTTCCTTGAGAGTACTCAGAAGAAATCGTGGTCAAACTTTCGTAGTCAAGAAACCGTGAGTCGAATGAAATACCAGGCCTCTTCCGTTACCGCGGGGTGAGGTCATTGGAACGGACCTTTTAGGGTACCCACCTCCTCGGACCACCCGACGTCAGGTACCCCAGCGATTCTCAGCCTGTGCTGACTCGCTACAGTGAAAGTGAAAAGTGAAAGTACGTAACCTCTTCCTTTACCGTTGGGTGAGGTCAAAAGAACAGACCTCTTAGGGTCCCTGCCCCCTCGGACCACCCGACGGCAGATACCCCAACGTGTCTCAGTCTGTGCTGACTTCACTGAATCGTCGATGAAATACCAGGTTGAGAGTATAGGCATGTACTAATGACCTTTTTGGTATCGAAACTGAAATACCTGGAAACAACCGTTTCACTACAGAGAAAAATTATACGACAGATCCAAACAGTATCCAAAGAATTGATGATTTACTGTGATTCACCAATCCGGGACAAAATTCCCGAAATGTACTTGGTTGAGTTAGGAACCTGGTTAGAATATTACGTCAATGAAAGGTGTAAAACGTCCTACATGAATATTAAGAAAAATATGTCTTTATAAAAAGTTACTTTTTGTCATGGTGTATGTGTAAATATACACATACGTAAAACCCTTCCCTGTACGGAACTCCGTACACCCTAGAATCAAGGAGTTGGTCCCTAGTTGGATCTACGGGACGTCACCAACCTTTCAATTCTCAGGATTACTGACCTGGTGTTTCCTTAATGAGTACATATATGTAAAAATTATCCTATATATTACTTAACTATTGTCTTCGATGGAAACCCATGAAACCCATCTATCGAGTCAATTCAGAGAGTCAGCACAGACTGAGAAACACTGGGGTACCCGACATCGTACGGTTCGAAGGGACAGGAAGTGGTTGAGGGTCTCAAATGAGTTTGAGTACCGGTAACCCAGACACTACGGTAGGTTGGTAGAGTAGGAGACAGCAGGGGAAAAGGAGGACTGAAGTCAGAAAGGGTTGTAGTCCCAGAAAAGGTTACTCAGTCAAGAAACGTAGTTCACCGGTTTCATAACCCTCAAAGTCGAAGTCGTAGTCAGGAAGGTTACTTATAAGTCCTGACTAAAGGAAATTCTAACTGACCAACCTAGAGGAACGTCAGGTTCCCTGAGTGTTCTCAGAAGAGGTTGTGGTGTCAAGTTTTCGTAGCTAAGAAACCGCGAGTCGAAAGAAATATCAGGTTGAGAGTGTAGGTATGTACTGATGACTTTTTTTGTATCGAAACTAATCTGCCTGAAAACAACCGATTACAGAGACGAAACATTATGCAACATATCCAACCAGTATCGGAAGAAGGTTCCTCGTTCGTAGAAAATTAAAGTACCGACGTCAGTGGTAAACGTCACTACTCGGACCCATCCAAGGATCCTAACCCCTAACATCAATGTACCTATGCTTCGGGAAGTATTGTGTTTTAAAAAATATTGTTTTAATAATCAATATAATACTAATAGTAAATTGATTTTTATTTTAAATTTTTCCTTTTGTGATCGTAAGTCGGATTCTCGACGAGTAACAAATATTACCGTTATTAAATATTCGTTTGGTACAAATTTTTTCCCTCGACCCATTTTACCATTGTACTACGTCGGTAATGTTGAGTACCATTTCTATTTACATATTGTTGTACCTGTCAACAAGTGTAACATAAAACCGTACTATTTCTACCCAATATTCAGTCATCGGTCTTATACTAGTGTAAATCTTTTGTTAAGATTCACAACTGTCGTCAACAGAAATTAACTGTCCTAATGTCTATTGAAGACAATGAAGAAACACGAAGAGGTATCAAAAGTTTAAACAACATTATTTATAAAAAAAACATTACTTTCCTTATCGTTTATGTCGATAGAAGTCTTATCACTATATAAACTCGTCCATAAGTTTCTAAATTTTCTTTTCTTTACTAGTTTTGTACCGTGTTCATTCGTGTCTCTATATTTAAAATTTTTAAGTTTATATATCCCTGAAGGGACCACCAGGTCACCAATTCTAAGGTGGAACATCACGTCCCCTGAACCTAAGTTAGGGACCAGTCCCTTGATTCTAGAGTGTACGACACGTCGCTAATTCAGGTGTACGGTGTTGATGGTTCACGAGACCTCGGGAATGCGGTGTTGATTTCTCGGGTACACGACGTTGACGACCTGATGACTCGGGTGTGTGGTGTCGACCTGTGGTGTTCGTCATTGACCTTAGACACACGACGTTCCTTTCTAGGACGTACTACGTCACTTCTAGGACGTACGACGTTACTTCTAGGACGTACGACGTCACTTCTAGGACGTACTACGTCACTTCTAGGACGTACTACGTTACTTCTAGGACGTACGACGTTGACTCTGGGTTGCATTGGTCTATTTATGTAAAATTTTTTAAGTTGAACTATTACGTTTGATACATTTATCAAATTGTTCATCCGTTACATGTTGCATTACATGGTGATAATACGATTTACTTCATTCCTCCTGTCTCTTTCTTTTTATGACATACTCGAGTGAATATACATTTTAAATTTGTTTATTTTTGGTTCACGTATCTATGTCTCTTGTGTGACAACCAACGGTCTTTACCCCAGCTCTCACTGTCAGGTTCCCTGAGAGTTCTCACCCTTACCCATTTCCTTCAGTTTTCCATGTTTGAAGGTCAATACTTTATTCAGAACCACTATTGTTACATATCATACCGTATATCAATTATGACATAACGCATAAACTTTTAACGATTCTCTCTTTTAGAATTTTCAGTATTCTTTTGTGTTAAAAATATGATACATATGACTACCTATAATCTGAGGGACACCACTAGTGAAATATTATGTCAACTGGGAACTTATCGTACCCAGACTTGACTGATCAAGGTAAATATACACCACAGAAAAAGTCATCATTTATGATGTTACGATGTCCTAGTCTCAGGGAACCTGACGTTCCTCTAGGTTGGTCAGGTAGGATTTCCTTTATTCACGACTTATAAGTAACCTTCCTGACTACGACTTCGACTTTGAGGTTATGAGACCGGCGGACTACGTTTCTTGACTGAGTGACCTTTTCTGGAACTACGACCCTTTCGAACTTCCGCCATCCTCTTCCTCTGTTGTCTCCTACTCTACCAACCTACCGTAGTGGTTGAGCTACCTGCACTCAAACTCATTTGAGACCCTCAACCACTTCCTGTCCCTCCGGACCGTACGACGTCAGGTACCACAACGTTTCTCAGTCTGTGCTGACTCGTTGACTTGACTTGTCTTGTCCTAGACACCACCTAATTTAGACTCTTACGTCTATGTTTCCTTGGTACCTATACCTCCTGGTTGATATTCAATATACTTCTAAAAAAATTGTGTCTTAGTCGCGAGGATTGGGGGTGTAATTCCCAGTTGACATATATGTTTATAACTTAGTAATACAACATGTGGACTTTGTTTATATTACAATATACAACTAAATTGGAGTTGTTGTTGTTTTTTTAGGAAGTTCTGGATGGGTTTCTGAAAACCCGTTGACGAAATATGGTATTAACTAAATCTCTAGGGTTCTTACCCTTTATTTCCTTTCCCTTCGATTATAAATGACTTAAAGACTACACATGGTTCACATGGTAACCGTAGTGACTGAGTTACCTGTGTTCAAACTCGTTTGAGACCCTCTACCACTTCTGTCCCTTCGACCCGTACGACATCAGGTACCCCATCGTTTTTCAGTCTATGCTGAATCGTTGACTTGTTGTTGGTTCACAACATGTGTAGAAAGTAAGAGTTGTAACTCTTACTCTTGGAGAGTAAGTGTCCAATTCGTCGAGTGTCCACCACATCGACTCTAGTCTCTGGTGTAAACTGTGACCACGACGACGACGACGATTCAGTGAAGTCAGCACAGGCTGAGACACACTAGGGTATCTACCGTCGGGTGGTCCGAAGCGGTAGGGACCCTAAGAGGTCCGTTCTTGTGACCTCACCCAACGGTAAAGGAAGAGTTTACGTACTTTCACTTTTCACTTTCACTTCAGTGGCTCAGTACAGGTTGAGAGTCGTTGGGGTACCTGACGTCGGATGGTCCGAGGAGGTAGGTACCCTAAAAGGTCCGTTCTCATGACCTCACCCCACGGTAACGGAAGAGGTTGTAAACTGTGATCTCGGGTATTAAAAATGTGGTACAATGTCTCTGATCACATTCAATTTTTTTTTTTTTTTTGGGTTCCCTACCAAACAAAGAAAAAAAGACTACCTCAGATAAAAATTTGATTACACTATAACTCTTATCTACCGTTTCTCCCTCCTATCAACACCTCCCCCCCTCCAAAACTCCTCTAACCCTTTCTCTTCACCTTTCCCAAAGATTTTTTATTTATATTATATCCCTCTTGTCATTTTCCTTGGTACGTGTTGTCTGAACTAACCTAGACTTACAATAATTTTATTTTTATAATTTGTTATGTATAGACTAAGATTCAAATATAGAGGAAAAATATAGGGAGTGAAGTTTTTACATAAACTTTTTTTTTACATAAACTCCTCCGATTCTTATTTTCTTTTTTTTTAGTATGTGTTTCCAGTATATAGTATCCATGAGTTATAGTTTAGAGTCCGATTCTATACGATATTAACTAGTGTACACTTCACGAGTTTAAGGACCGTCAGTCACGTCTTCCCTTTATGATATATGTTACCTAATTTAAGAAGGATAAACGGTTCATGATAAAATCCTCTATTCGTTCTGGAACGACTTTTTGTACGTCTTCTACGTTATAGTCAACTCTCCAATTACAATAATAATCTTCTGAAGAGTTTAAATATAGTGTACTAATATCTATGTCACGTTAGGTTAGTTTAGGGTTTTCTACAAACTCACCTTGGTTCGATAAAGTTTTTAAATATACCTATACTTTTCTTGTGTTTGTCGGTTCTATAAGAATTCCTTGTTCTTCCATTCTCCTAAACGAGGTTTATAAGGTTTCAGTGTCACTTATGAATTGTCGATAGAATTATCGTATCATAACAACACTCCCCTCTGTTTGTCTCGTTATCTTGTTTTATATTTTAGGTCTTTGTTCTGCATCGGTATTACACACGATTCAGCGAAGTCAGTACAGGATGAGAAACACTGGGATACCTGACATCGGGTGGTCCGAGGAAACAGGTACCCTAAAAGGTCCGTTTCTCACGACCTCACTCAAAGGTATGGGAGAAGGTCTTCTAGAAGGGTTGGGTTCCTGTCTTGGGTGTAGAGAATACAGAGGACGTAACCGTCCGTCCAAGAAATGGTGATCGTGGTGGAAACATTGATATTACCGTGACGTCGAGTCACATTTTTTCTACTTGAAAAGTTATTTACTATGACCTCGTTGACCTATGGGTGAATCCCCTATTTTACTTTAACTTAGGGATGGGATGTGATTAGTTAAGGTGCTTCACATTTCTGTCTTTACAATTCCGTTTTTGGATCCCTCGAAAATCTTCGTTTGTGTTCTTTTAGAAGTAATGGAGTTCCATCGTCTTTTAAAGAAATTTTTCGTGATTGATGGCTTTTTCTAAAGTAGTGTAACTTTAGGTTTTGGAGATGAATGGTCTTCCGTAGTCTCACTTTTTGGTTCGGTCTCGTTTTCTATTAAAAACAGTGTATACGTTGACGGTCATTTAATTTTATACGTGCGTGCGAACACGCGGGTCACTGAAGTCAGTTCAGGTTTAGAAAACATCGGAGTACCTGACGTCGGACGGTCCGAGGAGACAGGTACCCTAATAGAGTCTTTTTTATAACCTGACCCGACGGTAAAGGAGGAAGTCCTCTAGAAGGGCTGAGTCTCTAGCTTGGGTGTAGAGGACGTAGAGGACGTAGAGGAAGTAACCTTCCACTTAAGAAATGGTGACTCGGTGTTCCCTTCGGGTTTGATTTATGTCTACTATGTATTATGTACATAATACATATGTCTAATGTGTGTGTGTGTGTGTATATATATATATAAGTTAACGATATTTAGTCAGTCTCTTTTTGTTGGGTTACTTTTTGACCGTTTTATAGATTTGTTTATAAAACGTTTTCCCCTATAGAGGACATCGAGTATGTTATTTCTTAGACGGACGTCACGTCCTCTGGACACAATCTAGGGACCCAGTCCTTCTAGGAAATCTCTTCCCTTACCGTAGGATGAGGTCATAAGAACGGACCTCTTAGGGTACCTGTCTCCTCGGGCCACCCGATGTCAGACACCCAAACGTTTCTTAACTTGTACTGACTCACTGATTCGTGTGTCCACCCGTTCTTGACTACAAGTTAAAGTGACTATTATATCCGTATAGTCACTTTACGCCATTATGATCTATAAATTAACCGTTTTCAAAATTTCACACTGTTACGGTTCTCGACCGTACTGATATTTGTTTTCCTTAGACACAATGACGACTATGTTCATTTTTTGAACGTGTCATAAAAATCTCTGGTCAAACCGTAACAGGTCATTTTGACTTCTACATGTTTGGGATCGGGAGTTGTTCACTTAATGTTAAAATAATGTATAATTTCTTTATATTCGTGTGTACATGGTTTTATAGACGTGTTTTATAAGTGTCAGTGTAACGAATATTGTGAGTTTTTGACATTCGTTCAGTTAACAGGTACTTCTTATCTTGTCTAATCATTTAGCTATGATAATATGTCACTCTGTCATACATATCTCGTTAACTTTTCTACTTGATATCAATACCCTTTATACTTACTTTAAGTGTTTATAAAAATTACTTTTTTTCTGTATTTTCTTACAGACAAGTATGTTTCTATCTTTTACCTGTTTTTGATTGAATGCACTAAAACCTTAAGTATAGTTTCGAGATTCACTTTCTGTTTCTTTACTAGTGTCTCCAATAGTGGTCTTCTCGTATTAACAAATACTGACACCTCCTCATATAGTCTCCGATGAAATGTCTACCGACATAAGAAAAAGAACTAAGGAATGTACCCACAAATATTAATAAACGTGTTGACCCACAGTTTACGGTAAAGATATATATTAAACTTTTTTACTACTGTATCCGTAAGTTTATTTATACGTAGAGATTTTTGTAAAGTTTATAATTTAATACACCCTTCTATGACTCTCCCAACGACCCTCGGTCGCACTCCTTGAGGTGGGTACCGTTTCCAGTACTCCTTCGTCCGAAGTCGTATACGTTTCCGTCCTAGTTCGGAGTCCTTTGGGGGACAAGGGCTCGTAGATGGCGGTTTTGGTCTCAGACAAAATACGAGAGTGGATGTGGAGACTGAAATGTCCCCCGAGAGGGGGTGGTGGTGGAGAGAGCCTCTTCCTCAATTGAACGTCAAGGTCAATTATTTTTAAGGACCCGCACTGTTCTCACAAAGTTGAATGTTTGAGGAGACTTCCAAGAGATCGGATGGACTCGCCCAAACAGGCCGGTGTACACTAACAAATGTCGAAGGGTTGGCACTCTCCGTGCTCTACGAAATTTGAAAGATATATGTCTGAGAAAACTCTTCAATCTTTTAATAATCATATCATATCATCTAACTAATCTTTAATATAACCACTTCCCAAAAGTAAACAACTCGGTTATAAACGACGATTTAGAGGTATAAGGAACGGGAATATTACTTATATTGATCGTATATCCTTTTCATTCATAATTGGAAATTCTAATTAGTACAATTTGGAATCCGATTCATTTAAGGAAAGAACTAACAATGGGTGATATGGGAGTGGGATTTCCTTACGTTGAAGTAAACCTCCCACCGTGAACCAACTTCTTTTTTTAGTGGGGACCTTTTTTATTCAAAAGACCAACTGACTGGTAATAGTCTTTCCCGGTATTTTACAGTCGTCCGGAGTACCGGTCTTCTACTACATTTTGGGTATTCTGGAAACATATTAAAATATACTTCGTGGACTAAAACTGTTCCCAGTCCAGACGACTGGGGGTGCACTGAGACATAAGTAGGGATACATATTGTTTTTCATATATTCGTTTGGACTTTTTATTTCTTTAGTCTAGTCAAATACCTTTCTGACTAAGGGGACACAACAAAGAAAGAACGAGGGACAAAAAGACCGACTTAAGGGTAGACTTCGCACCCACGAGCGGTGCAGATGAATGAACGGGACCGAAGATTATAGGCACTCTCTCCCTCGGGTTCCGCCCCGTGGGAGGTTATAAGTTTGCCCGTGGTCACCGGGTTGTATCTACTACGTTTGAGGAACAGAACCTCAAAATAACCATAGGGTACATTTGGTTCAATAAGTCGGAGAAAAAGAGGTGATTATAAAGGATGATGTGATAGGTAAAGATTAGAGAGAGATATAAACATTAATTTCTTCAAAAAAGGATCCTGTGGCTAAGGCAGAGGGGAAGCTTAATGGGACCTAGGTGACCCCGACCTGGGACCGTCTCCCATTGTCCGTCCTTCCGATCCCAGGGGGTTCGTCTCCTTTATCTGATGTTCACAGTCTAAAAAAAAAAAGGAAGAAACATGTTTTAATTTTCCTCCAAAGAAAATTTTAAGACACAACGGTACTGTTGTGGACCAAGGTGGACTTGAATTGAAATGAGTTTGGAACTCGATTGACTACACAAAAATAATACCTTTACAAAAAGAATTCGATACAAATTACTTGATACATAAATATAATCTGAGATAGAAAAAAGTTCAGCAAAGGTGGGTTCTGAGTCTTGGATATTACCGAGTTGTTTGGTCATACAAAATAAGTACCTTTACAAGAGAATTCGATACAATTACTCTGATACATAAACGTACCTTTGGACAGAAAAAAGTTCTAAGTACAGTTTACAAACTGTACAACCCCCGAGTAGGCACTAAGAAGTCCTGTTCTATTCCTACGAACCTCGAGATCAAGAAACAGGAGGATCGTTTGTGTAAAAGACGGCATGAAATGATCGAGATACCACACGAACACACACACTGACTAACTTTCTCTGTGTGTACACACTTGGTTCTCGACACAAGGTTAGACGTCAAGGTGTCACTGTAGTGTACCGAATACCGTCTTTGGGACAACCCCCTAATATGGCTGGACGATTACAGTTCTCCGTGGGATACAGAGGAGGTCCCCTCGTCGGTCTCTACCTACTTGGTACATCTGGTTTGAGAGGAAAGAGTCAGTTTGAAAGATCAGAGAAACTGGTAAAGTATTTAAGGACTCTTAATCTTGATGATTGGATTAGACAACCTAGTATCTGAAAGTTCTCTAAACACAAGATACGACAATGACACATGACAAGGTATACAGGGTTTGAACTTCTCGGGGTTTCTACTTTCCGAGTACAACGATACTCGGCACTTACTACGGCCCTAAGAACCGGAGGAGGCCTCCTATCCTTAAACTAGACCCCGATCACTGTTCCGAACTATCGAGTCTCGAAAACACATTATTTCAAAATAATTTCATATTTTGTCTCTTTCGAAAACTGTATCTGTAGTCTTCACCCGTCTCTCTCACGGGGGATTATATGGACAATCGTTCGACGATTAATCTCTTTCCTTTATAGATTTTTGAGACTCTCACCGTGGTCCGGTAAGTGGGTGTTGTACTTAAAAACTCTATCGTGACCGTATCCCACTCAGTAGGACCCGGTATTTTACTGACTGTACTTAGAACTTCTTTCCGTCCCAAGGTTCGTTTATGTGTCAGAGTAATTGTATCAAATTCTCTTGTAAAGGAACTCATTTTGTATGACCAAACAACTCGGTAATATCCAAGACTCAGAATCCACCTTTGCTGAACTTTTTTCTGTCTCAGATTACATTTATGTATCAAGTAATTTGTATCGAATTCTTTTTATAAAGGTATTATTTTTGTGTAACCAATCGAGTTCCAAACTCTTTTCAATTCAAGTCCACCTTTGTCCATAGTACCGTTGTGTCTTAAAATTTTCTTTGGAGGAAAATTAAAACATGTCTCTTCCCTTTTTTTCCAGACTGTAAACGTCAGATAAAGGAGACGAACCACCTGGGATCGGAAGGAAGGACAATGGGAGAGTTATGAATTTATATTAAAATACAATTTTACATATGATGTTTACCATTTATGATTTATTTAAGTTAAAATTTTTGGTGTAAAATATACACATGTATTTTGTATGATAGTTTTTCATCGTGACCAAAATTGACCTTTAAATTAAAAGAAGTAATTCCTATCGACATACAAACATTAATTTCTATTAAAGTGAAAATATTATTTTTTCTAAAAAATTCTGTCGAATTTCTTTTTAATTTAGTAAACTGTTTAATCCTTCTCTTTTCAGTACACACGTCTAACCCCAAATCTCGTTTAGTGTAAAGAGTTTCCTTTTTTTAAGGTACCTAGTCCAGTGGACTGTCCGTTCTTTAAAAGTTCTCTTCCTTTCGTTCAGTATAGAACTGTTTCTTTTCTCCTAAAGCCCTTTGTTCCCCTTTACTATTCGATGGAACGTACACGGAACATCTACCAGTTGTCCGTAAGAAATGAGGTGAGACCTTCTGACACATTCATCTCGTCTCGACCCCTCCCTCTTTCCTCAGTCCTTTTTAGTCCAAGAAGACCCTCAGGTTCAGTTAGATGGTGGATGTCTATAATCGGGTCTTTTCCGAACACGTAGGACGAGTTATGGTCGTACTGTCTTCGTGTCCCAGTAAACGTCAAGACCCGTCTGAGACGGGGACCCGAGGTTGAGGACCCTTGTCTCGCGACCTCAGTGTTTCTGTGTCTGTTTCCGCCGGGTGTGGATGTCACGATATATCTATGTATTAGTATCTTTGAGTGAGTATGGTGCCCCGTGAGTCCGTGGGGTCTCCCGGTGAGTTAGTATATGTGAGACCCCTGTCAGTCAGTGCTAGCGTCAGTTTCCGTGGGGGTCCATGAGTGTAAGGGTAACTGTTGGGTAGTACCCCTGTGTTACTGTTGTTTAAGTCTGCGTGGGATGGGTGGTTGTTATAGTGTTTGTGTGGGGGTTCCCCTTTATCAATCTTTAGAGTGTCAATACGGTGGGGTGCGGGTGGCGAGTCGTTTACAAGTATTTATGTGTGTGTTTCACCTATGTGTCGAAACGTTGGCGTCAGTTTCTTGAAGTGTGAGTGTTTGTCACGGTGTGGGCCAGTGTTTCAATTTGAGGTAGTGTGTACGTGGTAATATTGACGTTTAGTTCGGGCGGAGGGGCGGAAATGTCAAACCAATGTCCCAGTGTGTCTGTGTCTCTGTGTTAGTGTTAGTCTGTGTGTGAGGAGTGTTAGAGGGGAAGGGTCGACCGACCGAGGGCATCTCCGGTCTCCAAGGTCTGTGCGGGTCGAGGTTGGGTAGAGTGGATACTAAGGAGTCCAGACAGACCAGTCGTGGCGAGGTGACATGAACTTTGTTTATCTCGGGTCGTCGAGGGTGTCGTGGGTCTCCGATAAACGGGGATGGGCGGTCTTTTTGGGCGGGTGAGGAGTCTGCTTCCAGACGAAGAGCGCCCTCCCTCGTGGTCCGGATCTCCGGAGACCCTCTACATCAGGTCTCTCTCTCTCGCTGTCTCGCTCTCGCTCTCTCTCCGACGATTCTCGATAGAGGTTAAATCTCTCTCCGAGATTTTCGATAGGACTCAAGGGGCACCGCTCCTTGGACCTGGACCGTCGAGTGGACTCCGAAGGCGCTCAGAGTTGACTGTTCTTAAGGTACTCGTTTGAAACCAGTTCGGCTGAGGTGACTGAGGTAGTGGGACAGGTGACCGATATTTGGGGCTCGCTGACAATATATGGTTCAACTCCATTTAGAGAAGGGATAACGTTATCAGAAATTATTGCGAAAGGAATATACATATTGAACAAACCACGTTGAAAAGAAACTGTGTCAGGTCGGAGTTCAAAGACAACTCCGAGAGCGTCCAAAACCGCGAGTGAGACGTTGTATCACTCGGGGTGCCGCAGGGCCCTTTACATCAAGTCCTGAAGCGGTTGACGTCCTGCCTGAGCCGGTTCCATTTGACGCAAGGGATACGAGCCTCCGCCCCGGACCGGAGTCGATTTACGTGTCCTCCGACGAGTTCCAATGCGAAACTAGACCCTCGCGAGTCTACGGGAACTCTGTTCGACGACTCCTTGCTCAACCTCTTGGTCTTCTCTCTTGGGCTTACACCTTGTACTCACAGACCCTGGTTTCGTCGGAGCCCTCAAATTTCCCCTCTTTAAGTGTTCAGGTCTGTGTACTCTCTCACCCATTTCCTCCCAGGGTCACACTCTGGTACCACTCTAACGCTCACACTGATGTAAATCCCCAATCAACTTACTTTCTCTCTGACGTACGCCACTCCCTCTCCATCGTAGTTCTAATACTCACCAAAACACTCCTATCTCTCAGTATAACACCCGAACACACCAACCCTCATACACACACATACACACTCTCTCTCTCTCTCTACGTACTAACACCCAGTGACATACCCACCGACTCTATCACCTTTTTAGACTTAGGAGAGTCGGCGTAAAGGAGAAGTTTACGTCTATAAACTAGTTTTTGTCTTCATCACTGTAAACTTCTATAAACCTATTTCTCGTGGTTCGTCTCTTTTGTTGATTGTATTTACGACACCCAATCTGTATTCGGAGAGTTACCTGTGTTTAAACTCGTTTGAAGCCCTCTATCACTTCCTGTCCCTTCGGACTGTCCGACGAACAAGTACCCCAACGTTTCTCAGCCTGTGCTGACTCACTACTTGTTATTGTTGTTCGGTATTCGGACCATATAAGTCACTCGTCGTTGATCCTGTCACACTGTTTCACCTCTCATCATTTACTCCATTTTGTCGATTACTCTTCTGACTAATACCTTTTATAAAATACTTCAAACCAATCAGAATCACTCTACATTTTCGTTATCACCCAAAACTTGTCTTCTCACTGTACTAGAATATAAATTTTCTTTAGTAAACCTCACGATTCATCTCTCATCCCACATCCCCCTGTGATCGGTTACCCAACCACCTTATTAGGTCTATTCTCTATTACCACTGAGTCAGATCCCACTACCGTCACCATCAATGCTCTTGATCAACCTAAGATCTACGTAAAACTTCTATCTCGATTTACCTAACCCATTATCTAGACTACTCCCTTTACTCTCTTTTTCTCCTGGGATCCGGTTGGGTGTATAAAAATCTAGTTCTTTGGTCTTAACAGTAAATGACTCTATTTTGATCTTACTTGTTCAAAATCACCCGTCCAGTAAACAGAAACGAGACGACTTGGAGACTCTAGTCATTCCGTTCTACTCTTAAGATACCTTTAGATGATTCTATTTTGATTTATATCATTGTCCAACAAACCCTAATTCACCATCGTAGGATCTCTATACAGGTGTAGGATTGAGGGTTCTGGACACTTACAATGGAATAAACCCTTTTTTTTCCCTCCCCCACCAAGAAATGTCTACATTAATTCTATTCCTATAGATCCACTCTAATAGGACCTAATAGACCTACACTGCATTTAGGTGAATTTTATTTGTCTTCTACTCTTCTGTATCTTCTTCCGGTATACTCCTTTCTCCGTCTCTGACTTCAATTCGTCGTTGTTGGATTCTTGTAGACTTCATAAGGACTAAAAACGGAACACAAAACCCTTACGGAACTAAAAAGAACCGAAAAATGTTTGAAACATTAAAAAAACTACAACAGCTTTCGGTAAACAAATCCTGTCATCATACGTCCTTTTCCAATTGTATCGTCTCAACTCTTTTGAATAGGAAATTTCCGGACGAACTTCAAACCGAGAACTAAATGTTGATCTTAAATTCTAAAAACTCTTCTAACGGTAATAGGCTTAACTATTCTTACCGAGTGATACAGATGTTACAAACAAGTTTGTTACATTAAATACGATTTATGAACGAAAGGAAGACTCTCAGACTTTAAGACCATACACGGTCCGTCTCGGACGGATACGTCGGTTCGGGGTTACTTTTATGATCTATGACTCAAAGATTGCTCGAGGGGACCAACAATGGTAAAGTGTACGTGACAGTTTTGAGCAAGGACCCCTTAATTACCGGAAACACTGAGGCGACCCTTTCCTAGGAACCTTTGTACCCCGACCAAAAAGGACTTCAAACGGGTCACATGGAAAAGAAAAACGACTAAAACGAAACATAACAAAAGGACCTTAAGAGGGTCACTTAGGAACTTCGAACCTCCCTCCCAACTAGAACCTCAGACCGTTGTGGTATCTTTGACTCCTTTTATTAAAAATATGGACTTAACCGTATATAAAGGAAAACATTTCGGAAATCACACCTCAAAACTCAATTAGATCAATCCTGAAAATTGTTGATTCATTTAAGTATGTCAAAGTAACATAAATACATTTAAAGTTTCTATCGATTCACTGTTTAGTTCTATAATATGATTGTTCTGTCACCAGTCAACCATAGAACCCCAGTCTTTACTAGTGTCCCCCACCCGTAAAGAAGAACTCCATGGTTGTTCCATGGTTGTATGGTTCTAAGAGGCGAACATACTGCAATGGGACTTGAATGTGTAAGATACAGGAAAAGAAGTTCATAAAAACTAAAGTGTTAATTTTATAAATTTCTAATGGACTACTAAAACTTTTATAACTTTCTTGATGAGGGGGTAGTCTTTCAAATCTGTATGTAGATTTACTATTCGTGTCAAGTTCTCCCTCCCCTGTGTACGTATGAATGCCGACTAATTACGACATGTCGTGTTTGGTTGTTGTAACACTTCCTTAATAGGAGGTTAATTTTTATTTTTTTAATTACTATTAGAGTATTTTTTCTTTGTTTCATTTTTTGTCGACCCTTCATAATAAAAGTCGTTTTTATTATCGAGTCTGTACTTATTGTAAATGTTTTATGATTACATTGGTACTTTTAATTAAATTTGGTTAAATTCACATTAACCTTGTTCCATTCACAAACGACAACACTTCCTATGACCTCCTCCACGAGGGTACCGAAGAGTCTGTCCCCTGGGAGGTGGGGGGAGTGGGGTCAAGTCAAGTCAAGTCAGTGAGTCAGCACAGGTTGATAAATTCTGGGGTACTTAGCGTCGTACGGTCCGGAGGGACAGGTAGTGGTTGAGGGCCTCAAGTGTGTTTGAGTACACGTAGCTCAACCACTACGGTAGGTCGGTAGAGTAGGAGACAGCAGGGGAAGAGGAGGACGGGGGTTAGGGAGGGTCGTAGTCCCAAAAAAGGTCCCTCAGTTGAGAAGAGTGACTCCACCGGTTTCATAACCTCAAAGTCGGAGTCGTAGTCAGGAAGGTTACTTGTCGGTCCTGACCAGAGGAAATCCTACCTGACCAACCGAGAGGAACGTCAGGGTCCCTGAGAGTTCTCAGAAGAGGTTGTGATGTCAAGTTTTCGTAGTCGAAAGAAGTGTCAGGTTGAGAGTGTAGGTATGTACTGGTGACCTTTTTGGTAACGGAACTGATCTGTCTGAAAACAACCGGTTCATTATAGAGACGAAAAATTATACGATAGATCCAACCAGTATTGAAAGGAAGAAAATTAAAGTACCGATGTTAGTGGTAGACGTCACTAAAACCTCAGGGGGTTTTATTTCAGACTGTGTCAAAGATGACAAAGGGGTAGAGAAACGGTACTTCACTACCCTGGTCTACGGTACTAGAATCAAAAGACTTACAACTCGAAATTCGGTTGAAAAAGTGAGAGGAGAAAGTGAAAGTAGTTCTTCGAAATATCAAGTAGAACTGAAAGACGGTATTCCCACCACAGTAGACGTATAGACTCCAATAACTATAAAGAGGACCGTTAGAGCTAAGCGAACCCGAAGAACAGGGTCAAGGGTGTCTCCCAGTGGTCAAACATCTCCTTCTCGACGCGCCTCAGGATTCAACTTTGAACACAAGATCTGCGCCGGACCTTGACCAACTGCGAAACGGTGTCTACACTCCGCTACACTCCGGCTACCAGAGACTGCTCGCTTCCCTATTCCAGGTTCTGGTTCCAGACACTTAACTCTGGAGACCCGAAAATTTTCCAACAGGTCCGAGGCCTGATGTAAAGGGTCACAGGTCGCATGGGCTCCGTTGTAATACAGGCGTGTGAGAAGCCAAGTCCTGGTATCCTCCCTAGCCGGCGCTCAGGGACTCCTTATAGGTATCGAACTCCCTTGGAGTTTCAGCTCACTCAGATTCTGGGCCCTCGCCTCACTTGGGACTCTCCGGGTCCGGCGCCCCGTCCCGTCACTCTCCGATTTCAAAAGGCTCAAACTCCGAAATGGTCGTTACCCTACACCCTCCCTGCTACCACCCTTCAACGTACACACATAGGTGCGCGCGCTCCCTAGGATCGTCGCTTGGAACCCACGAACACACTTTAACCACGTCCTCGTTCCATACCCTTGGCACCTCTCTATACACACGTATCACGCTACCCCTGCTCTCGACACACATTGGAAAATCTACACTGACACGTGCACATACTAACACTGACACAGTGGTTCAGCACTTGCACACACATTTCCACCATTTACACCGTCGTCGACACCCCGGTCTCTGTTCCTTAAGTCGCAACGCAAATCATTGGAAATGTCAGAAACACTTCCACACCCCACATCAAAGACACCCCCGACGAACCTAACCTCATCCTATTGCATTTTACTCCGCTCTCCTTACCCTTTGATATCTGGTGTATAAGCTTCTCAAAAAGACATTTAACTCACTTCTTTATCTTGTCGTCGACCCCTCCCTCTCTCTTGTTGGATAGTCATACCATCGCCCTTACTCGGTACTCTCTTCCTTTTCACCAACATGGCCATCCCTCATTCGGTCCGAATAGACATCCACAGGACTTTAACATTCTTATTTTCTTCCCTCCATCGGATACCCGAGGAGACCCATCGAGTCACCATTTGTTAGGAGAACGGTCACGTTCTCTGTGCTCAAACTAGGGACCCAACCCTTCTAGGGGACCTCTTCTTTTACCATTGGGTGAAGTCATAAGATCGGACTTTTTAGGGCACCTGTCTTCTCGGACCACCCGACGTCCGGGACCCCACCGTTTTCTCAGGTGACTTGTTGTTTAGCGTTGAATCGTTGACTTGTTTATCGTAACATGTCTCATTCGGTACTCGAGTTCAAAACGCCTTTTTTTTTCCCTTTCTTTATGAGACATGAACCATCTACAGTCGTTGTCATACCGACAATACCCTCAATATATACCAGAGAACCGTACTTTAAGTTTCCATCTCGTAAACACCTCCTCCTTCCCTCTTTCAGACTTTCATTATTCTCGTTCCTCCTGTGGACGGGGTGAATCTCTGGGTCACCGTTCTCCGATAACCCCCGCCTTTTGTAACTCTCCCGAAGTCCTCAGGAGACCTCTTTCGGTTCAAAGACAATCTGGGTCTTTCCTCTTTCCTAACAAGTCCCTTCACCAACTTCTATTTTCTCCCCAAACAATGAGACTTAAGGTCTCCTATATGACCTTTCAGAGTCCTTAACTCCCTACTCTTTTACCTTGCAGGTTGACTACCCCTTATATCATAGACATTTCTCTCCAGTGGTTCCTCGGATCCCGAATAATGTTATACTACCCGTATTTGTACCCATGTCCCCTATGACTACGAACAAGACTAACCTAAGTGTCGAGACAACCTCTCCATCATAATCCCATCTTACTCCACCCGAAAACTCATAAGGGAATTTTTCTCCTTTCGGCTCCTATCTTGTAAATTCTTACCAACCTCATCCGTCTTATTACAGGGACGTTTCTACAGGGACATTACAGGGACAGGTCTTGGACCCGTGGATACTTATACAATTAATGTTCCGTTTTCCTTGAAACGTTCACCCTAATTTAATTCACAAAACTTCACCCCTCTAATAGGATCTGATAGGGAAACCCGGGTTTGATAAGTGAACCTAGGAATTTCAGTCACCTGAAAAAGGTCGACTTAAATCTCAACGTCCCTCTACACTAGTGTCTTCTTACCAATCTCTCTATGTTTCAACGACCAATCTAGTTCCTTCAATCGGAGTTCGGGTCCTCACAACCACCGGAGATCCTTGACCTTTTGGATTCCTTTAATTAAGAGGGGATCTCGGACGTCTTTCCTTGTGTCCGAACGGTTGTGGAACGAGAATGAATCGGCTCACTCTTGGTACCGTCTGGAGATAGATTGACATTCCACTAATTCAAAATAACAAAATTCGGTGACGTAAACACTAACAAACAATGGGTCATCATCTTTTGATTATGTCACCATATCAAAGAATCTGAGTCGTAGTACCTTCTCAAACTCGGTACACAGTACTCCCCTTGAGTTACGAATAACTATTTTACATCCTGAAATCCATTTCGTGTATCCGGGGGAGAACATTACATGACAAAACGACGTAATACTATAACTTTAAATTACTTATACAGAAACACCAGATTATATATCAGTCAGATATCCATAAACAAAACGTCAACTAAATAGAATTTAACTCTTTTTATATAACTTTAAGTAAAATTATACTTAATAGTTACTTTAATTAATAGTCACTTTAAAATAGCACATAGTCGGACATTGAAGACGAAATACTTTCAAGGTGACAATCAACTATATATCTATAAGTATTAATAATATACAAATAACACTTAGCATTTGAAATCATAAAATCGTGGGAGTTCTAGTATCGGGAACCAATAAAACAAACGTAAACGGAACATATATAAAGAAGTATTAAATATGTTATTTAGAAAATAACTTCAAATAGTATATATATCTGTTCACATATGTGTCATTACGTTTGTTGGTTATTTTGGTTTTACCATGTGGAACTTAGTGGTGTTTCCCTTGTGGGTACATTATTCATGGGTCTAGTTCTTTATTTAGTAACGGACGTATTGTCTTCGGGGACGACACGAAGACAAGTCAGTCATCTAAGGGGTCTCATTGGTGGTTTGTAGTCAAAACAGACAAAAACTTGTATACATATACACCTCAGTATGTCATATCTCGCAAAACACAACTGAAGAAACAAGTTGTAATACAAACACTCTAAGTAGGTATAACAAAATACATTTAAATCGAGTGACAAACGGAACGACTTACGTGACCATAAGGTCACGTACTTATATGGTTGATATAAACAGGTAAGTCGTCAACAATATGTCAACCAACTGTAAACCGG
This sequence comes from Capra ibex, assembly GCA_006410555.1. Taxonomy (NCBI): domain Eukaryota; kingdom Metazoa; phylum Chordata; class Mammalia; order Artiodactyla; family Bovidae; genus Capra; species Capra ibex. The sequence goes on from SJYO01050415.1 coordinate 41,920,125, forward strand.
ACAAAGGTCTAAACCTGAAAGTTCTTATTACTACGATCCTCGTAAGAAGGTGAACAGTAGAAGACAAGTATACATAAACAAAGAATCCAGATAAAGATCTCTTTGAACGACCTAGTATCCCATACACTTAGACGAATTCGTCTATGTCAGGCAAAAGGTTTTACGTGTTTTAGTCTTGTCAAATACGTTCAAAGTCAACGAAGTGAAAGAGTAATTGTACACCATAATAAAAACGGTGGCATTTTAAAAACGGTCATACCACTTATATATACGTCACCATAACGCAACACCAAAAGAATTGAATACTGATTACTTCAACTCACGAAAACAAAATTACAGAGAACTGGTATAGGAAGGGTTTCCTATAGAAGGAAACCGTTTATGGACAAATTCAGGAAACCGGAAGGAAACACCTCACAGACAAGTTCAAAACCCTTCGAACAGAGGGAAAAATGACAACTAAGAATCCTCAAGAAATAAACCTCAAGACATCAAACCTATACTTAGGAGTAGTCGATACACATAACGTTTATTATAGAGGGTCAGGTAAAAGTGAGGAAAAGACTCTTCAATGAAAAATTTTATATCAGACTTTTTTATATATATTAGACTTAATAAAAAGGGAGACACCAAACACGAGAGACATGGGACAATTCTTTAGAATTAAGAGAGGAAACTAAACATAAGGTAGAGATCTCCGAGACGAATCAACGTTCAACCTAGTGAAGAGAAAAAAATTTAATTAAACTAATTTCACATCTACTAAAGGTCACAACACAATTAAAGACGACACGTCCTTTCATTGAGTCAATATGTATATACGAAAAAGTGTAAGAAAGGGTCGTACCAAATAGTAGCCTATAACTCATATCAAGGGAGACGATAGGTCATCCAGGAACAAGTAGGTAGGATATATATATTATCAAATACAGACGATTAGGGTTTGAGAGTTAAGAGAGGATGGGAGGGGATGTGGGGGGAACCGTTGGTGTTCAGATAAGAAATACACTCAGACAAAGACAAAACAATCTATGTAAGAAAACACAGTATAAAATCTAAGGTGTATATTCACTATGGTATATCATAAACAGAAAGACAAAGACTGAATTGAAGTGAATCATACTATTACAGATCCAGGTAGGTACAGAAACGTTTACCGAAAAAAAGTAAAAACTTTACCGACCCATCATAAGGTAACATATATATACATGGTGAAGAAGAAATAGATAAGTAGACAACTGCCTGTGAACGTAAAAAAAAGGTACAGAACCATTAACATTTATCACGTCGATACTTGTCCCCCGTCCCTATACATAGAAAAGTTTAATATTAAGACAAACCCATATACGGGACCAACCCTAACGTCTTAGTATACCGTTGAGACAAAAATCAAGAAACCTCTTAAAGGTAAGACAAAAGGTATCACCGACGTGGTTAAATGTAAGGGTGGTTCTCACATTTTCCCTAAAAGAAAGAGGTGTGGGAGAGGTCCTAAATAATAAATATCTAAAATCACTGCCGATAAGGTTGACCCCCCGAAGGGTCCACCGAGTCACCATTTCTTAGACGGACGGTTACGTCCTCTGTGACCTCTGCACTCAAGTTAGGGTCGTAGTCCTTCTAGGGGACTTCTTCCTTTACCGTTGGGTAAGAACGAACCTTTTAGGGTTCCTGTCCCCTCGGACCACCCCAGGTACCCCAGCGTTTCTCAGGTTTTGCTGACTCGTACGTGTGTACGTAGGACCGTCTACACTACACTATGGAGTAATATCAAAACTGAAGGTAGAGATAAATTAATCACTACTACTCGTAGAAAAGTACACGAACACAGCAGAAACTTCTTTATAGTAAATCTAGAAGACGGGTAAAAAGTTAACCTAACTAAAAGAAACAACAATAACTTAACATACTCGACAAAAATATAAAACCTTTAATTCGGAAACAACCAACGTGGTAAACGTTTATGAAAGAGGGTCAGACATCCAACAGAAAAACAAAACAAATACCAAAAGAACGACACGTCTTCGTATATGTAAACTAATCCAGAGTGAACAAATAAAAACGAAAACAAAGATAACAGAACCCTCCGACTGGATTCTTTTGTAACCATACGAAATACAGTCTCGTACAAAACGGATACAAGAGAAGATCCTCAAAATACAACAGAACAGAATATAAATTCAGAAATTCGGTAAAAGCTAAATAACACACACACCACACCTCCACACAAGATTGACGCAACCAAATGTACACCGAGACGTTTAACTTGGTGAGACTGAAAGTAAAAAAAGAAGGATATCAACAGTAGACAAACAAAGTAAAACAAGGTAAACGATTACAAATATAGAGAACAAGGTACAACGTGAAAGGCATCCTAAACAGTATGGAAAACGAGAAACATCAAATAAAAAGTTCAGACTTCACCAAAACGGATTATAAGAGGAAGTAAGAACTTAAGACGATCGAAAGTATACCCCAGACGGATAGTGAAGGAGGAGAAAGGACTTTAGTAACATGGTAAACCGGTACATCAGAACGAAGACTCGACACTAACATGGTATTTAAGAATTTTAAGTATAACTTTACAACCCACTATTAAAATTAGAAGAGACTTTAAAAATCACTCAAAAGAAATATGTACCCCTTAACCCCGTGAGAAGTTTGAAAATAGATTGATATAAAAACCTGTGCCACAAAGATTAAAACAAAACCCTACACTAAAAAAAAAAAACCATACACACAGTGACCGTGAAGGGAAGTTTTTCCGTTTACCCCGTCTCCAAGACGAATTCTCAATGAAGGAGACAAAGACGTCATTCTCTATCAAAGAAATTTTCGATCGGGGAGACTTATCAGTCCGGAAGAAACGACAAATGCTGGATTAGACCAAGTCCTTCTAAGGATGATAGTCGAGACTATCACAACAGAAACGACTTTAATTTTTTATAGCAGTTCGAGGGTCAAGTTACTTCGATCGTAATGGGACTAAGGTTTTGGTTCGTTTCGGATAGAGTATATTTATACTATGTTTTTAGGAGTTACTTTATGATTATTTGGTTTAAGTCGTTACATATTTTAGTCAATATGTTGTACTAACCCACTTTATATAGGGTGTATACGTTCCAATAGATTTGTAGGTTTTTATTTAATTACATTGTCGACTTCCTGTGTCCTAAAGAAAAACTCCACTACTTTTATAAGACTTTAACTGAACGCCACCAAGGTGTATACAATTAAACGATTTTTTTTTTGGGTTTTTGTGACTTGAATAAAATTTACGTAACTAACATCCCATATACCTAAAATATAGTCAATTCGACGAATTTTTTATTTTCTTATATCGGATACATAATATTTAAAAAGGTGGAACTTAGGGAGACAGTAGAGGTACGGAGAAAAATGATGGACGTGGTAGTTAGTGGAGGAAAAGTATCCTAAAGACGAGTGTCTTTGAGAGTAAGTCGTACCAGATGAGGAGTATTCTTACTTATAAAGAATTCAGAAGAAACTCTTTTACAGAGAAATCTAGGAGATGGGTAAAAAACTGACCCAAAAACAAAAAACTATAACTCGACAAATATATAAAACCTCTAGTTAGGGTACAACTAACGTAACAAACGTTTATAAAAAAAGGGTAAGACACCCAACAGAAAAGTAAAACAAATAGCAACGGGAATCAAAACAGTACTCTCACGAAATCTACTTTTACTCAGTCATTCAAAATATATGACACCAACCTGTACCCCATCTCCTTTCCGGTGACAGTATATCCCTATGTGTCCTTCCGGGACCCGTTTGAGTGCCCCGAGGGTCTAACCTTTTAAGGGGGACCCCCTATAGATTGAACCCCAGGAAAAACAATTTCCCCGGTAAGTCTCGTTCAGTCTTACCGGAATAGAGTATAGACTTATAAGACTAGGTACAGTACTAAATAGTATTGACTAACCTGACTTTGAAGTAGGACGACATCAAACCAGAGAACCCAAAACCTATCCCGGTCTCAAATACGTCTAACGGAGACTGGAAGGAAGTCCCTTATTTTACCATAAGAATCAGGTAAACTTTCGAGACTCCTTTCGGACTGGAGAATCCTAAGGAAGGAAGATCGAGGTGAAAGAGTTTTGACGAAGTTGATGTACTCTTTAGGTCTTCTGATCACTGAGAACCTTAAAATTCAATACCGGGTACACTCAACTTTAACGAAGCGAGGTTTTTACATTGATAAATATTATTATTATATCTCGAAGGTACGACCGAGTCTACCATTTCTTAGACGGACGTTACGTCCTCTGGGTCCAAGCTAGGGACCCAGTCCTTCTAGGGACCTCTACCCTTACCGATGGGTGAGGTCATAGGAACGGACCTCTGAAGGTATCTGTCTCCTCGGACCGTTTGATTTCAGGTAACCCAGCCTGTGTTGACTTCACTGAATCGTGCGTGTGTACTAATATTATTCTATTGGTAAATATAATGTAGTACACTTATAAAAATAAGGAATAGGAATTTGACGAATGGACTGAGTGATAAGTTGTACCATTCACTATAAACACTTTGTCAAATCACGGAAGAGACATACAGGGAGCAGAGAGGGTTGTACCGTAAGTTATGGAGAACATAGGATTATAAAACTGTCTCGTGACTTCCTCCTCTTTATATAAGGGAATTTCCTTTATCATCTCTGAAAATTTCTAGTTTGACACCGAGGACTCAGTAAGACAATCATGGACTTTGATAGTGTTGTAACAATTAACTGACATGAGGTTACATTTTATTTTACAATTTTCTGTCACCAAGTAGTTTCACCTTAACTCACTGATTTTTCCTGTGTGATATACTTTCGAAAATAAATGGGACATACTACCCCACAAAGTAAATCCTTTCTACTCTCAGTCACAATCAACCATAAATAAAATCATCACCGTGAAACAGTACGAAAATCTATCTCCTATATTCTTCTCCAACTCAAGTCTCTCTACACCCTAGAACGCTTCTTTGGTTACTCTCTAATTATAGTAATTCTTCTTCACGTCTACCAGTCGATGAATCGACTATCGGATCTCTAAAATATGTAGAGGTGTTTTTTACCTTAAGTCGATCCCTCATATAGAGAATTCTTAGGAAAGTTTAAGTTGATTATCTTTTAAGTTTATTTTCTTCCACTTTCTTTTTTTTTTTGTTGGTGAAAAGAGTATGTTATTTAGACTTCAATTAATAAGGTCCGACCACATCGGAGAACCACCATAGTTGTTTCTTGAGTAAACTATGGACAAAAAGACCCGATGGTAGGTCAACAGAACCACAAACAATGTCCTTCCAGTATTGTAACAACACTGACTGTTGTCCTCTAAAATTCTCGTATATCCGTGAACCAAATTCCCTGTGATTAAAGGGACAACAAAGGAGGGGATGGGATCTCCGTCGGTTGAGGTCAAAAACGACTTACACATATGGAGAAGGACGTCACGGGAAAAGGCAGAAAAGGGACGGATAGATTTTCCAAATGAAGTGGTAACTACAAACCCAAACAGTAAAGTCGTCGACTACTATAAGTCCCTACATCGACATCTGAAGAGAGTTCTCCTTACCCTCACGGATCTGAATCTTGTCTCTGTAGTCATGTCTCTACACTACGACCTCTTGATGTCGTTGGACCAGAGTGACCCATTCGAAGTCTTAAAGTTGGGTCTTTAGGGACTAAAGATGGAACACTTAAAAACCTAACAGAAAGTTCACAGAGTCCCCTAAAGACTGGATATAGACCCTTTTACCACACACGAAACATGTAAACCGTCATTCAATAGTAGAAACCCTTGGAGGTAGAAGGGGTAGGAAATACGGAAAAAGAACGGGAAGGATCATCGATTCCCTGAATCCTTTGGGAGTGGTCCACCATTAAAGGATGAAGAATAAAAAACTGGTCCTGAAACGTAAATAGTCGGCTTTCATAAGAGAAATGACCTTTTCCCTTCTCTTGGGACCTACCGAAACTTCCTACTCTGAACGGGTCCACTCACTCCCGACTTGTTCCTCCGGTAGTCACGTCTATTATCGGGTCTACAAATCACTCCGTCGTCGTAGAGACATTATAACCAGATCTCAAAGGAGGAGTCTCCGGTTTTCGGACACCTATTTCCGGACTTTGGATCTTTATTTTCATTGGAAAAGGTACACTCACTCACTCGCTCACTTCAGTGAGTCAGCACAGACTGAGAAACGCTGGGGTTCCTGACATCCTCGGATAGTCCGAGGAGGCAGGTGCCCTAAAAGGTCCGTTCTCATGATCTCACCCAACGGTAAAGGAAGAGGTCTCCTAGAAGGACTGGGTCCCTAACTTGGACCCAGAGGGTGTAACATCCGTCTGCGAAATGGTAGACTCGGTGGTCCCTTTAGGTACACTTCAAGGTTTATTTAGAGAAGCGGAGTTTTATGGTGAGGCAAAGTCACGAGAGTAAAAAGGAAGTACAATGTCTTTCCATCCACGGTAACAAAAAGAGGCCACCAGTTACCAAATCCCAGTCAAAAAAGGGTAAAGAGAGGGGGGGGGGGGGCAAATCTATAAACATTTAAAGAAGTAAGTGATTTTTCTTTTTTAAACTGAGAATAAAAAGTAAAATGGACAATGGAGAACTTAAAGAGAATAAAACGTATCAAAAACGAATGACGATGTAAAGGAAGTAATTAATTAAGAAAGAAAATTCGTTACAAATAATTAAAAGGATTAAAGTAAAATCCAATTCTTCCCAATTGTTTCTTAGACATTAGTTAATTCTTTACACCATAAGAAAAGACACTGACCTTGTTAAAGTAATTGAAGACGTTTCGTCAGAGATACAATTATCTTCCGGAGTATCCGACGAAACAATACCAAAGACCAATGTCACTTCTCCTTTACCGTTCTCTCCAATCCCGATTACTTTCTGTTATTCGTCTCTTATGTCACAGTATTTTTCGGTCAGGACGGACAGTTTTCCTTCATTCCCCATATAAACCGTTCTCCTACCATTAACCACTTAAAAGATAATATCCGTTCGTAGTTTAACTTTATTAAATGAGAACTTCGAAGAAAAGATAAATTTTATAGTTCCTTCCTTTAAATTAAGGAATAACCTCAGTACATCACCGAGTCAACCATTTGTTAGACGGACGTTACGTCTTCTGGGTCCAAGTCAGACACCCAGCCCTTCCAGGGGACCTCTTCCCTTATCGTTGGGTGAGGTCATAAGAACGGACCTCTTCAGGTACCTGTCTCCTCGACCACTCGATATCAGCTACCCCAGTGTTTTTCAACCTGTACGTACTCACTGATTATGAAGATTTAAAGACTTGGATATAACTACACAAAGAAATTTAATTTAATTAAATAACTAACTAAAAACCGACACGATTTAGAAGCAACGACGTACCAGAAAAGTGATCAACGTCACTCGTCCCAGATAAGAAGCAACACCACGTGTCCGAGGAGTAACGCCACCGAAGAGAATAACGCCCAGTGTCCGAGATCCCACGTCCGAAGTCATCAACACCGAACACCCGATTATCAACACTAAGGGTCCGAGATGTCTTGTCCGAGTCATCAACACCATGCACCTGAATCAACGAGACACCGTACACCCTAGAAGGACCTAGTTCCTAACTTGGACACGACGGACGTAACCGTCCGTCAAAGAATTGACGATCTAGTGGTTCCTTCGAGTTTGTATTAATAAAAATTTGAGACAGAGTATTGAGGTTATAAATCTTAGGGATATCTAGGCAAAGACAAGAGACAACAAAGATATCAAAGACGTAAGCATAACATACCAATAAAATTAAAACACGTTGTGAATAAACGTTTTACACTTTGATTACTGATCCAATAGAAGAAAATATCTCTTGAAACATACGATGTTTCAAGACTTTGTAAAAACAACAATAGAGTCAGGTAACGGGAGGAACCAGTGACCCTACTAAACTTTGACTAGACATCAAGGACACATCCAGACGGAGAGAAAATGGGTGTAAGGATCCAATACCAGGAACTCAATATTCAGTCGCACTCTCTACAAATCCTACGGGGGACATCTGGTTGGGATCTATGATTAGAGATAATGAAATCGGAACTCTCTATAACATACAAGATAGTCGGAGATTCAGTTTACTGGGACTACGACCGTCTCTAACTTCCGTTTTCTTCTTCACCCGTCGTCTCTTACTCTACCAGCCTATCGTAGTAGTTGAATTACCTGTATTTAGACTCGTTTGAGGTCCTCTATCACCTCCTGTCTCCTCGGACCTAACAATGTCAGGTACCCCAGAGTCCCTCAGTCTGTACTGACTCGCTGATTCTGTACCTTAACGTTTCTCAGGCTATACTGACACTATGACTTGTTGTTGTTTCGGTTTACGATTATGGTCATATTAAGGTTATTATTTTTAACCTATTCGGGAAGTCATATAAGTGTATCATCATCAACATCATAAAAGAACGAAACAAGAAGATTTTATAAAATGGTCATTCAAACTATAGGGTACCTCCAAACCATTTCCAGTAGACCCTTTCTTGAATTTCGTATTTTAGTTTACCTTCTCGTCACGATATTTGAGTTCTTTATTTGTTTTTATGGAACCAACCCTAGTAGACTGTTTTATACTGAACCGATTCGGGTCACCTCTTTTACTCGTTCCGTTTCATAAATTTACACGTTTCTGTTTACTCATTCATCCATACTAAAAGGTAAAGAGACTTGTATCTATACGAAAACAAACGAGAATGGACATGTCTTTCACTATATCTTAATACACATGAGTAAAGTCATCTCTATTTTCCCTAATCTGTTACTCCACATAGTAATCATGCAACAATAGTGTAACAGGGTCAACACGAAGGACCAAGGACTAAAAAAACCATAATAGGAAATGAGGTAGGAAACCGAGGGAAACGGGAAGAAACTAGATATCATATATAAAAAAAATTGTCTTAATAAAAAAATTACGGATTGCACGATTTACAACTAATATGGTATGACCCATTTTATCAGAATTCAGAAATTTAACTATAGGGTACTAACCATATCATGGTCTTGATAGAAAAAAATAAATGAGGAGTCTACTTAAACTGGACTTGTTTTGAAACATATAGATTAGTGGACGGAACCGAAAAAGTCAAGAAAATTTAAAGATAAATAAAGAAAGGGAAAAAAGTTTAACAGGTTTTAAATACCTAAACAATTCGGTGATTATAAAATATACGAGATAAATGAAATCCTAAATAAGGATATAGATGTAACTTTTGGAATTAAGAAAGACTGGTCTTTTTTGTCATACTTAAATAGAATAGAAAGTCTGTACGTTAGGTCCATAGTCTGGTTCTTCAATAGTGGTTTTTTACCGTATAAACTGTCTCTTTATAGAGTCACCCTTTATTACCTTTAAACATTTTCTGTATCGGGACTTATAAATACAAAATCTCCACTGGCCGTTTCGTTTCCAGTCAAACTTTCTATTGTCCTTTTAGTCCTTCTTACAAACTTCGTTCAATATGAGTTAACATTTTTATTCAAGGTGAAAATTAGAAGTAGTTTCTAAATTATGTCATTTCTTTGACTTACTTAAATTTCTCATATCCTTTCAGAAGACAAGACTGAGTTGACATAAGTTGTAGTCAATTAAGTATGACCACTTTTTAAAACACTTCTATTCTTTACACTCTGGAAAATAGAACTAAGTCTTGAATAAGTTATAGTCTGTCAAATATAACGATTCTTTTGTATACTGACATTTCTTACACCCTTCCGAAAGTCAAACACAAGTTCAGAATGACCAGTATCCTCTTAAGTATGACCACGTTTTGGAAAATTTACATTTCTTACACCCTTCTGGAAATCTAAAGTAAGTGTTAAATCACAGGTATTCGCATAAGTATGACCACTCTTTATAATACTTACATTCTTTACACCCTTCCGGAAATCAACACCGAGTCTGGAATGATCTGTAGTCTCTTAAGTATGACCACTTTTTGGGATACTTACATTACTTACACCTTTCCAGAAATCAGTCGTTAGTGTAGAATGATTTGTAGTCTCTTAAGTGTGACCACTTTTTGGAATACTTACACTTCTCACACCCTTTCGAAAACGAGCACCGAGTGTGAATTAAGTTGTAGTCTCTTAAGTATGACCATTCTTTAGAATACTTACATTTCTTACACCTTTCCGGAAATAAACACCAAGTTTAGAACGAGTTGTAGTCTTACAAGTACAACCATCGTTTGGGAAACTTACACTCTTTACACCCTTTCGGATATAGACCTCAAGTGTGGACTGAGCTGTAGTCACTTAAGTATGACCATCCTTCGGAGTACTTACATTCGTTACACCCTTCTGAAAATATACCCGGAGTATGGAACGAGTTTTACTCTTTTAAGTATTACTTTCCTTTGGGATACTTACATCCCTTACACCTTTCTGGAAAGAAGTACCAAGTCTTAAATTAATCGTAGTCTTTTAAGTATGGTCACTCTCTTTGATACTTACATTCCTTACACCTTTCTGAAAAAAAGCACCAAGTCTTGAATTAGCTGTAGTCTTTTAGGTATGACCTTTCTCTAGTATACTTACACTTTTCACACCTTTTCGGATAACTCAAGTGTTGAATGTGCTGTAGTCTCTTATGTATGACGACTCCTTGGAATACATACATTTCAGACACCCTTTAGAAAATAGACCCCAAGTGTCGATTGTACTGTATCGTTTTAAGTATTACTACGTCTTGGGATATTTACATTCCTTTCACCGGTCTAGAAATCAGTGGTAAACAAAAAACGACTTGTCTTTTAAGTGTTACCACCCTTAGAGATAGTTACCTTTCTAATACCCTTGTGGTGATCAGTACTGACACTGAAACGAGTTGTGGTCTTATAAATGCGAAAACCCTTTAGGACACTCGTATTTCTAAAACTCTACCATAAAAGAGGTCCGAGAGTGAAATAAAGTGAGAACACTTTAGAACACTATATTTTTACATCCTTTTTAGAAATAAGTACAATTAACAATTAACTGAAGTCAATTAAAGAAAAAAAAAAAAAACTCTTACGGACATTACATTTATTATACCCTTCTGGAAAACTGTCTCGTGTGTTGTGTGAGTTGTTTTCCTTAATCTTTTTTAAGGATTACGTCACATATAATTATCTCCTTTCGTAAATGACTCATCAGTAGTTAATATTCGATAGTCCTATTTCGGTATTTTTGCTCTACTATCGCACTTAGGAAAACTTACTAAGAATTTTCTAAGAGGTGTAGTAAAATACGATGTATCGAATTTCGGGTTTAGTACATCCCTTTGAAACGTAATGATGAATTTAGAACAACGTGAAGGGGTTTTAGTATGGTTTCCGTTTAAACAGGACGTTAATTAGACCTTTTCGAAACTCGATACAGTATGTTGAATAAACGGTACAGAATCAAGACCACAGAAAATGGAGGATTAAAAAAACCGTCATTGAATAAAGACACAGACAAATGAATGAATACTCTAACATTTCCAATTTACTCAAACTCCTAAATTTACTGAATTACTAGTAGAAATTCTGATCATAATCTGATAAAGATACTCTTCTTTTGGAATTCTCATATTATTAATGTCTGTTTATACGGTAGACATACATACAGAATAACTTCTCGTCTTAAAATTAAGACTTCTATTTGGTCATTTTAGATTACTTCTTTTTGTTCGAAACTAAGTCATTATTAAAGTAAACGATGTATTTGAATATGATATTTCTTTCGGAATACCACATCACTTTCACCCCAACAACTCACGAGTCATAAAAAAATTCCGTAAACCTTTACTAAACAAAGATTGTTTAAAGATTTCGGTTCACAGTAATAGGTAAAATAGTGGTGTCAATTTAAAACGTTTAATCTTTTATCACCTTACTTAAGACTGAAGAACCTTTGACTCCAGATGTTAACTCCAGATGATGTATATATTTGTCCCGAAGGGACCACCTTTGTTAAGAGTCTAATTATTCATTTAGTTTTCACTTTAATGCCGATAAACCTACACTTACTATTACTTTGATGACATTTATTTTTAGAATACTGACATTGGTATCTGAAGAGTTACCTTTAACAAAATACATATTTTGGTTCTTCTAACTCCCGTCAAATAAAGAACAGTGGTGACATAGAGATCGAGAATCTTGTTAAGGACAGTATAACAACCCAGGTTTATAAACAGTCCAATTTACTGCTAATGAGTTCGATTTTACTCGTTTACGGGGGCTCATTTGACTACTTTTACAAATTACTTTTATTTCGGTTTTAGTACCTTATTTCTTGTTTTCAAAAAAATAAAATTTTCACTTCCAATACATAAAATAATTTTTATATATAAATAAATTAAAAAAATAAACCGACGTGAACCAGAACAACACCGTACACCGTAGATCAAGGGACTGGTCCCTACCTTGGGTCCCGGGGACATAACCCTTGTACCTCAGAATCGGTGACCTGGTGGTCTCTTCAGGGATTTTGTCTTCCAAAACATAAAATTTAGTTTTACAAAGAAACTTCTTTTGAAGAGATGATCTGAAAATCTCACGGAGGTGTAATATCCTTTCCTCTTGACACTATATTGATATACAAATCTCCTTAAAAATTTCCAGCACATTTATATACATTTGATGATCTGTGTTAAAAAAATTTAAATCTTTTAATTCAAATAAAAGATTTACTTAGTAAAAGAATTTACTAATTTTAAACTCTCATTTACTTTTCCCGATTAACCTTTTTTTTTAAGAAAAATTCAGTACAGTCTGGTCTATTAATATGTCCGACGGGGGACTTTCTTGTCTTTTAGGATACTTTTTCAACAAGTGAGTACGATTTTCTGATGGTATTAAGACTATTATTTTAATCTACATTTCATCGGGAACTTGTTTTTTAAGGTCTTATTACGGTGAATATGTACTTTTTTATTATACTATCAGTTTACTATAAATGAGTTTTACAAATTGAAGACTAGACCTATCCACCATTAAGACGTCAAATTTGTTGTCGTTCTATACTACTTTTGCATGGAAGAGTTAAATCATGAACTAAATAAGATGAACGTGAAAGAGTCATGGAAAATCATAATGTACTCAATTCCTTACGACTTATACACATAAATATAAATCACGTAAATATTAAGTCAATAAATCGTCATCAATTTGTTATAATCCCTTCTCAGTAAGGGAGGACTTAGTGACAGAAAAGACCTTAAAGTGTTGAGTACCTCTTTTACTTTTAAAAACAATGTACCGAAATAATAATTATTTGGTAAGTGCGACTGACTTAATAAAATTCCACTGTTCTTTTTATTGTAAATCTCGAGAGACCTGTAGGCATATGTAAATTCATCCTCCGCAAGGAAAAAAGAAACCGGATCTGACGGAACAACTCACACAATAGAACGAAGATGGAGGAAGCACCACTTAAAGACCTAGAGTAACTTAGTGACTCCATGTACGAAGAACTTGAGACAACTATACAAACGCCTATAACTATTACAGAAGAGATCAGACAGAATATCCACTGTCTTACCGGGAATCAAAAAAGGATTGGTGGTAAGAAACGTCCTCGGTAATTTGATCCTGGTAAAACCCTTTCTTGACTAAATATTAATCAGAATTATGTTGACCTATTTTACATCCCCCCCCTCCTCAATCTAAGTACGATCCGTCATATTTTATCCCATTTAAGGGTTGTTTTCCAGATTTATAAAAATTTCCTCCCCTTTTTTACTTTGAAATAATGTCCTTTTGTACTCACTTAAGGAAATATTGAAACCTTGACTCTATAGTTATTGACACTAAGTTTTTAGGTCATCTTTACTCCTTCTTCAGTTAAAAAATATCTTGATTTCGTCATAGTTGTTTCTATTTCCTTTTGACGTTTAATCTCTATAAACGTTGATATGGTGTTTGAGTATAAGAATTTCTCGGATTTTCAACTCTACTCTTATATTCTGGTGATGTGACTTTATTGTGAAATATGGTTGGTCTACCTGTCTTTAGGTTGTTGAATAATTTTATAAGATAACCGTTCTGACCTTTTTGTTCCTGAGAGTGTAACTACTTTTATATTTTATTATCTTGATTATATCCTCTCTTGACTCGTTACAGGTACACAAAATATATATATATGGAATTCTGACTCTGGGAACGAAGATTTCTATGTGACCACTTCAATGTTTTACACCATACGCGTTAAAAATTTTTTTTTACGATATACACTCACTTCGTCCGATCTTTATTCTACAGGTTGTATTTGATCTACTTAATTGAAGTATAAATAGATTGTCACCCGATAGTACATCGACATAAGATTATCCCTTAATAGAAGTCCTATGTAATTTCTTCTTGTATCCATACACCTCTTATTATACATATAAGATTATAAACACTTTCCTTCTCTCCTTACGATATATACGGATATGAAAGTTTTTATTAGTTTTACTTTGTTGTCATCCCTCTCCCGAGACAGGGACGGAGTGTCGCACTCTTATGTCAGTGATTTCCCGAGTCGTCGGTTCCTACAATCTTCCGCCGTCCACGCGGACAGTGTGGGGGTGTTTTCGCGTGCACGTGTGTTAGGCCGCGACACCTTCCATTTCCCATAATTATTGGATAAAGTGAAATGAGTTCACCGAGGAGACTCCAAGATCTTTTGGAGTCTCCAATGGTCTCGAACTCAGAACGTCACTACGGAAGTCTCTTTATCTTCAGGTCCTGACTTTTTCGACGTCTTCAGATCGTTCATCACAGATCTAAAGAGTCTGTCTCGAGACCGAGTCTACGCCACTGCCACTCATGGCCCAACGACGAGTTTCCCTAAGTTCCTACACTACGAACGAAATACCAGCACCACCCATACACACAGGCACACACACGTGCCCGCGTGCGTGTTCATAGGAGATGACCCCTTCCCTTCTGACACGAACTCAGACTCTTTACGATCACCTATTAGTATATTAGATAGACCCTAACAATTTCACAGACCCCTACCACACTGATATCGAAATTCCCACTCCAGACCCTAATTAGTCAGATACTGATAAAATATTGAACAATTCTTTTACTAAAAAGAAATAAACGGACCAAGACATGAATCTAAGGATACTTTAATATCTTCACAATTCACTTTCCCTCATCGTCACTTACACGTGTATCATAATATTCTTACCCATACTAACACAGTAGTACGTCGAGACACATTATCACTACAGAAATTCGAAGTCACAGGAGCGGACATTTTGTTTCGATTGTAAGTATGTCACAACAGGCTATCTTTAAAGACGTCTTGACTTAATGTATAAGTTACAGACACGATAGGTCGTGACATCGGTGACCGGTGTAAACAGGTGACTCGTGGACTCTACTCTGATTAAACTGACTCCCTACTTTAAAATTTAAAACAAATTAACATTATATAAATTTATCGATAACACAACTTTTGGTACTTTCACAATCAACGAGTCAGCACAGACAAAGAAAGTTGGGGTATCTGATCTAACGGTCCGAGGGGACAGGTACCTGAAGAGGTCCGTTCTTATGACCGTATATCGGTACGAGAAGAGGTCCCCTTGAGGGGTTGGGTCCCTAACTTGCGCTCAGAGGACGTAACGTTCGTCTAAGAAATACCTGTCAGGTACCCCAGCGATTCTCAGTGTTGACTCGCTGAAGTGAAAGTGAAAAGTGAAGGTACGTGACCTCTTCCTTTACCGTTGGGTGAGGTCACAAGAAGGGACCTCTTAGGGTCCCTGCCCCCTCGGACCACCCGACGGTAGATGCCCCAGCGTGTCTCAGCCTGTGCTGACTTCGCTGAATCGTCGTCATCGTCATCGTCGTCACGTAACATTCTTACTCAGACCTCTGTCACCATCTCTGTAGTTCCCAAATAACTTGTCCCTTAGAAAGTTCAGACTTCGTTTCAAGGGTCCCACTATGGGGCGACACATACCGTCTGTCGTCCGTCCTGAATACGTCGTCACAAGTGAGACCCCCTTCCTCCTTCAATGGATAATCTCCTCCTTACCTACAACCACCCGAATAGTCAAAGGTCCCTTTGGCCATCTCCTCGTGAAGGGAGCGACTCGATACTAATTGTTGGTAGCTGTCGTACCACTAGTTGATCGTATCACCGTGGTGACACAAGAACTAGAGGCTCTCTCTGGACACGCGGTACTGAACTTCGTTGTAGAATCAAGGGATAGGTCCTTAACCTAGACGTATCGGACCTACTTTTGGTCCTTAAGATCGGTAATCTGGTGGTACCCGATCTCCGATCGTCGTTTTAACCAGACCGAGAACGGGCCCAACTTTTTACTTAAAGAGTTCCTCCGTTTTTGACATTTTTGTCCATGTTTCAAATATAATAATCTCTGTACCGTGTTGATCACCCGTCCTCTGGATTGAATCGACAGGTCGGGGAACCACCACGAGACACGTCCCTAGTACGTGTAATGGTACGAAAATGAGGGTCTTGGAGTCTTTACCGTCAACCAAAACATAGGATAACAAGTATTAACGGGGTTGACACGTGTACACGTTAATAAAAATCAGGGAATATCAAACAATAATACAACGAGTTCCTCTACAAACAGGACCACGTTCGTGAGACCATCTCCCTAGGTCCAGGGTCGGATGGAAGACCTCTTTGACTCCGTTACCTGTCGGAGTCACCACTGGTCGTCGTCACAGTCTTGATGACGCATAGGTCTCGACACTTGGGTCTGTAGAGTATAAGATGAAAGAAACATACGGACACTTTCAACTCCCTGGTCCTACCATCACCTCTGACCTAAAACTGGGTAGAAGTTTTTGTGGTCTACAGAGTACGTGGAGAAAGGGACCTCTGACGGTAAGGGGTGTCTTCCGTGTATTTTTCCTCTCTTAACGACGACATGTACTTTTTTAGTTTAACTTCTTAAACATGAAGGAGAAACAAGGTACTTTACGTAAAGTAAAAAGTCATATACCTTTGTCGACCACAGGGGAACTTTGTCAAAGTGACTAAATGGGGATTCAGAAGGAAGGTGTCCCTTTCAGTCTCCAAGATCCGTGTCTAGGGTAAGGGGTTACGTGGGATTATTAATTAGGAAGACTAATTAATACATGTAATACATTTATTAAGAAGGACAACCGAAAAACAATTTGTAAAAACCCACATCTTTTCGTTTAGACCTCCTAATGTCTGGTAATAAAGTCTGTTAGAGAATAATTTCTTCTCTTATATGGACGAACCTTAGTGTGTGACCTATAAGAATTAGAAGATGTTTCCGAACACTAGTTTTCGTTTATCCCATCCTCTACCAAACTGAGTAAAGCTAGTCACTGTGCCTGAAACGAAACACTTTGATAATTCTCATCCTTACGTCAGTCACCAAACTCTCCAGACAAAGTTGATCCCACCCATGTGGTGGTGTGGAGATCTAGTCTTGTGGATTGTGTCCTCAAAACATTATGACTGGTCCAGATTAAAGACCAAACAGACGTATTGAAACAAAGTCTGAAGGAAAAACACACCACACACTCGTCCTACCATATTCCCCATTCTCGTATCTAGATTATGGACCCAATTTTAAGATCGTGATTGTGAACGATCGACACACTCGACGAAGTCATCAAATAAGTCGGAGAGGAACGGTATCAAAAAGAGAGAGAAGAAAAGTTTTATAAAAATTTCTGATAAAAATTCTCTTCAAAATCCAAATGTTATTTTGACTCTTCTATGACTCTAAAGGGTGTATCACGGGTACGGTCATGTATGTGTCGAAGGGAGTAATAATTTTTGGAGGTGGTCTCAGGATGTTAAAAAAATTTAGTTCCTACCTAAGTGGGTTTCCGGTATTAAATGGAACAACATGTAAGACACCAAACCCTGTTTACATATCACTGTATATCGGTGGTAAGGTTGGAGTATCTCAAAAAAAAAAGGTTTTTTAAATTAATAAAAAACCGGTGTGGTATGACGTACGTCCTAGAAGTAAGGGGTTGGTTCCTCACCGTCACACCTCAGGGTTGGTGACCTGACGGTCCCTTCAGGGGCGTCTCATGAAAGTAATGGGCTTCTTAAGAGATACGAGACGGATAAGTAGAGGTGTGTGGGGATTGTTGGTGACTAGAAAGACGACAGATATCTAAACGAAAAAACATCTTACAGGATATCAACATTAGTCTATGATACATTAGAAATTTCTAACTGAAGAAGGTGAACCATAATACATAAATTCAGAGGAAGTACAGAATAGTACCGAATTATCGAATAAAGAAAAATCGTGACTTATTTTCGAGTTTTAAGTCTTTTGATTCTAGTACCGTAGACCAGGGTAGTGAAGTACCGTTGATCTACCCCTTTGTCACCTTTATCACTGACTGAAATAAAAACCCCCGAGGTTTTAGTGACGTCTATCACTAACGTCGGTACTTTAATTTTCTATGAACGAGGAACCTTCCTTTCAATACTTGTTGGATCTGTCGTATAACTTTTCGTGTCTGTTATGAAACGGTTGTTTCCAGACAGATCAGTTCCAATACCATAAAGGTCATCAGTACATGCCTACACTCTCAACCTGACATTTCTTTCGACTCACGGCTTTTTAACTGCGAAACTTGACACCACAACCTCTTTTGAGAACTCTGAGGGAACCTGACGTTCCTCAAGGTTGGTCAGGTAGGACTTCCTCTAGTCAGGACTCACAAGTAACCTTCCTGACTACAACTTCGACTTTGAGGTTATGAAACCGGTGGACTACGCCTCTCGACTGAGTAAACTTTTCTCGGACTACGACCCTTTCTAACTCCCGTACTCTTCCCCTGCTTTCTAGTACTCTACCAACCTACCGTAGTGGTTGAGTTACCTATACTCAAACCCATTTGAGGCCCTCAACCACTACCTGTCCCTCCGGACCGTACGACGTCAGGTACCCCAGTGTTTCCCAGCCTGTACTGACTCGTTGACTTGACTTCACTTATCAGGTGACAGACCTCCATAGTGTGAAATAGGTAAGTGGATGACTTTCAGTAGAACCAACGAAGATTCAAAACTGTCAATACTTATTTCGACGATATAGACACATGTCCAAAAACACATTTGGATTCAAAAGTAGATGAATTCCTAGAATTAACGACCCAACATACTATTTCTTTCTCATACAACCTGAAGGGACCGGTAGGTCAACAATGCTGAGGTACGAAGGTGACGTCCCCAGACCCAAACCATCCCTTGATTCTAGGACGTACGACGTGTCGCATCAGGTTTTTTTTTTTTTTCAGACAAATGAAAATATTTTGGCGGTGGTTTAACAGAAAGTTCCACCGACACGGTCAAAGGATTGGCCTTCTATGGATGAAGTATCGTAACAATACTCCCAATCTACTCAATTATCACATTTCAGGAATCTTATCGGGGACCGTGTATAATTTTCGAGTCTTTTGTAACGGACAATACACCATTAAGACCCAGTAAGGGTGACTCGAAAGACATCTAGTCTTTGTTACTGTTACATTTGAATTTATGAACATCCATTCTTTCACTTCGTTTACGATTTCAGTACATCTTACAATGAATTGAGTTACTGTCAATGGAAACAAATACCCAAAAGTATCAAAGTTCTCCTTAATTTCTTGGAGAACTACTCCCACTTTCTCTCACTTTTTCGACCGAATTTTGAGTTGTAAGTTTTTTGATTCGAGTGCGTAGGTCAGGGTAGTCAAGTACCGTTTATCTACCCCCTTTTCACCTTTCTCACTGTCTGAAATAAAGGAACTCGAGGTTTTAATGACGTCTGCCACTGACGTCGGTACTTTAATTTTCTGCGAGTGAGGAACCTTCCTTTCGACACTTGTTGGATCTGTCGAATAATTTTTCGTCTCTTTAGTGAAACGGTCGTTTCAAGGTATATCAGGTTCCATACCAAAAATATCATCAGTACATACTCTACACTACTCTACCTGGTATTTCCGTCGACTCACAATTTTTCTTGACTACGAAAACTTAACACCACACCCTCTTCTGAGAACTCTCAACGAGTCTGTCGTTCCTCTAGTCTGGTCAAAGTTATAAGTAACCTTACTGACTACGACTTCGAGATTATGAAACCGGTGGACTACGACCGTTTCTAACTCCCGTTCCCCTCTTCCCCCACTGTCTCCTACTCTACCAACCTACCGTAGTAGTTGAGTTACCTGTTACCTGTACTCAAACTCGTTTGGGGTCCTCTGTCACTTCCTGTCCCTTCGGATTACACGACGTAAAGTACCCCAGTGTTTCTCAGCCTGTGTTAAATCACTGTTGTTGTTATCCCTTACGACGATACAATCCCTAAGTCACAAAAAGAGACGTCGGTCTTACTCGTGGGTCGTCACCGGTGTCAGTCCACTGGGACCACTTACCTTCAGGTACAACGACTCGGGTACGTATTACAGGTAGGGGACGGTGGTGATACAAGTATTCGGGTAACCTACTATTACCCCCCCCCGCACTGACCCTTTTCTTTGTCAATGGGTGTCTTGTCTGGTAGGATAGGTGAACTAATAATTTAGGAGACGACTCCAGTGTGAAGTCACTCGTTAATGTGTCCTGTGTTTATTAAAGTTTACAAAACGGGTCTCTTCGGATAGGTGTGAAGAGAAAGGGGGTAAAGTGACAGTGGTCTAAAGGTTAGTAGAAGGAAGGTGGTAATGAGGTACAGAATTATAGGTAAGGGTATGAACAAGGGACCTAAAGACACATGTTTAATCTTTTGAGTTCATCAAGAAAAGTTCACATCGTGTGGAGGAGAGTCCAGTGTGAAACTTGAAGTGGAAATCCTCAGACGACCCTGAACTCAGATAATCACTACCCGGGTCTTTATTTGACAGGGACCGTCCCTGTCAAAGACTTCTCAGTACACCGGAGATGGAGTCCCAATAATACGAAAGGTCCGTTACGTCACGGATAGCGTAGTTTACCTCCACCTTTACAACGGAGACCCACCCCTACGGTGAAGGTGACCATTTCGTCTGAGATTTGAATCCTCAAGTTACAGGGGTCGTAGTAGTCCCAGAAGGGTTACAGAGGTTTGTTTGAATGTTCTACGACAAGAAAGGGTTAGATACGGGAGTAAAAGTGTCATAAAATTGTGATAAATAAGTCGACTCGTAAAAGGTTTAGAAATCCAAGACGAAGTCTTTAAGGTAGAAAATTTCAGTAAAGAGAAAAGAACGTGAAGTAATAGTAGTCGACCTTCTTCGTTTCGGTGTAGAAGTCAAAGTAACGAATCTTCAAGATGAAAGGTGTTTTGTAATCTTGTACTTGTGTTAAATCGGTCCAAGAAACGGTGAAATATTTTTCTTACTAGGAAGGAGGGTAAAGGTTATTATACAAGAAGTAAAGGTGGAGTCTTACTTGATCTTACCAGAAATGATAAGTATAAAGATGGTTGTAAAACAAGGATTTAATAAAAGGTTCTTCTGTCCAAAAGTAAAGTCGAGAGGAGAAAAGACTCCAAAGTAGTCTTAATGGGAATAGTAAGTAATAAGAAACGTATGTATAGTTTTACATACGAAAAGTCGAGAAGTCGAAAATAGGTGAGTGATAAGTCAAGGTTTTGTCGAAGGTACAAAAATCTATAAAAAATCTAATCGTAGGTAAAACCCATGTTTAAACAGGATAAATCGAACCCGAGGATATTGTGTCTTAGTGACTGACCCATCGAATATTTGTAAATAAAGAGTGTTCGCACCTCCGGCTTCAGTCACTAATCCCACGATCGTATCAAAACCACTGACAGAAGAGCACTGAAAAGAAACACACACACACTGAAACAAAATTACTTGTAAAGGTCTAACTTTTGACAGTAAAAGAACAGGACAGTAGGAGTGTACTGTCCTGTCCCACTCTCTTGAGTGACCTCGGGGGAAAAATTCTCGTGATTAGAGTAAATCCTCCCGAGATATGAGTACTGGATTAATAGAACTCTCCGGGGTAGAGTTAGGGTAGTGTCACCCCGAATCCTATAGTTGTGTAAAACTCCTCTGTGTAAGTCAGGTAACGTTCCGGGTTTACCAAAATGACCTTTTAATATGGTAAGTTTCTAATTAATTGTGGTCAGGATGTGATAGAGAAGGTCTTTAATTTTCCTCCGTTATGAAGGTTTGAGGAATACACTCCGGTGGTAGTTGGACTATGGTTTGCTTTGTTTTTTATCTTGTTTTAATATCTGGTCATAGAAAGTACATCTGTGTTTTTAAGACTTCTTTTACAATCATTTAGCATCGTTAGTATCGTTTGTATCGTTTAGGTCGATATATACACACACACACACACATATATATATATAAACTTCATATGTGATGTCTGTTTACTTCAAATGATGTCACTATATTCCAAATTAGTTATAAACTTTTAGATAGTATAATTGTCATTTTTTTTGTAATATAAGTAATATAGTTAACCACGTATAAAGTTCATCTTAAAGTTCCTTCATATCTCCTAAGTACTGTCACAAATGTCCATCGTTTCCCAAGAGTTTTAATGTTACCCGAACTCTCCCCTCCTTGCTAGTTCATACACCACGACAGTATTTTTATACTGAGATCCCATTTCTATTTCGGTTGAAAGTAAGAAAGAGACTTTCTCGTCCCGAAGATTCTTAAAATTTCAGAAAAAGGGTGTCTTCGGAGTGTCCTTTGGGTTATGTCTCTTCTTGGACAACTAGAAAACAGATTGACTTACTTGGGATTATTTTTAGTGTCTTTTATGTTAGAATTTCTCTTAACATGAGTTACGTGACGTTCGAACTCGAATTATCCTTTGTCATATTTTAAAATTTTTCCGGAAACCTACGGTTTTGTAGATGTCCGGTTTTCGTCAGACTCTTTTACTGAGTCATTTGTATCCGATGTAAAATACTTCTCCCTTTTTTTTCTCAGGTCGTACTGAGTCCCATCTTCGTTCTGGAGTCCTATGTTTGTACGATGAACTGTCGTCTCTGTGTGAATTTAAACCCAAGACATAATACATCATTACGTTAGGTGACTTAAAGTGTCGAAGGGTTGATGTCGTCTCTTTACGACACTCCTTAACTCTACAATTAAGAAAAAAACTTACTTCATAAGTTTTGGAGTACACATAAAATGTGAATTCTGGTAAAATTAAACATAATTGATAGTAAGGTCAAGAGTCATCGAGTCAAAATTCACGAGTTGTACGACGATCGTAGATGAAATAATTTATTATGTCAAGATAAGGTGACTAATATGTTTATCGACGTTGACGAGAAAAATGAGTGAGGACTTTATATACTTCATGATACCCTTGTCCATGATGTTCTCTACATCGTAATCCACTTGATCTCTTTTAGACCTAGGAGTTAGAATTAAAGGGTTTATGGAATATCGTGTAAATTGTAGGGATACACATCTTGAAATCGATGTAGGCCTTCAAGATTATTCATCGGTAAATGTTTATGATAAGTGAATTTCGACCGATAAAGTATCTACAAAATCCTAAAATTTTACTACCTTTAAAAGTTTATGTACTTTTATCTCTTTTATCGTTTTTGTTTTATTCGTTTTTGGTACGTGGACCAAATAGAATGGTACTGAATTTGTTCAATAGATAGGAATGAAAAGAAAACGTACTCGTAAAATTGTCATTAAGATGTGTATGGCAAAATACACATATTTGAACGATTAAATAGAGATTCTGTGAAAATGTATTTGTGTTCCGATAATCGTGTAGATTGTTCTTGTATTAAAGAATTATAATAGATCATGACAGTTATCAGGGTAAAGGGGTTGACAGTATTTTTACAGAAAACGAACAAGTTGAACACTAGATTTACTTTTTGTGAGTAAGTAACGTAAACTAACTATGTAGAGAATTCTGAAGCAATTGTAGATTCTCAAGGTGGAGGGAAAAAGGTTAGGTAAAGTGACTCACTCTTCGAACTCAGTAATGAGAGTATCTTAATGGGTGTAAAATAACCAGACGAAGGACAATATAGTACATTAAACAAGAAGACAAGGAGCTTAAAAGAAATTTGACCCTCAATCCAGAACTACGAATTAATCTAAGTGCAATTATAAAAACCGTTACCATACAGAATAACATAGTATGTTCCTCCGTATTTTACAAAAACAGGATAAAAACTACTCTAATTTCAACTAGTCACCCAGTCTACAACAGTTGGACTAGATAAGTGACCCTTCAAGTATATCTGGTAAGTGGATTTCCAGAATTGTGAAGATGACTCTTGGCACGAATCTAGGTAATAAAGTAATACAGGACTTTTAAGAGATTATTTCTTGAAATGGAGTAGTTGGAGATCAACGGAACTCGATATCAAATATGTCCTTTACGTCCGATTTAGTGAGGAGGAAGGAAGACAAATAGTTACAGGTCTTACTCAACCATGGGACCGTTGGAGGTTTCCAACCATACATGTCTACTTTCTTGTCTCCACCATTATTCATTCTAGTTTTCGAAAAAGTGTAAGTGAGGAAATTCTCTCAAAGAAAGATACTTAAAGATAGTCAAAGGATTTCAAATTGTACCAAACTCACCACTATTTTGTGACGACACATAAGTAATTGAATTGGATGAGAAAATTTTGGAGAACAAAATTGAAACTCGTACTTCGTTTTCCCTAAGGATGTAAGTTTGTGAAGAGAAGGTCTAAATAAAAGATTACGAGGAATTGTGTTTTAAGTGTTACCCACCGAAAGAATATTGATAAATCACTGTAATACTTGAGCGACTACCATTCATTCTACACTTACGACGGATTTACGGAAGAATGTAAGGAATGTAAACATACCAAAGAGTGGTCTTACTTAAGAGACTACAACCTATTCTCTACTTACTTCAGATTTCCGGAAAGGTGTAAGGAATGTCAGTATCCCAAAGAGTGGTCATACTTATGAGACTACAACTCATTCAACCCTGTCGTTAGATTTTAAGAAGAGTGTAAGGAATGTGAATATTCCAAAGAGTGGTTTTACTTATGAGACTACAACTCATTCAACACTCTTGTCAGACTTCCGGAAGGGTGTAAGGAATGTTAGTATTCCAAAGAGAGGTTATACTTATGGGACTACACTTTATTCAAGACTCATTGCTGCTTTCTTGAAGACTGTAAGGAATGTAAGTATTCCAAAGAGTGGTCATACTTAAGAGACTACCTCTCAGTCTACTATCCGTGCTGATTTCCAGAAGGGTGTAAGGAATGTTAGTATCCCAAAGAGCGGTCATACTTAAGAGACTACTTCTCATTCAACAACGGCGTGAGATTTCCGGAAGGGTGTAAGGAATGTCAGTATCCCAAAGAGTGGTCATACTTCAAACACTACATGAGCTTCCGGACATGACGTGTCTTTTCGAACGGGTGTAAGGAACGTAAGTATCGTAAAGAGTCGTTATAATTCAGAAACTACAGCTCATTCCACACGTATAACAGATTTCCAGAAGGGTGTGAGGAATGTAAGTATCCCAAAGAGTGGTCATACTTAGGAAACTACCTCTAATTCAACAGGAGCGTGGGATTTCCGAAAGGGTGTAAGGAATGTCAGTATCCCGAAGAGTGGTTGTACTTAAGAGACTACATGTGCTTCTAGACGTGGTGTACATTTCTAGAAAGGTGTAGAAAATGTAAGTTCCTCAAACAGTCTTCGTACTTAAGAGACTACAGCTGATTCCACCCGTGTGACAGATTTTCGAAAAGGTGTAAGAAATGTAAGTATCCCAAAGAGCGGGCATACTTAAGAGACTACCTTTCATTCAACGACCGCATGAGATTTTCGGAAGGGCGTCAGGGGTGTAAGTATCCCGAAGAGAGATGACACTTAAGAACCTATGTTTCATTCTCTACACGCAAAAGACCAGAACCCGTAAAAAAGTCTCCACCCAAAAAAGTGAACGGACTTTATACGGAGTACTCCTGGGAGAACAGGGAGTTTGAAAAATATAAGTGTTAGAAAGGACTTTTTTCTCAGAAGTTCCGGTGTCGAAGATTAAGAAAGGTAATAGAAGGTGACTCTCTTTGAGTAAAGTGTTTATAGGAAATGAACTTTATTGAAAAATCACAGTATAGACCTAAGGTTTAGACTTTCTTTTCTTCTATTTTGTGTACGATAAAAGAAGATCTTTTTCATTTGTTTCTTCGTTTATTTTTGAAATATTATCCTTTTTTCTTTTATTTCAGGTCAACTTTATTTACACGAATGTTCCTGAAATTTTTTCTTGTATTGAACTCTTTTCGATTCTGTTTATTTCTTTTACTACTCAATTCTGGTCTATTAAGGCTTCATTTATTTTCAGACTCTAGAGATGGATTTGAACAATTACTAAAGAAAAAGTCATTCTTATTTCATGTTTGTGAAATAATACTTATTGTGTCGTAAACAAATGGTTTTCTACAGTAAAGTTCGACATCTAGGGAAATGAGGGATACAGACAGTGTGAACGGAGGAAAGTCTATGATTTTATACAGTGTTAGAAAGGTAAAGAATCTCGAAGAATGACCGATAATTTAGAGGGTTCTTACGACTACCCAAGAGGTGTACCAACCCAAGAAAAGTAGGAAATCTATAGTACTATTTTTAGTCTTTTCGATAGACACGACTGAAGTAGATTAAATATAGGAAGTAAAAGATAGGGTTATTAAACGAGGGACGAAGAATCGTGAAAAAAGTTAAGACAACACTATATAAGTAATTAAAAGGTTCAAAAATAGGACACAAGAGTTGTTAAAGGGTTCTTCTTTTTTAGAAAGTGAATAGTGACTTATTTTTTAGGTATCGTGTCTCTTTGATAAATAATAATTCAAAGTATTAATCAATTATCATTTTTATATATACAACGGAACGGAGGTTAGAATGTGGAAAAAAATCGTGATAGATATCTCTACCCTCTGTTTTCGTGTGGTTACGATAGAGTTAGTTTATGTATTTACCTTTTTAAAGAAATGTAGACGAGTAGGGAGGTCACCGGAGAAATGAAAGTGTACGTCTATAGAGGTAAAGTCGAGTGACAGATGTGTCGACATTCACTTGGAGTGAAAACGTTGGTTCCATTACTTTCCAAATGAATAAATAGAAGTTCAAATAATTGATATGTGTACATATAATGTTTATACGTCGGGTAAAACAAAGAAGTATGGGAAAGGATATAAGAAGGATTTCCGTAGTATCGGTCACGGTAAATCAATGACAGATCTTTCATATAATCTCTAAAAAGTCAGTATCGTTGTCCAAATATTTTATCATTGTACGATCATTTTAAGACTCGTTTTTTACATAAATTTTTGTTTTAGATGTTGTAATAAAAAGTATACGTACTTGATCTTTCTTAGGTTCATAAGTAATTGTCTTCTTACTGACTCTTTTCAATATATCTATACCTATATTGTGTTATTCTTATTTGACATTGTCGTTATTCTTACTTATTAGATGTTCATGTGTGTTGTTATACCTAGTAAGAGTAATTGTATTCCCACTGGGTTGTTTCGGTCCGTATTTTATTATATATGATATAATAAAGTAAAAATATTTCGAGTATTTGTGATTTTGATTAGATACCCGAATAATTTTCAGTCCGATCATCAATTAAAACTATCCCTCCTTACTGACCTCTTTTGATCTCTCCTCGAAGACGACGACGACGGAGACGACGATAACGAAGTCAGCACAGGCTGAGACACGCTGGGGTATCTGCCGTCGGGTGGTCCGAGGCGGCAGAGACCGTAAGAGGTCCGTTCTTGTGACCTCACCCAACGGTAAAGGAAGAGGTTACGTACTTTCACTTTTCACTTTCACTTCAGTGAGTCAGCACAGGCTGAGAAGCGCTGAGGTACCTCACGTCGGATGGTCCGAGGAGGCAGGTACCCTAAAAGGTCCGTTCTATGACCTCACCCAACGGTAACGGAAGAGGCTCTCTCCTCGAAAACTATAGGATGATTTTGATAAAGGCTTAGTCATATGACTATTTGACCCGTATTAATGAAACACTTTTAAGTTACTCGTCGTATAAGACTGAAGACAAAAAACCTAGATAAAGTTTTTCAAATGAAATTTTCCTATATTATTTTTCTACAATTTTCCGTTGTTACTAAATTTATGACATCTATTAAACATTCGTCTCTGTTTAATCACTTACAGTGTCTTCTATGAGACTACTTTAGACTCATAGAAAGACGGAGTAAGGCAGAGGGTAGGGAGACAGGGAAGGAGGAAGGGAAGGAGAAAGAGAAAGAAAAGAGAGAAAGAGGGGGTGTAGAAGGGAAGGAAGGGAATGAGAAAGGAAAAGAAAGAGAGAGAGGGAGGGACAGATAGAAGGGATAAGTTCTTTCGTTACATTTTGATTACATTAAAACATTTTTAATGACCCTTTTTTTTAAATTGTGAAGTAATTCCATTTATGCAATATTTACTATATATTTTACTTGTCATTAATCGATCAGTATTGTCATCATTTATTGATCCATTGATGTTTCCGCACTGTCGACAGTAATTCTACCACTAAAGTTTGTTAAATGAACGTTTAATTTTCAGCTACTAAATTTCCTTTTATTATCAGTTTTATTTGTGACTTCCGGGTTTGTGACCATTCTTTTTACTCTTTCACATATGTCGTGTTTTCGGGTATGTTTGACCATATTCTTTGTAATTTGTTACCTTTTTCATTCTCTTATTTCCTGCACTCGTCTGTTACGTGTTTTATTTTTTGTGTTTGTGTGGCTCCCGTTTTACAGGTATAAGTGAGTTAATTTTCTTTTTTTTCATCTTCAATGTTATGAATGGGATATCTTAAACTTTCAAAATTTCTTGTTTGTTTTGTAAGGGTCACACCTATATCACTTGGAC
Organism: Capra ibex; assembly: GCA_006410555.1. Classification (NCBI taxonomy): domain Eukaryota; kingdom Metazoa; phylum Chordata; class Mammalia; order Artiodactyla; family Bovidae; genus Capra; species Capra ibex. Next base: position 41,948,992 of record SJYO01050415.1, read on the forward strand.
TCTGAAAAACAAATTAATTAATTAAAAATTTAACTTCCTATTAACGAAATGTCTTAAAACAACAAAAGATGGTTTGTAGTTGTACTTAGTCGGTATCCACATGTATGCAGGAGAGGGAGAACTTGAAGGGAGGGTGGAGGGAGGGGTAGGGTGGGGAGATCCAACATGTCTCGGGGACAGACTCAAGGGACTCTGTGTCTCGTTTAAGGGTAACCGATAGATAAAATGTATACCATTACATTTCAAGGTACAATGAGAGAGGTATGTAGAGTGGGAGAGGAGGGGAGAGGGGCACAGGTATTCAGACAAGAGATACAGACAAAGAGATAACGACAGAACGTTTATTTAAGTAGTCATGGTAGAAAGATCTAAGATATATATACACAATCATATACTATAAATAAAAAGAGAAAGACTGAATGGAGTGGGACATATTATCCGAGATCCGAGTCAGTGGAGTAATCTTGACTGAGTTTATACAAGGAAAAATATCGACTCACATTATAAGGTAACACATATACATGGTGTTTAAGAAATAGGTTAGTAGACAGTCACCTGTAGATCCAACGAAGGTACAAGATCGATAACATTTGTCACGACGTCACTTGTAACCCCACGTACACAGAAAAAGTCAAACCCAAAGGAGTCCCATATACGGCTCCTCACCCTAACGACCCAATATTGACTCTGAAAATATACCGAAGGGACGGACTGTACTGTGTAATTCTGAAACCGTACGACTTATAAGTATAGATCCTCTGATATAATGTCAACTGGGAACTTGACCTCATTATCCCCGGTTATGGTGGGGAGGTAACTTTTAGACACATATTGCAATGTCAACCGGGAGGTATGGACGTCAAGGTGTAGGTGTCTAAGTTGGTTGGAGTCTAGTATATCATGACACGTACACACGATTCAGTGAAGTCAGCACAGGTTGAGAAACACACGGATACCTGACATCGGACGGTCCGTAAAGACAGATAACCTAAGAGGTCCGTTCTTATGATCTCATCAAATCAAACGGTACGGGAGGAGGTCCCCTAGGAAGACTGGGTCCCTAGCTTGGGTGTAGAGAATTTGGATGTGACCATCCACCCAAGAAATGTTAATCGTGGTGGACCCTTCGGGTGTCAGGACATCATGTGTAAAAAAAAATTGGGTACATATTTACCTGGGTACGTCAAATTTGAGTACAACAAGTTCCCAGTTGACATATTTGTTGACTTGATATTAGAATATTAAAGACATTTTTCAGTCGGTACTAAAAGGGGTTTAAGCAAATACGGACAAGAAAGGGGAAGTTCTTTGATTTTCTATCGGTAAAGTCAGTTAGTTTTGATCCAAGTCACGAAACGATCAAGACTGTATCTACGTGTGACGTAACAAAGACTCATCTGTCACTCTTTTATCATTTCTAACTACCTTTTGTATTTTTAAGTACTTCCTGAGACGTGTGTCTAACGAAATGTTCATAGAAATCTAAGAACAAGATGAAATTTATTTAACTTTGACCTTTAATAGATACGTGATATGTACTCTAAATTAGTTCTTTTTTAACCGACCGGGTTGTGACTTTGTTTCCTGTTTGATTTGGAGTTTTCTGTATATGTTTTATAAATTGAAGAGTTTTATTTGGTTTATGATCAAACATCAGATAACTTAGTTTCCCGAAATAAGATCATTTACTATGATTACGTTTTCGTTTTATAATCGGGTGGAATCTCGTTATATTTTCCTCTTTACAATAAAGGTAACCGTTTTATGGTTGAAATTAATTTTTCTTTTATTCCTCGATTAATGGACCAGTATTTCAATTAAACAAAGGACTCTACTACAGAAGTTATTGAAACGACTATGTTCTGCTATACTTACATCTTATAAATACTGTCTTCGTCAAAATCAGTGTAATTGTGGTCCCAATTACATAGGTCTCTAGACATTTACAATTTTGGAATATTGGTTTCTTGACATGAAGACTTTCAGTTTTGACTAATTTATCATTTATTAGGTATGACTTAAGGTTTATTAAAAGTGTAAGACGATTAAAATAACGATTAAAGTAGTTTCTTATTCTGCGTTACCTTTCTTTTTACTATAAGAGGGGAAATGGTACAATAGGTTGGTGAATTCACGTATAAGAATAGTATACGTAACCAAAAGGAAGTATTTAACCGAGGATGAAGATGAGTAAATGACTTTCAGTGACGAATGTCTTTAGTGGGAGAGAGAACTATGGTAGTCAAAAGGCGAAACTTCAGTAAGAGAAATCGGATATGTGTCAGGATTATGGAGTGTAGAATTCTATGAAAGGGACATGGGGTACACAGACGAAAATACCGTTTTAAGGAGAATTCACAATGTATGTAAATAAAAGTGGTGACAGAGTGAAAGAAAAGGAAAATAGAGGGTGATTGAAATTTTCTTTGGTTTTAAAATAATGTCTCATAAAGATTGTATGTGTTTTCATCTTCTCATTATAATTTACATGTTCAATAGATACCTGGTCGGAGTTGTTGTAGTTGGTTCGGGTTATGACTGGATACGTCTGGGAATAGTGAGAGGCGTGTAACAGATTTCGTTCAGGGTATTATATAAAACATTAGTGAAGTCCTAAATAGAGATTTTCCTAAAATTTTTATTAACATTATGGTAATGGGTTTGGACTTTTTTACTTGTCATTGAGAAACAACAGTAACAAGTCAACGATTTGACACAGGTTGAGAAACACTGGGGTACTTGATATCGTGTGGTCCGAAGGGACAGGAAGTGGTAGAGGGTCTCAAACGAGTTTGAGTACAGTTGGTAGGAGTATGAAAAGACGGAGAAAGAGGAGGACGGAAGTCAGAAAGGGTCGTAGTCCCAGAAAAGGTTACTCAACCAAGAAACGGAGTCCACCAGTTTCATGACCTCGAAGTCGTAGTCGGGAAAGTTACTTATAAGTCCCAACTAAAGGAAATCCTAACTGACCAACCTAGAGGGACGACAGGTTCCCTGAGAGTTCTCAGAAGGGGTCGTGGTGTCAAGTTTTCGTAGTTAAGAAATCGGGAGTCGAAAGAAATATCAGGTTGAGAGTGTAGGTAGGTACTGATGACCTTTTTGGTGTCGGAACTGATCTGTCTAGAAACAACCGTTTCATTACAGAGATAAAAGATTATACGACAGATCCAACCAGTATCGAAAGGAAGGTTCCTCGTTCGTAGAAAATTAAAGTACCGACGTCAATGTTAGTAGTCACCAAAACCTCGAGTTCTTTTATTCAGACAGTGACAAAGGTAACAAAGGGGTAGATAAACGGTGCTGCACTACCCTAACCTAGAATCAAAAGAACTTACAACTCAAAATTGGGTCAAAAAAGTGAGAGGAGAAAATGGAAGTAGTTCTCCGAGAAGTCAAGGAGAAGTGAAACTGGGATATCGTAAAGAGTATAAGACTGACATAAGGGTTCTACATCATCTTGTACAAGGAGATAGAAAGAGGTTATTTAATCACCAACCGATTAAGTCTTCGAGGTAGTCTGAATCCGGGTGAAGTATCCACTATGACATAATAAAGTAAACTTCTTTATGTTAGACTGACAGAGATAAAGACACTACAATAGTCGTAACTACAAGTCACAGATCTAGGTTGTCGAATGATATCCAAGGTTTGACCATTATAAGATTCAGATATTAGGAAGTAAATAAGTGACTTATGAAATTCTTTTTGTACCCGAAGGGGTCACCGAGTCGGCCCATTTCTTAGACGGACGGGTACGTCCTCTGTACTCAAACTAGGGACCAAAGTCTTCTAGGGTGTGTGGTGTCTCGTTGATTCGGACACGCGGTTTTAGTGACTCGGACACGAGATCTCGGGTATTCGGTGTTGATGATTCGGGTGTGCGGTGTTGATTTCGGGCGAACGAATCTCAGGCACGAGACGTTGTTCTCTTCGGTCCAGTCACTCTTCGGGTACGTGACGTTACTTCTCATCAAGGGTGAGTGACGTTGATTTCTTTTGGGTGTACGTCGTTACTTCTGGGCCATGTCGGTTATTTATTTATTTATCTAGAACCCCCTTTTTCTTAAATGTCTTAGTTCATATAAAATACACCAACATTATGTAAAGTCAATACATATATCTACGAATTTACTAAGGTAGCAAAAAATGTCCGACTTCTCGGAGACGGTTGACCAAGGAGAAGGAACTGATGGGATAGATTTAATGGGTTGATTGGGTAGTATTAAGGGGTATAAGAATGAAGGAATGGGAAGAATTGTTATAAATTAGTGGAGTACTATGATTAGGTAAACAAATGATATGCTAAAGGGATGATGTTACATTTGTAGTACTTTTCTTCCGTTACTTCTTTATATATGGATCCTCCGTTTTATGTTTTCTACTAGATTCATCTTTAATCTACGTTTTATGTTCATTTTACCACCAGTGACCCCTTCTTTCGAAAGGGGGTAACTTTACTCTTCCTTTGTCCTGTCACTTCTTTCTTCTCTATTTACCTTCATCTCTACTTTAAAGAAACCAACAGGTACGACTCTAGATTCAAAAGAAGAGTCCACAGTCCAGAGAGGAAGTATTAGTTGTTGATTCCTCACACAAAGAAGGGTTGGACGTCCCTATACGACACGGTGTCGTCGAATGGGAGGGGACTATTCGTGAATGAGTGGATCAGAGGTAGAAGAAAAGAGTAGGGAGTGTTGGTAGGTCCCAAGAAAGGGAACGAGATTGTCTCATTAATGTAGACCGAATCTTTACCTTGTAGGAGGAACTTTTTTTTTTTTTTCCTTGTATTATTTCTTTCATATTTTAACTGGTTCCGAAGTCTCGTTCTTCTCATTAACCTGACTTTTTGTAAGTATAATCTCAATGAACTCCTAGTGTTCTTGTCTCTCCATCCTTATAACAGAATAATATTAACGGTTAACTATGTCCGAAACAGAGATCTTCATTAGTAACTCTCGTGACCGAAGTTTAGGAGGGAGACAGTGGACTCAGTGAATATCTGAGTCAAAAAAGTCAACCTTTTTATTATTATATATGAGTATTCATTTATTATTATATCATTTATTATATAATTTTATATATTTTATTATTACATATGGGACCTCTTCCTTTCCCGTCGGGTGAGGTCATAACGGATCTCTTAGGACACCTGTCTCCTCGGACCACCCGACGACAGGTAGCCCAGTGTATCTCAGCCTGTGCTGACTTCGCTGAATCGTACGTACGTATGCTGACTTCGCTGAATCATACGTACGTACGTACGTAACCTCTTCCTTTACCGTTGGGTGAGGTCATAAGAACGGACCTCTTAGGGTACCTGTCTCCTCGGACCATCCGACGTCAGGTACCCCAACGATGCTCAGCCTGTGTTGACTTCACTGTATCGTCGCCGTCGTTACATATGGGTATTCTAAAAACACTCCACAGTGAATTCAAGGACCTACTCACGGATCATGTATGATTCGTGATATGTACAAGTAATCCATGATAAAAACGAAAATAAATTTATAAAACGATCCTCCTTTTATTAAACGAAGAGTGGTTATATAAGTGGGTTACAGTTTACGTTTCAAGTATATATAATTTGAAATATAGTATTTTCAATTACAAATTTAGTTAATTTTTCTATTGTACAAACAACATCATTCAACTTACACAGGTGAACTTAAAGTTGTTTGATAACTAAATTGGGTCATAGTATATGTGACATAGTTCAAAAAGTCATCCACACATGTCGGTCTGTGGAGACAGAAGGATGAGTGTGACGTCCATTCAATTATCTATTATCTGGTAGATGTTGTTATACTTTTGTCTGAAGAAACTTTTACCAAATTGAGACTTACAGATTCTTAAATATAGGTTGACAGTAATTTCTCTTCGTTAATATATTATCTTTTCCGTTTTCTTTTATATTTCCGGTTACTAAATACTCCCTTCGACGACGACGACGACGACGATTCAGTGAAGTCAGCACAGGCTGAGACACGCTGTGGTATCTGCCGTCGGGTGGTCCGATGGGGCAGGGACTCTAAGAGGTCCGTTCTCATGACCTCACCCAACGGTAAAGGAAGAGGTTACGCACTTTCACTTCAGCGAGTCAGCACAGACTGGGAGTCGTTGGGGTACCTGACGTCGGAAGGTCCGAGGAGGCAGGTTCCCAAAAGGTCCGATCTCATGACCTCACCCCACGGTAACGGAAGAGGTTACCCCCTTCGATTGCCACGATAAATTATCAAATCGTCGACTTCTGTGGATAAGAGTTTGATGTTTCGTCTATCAGTTGATCAAAAACCTGTCGGTCGGGACTTTAAGTCAGTACACTTAAAGATGTAATAAACTGTGTCTACCGACCTACCGTAGTGGCTGAGTTACCTACACTCAAACTCACTTGAGGCCCTCAACCACTACCTGTCCCTCCGGACCGCACGACGCTAAGTACCCCAGCGTTTCTCAGCCTGTGTTGACTCGCTGACTTGACTTGACTTGACTTTGAATGGGTCACTGTGGTTCAACGATATTAAGAGATTATAGTGTAGAGACATATTTAAGGAGACTAAACTCAAGTCCGTAAGGGTAAGAAGGACTCTTTTCAGGTGTCAGTGTAGAGACTTGTAGTGGTTTAGGACTTTACTGTTTGGGTACGAAATAAACATTTTAATGAATAAAGACATATCCCGCTATACGGTGTATAACAGAGATAAACGCATAGGAAAGGAAAGGGAAGAAAAAATTTCATTAAGAAAGTCTTTCATTAATTGAGTATCGAACGCGATTTTGTCCTGTACCCAACTGAGACCGAGTGTTCGACGTGAAACGGATGATGACGATATCTGTTTCGAAGGATATATGACACCATATGGATCAAAATGAGGGTCTACACGTGTCTATCAATTAGTCTCAAAGTGATTTAGTGTCGTTATAAAAGAATCTAGTCAGAGGGTGTCGTTTTCTTTATTTTCGTTTTTATTTGTTTACCCTGGATCAGTTTGAACTTTTGAAAACGTGTCATTTCCTTTGGTAGTTAGAAGATAACTACCCGTGTTTTCTTTTGTTTTACTTTTCTGTCGGATGACTTACCCTCTTTTATAAACGTTTACTACACTGGTTGTTCCCCAGTTATACGATTTTTATCGTTCTTGAGTATGTTGAGTTATGGTCCTTTTTTTTTTTTTAGTTTTTTTTACCCGTCTTCTGGATTTTTCTGTGAAAAGGTTTCTTCTGTAAGTGTACCGGTCTTCTGTGTACTTTTTTACGAGTTGTAGTGACTAATATTCTCTTTGCGTTTAGTTTTAGTGTTCCATAACGAAGTATGGTCACTGTTACCAATAGTGGGTTTCAGATGTTCATTATTTACACCTCTCCCACACCTCTTTTCCCTTAGAAGGATGTGACAACCACCTTTACATTTAACCACGTCGGTGATACCTCTTGTCATATCTTCAAGGAATTTTTTGATTTTTATCTCGATGGTATACTAGGTCATTAGGATGAAGACCCATATATTGCTCTTTTATTTTAACCCAAGATCTTTTTTAAGAAATAAAAATACGTTGGAGATGAAAAATTTTGTCTCTAGGTTAAAGTAGTGATATACATAGTAATCGTAAAAGGGAATAATATTGTTTGGGAAATAACTTATAAAATTTGAATGATGTTTTATCAGGTAAAATATCTATACAACCGGCATTACTAATGTAAATCTATAAAGATATGAAAATTTATACGATTCAATATAAATGTTAAATTCAATATGTTTTAAAGATTTCGACGGTACAGATTGTACGATAGAATCTGTTTACACCAATGACTCGTAAACTTGACATCGATCATGTTTAAATCTACCCGATATTTTATGTGTGGTCTATCACTGAAATGTTTCTTTTTTTTTTTCTGACGTTATATAGAGTTATCAAGAATAAAACCAATGTGAAACTTTGCTATGATAAAACGATATAACCCAATTTATTTTGTGATTTTAATGAACACGTAAAGTAAAAATGAAAAATTTTACACTGTGATTTTACAAATTCTAATACACGGAACGTATAATAAGATGTGAAAAACACTCTGACTGTACTCTGGATGACACGATTCTTCCGTGATTAAAATATAAAAATTATAACCTGTGACGTCGAGATTTCACAAGAGGTCAGGACTCAAAGAGTATAGTCAACAGAGGGAGTTCCCTGATGTAAAGACGAAATAGCGACGAGATCTGTTTCTGACTTGTGTATCCTCTGACTTATCAAACCAGTTGAGTGTGTACCTGTACCTACCTGTTCTCTCCCCGTGTGTCCTTCCCGGTCCGACAGACCGAGGTAGGAAATGATCTTACCCTTGTAGATCCTTCTTCGACAACCTACCCCTAGACAAACCTTCAAAGTCCTGTTGATTACTCTTATAAGTGTATTGGACTTTTTTTATGTCGTAAGGTTTATCTCTTTTTTTGCTTGAATGTACTCGGTACTAAAGTCTCAACGTTCTTTTACTAATCAAAAAGAGTTCCCAGTAAATGACTTCTTCGTCTCAGGTGTCTGTCTTCGGTTTTTGACCTCCTTTTCATACTTCGGTATTCTTGTTTTAGGGTCTCGGGGGTTTAAAATTTTTGAGTGTACTGAAGAGGTAAGGATGTACGTTGTGGGGAGGTAGTGGGGAGGGTTGTGTCTCTGTTCAATACTTTCCATTTTCGATTAGTTAAATCTGTTTATGTACGGGAGGGGTTTTGTTGTCCTTTTAGTGACGTGTTCCTATCTATACCTCTTCTGAGAGGTCTTCTCTTCTTGTAAAGGTCGACAAAACCGTCCTCTCTAAGACCCGTCAGGAGGTGGAGTCACTCCGACTAGACCTGAGTTCCAATCCGATGGGTCTCGACAGGACTCGTCTCTAGGTAGAGGGGAGTAAGGGTCAAAAGGGTCGATTCTTCACCGATGTGGTAGATTTGGTCTTATAGGAAGAGTCTGAGTCCTTAGACCGAACGGATGGGTTGGGACTTCTGTCTTTTTTAATATCTCTTCTTAAAAGGTTTGATACGGTGTGTGACCTTAGTGGTCGATTAAAAAAAAATTCTCTTGAACCACATAAAAAAAAAAATTGTAAAATAAATAAACTGACGTGGTCCAGAATCGACATCGTAGACTCTAGAAACTAGAAGTAACGTTCGTGCGTCCTAAGAAATCAATGTCGTACGTTTGAGAATCAACGTCGTACACCCTAGAAGATAAGATCAAGGGACTAGTCCCTAACTTGGGTCCCGGGGATGTAACCCCGGTGTCAGAATAGTCTGGAAATTTTATATGACTACGGACTGAGGGTACGGGGTTTGTAAGACTAAGTTAATCGTCTCTCTCGACACTGAGCCCTTAGTTTTAAAAATTTGAAAGGGGTCCACTAGTATTACCCGTCCAAATCATTAGTTTGAAACATACGTAGTCTTAGTAGACTTTCCGAATAATTTTATGTCAAACGTCCCGGGGCAAGGAGTTCAAACCGTAAATGACCTCGATCCCAACCCGAACTCTTTAACGTAAAACTTTTGTAAAGGTAACTGTGACTACGACGACCAGGTTTACGGTGTTAAACTCTTGGTGAACGTGTCTGGTACGGATCGTCAGAAATATTGCCGTTTTGACATGAACGTATGACCCTAGAGAAGGAGTTCCGATTTGATAGAAAGGGTCTTAGGAGTCTCGAGTGACAAGTGGTAGAAGGATAATCCTTAGTAGTTATGACAGATGTACTAGAGTAAATGGTTAGGATAAGAGAACCATGGGTCCGACCCCTTTTCACTTAAACATTTTGGACTCATACCTATTACTTTATTGGGTGATCAATTTTGAGTTATCATTGATTCCTCAACGTAAGTTTCCTTGACCTAATCGTCTAAAATTTTTGACTATTATGAATAGTGATTCTGACCTCTTTACCTGTGAACACCATACCACATTTTTCTTACTTTACTATGTACCTTTTACTAATATTACTCTGGTTTTTTCAGTTTTACCTGAACCTTATTCTAAAATAACACAATGGAGACAACCTATCATAGGGTGCACTAGAAATAAAACAAGAAGGGTCCTCAGAGAGTTAAAAAATTAGTTCTTTAAAAATTAGACATTTTTCTTTTCTTTTCTTTTGAAATTAACACAGTGAACATGGACCTGTATTTAAATTTTGTTGAGATGTTCCCTATAGTGTTTTTCGGGGTTGTCAAGGTAGGGACGATGGGAAAGGAGATAGAAGGTTTAGATCTCCGTTGTTAAAAGTGGAGACAATCGATAAAGAAAACAATATATTTATGGTATGTAAGTTTAGTGTACGATTATAATGATGAAGTCGATAGAAAATAAAATAAAAAAAAAGTCGATAGAAAATAGATGGGTGGAGGGTGAAGTACACACGTATTAACGTAGAGGGATAGGAAGGTTATACAAGAAAAAAGGGGGGTACGCCAAAACAAGATAATTTCCCATGTGTCTACAAGTCAAAGGTACTGATACTGGTAAATTTATGGTAATGGTTGACTTGATATATCATATTAGTCTAATAAAACGGAAAGAAGAGACTCAAATTGTACTAAAACAAAAAACATTCTAAGTAAAAGATCCATTAATAGTAATTAAATAAAGAGTTTAAGAGTAAGTTTACTTCCTAGTCCTCCTACTTCGAAGACCGTATTTTATTGTCTTGACAGGTGAAGTATGAGAATTGTTAGGAAGTCTTTATTTCGGTTTATGAAGTCTCAATAGTGAACATAGGGATCAACCGTCTTCAGTTACGATATAAGGAGTTGTAAGGATGGAGACTTTAGGGTATACTAGGACTTCACTTTCGACCAATTCATTATCCTGGATCTTTCGGACGACTTCCTTAACAAGTCCGTCAAAACTTGTAGTGAGGGGTTATTGAATAAAGAATTTATGAACTATTTTGTAGGTGTTTGTCTTATTATTAGTAATTTACGACTCAAAAACTTTTGAATTCCTTACCTTTTATAGGTTCTGTGTGACTTTCTTTTTTTTTTAGTCAAAATTTTTATATATTTTAGGTATTTTTACAATGTTTTAGGTCCTCTTGTGACTTAAGGAGAAAAAATAATTAAAATAGGAGTAATTTTTTTTACAAAGAAAAAAGATTAAAATAAATAAATAAAAACCGACACGACCCAGTAGTGACGATACTCGTCTCCGATGAGAGAATAGTGTCTCGTGTCCGAGATCGCGTGTGCCCGAAGTCATCAACACCGAGGGGCCGAGATCTCGTGTCCGAATTATCAACATGTACCCGAGGGACCGAGATCTCGTGTCCGAATTATCAACATATACCCCATTCAACGAGGTGTCGTACACTCTAGAAGGACCTAGTCCCTAGCTTGGTCAGAGGACGTGACCGTCCGTCTGAGGAATGGTGACTCGGGGGTCCCTTCTGAGGACTTAAGGATAGAATTTGCTTCTTAATCTCCAGAACGAAAGGAAATTTAAAAGTTAATTACAATAGGATAAGTCTTTATTTTGACTTATTCGTATATGTTTATACATATGTTTATATGTTTTGGTGTTTACGAACATTTTTTATAAAAACCCTTGTATACGAGATTTATCCTGAAGGGACCACCGAGTCTCCAATTTCACAGACGGACCTTACGTCCTCTGGTCCCAAGTTAGGGACCCAACTCTTCTAGGGGACCTCTTCCTTTGCCGTTGGGTGAGGTCATGAGAACGGACCTCTTAGGGTACCTCCCTCCTCGGACCATCCGATGTCAGGTACCCCAGCGTTTCTCAGCCTGTGCTGACTCGCTGAAGTGAAAGTGAATACGAGATTTATACTTATCACTAATAAAGACCTACAACCCTCATACACACACATACGAATCAGTTCAGGTTGAGAAACACTGGGATAACTGATATCACATGGTCCGAGGAGACAGGTACCCTAAAAAGGTCCGTTTTTATATCCTCACCCAACGGTAAAGGAGAAGGTCCCCTAGAAGGGTTGGGTCCCTACCTTGGACGCAGAGGACGTTCAGAGGACTTAACGTCCACCTAAGAAATAGCGACCCTCCGGGACGACTCCTGACATTAAAAATAAAAGAAGAAATTCCAAGGAATCAATGATTTATAAAGTGTTTGAACGTAATTTATGTAATAGACTTTAAAATTTTTTCGATGAGGGTAATTTTTATTAAAAAATTACTAAACCCATCTGTCCATATCAGTAATTCTTTTGACACTAATGTATCCGGACGTATTCACCATTGTTGTCCCTTTAGTTACAGTGACTTTTTTATTAAGAATGGTCAAGAACTTATGACATAAAGTAATTGTGGGTCTTTGGGAAGACACTTCCTAGTGTTACGACTAAGTGCTGTAAAGGTTTCTAGTTCTCTATCATACGTGTCGTCTGTCTTTTTTTACGAATAAAGTATCGTTTACGAGTTAGTAAACTCAACTGCGGAGGACTTATTGGTTAATGATTTAGGAACGTTTTCTAGAATAATAAGGAATGGAATCACAAGTTCTATGTATCCATTGTTGTTAAAGAATTTTTAAAAATAAGTCTTGTTATTTATGAAGGGTTATAATGTAATATACCAAAAATGAATACTGAAATATTAGAAATAATAGGGTATTGTAAGGTAGTATACCTACTTCACACTTAATGAATTGTAAAGGTATAACAATCTGTGATCAAAAAATTCTAATAGGAGTTTTAATAAGGATAAATAAGGTCTGAAACTAAGATCTGGTTACTTTTAGTTAGAACAACCCAGAATATGTTGAGACTATAGTACTTTAATATTCATTCATCTAAGGGGAGGGTTTAATTGGTGACTTTTTATAAATGTTATAAAGATATGTATATAAACTAAAAAAAAAAGGAACAGGATTTTTGGGTATTTGTCTTTGGTTTCTGAAGTACAATTCTTAGGGATAAGACCAGGTAAACGACAACTTGAAAGACGAACGTAAGTAGTATTCATTGAAGTGTAAAAGTAATAAGAACCCTTATTTCTTTCAACTATGCCTTACTAATTCTTAGTAGTGATTGGCGATTATATTAATTCGTCATAAGATGATACGATCCATTACAAAATTCTCGAAGTTGTCTATAATTAAGTCCATTGGAAGTTTTGTTGAGACACTCCGTATATGATAATATTAAGGTTAAAATGTATACTTCTTTGACGTTGTGTCAAAAGAAAGCTGACGGGTTTGAGTGAATCTAAATTCACTACCAGTCCTAATTTTAGGAGAATTAGATCCAAGTTTTAAGAATTGGTGACGTATGTAGAAAGGAGGAGATAGGGTTTTTTCACTTTCACAATCAGCGAGTCAGGACAGACTAAAAAAAGGTAGGTGCCTGACATAAGACGGTCCAAGGAGACAGGTACCTTAAGAGGTCCGTTCTTATGACCTCACCCATCGGTAAGGAAAGGGGTCCCCTAGAGGGGTTCTGTGAGGATTTTGTTTGAGTACGATGTTTTAAAGTCAATATTCTATTATTCGAGACTTCTGGATTACATGTTGTACCAATGATATCGATTATTATCACATAATGTATGACCTTCAAACGGTTCTCATATAGAATTCATGAGAACAGTGTATATGTTTTATCAATTGGAACTCTCCATTACCAATTATTCAGCCACACTATAAGACAAGGTATTACAAATGTATATAGTTTTGTAATACGACATGTGTAATTTGTGAAAAAGTAAACAGGTTTTATTTATTTTGAGTACGATTGTTTGAGATTGGTATAGTCCGACCATGGTTTTTCAAGGTGAGTACCTAAGGGAAACCCTTTTTTTAGGGGTGAGGATGACACCTTATTAATCTCGACAGATTTGGGTTGTGTTAGGTTATCGGTACTTTAATTTTCTGTGAGGAACCTTCTCCTCAATACTGGTTGGATCTGTCGTATAATTTTTCGTCTCTGTAATGAAACGGTTGTTTCCAGACAGATCAGTTCCGATACCATAAAGGTCACTAGTACATACCTATGCTCTCAACCTGATGTTTTCTTTCGACTCGCGGCTTCTTAACTACGAAAACTTGACACCACAACCTCTTCTGAGAACTCTCAAGGAACCTGACGTTTCTCTAGGTTGGTCAGGTAGGATTTCCTCTAGTCAGGACTTATAAGTAACCTTCCTGACTAAAACTTCGACTTTGAGGTTATGAAACCGGTGGACTACACTTCTCGACTGAGTAAACTTTTCTGGGACTACGACCCTTTCAAACTCCCGTCCTCCTCTTCCCCTACTGTCTCCTACTCTACCAACCTACCGTAGTGGCTGACCTACCTGTACCTAGACCCACTTAAGACCCCCAACCACTACCTGTCCCTCCGGACCGTCACGACACCAAGTACCCCAGCGTTTCTCAGTCTGTGTTGACTCTCTGACTTGACTTGACTACGCTTCTCGACTGAGTAAACTTTTCTGGGACTACGACCCTTTCTGACTTCCGTCCTCTTCTTACCCCTACTGTCTCCGACTTTACCAACCTACCGTAGTGACTAAGTTACCTGTACTCAAACTCGTTTGAGGTCCTCAACCACTACCTGTCCCTCCGGACCGTACGACGTCAGGTACCCCAGCGTCTCAGTCTGTCCTGACTTACTGACTTGACTTGACTTTGGGTTGTGGTAAATTGTTTAGTGTCAACTTTTCTTTTGTATTTGCCATTGAAGGTTTCCCGATGAAGGTAGTAATCTTTGACGAGTGTCTCGTTGACCTAAAGATCGTGTGCCAATTGATTCCACCGAGTCACCATTTATTAGACGGACGATTCCGTTGTCTGTGCTCAAGCTAGGGACCCAGCCCTTCTAGGGGACCGCATCCTTTGCCGTTGGGTGAGGTGATAAGAACGGACCTTTTAAGGTTCCTGTCTCCTCGAACCGTCCGACGTCAGGTATTCCAGGACTTCTCAGACTCAGATTGATTGACTTCTGGACGTAATTCGCCCGTTGTCTTGCCCCTTACATAGTTGGCCCAAGGGACGGTCCTTCATCCATTTAGGATTTCAGGTTTAGTCATTCATCTAATAAGAATGAGTCCTGTAAAGTTCTCTTCCTTTAAAATTGTTAGAGCACAGTGTTTTTAGTTCACGTAAAGTGCGTTTGTTTCTTCGTCGTCTTTGAGTGTTTCTTGCACCAAAAATCTCTGCGTCGTCGCTAAGTGAAGTGAAGTATCCGGAGACCTCTGACTGTCCCCAGTCCTTCGTTTGGGCCAACTAATGTAGCGTCCGCAAAGACCTGCGCCAGTTGTGGGTGGCAGGTGCGGGGGAACTGGCAGCGATGGGTGGTGGACGTTTGTGTTACCTTTCTATTTCTGCCCGCTTCCAGGCGCCGAGACCCAGCCGACATTAAGTCTGTGGTGTCGGTGGGTGCGAGCCCGTCGGTGGCGCGGGACGTCCCCTGAAAGTAAGTCTCCAAGGTGGAGGGTAAAGGGAGAGTCCGGAAAGGAGATGCCGGTCCGGGGTCACCAGCTCCGCTCCTTCCGCTGCCCGTCGTGGCGGCCCTTGTCCGGCCCCGCCGCGGGTTAATGGCGGGGTGCTCGAATTGGGGCGCGGCGGGTCAGAGTCTGACGTTTCGGGAGTGAGGCCGGACTCCGGGGGTTTAGGTTGGAGCTAGACCAGGCGTCTTGGACCTGCCAGAGCGCGAACAAAGGAAGTCTTCTCGTCGCCGATGGTGGCTCGGACGGAATGGCGGGATCCCGACGAGGTCTGAGCCCCCTGGCGGGTCGCGAGTTCTGGCGCCGCGGCCTTAAGGCCTCTCACGGAAGAGCCAGGGCTCACGCGTCCGCGCTTCCCCCAACCCACCCACAACCCCTGGGCGGGGGGTCGAGGAGGACTTCGCGAGCCTTTCTGTCGACCCCGTGCTACGGGCACCCCAAACCTTCTTCTCGCCCCAAGGGAGCATCCGGCTGAGGAGTGGACATTTCCACTGGAACACTCACTGAGCACGGGAGCTCGTCTTAGGTGGGGACGAGGGGACAACCTTAACATCAGGTTTTAGACCCTTTGACATATAAGGTCGAAAAGAATGAGCCAAGAGCCGAGGCGTTTCCCGAGTCTGGGCCTCAAGGCGGGGACCGCGCTCTCGGGTCGCGGGTTCGAGAACCTTCCAAAACAGAGACAGGGAGCACCTCCACCTCCACAAGGTTGGCCCCTAAGAATTACGTCGACTCCTCCGAGAATCCCGGTGCGTGCAACTCCCGACCCCCTACTCCCCATGCTTCTCTAACCTCGGTCCTATGGGTCAACCAGGTCCCACAGGTCTAGAAATCTAAAAATTCCCACTGGGACTAACGATTTAGGTCACGGGGTTCGCACCAGAGACACTGTAAGCGGTTTCCTGACTATCACCACACCACGGGAGACACGGACGGAACACTAGCACCTACCTCAACACAAAAGTACGTAATTCAAAGTACACTACACACGGTGAGGCACCTACGACCTCACTTTACGTGAGTCTCTCTTTCCTTTGGTCCGTCCTGGGGGACGCCGGGAGGAACTATGTTTTCGACAAACCAAAATCGGAGGACGTAGAAGAGTCTCAAGGTTTCCCGTCTAAGTTTGTCAACGATTAGTTTTTTTCACCCCTTTACATCTTTGTCTTCTCTGCCCTAGTTCGTTGTCACTAGTCATGTTTGTCACGTCGTCACTTTCAAGATCAAAAAGGAGCTCCTTATATGTATCGTTATATAGACTCAAGACGACCTTGATTCCGGGTGTCGGGCCACCTCCTACCGTCGAACTCCGACTCGTGTTTTCAGGGCCCTCGGGATGGGACATTAGAGTGGTGATTGGTTAGTCTTCTTCCAGTGTGTCAGGTGACGGAAGTGGGGTTTAAAACGGAAATTTTTGAAGAGGACCTTTTGGTAATCACTCAAACCCCGAAACCTCCTGCTCGGTGAACAAGATAAACGAACTTTTCACTTTCAGTGAGTCAGTACAGGTTGAGACGTTGGGGTACCTCTGATATGTAAGGTACCTTAAGAGATCCGGTCTTATGACCTCACCTATCAGAAAGGAAAGAGGTCCCCTAGAAGGACTGGGTCCCTAGGTTGGTCTCAGAGGACGTAACGTCCGTCTAAGAAATGGTCGACTTGATGGTCCCTTTGACGATGAACGAACTGGGACGTCATTCGATAAGAGACAAGGTTAGAGAACTAAACAAACCGAAGTGATACCCAACCCGTGCTTGAACGTAAACCGTTGTCCAGCGTACGATAATACGACGTGACACTTTGGTCCAAATCCTCACAGACCATCACAACTTCTCCTCCCTTAAAAGGAGAATTCGAAGGTTCAAGAAGACAGACCAGAACAATGAACTTTTGACCCAAACGGAGAAAACCACAACTTGGTTCTCTGTGTTGATCCGGTTTCTAACCCTCTTCCTCTCTAATAATGGACGTCGTAAATTCCTCGTGTGACCCTAGAAAGGGTTTCGTCACAGAGGGGTTTATCTCTTTAACCCCTTCAAAATTCAATTCCTATATACGTATAAGTACTTCTCCGAACTCGTCTCCCTTTAAGTTGTAACTTGTCCCTATTAAGATCTTAGGATCGAAATCAACAGATTTCAGACTTTTTCAGTTGTAGTAGAAAGACAGGAGGTGGAGTCCACCACCCCGGAATCAAAGACATCTTGAGTCTCTATACAATGAGACATATAGGGAACTTCTCCTTTATCCTGAAACAAAATAGTGAGGTGATAACAAACTAAATCGTCGTAACAAACTGACGGAAAAGAGACAAGGATGCAAGGAAACAAGGGAATTCTAGTAAACAATGACTTAGACAAATTACCGTTCCTCTAGTGTTTTACCGAATCCGACCCTGAAGGGACCACTAGGTCACCAACTCTTAGGTGGAAGGTTACGTCCCCTGTATTCAAGGTAGGGACCAGTCCCTTGAATACAGGGTATACGGTGTCTCGTAGATTTGGGTACACGTCGTTGATGACTCGGGCATGTGAGACCTCGGGGGTATGGTGTTGATCTCTCTTCGTACGGGGTTGTTTTTAGGGTCCACAGTGCTGATTCGGGGCTGTGTCAGTTTTTGTCTCCGACCCGGTTTTACCGAAGAGACGTAAGAAAGGACCTCTTACGGTTCCTGTCTCCCCCGACCATCCGATGTCAGATATATCCCAGTTTTTCTCATCCTGTGTTGGCTTCGTTAAATCATGTATATGCGTATATACAGTCTTTTTCGTAAGGACCAAGAGAAAGAGGTCACTGGGTGATGGGATAGACGAATGTTAGATTCTTAATTCAACTGTACTGTATCCAATCGTCTTATTTTAGTCTGTTTTGAAATTATTGTACGTATGAACCCTCTCTAGGTCCTTTTGACTCAAAGGACGGTTTTATCGATTTCTGTTTTCTCCTACAACCCTCAATACCAAACCCTTAAGTCTCCTCCTTCCGTTAAGTCGGTCTCTACCTTTTCGTTTGCAAACCATTCGTTTACAAACGACTCGATGAGTCTCTGTTACCTTGTCCATCACTTGAGTAGAGATCCGGGACGGTTCTCAAAAGGGTGGAGTGAATTGAACACAGGAAACGTCTAGAGACCTGACGAGATAAGACTTTTGTCGGGAAATAGATTTGAGCACACACGTATGAGCCACCGTAGGCTGAGAAACGTTGAGGTACTTGATATCGGATGGTCCGAGGAGACAAGTACCTTAAAAAGTCCGTTCTTATGATCTTACCCAACGGTAAAGGATGAGGTCCCCTAGAAGGCCTGGGTCCCTAGTTTGGACGTAGAAGACGTGGAGGACGTTCCTCTACATTTTTCTTTTTAAAGGACTCAGAAGAAAAAGAATTTACATTAGTTAGATTTAATTGGGAGTACGGTTTCTCTGTCTAAACCCCACCGTTTTAAACGAGGGCATGTCGATGAAGGAACACTTCACGGATTCTAATACACATAGACACTTCTGTCACGGAACTTCCATTTGGTATCATACAGTGAGTTTGCATACGGAAAAACTGTTTTTTGTCAAAACTCAACTCCCGTTAAATCTTGATAGTTTACGTCCTTTTTGAGAGAGGTGGGAGTGGGTAAAGACGGATTTCCGTCCTATATTTAAGAGGAAATGTTCTGTGTTGAGATCTGAGAATCGCGTATCTGTTGTGGTCTCCTTACACGTTTATTTAAAATGAGGTAATCAAAGGAGGGTGTCAAACGGTGGGAACCTTCAAGTTCTGACGAAAAGAAATAGGACAGTAAAGAGTTATTTAAATACAAAAAACAACTTCTATGGTGTATTATACCTCAAGATTCGGTGTTGAAACTTAACGAGAACAATTCCAAAAGGGTATACTGTCCATGTGTGTTCAATTATTTAACCGAAACAGGACAATTAGAAAAAGCACTTTCTCTGGACCCACCTTTGGATTCTACCGATCTCTATTCTAAAAAAAGAGAACATCGGGATAATATAAAACCCCTACCAAAACTATTCGGGTGTGAAGCCCGAGAACGAAAGGTACTCGTCACACAACACCCAGAAACATAATGATCTACAATCCAAAAACTACTAGTCACAGATTTCACACACGGAAGTCCTTACACCTCGATATGATCAACCTACTTATTAATATCCGTGTTCGTTGTGACCTTTCCCTCTCCGTTCCAATGACTTTCTCTAAAAGTATATAACTCCATACCCCTTCAGTAAGACCGAACATGTAATAGATTGAGTTTAAGATACGATTGATTTTGTCCGACAGACACCGGATAGTTTACATGTGACGTGTAGACGAAGTCAATAATTCCCTTTGCCAAGTTTCTGGTCTTCATTTCTTACAGGTAAAATTTCTATTTCTAATTTACGGAGAGAAGGACTCTACGGTCACATGGTCGAGGAAGCTATTCTGAGGGAAGGAACCACGGTTCCGGAATGAGGGTGCGACACTTGTACGAGTAGATAAAACAAAACAACTTGGAACTTCCTTACATAGGGACTGAACAAGCCACAAGAAACACGACTGTTCTATGTTCTGACACGACTTTTGGTACGAAGAGATCTCGTCAAGGAGGTTCAATAGACACTTCGACAGAAGGTTCTATAACAAAAGTCACACCGAGTGTGTTTTAAGAAAAACTAAAGATAATCTCTAACAAATAAGTAATAAAAACACCGTCACATTAGTCTTTCAACTTTAATTATCCTGAAACATTTTGTTTTCTCTCTCCTTGAAATAAAAGAGGGTATTAACGTGAATATCATAAGGAGACACCTACTCCCTCCCAGAAAAGGGGACGAGGATCTACTTTAGAACCTATTTGAGTTACAGAAGTAACCCATTGTTTTCAAAGAGACTTGTAAAAATTTTCTAGTCAGAGTAAAATCATCAATTTTTATAGAAAATCAAAGTTGATTTTTTTTATTTCACTTCACTTGACTTTCACACGGAGAAACGTTGAGGTACCTTAAGAGGACCGGTCTTATGACCTCACCCATCGGAAAGCGAAGAGGACCCCTAGAAGGATTGGGTTCCTAACTTGGGTCAAGAGGACGTAACGTCCGTCTAAGAAATGGTCGACTCGGTGTTCCCTTTGGGTTCTTATGACCTCACCCATCGGATAGGGAAGAGGTCACTAGAAGGACTGGGTCCTTAACTTGGTCCCAGAGGACGTAACGTCCGCCTAAGAAATAGTTGTCTCGATAGTCCCTTCGGGGAGGGGGGGTTTTTTACATGTTGGTTTTACAACTCTTAAAATAATAACTCCTTATATCGGATCCTACCCCGAAGAGACCACCGAGTCACCATTTCTTAGGTGGACAGTTATGTCTTCTGTGATGTCTGACCTCAAGTTGGGGACCCAGTCCTTCTAGGGGATCTCTTCCTTTACCGTTGGGTGAGGTCATAAGAATAGACCCTTTACGGTACCTCTCTCCTCGGATCGCCCGATATCAGGTACCCCAGTGTTTCTCAGTCTGTCCTGACTTGCTAATTTGTTGTCACTATCGGATCCTATGTCGGAGAGTCTATCGAGACTCCATAACAGGGTTTCTCCATTCCCTCCTCGGTCCTACATATTCTAAAAAACGACCATCCCCCCCGTCCCTGTATATCAGTTTGTAGTTGATAAAGACGTTTAGTGTTTTTGGTCTGTAGAGTTCAATTACTAAAATCACGAAAAGATACATATCTTTCTACGTTCTCAGACCCACGTAACTTTAATAAGGGAACTATACGTAAAATTGACGATCCCGGTCATAAGATAAAAAGAGGTAGGACTTAAGAGGATTCCCGAGTGAAAGTCCCCGCTGCCGTTACCGTCTACCAAACTACTACCTAAAAAACAAATGACTTTACCGTTCGTTATAAAGAACAGGTGTAATCTTTATTTTTACACGTCACATTATTATGAAGTAAATTTCTTTTTTTTTTGAAGAACAAAGAAAAACTGGTAGAAGTTTATACCAATTTAGAGTCAATAACCAATATAGTTATATTAATACATTTAAAAAATTTTAAGTTTTGGTTCACAACAAAATCTATGTAAAAACAGATAATTCCTGAATTAATCCCTGAAGGGACCACGGGGTCACCGATTTCTGAGGCACGAAGGTTACGTCCCTCGGACCCAAACTAGGGACGAGTTCCTTGATGAAGGGTGTACAACTTTGATTCTGGGTCACACCGGTTTATTTATAAAAAAGAAAAATTTTCCTGAATTAATCGAAAGATACATAGACGACGATCAAAAATCTCTACAAGGTTACGTACGTAATTCACAGGTAACCAAAGAAAAAAATGCAACAAGTTTATAGGTCAACCATAGAGAGTCCAAAGGTAAGACACCGAGATTCATCTGTCATGTGAATGACACTTTGAATGAAAGTAACAGAAGGACTTAACATAAGGACAAAGGATCTTAATTTAACTAAAAACGATTGAAAAGTAAAAACGAGTTCAAGGAAAAGGTTACCGAAGGAATTCTATGTACACAATCTTTCACTTTCACTTCAACGAGTCAGCACAGACTGAGCATCGTTGGGACACCTGACGTCGGATGGTCCGAAGAGACAGGTACCCTAAGAGGTCCGTTCCTATGACCTCACCCAACGGTAAAGGAAGAGGTCCACTAGAAGGGGTGGGTCCCTAGCTTGGGTCTAGAGGGTGTAACGTCCGCCTACGAAATTGGAGACTCGGTGGTCCTTTCTTCCTTAAGGGAGGACGACGTCACCAATTCTGACACGAAGACTCCCGAGTCCAAAGTTAGGGACCAACGGTACACCGGTTTTCCTCTTTGTTTCTTTTTTATACGTACAAAATCTCTACTTATAAACTCAGAAAGTACAAACTTTTACCGAAATAAGATGTGTGAAACGGTCATAAGTCTTAAACCTTTGTAGTGGAGTTTCAAAGGACCAGCGAGGACAACAGTTCAGATTACGGTTAATAAAAGACAAGGAAACATATAATAGAATACGGAGGAAGGACGAGTAGACGATTATGAATGACGAAAAATATAAAGGTTACATAATTGAAAGTCAAACATGCTAAATCAAGACGTCTACAAAGAATATACAAACAATAAACTATCAGAAGAGATCCGAAAAAACAAGAGAAGGACCTTAAACATAAACATAAACTTTAGAAAAAGTACTCAACATAGATTGAAGAGGAAGAAGTGACGAAAGATAAGAATGAATATCTATGTTGTATTAGAGACTAGAGAGTCTCTAATCTAAACAAACTTCAAAAGAACAAGTAAAAAGAGATACAGGTTTAGTGTGAATTTTTTTAAAAAAAGTAACAAGAGAGGGAAAACATAACTTATGAAAGGACTTTACACATCGCTAAGACCGGAGGTCAACACTCCATTTTGAAGAGTTGACCATCTGAAATCTCGGTTGGAAAAGTGGTCCTCTGACGGTCTCGAGACAAGAGACGAAAAATCAAATCTCGTCTCCTGTCGAGGTCTGAGAACGCAATGACCACAGACCCCGGTCCTACCCCTTCTAGGACTCTCCGGGTTTCAGGACCCATACCAAAAAGTGAGGTAGACAGACACGGAGGCCGAATAGAAAGAAAGACGTCCATATGTAGGAGAGGTCCAGTTAAATAGGTCTCTAGTTTGGAGGGTAATCACATAATATAAACCAATCTCTTTTTTCATTTCCCTCTCTCGTTAATTAACACGTGTTTAAAATTTGGTCAAAGGACAAAGGTCAAGACATAGAGAGGTCACAGTAGTTTAAAGTATGGACTTACAGGTCTCCAGAATATGTCAATTAACAGAGTGAGACATCCGGGAACCTTTGGTCTCAAGAGGTTGTCAAGAGTAAACAACAGTAAAAGTAAAAGAAAGTAAGAGTGTACAATTATAAAAAACAGAAAGAGTTGATTTATACGAGTGAAATTAGAGAAAAAAAAAACATCTCCTTTTTACCTTTTATTTACGTAGGTGACCGAGACAAATACCCTTTCGGAGAGAATGAGAAAGATTTAGTATTCTAAAACGAAAACATGACCTTCAAAAAGAGAATACAGGTAAAAAGAGAAAAGCGATGGTTAAAAGAATAAAGTAATTAAAGGTGAAAAAAAGAGATAACTAAAGAAGACTGGCGAAAGTCATAAAAAACAGTTACTTTTGAATTAATTTTCAGATTCTTTGTTTATCTCTTAACATGAACTCGGTTGGACTCCTAATATTGGGTTCTCTGTTAGAAAGTCTTTTGAGACTCCTAATTTCGCCTAAATATACACAAAAGTTACGCTTCCTAATTGTCCTAGTAACGTACCTCGACCCTGAGTCCCTAGAAAGTAGCGCTGGACGGAATGGTGCAAAGGTGAGACAGGGAGAGAGGGTAATCTACATTAAAGGTGTATTGGGCTTGGTCCTTGGTCCAAACCACCGTGTCTATGTCATATTAACTACATTTTACAATATGTAATGTCCACATGTTATGTCACTAAGTACTTAAAAATTCCAATATTAAGTGAATAATATTTTATAACCGATATAAGGAACACGACATAATTATGTTATATCGAAAGATCGAAAAAAAAAAATCAAAAAAAAAAAAAAAAATTACACCTGAAAAAAAAAAAATTCAACTGACACAACCCAGAATCAAAGGAGTACGTCCTCGGACACCACACGTCCGAGTTGTCGACGTCGCACGTCCGAAGAGGAGATCCCCGAGTGTTCCGTCCTTGAAATTTCTGTCCTTAGTACTTCCTTCCTTCTCATAGATAGACGTAGAACGGTGGTCCCGGGCGGGGTGACGTTTGTTCGTCGTCTCTAGATCTTTAGGCCCGACAGTCTTTGGTTTCCTTTCTTTCCGACCAAGTGGGAGGGACGACAAGGGGTCCACCAACGGGGTCTTGGTATGGGGACGGGAAGGGGTCACCTTCGGTTGACACGTCCGAAGTCACCGTCTTGGTTTGGAGTTTTCCTCTCTTGGTCTTTTTTTTTTCTTATAGTCTTACCTTACCAAATTTAGTAGGAGAACCGGAGATCACTTGGACTCGGAGTAAGATACGAGTAACCTGAAGTAAACGGATTGTCCTTTGTGGACTGGTATACCTTCCTTAATTTTTTTTTTTTGTTTTGTCGTTCTACCCTGGTGTCAAGGTCCTTCTTGGGACGAAAAAGGTTCTTTTAGGTTTGGAGAAAGAGGGGAGTACTAGGGACAAAAAATTTCAAGGACGGAACACTCGGTGATCTCCTCTTCGGACCCACGACGTTGATGACTCGGACGTGTACCTTTGATTCTGGGTTGTGTCAGTTGAATTTTTACTTTTAGAATTTTCTTATTTTGTTCGATGTTCCCATGTAACATAATTATGTTGTATCCCTTATATCGGTTATAAAATATTGGAATTTTTAAGTACTTGGTGACATAACATGTGGACATTGTATATTATAAAATGTAGTCAACATGACGTTATTTAAAAAATTTTTGACTTCAAATAAGTCACTTTTTGTGTTTATATGTAATCTCATAGATGTTCACAGAAGAAAGGGTGAGGACCGTGACCTTCCTTTTTTTACCTATGGAAACCCCTAGACAGTCTCGACATTCACGTTAGTTCTCTAACAAGTTTCCATACTTGATTATTTTAGAGAAACGAAAGAAGTTATTGAAGTCAAACAAATTGTCTACCTAAACAACAACAGAGTCAAGTCAAGTCAAGTCAGCGAGTCAGTACAGAATGAGACGCTGGGGTACTTGGCGTCGTACGGTCCGGAGGGACAGGTAGTGGTTGAGGGTCTCAGGTGGGTTTGGGTACACGTAACTCAACCACTACGGTAGGTTTGGTAGAGTAGGAGACAGCAGAGGAAGAGGAGGACGGGAGTTAGAACGGGTCGTAGTCCCAGAAAAGTTTAATCAGTCGAGAAGCGTAGTCGAGAACCGGTTTCATAACCTCGACGTCGAAGTTTTAGTCAGGATGGTTACTTGTGGGTCCTGACTAGAGGAAATTCTACCTGACCAACCTAGAGGAACGTCAGGTTCCCTGAGAGTTCTCAGAAGAGGTTGTGGTGTCAAGTTTTCGAGTAAAGAAGGTACGAGTCGAAAGAAGTATCAGGTTGAGAGTGTAGGTATGTGCTGGTGACCTTTTTGGTGTTGGAACTGATCTACCCGGAGACAACTGTTTCATTACAGAGACGAAAAGTTATACGATAGATCCAACCAGTATTGAAAGGAAGTTTCCTGATTCGCAGAAAATTAAAGTACCGACGTTAGTGGTAGACGTCACTAAGATCTCGGGTCTTTTTATCTCAGTCGGTGACAAAGGTGACAAAGGGGTAGATCAACGGTCCTTCACTACCCTGGTCTACGGTACTAGAAGCAAAAGACTTAAAACTCGAAATTCGGTTGAAAAAGTTAGAGCAGAAAGTGAAAGTAGTTCTCCGAGAAATCAAGAAGAAGTGAAAGACGGTATTCCCACCACATTAGACGTATAGACTCCAATAACTATAAAGAGGGCCGTTAGAGCTAAGGTCGAACACGAAGTAGGTCGGGTCGTAAAGAGTGCTACATGCGACGTATATTCAATTTGTTCGTCCCACTGTTATATGTCGGAACTACATGAGGAAAGGGATAAACCTTGATCAGACAACAAGGTACAGGTCAAGATTGACAACGAAGGACTGGACGTATATCCAAAGAGTTCTCCGTCCAGTCCACCAGACCATAAGGGTAGAGAAAGTCTTAAAAGGTGTCAAGTAACACTAGGTGTGTCAGTTTTCGAAACCGTATCAGTTATTTTGTCTTTATCTTCAAAAAGACCTTGAGAGAACGAAACAACTACTAGGTTGCCTACAACCGTTAAACTAGAGACCAAGAAGACGGAAAAGATTTTGGTCGAACTTGTAGACCTTCAAGTGCCAAGTGCATAACGACTTCGGACCGAACCTCTTAAAACTCGTAATGAAATGATCACACACTCTACTCACGTTAACACACGATCAAACTCGTAAGAAACCGTAACGGAAAGAAACCCTAACTTTACTTTTGACTGGAAAAGGTCAGGACACCGGTGACGAGTCAAAAGGTTTAAACGACCGTATAACTCTCGTCGTGAAAGTGTCGTAGTAGAAAATCCTAAACTTTATCGAGGTGACCTTAAGGTAGTGGAGGTGATCGAAACAAATATCACTACGAAGGATTCGGAGCGAATTGAAGTGTAAGGTCCTACAGACCGAGATCCACTGACACTCACTAGTATGGTACCACTAATGGACCTAACACTTCTAGAAAAAAGATGTCAAGAAGACACATAAAAACGCTGGAGAAGAATTATAGAAGACGAAGACAATCCAGGTATGGTAAAGACAGGAAATAACTCAGGTAGAAACGTACTTTACCAAGGAACCATAGAGATTAAAAGAGATTCTCTAGTGATCAGAAAGGGTAAGATAACAAAAGGAGATAAAGAAACGTGACTAGTGACTCCTTCCGAAAGAATAGAGAGGAACGACAAGAAACCTTAACGTGAGTTTACCCATATAACAAGGAAAAGAGGAAACGAAAAACAAAGAGAAGAAAAGTGTCAGTAAACATTCCGGAGGAGTCTGTCGGTAAAACGAAAAAACGTCAAGAAAAGGTACCCCTACCAGAACTAGGGACAGAGGGCATGTTACAGTACTCGGAGGCAGGTATCAAGTAGTCCGTGAGACAGATAGTCTAGATCAGGGAATTTAGATAAAGAGTGAAGGTGACATATCAGTATTCCCTAAACTAAATCCAGTATAAACTTACAGATCACCAAAAGAGTGAAAGAAGTTAAATTCAGACTTAAACCGTTATTCCTCAAGTACTAGACTCGGTGTACCGTTTGGTGAAGTTATAAGAACGGAACTCTTGGGCTACTTACCATACTTTTCCGGTTTTCTATCCTGTCACTTTCTACTTGAGGGGTCCAACCATCCACGGGTTATACAATGACCTCTAGTCACCTCTTTATTGAGGTGTTTCTTACTTCTCTACCTCGGTTTCGTTTTTGTTGTGGGTCAACACCTACACTGACCACCACCTTTGTTCCAGGCTACGATATTTCTCGTTATAACGTATTCTTAGACCTTACAGTTCAGGTACTTAGTTGCGTTTGACCTTCACCAGTTTGTCGTCTACCGTTCTCACTTCCATCTGTAAAATCCTTAGTCGTTTGATTTTACCTGACCTTACTCACTTAAATTGAGTCTACTGTTAATATAGATGATGACACTCGTTCTTAGGGAATCTTCTTTACCTCATCGGTAGTATCAGTTGTTTTCTCAGACTTTACGTCATGAACCTATGTTAGAGTTTTTGTTGTCTTACTAGAGACAAGTAAAGGTTCCGTTTGGTAAGTATAGTGACATTAGGTTCAGATACGGGACTGGTCATGACGACTTCTTCGACTTCAACTTGCCAAGATACATCTGGATGTTCTGGAAGATCTTGATTGTGGGGTTTTTTCTACAGGAAAAGTAATATCCCCTGACCGTACGTTTTCATCCTTCAGTTCTTTGTGGACCTCATTGTCCGTTTAAACCGGAACCTCATGTCTTACTTCGTCCCGTTTCCGATTATGTCAAAACGCTTCTCTTGCGTGACCAGTATCGTTTGTGGGAGAAGGTTGTTGTGTTCTTTTCTGATGTGTACCTGTAGTGGTGTACCAGTTGTGGTTTTAGTCTAATTAATATAAGAAACGTCAGTTTTTGTCTCTTCGACATATGTTAGTCGTTTTTGTTCTGACCCTCGAGTGACACCGAGTCTAGTACTTGAAGAATAACGGTTTAAGTCTGAATTTAACTTCATCCCTTTTGGTGATCTGGTAAGTTAATACTGGATTTAGTTTAGGGAATACTAATATGTCACCTTTACTCTTTATCTAAATGCCCTGATCTAGACTAGCTGTCTCACGGACTACTTGATACCTACGTCTAAGTACTGTAACATGTCCTCTGTCTCTAGATCTGGTAGGGAATCTTTTTCTTTACGTTTTTTCGTTTTACCGACAGACTCCTCCGGAATGTTTATCGACACTTTTCTTCTCTTCACTTTTCGTTTCCTCTTTTCTTTTCTACATGGGTAAACTTACGTCAAGGTTTCTTGTCGTTCCTCTCTATTCTTTCGGAAGGAGTCACTAGTCATGTTTCTTTATCTCCTTTTGTTATCTTACCCTTTCTGATCACTAGAGAAGTTCTTTTAATCTCTAAGGTTCCACTGTAAAGTACGTTTCTACCCGAGTTATTTCCTGTCTTTACCATACCTGGATTGTCTTCGTCTAATTCTTCGCCACCGTTCTTATGTGTTTTCTTAATATAAATTTTCTAGAAGTACTGGGTCTATTAGTTTTACCACACTAGTGAGTGGATCTCGGTCTGTAGGACCTTACACTTCAGTTCGCTCCGAATCCTTCGTAGTGATATTTGTTTCGATCACCTCCACTACCTTAAGGTCAACTCGATAAAGTTTAGGATTTTCTACTACGACACTTTCACGACGAGAGTTATACGGTCGTTTAAACCTTTTGACTCGTCACCGGTGTCCTGACCTTTTCCAGTCAAAAGTAAAGTTAGGGTTTCTTTCCGTTACGGTTTCTTACGAGTTTGATCGTGTGTTAACGTGAGTAGAGTGTGTGATCATTTCATTACGAGTTTTAAGAGGTTCGGTCCGAAGTTGTCATGTACTTGACACTTGAAGGTCCATAAGTTCGACCAAAATCTTTTCCGTCTCCTTGCTCTCAATTTAACGGTTGTAGACAACCTACTAACTGTTTCGTTCTCTCAAGGTCTTTTTGTAGATAAAGACGAAATAACTGATACGGTTTCGGCTGACACACCTAGTGTTACTTGGAACCTTTTAAGACTTTCTCTACCCTTATGGTCTGGTGGACTGGACGGAGAACTCTTTAGACATACTTCCAGTCTTTCGTTGTCGATCTTGACCTGTACCTTGTTGTCTGACCAAGGTTTATCCTTTTCCTCATGTAGTTCCGACATATAACAGTGGGACGAACAAATTGAATATACGTCTCATGTAGCACTCTTTACGACCCGACCTACTTCGTGTTCGACCTTAGCTCTAACGGCCCTCTTTATAGTTATTGGAGTCTATACGTCTACTGTGGTGGGAATACCGTTTTTCACTTCTTTTTGATTTTTCGGAGAGCTACTTTCACTTTCACCTCTCACTTTTTCGACCGAATTTCGAGTTGTAAGTCTTTTGCTTCTAGTACCGTAGACCAGGGTAGTGAAGTACCGTTTATCTTCCCCTTTGTCATTCTTGTCATTGTTTGAAATAAAATCCCCCGAGGTTTTTAGTGACGTCTACCACTGACGTCAGTACTTTAATTTTCTATGAATGAGGAACCTTCTTTTCAATAATGGTTGGATCAGTCGTATAATTTTTCGTCTCTGTAGTGAAAAGGTTGTTAAAGGCAGATCAGTTCCAACACCAAAAAGGTCACCAGCATATACCTACACTGTTGACCTGATATTTCTTTCGAGTCGTACCTTTTTAACTACGAAGACTTGACACCACAACCTCTTCTGAGAACTCTCAGGGAACCTGACACTCCTCTAGGTTAGTCAGGTAGGATTTCCTTTAATCAGGACTTATAAGTAACCTTCCTCACTACGACTTCGACTTTGAGGTTATGAAACCGGTGGACTACGTTTCTTGACTGGAACCTTTTCTGGGACTAGGACGCTTTCTAACTTCCACCCTCCTCTTACCCTGCTGTCTCCTACTCTACCAACCTACCGTAGTGGCTGAGTTACCTGTATCAAACCCATTTGAGACCCTCAACGACTACCTGTCCCTCCGGACCGCACGACGTAAGGTACCCCAGCGTTTCTCAACCAACCTGTACTGACTTATTGACTTGACTTGACTTTGTTTTCGTTCTTGTAATTAGGGACCCTCTACTGTCCTAGTCTTAAGTCTGAACGATGTTGTATATATTTTACAGGTCCATAGTTGTTGTTTTTTTACTCTTGATGTTTCTTTACCTTTTACACTGAGTATTTATCCTTTTTTCAATTATCTTTGGTAGAGACTCCCCCGTTTCTACTACCTGAGTCGTCTTTTTCTGAATTTTAGTCGATAATATTTATACGAGTTACTAGATTTACCTTGGTATTAATTTCTTGATTTTCTTTACTACTATCAGTAGTTTATCTCTTACAGTTATATCTCTATTTTTAATAAAAAATTTTTCTTGAATTATTTTAAAGATCGAACCTTCTCAAATTATAGACTTTACTTTTCAAGAGTTCTCTTCGAGTTCTTGTCTGAGTCGACCGTCTTACTACTTAGACACTTGGACTACTATCTAGTGACCTCTAATAGACAGACTTTTTTTCTTTGTAATTTTTTTTTTTTGTTACNTACTACTATCAGTAGTTTATCTCTTACAGTTATATCTCTATTTTTAATAAAAAATTTTTCTTGAATTATTTTAAAGATCGAACCTTCTCAAATTATAGACTTTACTTTTCAAGAGTTCTCTTCGAGTTCTTGTCTGAGTCGACCGTCTTACTACTTAGACACTTGGACTACTATCTAGTGACCTTTAATAGACAGACTTTTTTTCTTTGTAATTTTTTTTTTTTTTGGTTACAGTCTTTGAACCTGTTATTAGTTCGTATAGTTCTTATGTGTCATGGGTTTCAGATTGTCGATGAAACTTCCTCTCGTCTCTTTCCGTGTCTTTTTAAGAAACTTGTTTTTTACCGGGTTACAAAGGACTTATACTATCCCTTTTTTAGATGTTTAGTTTCCTCGAGTTGTTTGAGGTTCGTTCTATTTGTTTTAATTAATTGTAAATTTCAGTGTGTTAGTTCGATGACTTTCGGTTTCTGTTCATCGCTTAGAACTTTCTTCTTGTCAAGTAATACATGTTCCCTTGGTGTTAACCTAATTGTCGACTAAAGGGAAGTCTTGTTACCTCCTGTCTAACGTCAACCTACTGCAACTTTTAAACAACAAAAAAAGAGAATTGACTGAGTTTTTTATTAAAGTGTTCTGTTGATATTTTGACATGACAACTTGAATGTTTTTCTACACTACATATACTATTAACGTGTTGTCCTTCCCTTCCTTACCTCGATATAATTTCGTGTCAAAGATATAAAAACTACATTTAACTATAATTAAATTTAGTAAGACGTAATTCCACTTATGACAGAAGAGATCTCGTTGGTGACTCTTTTATTAAGTTGTATAATTCTTTAGATATTTTCATTTTACAATGTGTTCTTTTTTTATAACTTTTCGACATTTCTTCTATTTTTTTTTCTGTGTTCTTTGTTTACCCATTACATTTAAGTTGTTATATTTTTAAATGTAATTAAACTTTACATAATTTTTGAGACTAGTTTTCCTCTCTGACAGTAAGAGATTTATTTTGTTATAAGTCCACATACGATAAATGTTCTCTGTGTGAAATCTAAATCCATCTACCTACCAAACTTCATTTTACTGTCCCTTCGTATGGTACGTTTATTATCGTACTATCGATCTCAAAGATTGGTACAGTCCGTCTTATCAGACACTATGTTTTGTTTTTTTCAGTGTTCTCTGTTTTCCCTTGTAAAATGTTACTACTTTCACAATTTCATATATTTATATATTGTTAAAATTTGTAACTGTTACTCGTTGTTTTATTTACTTCTGATCATCTTAACTTTCTTCATCTGTCTTTGTCGACCTAAGAAGTTAAACGGTAATAGGGGACCACGTCCTTTACCGTTTGACTCAGGTTAGTCCTCCCTCTGTGGTGTGTTGTTGAACTAGTCCTTTACAAATTCATTCATAATTGTTAATGTCCCCTAATATTATCACTCGTTCATTCATTTCGTTTGAAATCGTCTATAAATTCTCGTAATTTAGAGTGTTTGGCTCTCAACTCTAACTCTTGGGTTCCTTCTAGGTGGAAGGTGTTATCTCTGGGTCTACAACAACCTCTCCTGTACCGGTAATCGAGTGACTTTTCTGTAACGATGATACGGTCCGACTACCTTGAATGACTTTTAGACGGGAGACCCCACGAACCCTTTCGTTAACAGAGTGGTCTCTATAATTGATGTTTTGACGAGTTCCTTCCGATGATCCCCTTAGCCGACAATGACCGACGACGATCTCGGTCCGTGACCTCTTCGACACTTACTAAGTCCTCGACTCCATGAGACGGTGTTTTCATACACTCCTACCCGTATTGTAAATCTCCCGTTTCTACATAGAAGTATCTTATCAGACTGATGTTTACTTAACTATCGATTCTCGTTATTTTATAATTCACAGAGTGTAGTGAGAGTTATTACCTCGATTATCTCTGAAGGGACCACCAAGTCATCAATTCCGAGGTGAAGGTTGTACCCCCACTCCCAAACTAGGGACCAGTCCCTTGATTCTAGGATGTACGACTAGACTGGATTCACTGTACGTATCTGATATATGCATGGAAAGTTCGGAGAAAGAAAGAGACTCAGAGAATACACCTGACGGCGTCGGTCGTGTTCGTTCTCAGCGTGGACGTGTCCCTCTCTTGCCTCGCAGGGGCGATTCTTTTTATTCTCTCTCTGTTTTCTACCCCAACTCTCCTAGTCTGGTTTTACCGACTACGGAAAGAAATAATCCGAAGTCATATATATCCTATTACATGCACTGAATACTGTAAATGTTCTAACAAAAATTAGAGTCCTATGTTAGTGGTCTGGGAATGGTAACACATGTCTTATATTATTCTATTAGATAGAAGATACTTCACAACGTTCTTGATCTGTAGGGCCTCGGAATTCCCGATATTTTTAAGGAGTCCCCCCGCCCTGTCCCTCGAATCCTTGTACGGATTCCGAGACGTATTGGACGACTCGTCGAGGGTTCTGAATTGGGAAGTGCCCGTCAGGGGGCGTCGAGGGGAGAGAAATAAAAAATTTTCGAGGTATTCTACAGCCACAACGTTGTACAAAAATACATAGTCTTAAAAGTGTACATTTTTAAAGAATTGTTACGATGCTTATTTTGTTCCTCGATTTGTTTAATGCTATTCGTGTTGTCAGTCTTGGCGCGGGTGTCGTTAATACGAAGCGGTGTCACTTACGTTTGATCCCTTCAATCTTTTATCTAAAACATTTTTTAACAACTGTCATAGTCGATATAAATCTCATCGAAATCCTCTTAAAAGTTATAATTCTTAAAGTAATACGTTAACGTTATCTAGATCTCTTTGTAATCATAATTTGGTTTAAGGAACATCTATAAAAAAGTGGAATAGGGTGCCTTTCAGTCTACGTAATATTCGGAAAAAACATTGTGTTTAGGTGAATATTAATCGTACTGTAACTTAAAAGTACGCTTTTGATTACGAGACTTGAACAAGAGGATCTTGAGATTGGTGTAGTATATTCCGACTATTAGATAGAAGGTAAAAAGATAGATATAGAAGAACACAAGGGTAATGAAATCATTGTAATATACTGTTCCTTAGATGTCATACTCGTCGAACTTACCTAACACGATTTCTATGTCTTCGCCATTATCGTCAACGATATTCCCACTAATTTCTATGATATGGGTCTTGTTAGTCCGAGTGTGAAGAAAGTCACGCCGATTCTCGGCACAATTACGCAACANAAGAAATAATCCGAAGTCATATATATCCTATTACATGCACTGAATACTGTAAGTGTTCTAACAAAAATTAGAGTCCTATGTTAGTGGTCTGGGAATGGTAACACATGTCTTATATTATTCTATTAGATAGAAGATACTTCACAACGTTCTTGATCTGTAGGGCCTCGGAATTCCCGATATTTTTAAGAAGTCCCCCCGCCCTGTCCCTCGAATCCTTGTACGGATTCCGAGACGTATTGGACGGCTCGTCGAGGGTTCTGAATTGGGAAGTGCCCGTCAGGGGGCGTCACCTGATAAATAAAACCTTGTTACGATCTATGTTATACTTCCTATGTGTTTGTCGTCTCTCCAATTACACCTCTTTTACTTGTATGATCATAGTTGAATAATTCGTATATTTCTCCTGGTAGGTCGAGGTCAACTCTGAACTCTTTTGACGTTGGAGTACCCTTAACGGGTCTTAGTGGGTCGATGGATAAGGGTTCCCGAAGGGTCCACCGAGTCACCACTTTTTAGACGGACGGTTACGGTCTCTATGTCCTCTGCACCCAAACGAGGGACCCAGTCTTTCTAGGGGACCACACCCTTTACCGTTTGATGTGGTCATAAGAACGGACCTTTTAGAGTATCTGTCTCCTCGGACTGCCCTATGTCCGACCGTCAGTGTTTCTTAACCTGTGATGACCACTGACTCGTGTGCGGGTACGTACGTGTGGATAAAGGTTTTAAGACTGGAAATTTTTACTGTTTTCTATCATTTACAATCACCACAACGAGTCCTCATCTATAATTTCTTCCAACAAACAATTTAATTTTATAGGTCGTTCAGAGTACCACACTTACAACGTCCGTGTCTGTTTATTCTTAGGAGTAGAAAACACATAAACGGGTATAAAATTTATCAGACTAAGAGCTAATGTTATGTATTCAAATGGAGGTTATCACAGGTTGTCAAAGTCCGATTTAACAACAATGATGTTCCCACTTACGACCAAAGGGACCAAAGTCCGTGTCTTATGGAGCTAAATCTAGTCCATCTCTTTCCGAAGATGAGATGATCCGTCCTAATACGGGTGAGAGTCGTCCTTCATTGGCTTGATTGTTCGATGGTTGGTTCGTCTTAATAAGTCCTTTCTAGTTTTCCTCTCTCCTCGGCGGTCAGGTATACAGGATGGTTGGAAGGTCTTAGGAAGACCGACCTTAGGTAAACCGACTCGTTACGGACACGGTAATCCTTTCTGGCTCAGTCTTACTGATCGGTCTCTGTTGGGCCTTTGATTGGTGTAATGGCATTTTGGGTTCTGACACTCGATGTACCGTCTCGTCAGGAGAACCTAAGAGAATGAGAGGTCGAGTAACCTTCCTAACTACGACTTCGACTTCGAGGTTATGAAACCAATGGACTACGGTTCTCGACTGAGTAACCTTTTTTGTGACTACGAGTCTTTCTAACTACCATCCTCCTCTTCCCTTACTATCTCCCATTCTACCAACCTACCGTAGTGGCTGAGTTACCTGTACTCAAACTCGTTTAAGACCGTCTACCATTTCCTGTCCCTGCGGACCGCACGACGTCAGATGTCCCCAGAGTTTCGAGTCTGTCTTGAATCGTTGACTTGTGGTGGTGGTGAGGTCGAGATACGGACCCCGGGGAGAAGGGTTATATCAGAGAACGAAACGTCGGGTGCATAGTGGATCCTGTTAAGTAAAGACTCACAATGTGTTCTCGGGTGAGAACCCAGGACCTTCCCGAGAGGGAAGGTCGTTGTTATGATATACAAGTGAACGTGTGAGTATTGTGTGTGCGTGTTAAACTGACCTAGTACTTGGATGGAAGTCCTCGAACGTGAGCTACTGCGAACCACAGTGTAATGACTAACTTGTTCCGTCTGAGGAGTGTACTTCAGGACTTTCAATTCCATTTGCAGCGAGTTAGCACAGGCTGAGAAACCCTGGGGCGCCTGATATGTCAGGAACCTTTAGGGATCCGGTCTTATGACCTCACCCACCGGATAGGGAAGAGATCGCCTAGAAGGGCTGGGTCTTAGGTTGGGCCCAGAGGACGTGACGTCCGTCTAATAAATGGTTGACTCGATAACCCCTTCGGACTCTTGAGCCTTTTGTCGGGACGTCAGCGGAATAGCATTAAATGATGACGTTAGTCACGCTAGTGTTAGCGTGAGTGGGGGAGGCCCGTCTGGAACTCTCGTAGCTGGGGTAGGGAACGGAGTCCACACCGGAGGTCGGTAAGGCCTAGAATCCGACGCGTGAGCGTTAGGCTCTCAGTAAGGGTCTTCACAGACCCTGACCCAACCCGCCGGCGAAACTTGACCATTGATATATCCCGTAGAGGTCGCTACTTCGTCCACTGAAGGTAGAGCCCAAGAAACGAACGAGGAACTTCGTAACTTCCGAACACTTACCGTAGGTAGATTCGTCCTTTGGTCATCCAGCGGTGCCTTTGCTGACACGTTTCCCTCGGGCTTGGCTGCTCTCTGTCACTCACCGCCACTCCCACCCCAGCCCCCTCCGTAAGTTTCACACCTGCGGATCGCGGCGACGCGTCAGGCGGAGAGAGGAGGCCCGACACCCGCGAACTCGACGCCCCTCCCACCAACGTCGGGACTTTCTTTCAGCCTTTCCCACTCACCAACACTCTCCGGTACGAACCACGTTTCCCGTCGCAACCCCCCGGCCCCCAACAACTGCCGCCATCTGCTAAAAAACTCTGGCCTTCTCCACGCGCCTATAGGAACGCACAACCCCTGTATTCCACGTGTAAAAAATACAATCGCACCCAACGATACCAAGACAGAACTCACAAACGCACTGGCCACCGAGATCCAAGTGACACCGAAGAAAGCGGGAGGAGTGTCGGTGCACGCCGACGGTGGCTCTTCACCAATGTTCTCCCTCCAGTTTAAGACTCGGGACCTACTTCCAAAGGTCCTTCTCTCAGTGACAATCCCATCCTTCAATCTAGTCATTAACCGGGTCTCTACTCGCGCTATCTGAGATTGTTCCCCTAAGGAAGGACTTTCTCACGGGGTCCCTCAAGAGATCCCCAAGCACCTTCACAAATTCTTTAAATCGTAAGAACTCGAGACTGGAGATCTTAGACGTCACTCGTTTTCTCCAAGGTCGGTGGCATTTAGTAAGACTAAAATATATTCTCTGGTGCCTCGCCCATTGGAACCTTACCCTTCGCATTCGAGAGGTATATACTGCTAAGTCCCAGTAAGGAGAAATCCTAAGACATCTGGGTTTCCTTGTCTTTATACTTGAGTCAACACTACACACGAACGTTTAATTCCACTCGGTCTTAAGTTCACAAGGTTCCGTCCTCAACAATTGATCGTCGAAAAAAACCAGACAAAAAATATCCTAATTTCACGTTGTGTTTGGAAAACTTTAACATATCGCGTGCCGTCATACATAAACCATTTAAACGGAAAGAGAGTCCAAGGAGGATGCACGAATTACCGAGTCAGCACAGGTTGAGAAACGCTGGGAAACCTGACATCGGGGGGTCCGAGGAGACAGAACGTCCTCTAAAAAGTCCGTTCTTACGACCTCAGCCAACGGTAAAGGAGGAGGTCCACTAGAAGGACTGGGTCCTTAACTTAGACGTATAGAACACAGAGAACGTCCGCCTAGGAAATAGGCGTCTCGATCGTCCCTTCGGCGGTACCCACATGTATTGGGTTTAATAAATTGTACCCGAAACCTAGACTTTACTTTTTAACAACATGGAGTATTATCAAAACGTCTTTTAATCACCGGTTCTAATACACTTACCAATTCTTATAGTACTCTGTAGATCCTAATTCATAATCCGTCTATTATTTTAAATGGAAACATTTCTTAATCAGTTATATTCCTTTTTACCACAATAGATTATTACAATTTGGCACAGGTACGAATACCTATTATCAAGAGGTCTTTTAAAAGTTAATATATCGGTAGGGTAAACTTTTCTATCTTAAAACATCTTGACAACGTCCTTCCGCCTGGGGAAGGTCCCGGACTTTGACCCGAGAACAGATTGTGAACCTTTACTTAACAGACTCCTCTGTGTACACGACTGCTTTGTTCTCTAAAATAACCCTTTCCCGTGGGGCCACCTCTCGTCCTCCCATTCCCTTGGGTCCTCTTGACGAGACGGTGCACCGAGTGTCAGAACCCAAAATACCACTACCCTAATCAAAGACCCTCCAGAAGCCGATTAGTAAACCGATTAAGTCTCAGAAAGGACCACCGCGTGTGTAGCGAGTCGGTTCTACCTACGATCGTTCTCCCTAAGGTCCTTCACCTACCTGTACGCCACAGAGGAAATCTGGAAAGGACTTGAGAAGACCAACCACCACCGAATAATCAAGGCATAAGGAATAGTCCTAGAGGACAGTATTTTGTTGAGTACGTTTACCAATGATACCACGGACCGGTCCCACCCACCAAAGTTAGTCACACGAAGGGGATTGTCTTTGAAAACGTTCCTAATATAGGGTTCTCTATTAAATTAACTAATAAGTACCTTTCTAGTTTCCGCACACCGGGTAGAAGACTTATAGATAGAAGTAATTTAGACGTTTCTTTAAAGAGAAAGGTAATTGTCAACGTATCACTTTACACAGATTAATATGTCTACGACGTGTTGATTTTTTACAAGTGTTTGTCATTTACGAAATTAGTGTGACTCAAAAGTACGGTACCAATATAAATGTCTTAAAAAAGACTACTTCTTTTACGTAGGAAAAGGTTACTACTGTGAAAACTTATAAAATTATAAAACTTTATTACAAGAACAATACTGTTACCTTAATTCCGTCCTAACAAAGGTTTTAAAAGTAATAGATTCCTTGAATACCTCTTGTCTCAACCGTATTACGTCATGGGGTGACGGGTCTTTATGTCTGAAAGTTTGAACTATATACAAACGACAAAAGTAGTTACATGTAAAGGTTCACCAAAACAACGACATCTTGACTTAATTAGTTTATTTCCTGAGGTTGAGATTAAAACTTCTTCATTAGACTGGGTTAATACCGGGTTGAACCTAAAGAAATATAGTCACGAACGTTCATCATCTCCCTTCCCGAAAGAAATTTTTTTTTTTTTTAAATAAATAAATAAATAAATAACCGAACCGTGTCAACACCACTCGTGGGAAGAGAAGTAACGTACCCGTCCCAAGTGGAACAACACCGAAGAGAACGACGACCCCGAAGGGTCCACTACGTCACCATTCCTTGGACGGACGGTTACGTCCTCTAAGTTAGGGACCCAATACACATCGGTCGGTATTACTTTGACTCTGACATGGGACACCCCGCGAGGTTCGTCATGGACACCCCAGGTTTAAAAAAGACACAGGGTAAAAGAATAAACATCCTTTATCCGAAGTAAGTCCTAGGAACTGGAAGGGTCTCAAGACTTCTCATCTAAGTTTGTCACCCATTAGTCACTTCCCTCTCTTACGTATATGTTCCCTTTTCGTCACTTCTTTTTTTAACACGTCGGAACCTCGTCGTACGGTAAGGAGATCCTCATATGTCTTGTTATGTAGACGTTTCTTGATTTCACACACAATCAACCAACCAGTACCTGAGAAACACTAGGGTACCTGACATCGGACGGTCCGACGAGACAGATACTTTAAGAAGTGCGTTCTTATGACCTCACCCAACGGTAAAGGAAAAGGTCCCCTAGAAGGTCTGGGTCCCTTACTCGGTGGTTGCTTCGGACTTGATCGTTTTTTGATTCCGGGGTAGGTCGATCTCCTACTCTACTACGACAAATGGGGATCACTGAAGTTGATTTTGAACTTGAGACATCTGGAAACAGACTTAGGATACGACTTAAGAGACGAGTTCGACCGAGCACTTATACGTATATGGGAATCGAATTTTGTAGGGGTGAAAGCGACAAACCCCCTCGAAAACCCTTTCTAGGTTACCTGAAGGGACCACGGAGTCCGACATTTCGCAAACGGATGTTACGCCCTCTGGACCCAATTTAGGGACCCAACCCTTCAAGAGGACCTCTTCCTTTACCGTTGGGTGAGGTCATAAGAACGGACCTTTTAGGGTACCTGTCTCCTCGGACCATCCGATGTCAGGTACCCCAGCGTTTCTCAGCCTGTACTGACTCACTGAAGTGAAGTGAACCCTTTCTAGGAGTCACAAGAGGAATGAACGACGTTCATTATTTAGGAAGAGGACCCCAAACCGAATCAACACAGATAACCAAACTGTGGATGGTTCTTCACTTGGGTCAAAAGCTCATTGTTATTGTACAACTTGGAACAGATGTACACTCTATAAAATATAAAAATCAAATCCAACAGACCTTTAGTAAGAAAAAAAACTCTCCCAAGGATTTCAAAAAGAATTTTTGAAGGTAAAAAAAAGAAAACGGTGCGGTACTCCATACGTCCTAGAATCAAAATACTGATGGAGAGACGATCAGAAAGGTACATAATAATTATATAAGTACATAAAATATCTTTTCTTTATAACCGGTTGGTCCAAAAAGATAACTGTAGTATAGACCTTATAAAAGGTACAGGAATTTATAAGAAGTGTTCCACTATAATTACTGATGAAACAAAAGATCATATTATTACCACACAGTATATAAATCACTCACTCGAAACGATGTAAGTTTTACACCTTGTAAGAACAGGTAAAGGTTATAGAACTGTTTGATTGGTTAAAGATTCGGTGAATTCTCCAAGACAAACCCTACTATACTGGAGATCAATCAGAATTTCAATTTTACAATTTTTACCGAAAGGCGCAGGGAGCGCCGCCCGCCGCCCGCCGCCCTGCCTCGGCGCGTGAGCCTAGACCCAGAAGCGCCAGTTGCCGAAGAAAATCCCGGGGCGGCGTCGGCTGGGCCGAGGAGCCACCTCTCTTCTACCACCCGGCCTTGTCGCGGTAGCGGCGGCCGCACACGCCCCGGGAAAAATAGCCAATGACGTAAATGAAGCTGGCGTTCTCTGCCTCACTGGGGTTGAAGTTCTTGTCCGACGCTCTTGCTTCTTTCTTTGTTTTCGAACGGTTCCTCTCTCGACCCGAAAGGTTCAATGGACTGGAATTTCTACGACTTCGGCAAGTCTTTAAGAAAGATCTTCTTTATGTCGAACCACTTCTTAATGATCGAGTTCCACTTATACTCTTCCCGCACCTGGTAGACTGCTTACGCTAACGACACACACCTGTCGGCGTCGTCAATGACGTTCACAACGTCGTTTGAGAGGGTGGTGGTCACAAGGTCTACGAAAACTGATTCGAGGGCTGTTAATCAGTCTCTTAACATTCACGAGTCTCGAACCGACTTCTACTACACCTTACTCTTTGTTTACAGTTGTATTACTAGAGTTAATTTTGCATAAAGATTTTAGAATTGAGTCTTCTACTAGCCGAGACCCCCTCATTCCCGTCTATTCGAACAATACCTGACAGGAGGTGTCACTGCAGATGGTTTCAATTAAAAATGAAACACATCTAGGTAAACAGACAAAATAAATAAAAAGGGTCACTTTTCACATAAAACTATCTCTCGAAAAGAAAAATATTTATGCGATACTTAATGACTTTATACGTAAAACAAATAAGGATTTTACACATTAATCTTACATGTATATTGTAGGGTAATGTAATTTTTATGGGTCTCGAGCCAAAACTTTCCGGGGTTTTTTACATCTTCTTTTGATTTCTTATATGAACAAAACGAGATGTAGTCTTTCAACCGACCTTTGAACACAACTAGTTTTGACTCGTAATTTTATTCTCTAATAAAGAAAGGTAAATTAGAATTTATACACATTACACGACGATACGATATTATTGTTGAAGTGGGGGAGGGAACTTTACAAAAGAAATTTAGTCACCCAAACTACATAAGACCTATAAATAGAGGAACATAAAATCTATGTACATCAACGCCTAACGTGGTCCTTAATCTACGATATGTAAGAAGTGGACCGACTCATTCGAAATGGTCAATTACAGACGGGTGAGCGGAGTATATATCTGACTCCTTTACCCAGACGATTAAGTCGAAGATTAAGGAAACCAAGACACGTCGTAAAAGTTTAGGGAGAAAGACTCCCTTTATGGACAAACCCGTCGGTCGGGAACGTAAAAAAATATGAGATTTAAAACGTACGAACGGACTGAATCATAAGGACTTAACAAAAAAAATTTCCATATTGCACAACTAAAAGTGACTTTAGTACCAAGACAGTGATGAAACCATTTAATTGGACTTTGCATTGGAAGTGCCATTGACCCTGCTATACGAACATTTTCACACACAAGGGAAAACGAAAATAGGACTCACATGGAGAAATCAGGGGATGGTTGGGAATAGAACATACTCTTATTCCACATTGAAACACCGACTTCTGAACTTACTTCTATTACCCTGGAAAATAAGAGATTTATCACTGTATGATAGACGTCGGTGTCTAATTTATGGTCTGGATTCTTATTTCTAGGAACCATGAATTTTTTTTTTTTTTTCACAATTTTTACCTTCTTCCTGATAGAAGAGTGTTGTCTACTCAACGAGTTAGAGTCCACGTATAAGTGGACTTGTTTAACTATGTAACCGGTCTTTTGAAGTACGACTTCACAGACCCAGACCGAAGTTATGGAGACCAGATACGGGAACACGTCGACGTCTGAGACCCTTAACCCCCTACTTTACCTAAATAGGTCTTAGGATTGAAGGGATTTATTGATACTACCTATCGTCAAACCTTGAACCTTACATCCTGTATTACTATGATTATCGAATTTAGGTCACCCCTTTGTGTCGTGATTTCGCGTCGACCAGAGTTCCAGAAAGAGAAAGGGGTCCACACCAAAAGACCTGAGATAAAAAGACGATTTCCTTGGGACTCCTGATTAGTCGAGAACGTCCGGGTTTTGGTACCGGGTCCATTTAATTACAAGACAGTGTCAACTTTAAACACACACAAAAAGTGTAGTACATTCATGACAGGAATTAAAAACACTTCAAAGGATGGGTTCCTCCTTTGAAGTAATCGGATGTAGAATCAAGAAAAGAAGGGTATTTCACACACGGTGTAATGGGTCGAAGAAGGGATGTACCGGGGTGAGACTCGATTAATGACAAGTCATAGTAATAACCGGTCTAATGAGTTGTAGAGGGTACACGGACAAGAAAACAATTTCTGTGGTTTCTTACCCTTTTGTCTGTTCAATGAACTTCAGTTCCAAATACGTAAAGTACAGACAACATAGGAGACCACTCTATCTCTGTTAACAAGATAAACAGGTAGGTACTCTACACCAGTGACATCCCGAATTTACCTCACCTAGACGAAGGTTCGAATGAACCTATCAACAACTATCCTAGATTAAGGGAAATCCGACAACTAGACCCTCGGAAGGAAAGAGTTCTCAGAAACCGACCTCTGACGAGATCCAAATAACAGTACACCCGAAGAGGAATCTCATGGAGTGGTGTCTCGTTCACCCTTTAGTGCTCTCCCTCTTGTCAGACCTTTCATGTCAGAAAATATAAGACTATAACCTTCACAGTAAGTAAGTGAAAACGATTAAGACAAACAATCTCCATTCATACAGTCATCCAAGTACGGTAGGAGTTTCTATCCCTTAATACGTCCCGTATTTACGGTCCTACCACTTCAGTGACTAATGGTAGAAACTCCAATAGAAGGTGTGAGTCTTATACCTTTTACAAGTTATTCTGTACCATCTACCGTCACTTTTTCTTATAACATTCCTTATTCATTTGTGTCTTAGGATCATAACCCCTTCCCGAATGTTTATAACACATTTGATTATATATTTACAAATACGGATTATCTTAGATAGAATATTCTAGATTTTATATTTAGGTACTGTATACAGAATACTATTTTAGATAAACGAATAAGTTTCGTGTGCTATTACAAATACCATTCTAAACTGTAGGTGTAAAGAGTGGTTTAATGAAATAACAACATTACGTACCAAAGTAAAATAGATGAAGACAAAAGGTTTATAAAAAGACCTAAAAGGACTCATTAGGTATCCAAACGGCAAGGTCCCTGGTCATTGTAAGTCCCCACACCAGTATCTCAAGAACGGCGTACTCACCCTTAAAGAGCTGAGCGAAGTCTTCTTTAACATAACGCTACACTACTACCTCTTGATATCATTGAACCAGAGTGACCCATACAAATAATCGGAGCCAATCTTAGATGAGACATCCGATATACAAAAAAGGTAACACTAAAAATTCTGACGGAAAGTTCTTTGAACTAATTTAAACAAAAGGGAGAGGGGTGAGGGGTTTTCACTAAACTGGAAAAAGTGTGACCTTTACCGTTGAGACAGTTTTGTGAAAGTAGAAGAGATAGGTAGTCACTGAAAGTGTTGAGGGAAACCAAGAGGAAAATCAAAGGAGAGAAGGAATTCCTGGTTCCCCGATGAAATCTGAAGAGAAGGAAACTAATACATTGGTAACACTTTCCTAGGTCCAAAGAATAAGTAAAGACGAGTCTTAACGACACCAGGAGTCAATACAATATACTAAGTCAATAACCCTGTAATCGAACTATTTCATGAGCTTTGACGAGAGTACATTTCTCGAAGACATTACTTTTTGTGAGTCGAAGTTACTGAACGCGTTCCAGTATATACCAACCCTTCACAGTGTGTGTCCGTAACTACGGTCCGAGATCTAAGACACAGAAGGTGATATAATACGAATGACAGTTTTCAATACTCCTGTTTTCTCAAATTTAAAAATTATTTATTGTTTTGTTTATGAAAATGGGAGGGATTGACTAGAGAATAAGAAATTAAGA
Organism: Capra ibex; assembly: GCA_006410555.1. Classification (NCBI taxonomy): domain Eukaryota; kingdom Metazoa; phylum Chordata; class Mammalia; order Artiodactyla; family Bovidae; genus Capra; species Capra ibex. Next base: position 41,993,951 of record SJYO01050415.1, read on the forward strand.
GACTGAGAAGAGTTTTTAGTATAAGTTATACTAAAGACGGAAAACAAATAATGTTAAAATTAAAATTAAAACTGAAAATTTCAAACACGGATATAAGACAGTGCAAAGAGAAGAAACATTCGTCCGGTAAGGTAAAGATTCGGTCTGTATTAACACAATAACCTTCTTCCTTCTTTGGGGACCTACCAACACTCTTTTCTTTGTTCTTCGACCTTATGTCCACTCATACTACTCGTTCGGTCCGTTCCCTTTGGTGAGTATATTCCCTAACGGGTCCACCAGTTGTGAGTTACTTGTGTAGTGACTTTGTAGTAAACCTTTTCGGGTGAAGAATCACGTCTTTTTCGAACACTACATCTCTCCTATAGAACCGTTCTTTATAGATCACTCGAAATACAAGCGGAGTAATTGGTGAACGGTAAAATACGAGGATCAAAACAGGGATTAAATCACTCTCAATGGTAGGAAGGTGTCTACCATGGAAAAAAATTGGAGATAAAACCTAAGTAAATGAAACGTCTAGGAGAAAGTATACATCTCAATATATACACCGGGACAACGGATTTTCATGTAGTAAGATATAGATCGTCCATAAACTCATGGGACTCGGACCGTGATACGAATCGTGTCAATTGAGTCATTATGACTTAGTTGTCTATTACAAGGAGGTTAGTACCTGTAACATTATATCTTTCCTACTACATTTTATGTGTACTTTTGTTACATTATCTTCGTCCATCTTTATATGGACTTAATCACTCCACACTGATTGTTCTATGATGATCCAGTCACACAATTCTTCTTAGTCCAGAATACTCTAAAACTCAAAGTAATACTTCTTTAATCCTAACAAAAGATTTTCGCTAATCCCCAGGACAAAAGTGTATTCAAAAATATAGTAATGGAAAATTTTGTCTAAAGTTGGAAACATAATTACAACTCTGAATGTATCTTTAGGTCCAATTTATTTATCTTACACTACTCGATAAGTGAAAGTATAGAGAATGAAAATAAAGGAAAACAAAATTACAACAGAATTGTGATTGTCCAACTCAAATAGGAGAAAGAAAGATAAAACTATAAGATTTTAGTAAAAGAGAAATTAAAGATGAAATAAGAACTCGAGACAACAAACACTCGAAACGATAAAGAGAAGTACAACAAAAGATAAAGATTTATGAAGGAAAGAACATGGAGTAATAGTTTATCGTATCACAATCAGACCAAACTACCGTGAGCAAACTCAACATAAAGAGAACAGATATACTACCAGTAAATCAGACAAAAGAGAAGACGTAAGAACACACCCTAGACTGGAATCCGGAAAAACAGTAAGTAAACAAAAAGAGTTCGTACTCCTTTCTCAGTACCAAATCCTGGTACTGAAAGTAAAGTCAAAGGTCTAAACACCAAAATTTCGACAGAGAAGAAAATAAATTCACAAAATCAGTAGAACCGAGACCTCTTCCTTACCTCGATATACCCTTACGTCGTAAACATATGATAACATTAAGTCAATATTATTTGGACTAAATTTAATAATTATTAATTAATATTAGTGTTCCCCTTTGTATTCTTTTATTGACTTTAAAATTTTGACCCCTTCCTTTTTCGTACTCTTAAATTGACCATAGATCTTTTATAGATACTTTCTCTTTTCTTTGGTTACTACCTATTTGTCCCCTTATTTTTCTGTATTCTATACATTTTTTCTTAGTCCTCGTTTAGTCTATATATAAGATATTCATTAAATTGATTTACTTTTACCTTACTTGTAAGGCTAATTTGTGTTTTGTACCGTCTTACCTAAAATTTCTCTTTTGAAGAGTCATATACGACAAGTGGTGTTTTTATAAAATATCAGTTTCCGTGTTTATTCATTTTAATTTACTACGTTCGTTAGCCTTATAAGTTTATCATGTTTCTTACGTCTTCACCAAGATGATTAAAGTCTGTTCTATTTGAAATTTTACTTTCCCAGTCTAATATATATAATGTGTTTGTGACTTCTTTTATCTCAAATTCCGTTTTGCACCATCATCCCTCTTTCTTCTTCCTGTAAAATAGTATTCTCCCGGTTGGGTGGCTCTCTTACATTGACAATATTTACATACAATGGACTCTTTGTTCAGGGTGTTCCATACTTCCTTTTTCACTACCTTAGTTTCTCATTTTCATATCTTTTCACTTGATATTAACTACCGTTGTTGTCATTGGACCAAGATTATTACTTACTTCCCTGAAGACCACCAGGTCACCAATTCTTAGATGGACGGTTACGTCCCCTACGTCCAAACTAGGGACCCAATCCCGTTATTCTAAGGGTGTACGACACCCCGTCGATTCGGACTCGGTGTTGATCTCTCTTCGTGTGCACGACGTACTTCAAAGGCACACGGCGTTAATTAGGCTGTGTCGGTTTTTAGTTTATTTGTCGTAATTTTTTCTTACTTACCTTGTTGACCTATCTTTTAGTGATACCTCTTTCTTATAAACTTGTCATAATACTTGGCTTATCCACTTTCAGACACCTTATGAAGAGAGGTTTTATAGTCTTACGTGTAAGACGTGTGTCCCTTGTAAGAGAAACTATCATCTTGTACAAAAAACTGGTATCAACCCAGTTTACTTTTTAAGTATTGGAAACCTTTCTAGAAACCCTTTAAATTGACATACACCTTCAATTTGTTGTGTTGGGAATTTATTCGTTACCCAGTCTCTTCTTTACTTTTCTTTTAATCAAGAAACACTCTCTTCTATTACTTGTACGTTGTATGGCTTTAAATACCCTACGTGGTCTGACGTCATTGCAATGCTCTCTTAAACTTCGATATTTACGGATATACTTTCTTCTTCCTTTGGAGATTATAAAGAATTGGATGGCTTTCTTTGTTCCTTTTCTTCCCATTTTATTTGTACTTCATACAGCCTCTTTTCTTTATTACTATTCTTCCCTCTATTTACTTTGTGTCTTATTTATGTAATTTTTATATCTTTGAATCAGACTTTCAAATAAGAAACTTTCTATTTCTTTTTAACTGTTTGGAAACCTAACTCACCGGTCATTTTTCTTTTCTATCTTTAATGATTATAGACCTTACTTTCCCATGTCAAGAAGGGTGAGATCCTTTCTTTTTCCTTAATAGTCCCTTTCAATACTTACGACGGCGACGACGATTCAGCGAAGTCAGCACAGGCTGAGACACGTTGAGGTGGTCCGAGGTGGTGGGGACCCTAAGAGGTCCGTTTTTGTGACCTCATCCAACGGTAAAGGAAGAGCTCACGTACTTTCACTTTTCACTTTCACTTCAACGAGTCGGCACACGCTGAGAAGGGCTGAGAATCGCTGGGGTACCTGACGTCGGATGGTCCGAGGAGGTAGGTACCCTAAAAGGTCCGTTCTCATGACCTCACCCAAAGGTAACGGAAGAGACTTTCAATACTTATTGACGGTTGTTTAATCTGACTTTCTATACAAAGAAATAAAAGAAAAGTCATAGAATTCACTAGTAAAGGGTATTAAACTATAAACATATCGGTAAGGTAGAAGATGTAGTACAAGAACACATCTCTTTATAGAAAATGGAGAAAAATTGAAAATATACAATTGTAGAAATATTAATTTTATCGTGATTAGGTCAGAAACCAAAAACCACCACACAAAAAAAAAAAAAAAAACCAACAATCAACCAAAACAACCAAAATTGTTAGACCTAGAAAAATAACCTCATAAGTCGTGTAAATATAGGTCACCACATCTACATCAACTCAACTCTAAACGTAGAACGATAACAAGGAATGAAAGAGATGAACAAAACCGAGTAAAATTGTAAAAAAAATTGTAAAAAAAAATTGTAAATTTTAAAAAATTTTATAAAACAGAAATCTTATAATTTTTATAAGATTATAAAGATTTATATAAGATTATATATAGTTTATTTATATAAGATTATAAGATTTATATAAAATTATAAAGTAAAATGGAGGTGACAAATAAATAACTTTTACACGGAAACCCATTACAAACAAGATCAGGAATGTTATCCGTAGGAATTGGATAGTGTCTGATGGAAGTTTGTCATAATGTATCGTATACATTCCGGGAATATTATCCTCGAAGGGACCATCGAGTCTACCATTTCGTAGACCGGTGTTACGCCCTCTGGGTCCAAGTTATGGACCCAGCCCTTCTAGGGGACCTCTTTCTTTACCGTTGGGTAAGGTCATGAGAACGGACCTTTTAGGGTACCTACCTCCTCGGACCATCCGACGTCAGGTACCCCAGCATTTCTCAGCCTGCACTGACTCGCTGAAGTGAAAGTGAATGTTATCAGGTCAGGTCAAGGTAAGAGAATGTATTGAAAATACGATATCAACGGTATCAACAACCAATTAAGGACTTGTCTGTCACAACGAAAACGAGAAGGTTGGAGACATTTGGAACCCCTCAACGGAAATGTAACATTGTTCCATGAAGACCGACGAGAGAACCATCCCAAAAGAGTGCAATTGTATTGGTTGTACTTTATAAAGAGACATAAGGAAAAAGACATCTTAAGACTCAATTCGGTCTGGTGATCTCTAACCCTTCTATTTTTACTTCGTCTTTGGTATAAGAATACAAACTTTACTTACATCCGGTCTTGTAACAGAATGTCAGTATTTAAAAAAGTGAGTTGTTGACCGATTGATGTAACCGAACTCAACTTTCGACTTGGACAGAAACGATCCGGAGGAGAATGTCGATGATATGTAGAACCCTGAGTAGTTCAGAGATCGAGGTACTTCTTTCCACGGTCGAAGACGTCTTAAGGGGGTAACAGTTTCGACCTCAGAACCTCTTGTACTCTACAGTCACGTTCAAGATCAAATAGAAGTACCGAAGGTTGACTAAAAGATTTTAAGATGAGATTTCCAGGAACGAGGGGAGTGAAGTGTAGGTTCGAAGATCGGGTCGACACGTGACGTGATTTATTGTCAGAGTGTCTCTCACAAATTGGTCGAGGGTGATATTAAATGAATTGATCAACGGACTCATTTAGGGAATCATAAATAGAAATTAAACACAAAGATAGAAGTTTAGGACTGAAGTTTGAGATTTACAAAATTACCATGATAAAAGTAATTTGGAAACTTACGAAGGGAGAAAAAACTGAATTCTAAAGATCCGAACGAGAAGGTCACGGGAAGAATTTAACACGGAAACAGGTTGATAGGATATAAGTATGAAACCTTGACATATAAGTCAGTAATGTTGTATCCGTCCTTTAGACAAATCGAAAGAGAAAATACTAGTTTACACTACTTATACAGATAAGTAATCGTAAGTCAATATGGTAATATATCATGAGAACGTTAAATAAAATAAACAAACGAAAGAAACCCCTCAAAAAACAAACAAAACAAAAAACCGTCGTGACACACTGAACACCCCTTAAAATCAAGGGGCTAGTCCCTAACTTGGGTTCGGGAGTCGTCACTTTCGTGGTTCAGGATTCGTGACTTAACGGTCCTTTAAGAAGAACTTTAAATTTATTTAAGGAAATATAAAAAGTAAAAGGAGAAAATTAAAAGTAATAAAGAAAAATATTAAAAACCAACCAAACCCGAAGTCTCTCATTTCTTATACGAATCTGTCATTTCTTAGACGGACGTTACGTCGTCTGGGTTCAAGCTAGGGACCCAGTCCTTCTAGAGGACCTCTTCCCTTACCGATGGGTGAGGTCATAAGAACGGATCTCGTACGGTACCTGTCTCCTTGGACCATCCGGTGTCAGGTTCTCCAGTGTTTCTCAACCTGTGTTGACTCACTAATTGTGACAGTTATAAAATCAAATACTATAAAGATTCGTGGTCGAGAAGTCAAATAATCAATTACAATAAAACAAAGGGTTAAGTAGTGTTAGAGAAAAATAATTCAAAGGCTATCAAATGATAAATAAAGGATTTATAACCTAGGATGTAATAAACAACTAAGATTTTATAAAAAGAAGGAAGAAAGGAAGGAAGGAGGGAGAGAGGAAAAGAAAAAGAAAAGAAAGAAAAAAAAAAAAAAACGGTGTGACGTACTGAATGTCCTAGGGTCAAGGGGTTGGTTCCTAACTGGTACCATAGGATTGGTGATTCGGTGGTCCCTTGAGGGGTCTAAAAAGAAAGAAAAAATAACTTTATTTATGAATTCAGAGACTTAAGGCAGTTACAACATTATTTACCGGTACTAATACTTTTCGTCGATAAAAAAAGATAACACTAACCTATCCTAAATTTTAAAAATAATTAAAAACCGACACGACACAGAAGCAACGACGGACACCTGAAAGAGATCAACGTCACTCACCCCCGACGAGAGATCAACGTCACGTACCCGAAGAGTAACGTCCAAAGAGAAAAACGTCTTGTACCCGAGATCTCATGTTCGAGTCATCAACACCGCGTGTCCGAACCAACGGGACTCCGTACACCTTAGAATAGTCTGGTCCCTAGTTGGGACGTAACCGTCCGTCTAAGAATTGGAGACCTGGTGGTCCCTTTAGGACCATCTTAAAAAGGTAAAGTCAAAAAATTAAAGGTATAACAGGATCATAAATAATACATCTCCTGTAAAGGTAAAGATGTACCTTCCCGAGTAAAAAAAATACAATAATAATAGAAAACAAGGACATAAGACCTTCACATATCTAATAAAGTCAAGACATGTGTTTTGTCTCACATCAATGTTCTACTATGAAAAACAGAACTCAGTACATTAAACCGTGAGCACTAAAACAAGTTCGATAGTGAAACATATTTTATATCTGATAATAGGACGTCAGGGGAACAAGGTCAAGAAAAAGGACATCAAGAACGACAAAAACGTTAACTGTTGCAATATATTAAGTCCAGGTGGACAAAACGAGGTTTCTCAGTCGCAAGATAATTTCACCGCAAATACGGACCACGTACAGACTTTTGAGCAACTGTATGGGGAGACCCCTACTCTTCTTACCAACCGGACCCAATTTTCCCTTTCGACCTGGTCTGGAAATGTTTCTACCCTTCCTTATTTTGCCTATTTTACCCAACCACTACACTTTAGAGTTCTCCTCAATTCATTTATTGTCGAGTCATAGTAGACTTTTCTTCTGTACCGACACGTATTTTCCCTTACTTGATGTCACCTCCTCTGTAAACACTGAAAATCCTGTAGTATTAACGTCTTATAGTCTATGTCTTACAATGGTCCGTATCTATAAGTAGAAAAGAATAAATATGTAAACATATATGGCTGTAAATTACACCCTCACCACACAATCTCGATCCGTCATTACAGTACCGTCCCGGTTGATATACGTAGAGAAGGATTGAGACAAGTGACTTAGTATAATTATGTAACTATAACCGGTACCATCCTCATAATTGTGACATTTGTGACCATTTGTGATGTTTTATCTCCACAGACACATCTCGACTACCAAATTGGTCGTGAAGTGAGGTATTTTGGTAACAAAAAACTCGACAGGAAAGTCATAAAGTTTAAAATGTTGACAAGAGAGTGGGTAGAAATGACCCCTTCTAAAAATTTTAAAGATAATTAATATGATATCTTGTAATGGAAAAAGAATGGTACCTTACCGTTATAAAAACAAACAAGTAAATAAAAAGTCTAAACCTAAGTTCAATATTTTATTGGTCGCTATCTTTTTGTACACATAAACCCTTTGTAAGTAGAGAAAAAAACGTAGTCTAGTAAGTACCACTACTCTTTGAGATACTTCTTACACCCTTTCGAAAAACAACACGAAGTTTGGAACGAGTTGTACCTTCTCAAGTAATACCACTCTTTAGTACATATACATTCCTTACACTGTGCCGGAAAGCATTACGAACTTGAGTCTAACGTAGCATCTTAAACATCACCACGTTTTGGGAAACTTACACAGTTTACACCCTTGAGAAAATACATGTAAAGTTTGAAATTTGGTGTAGACTCTTAAGTATGACCATTCTTCTGATACTTACCTTCTTTACACCCTTCCAGAAATCTCCCACACTCTCTGAATGAGTTGTAGTATCATAAGTATGACCACTCTTTAGAATATTTACATTGTACATACCATTAACGAAATCACAGTCAAGTCGGAAGTGTCTCCTAAGTATGACCACTCTTTGGGACGATTACATTCCTTATACCCTTCCGTAAAGTGTGACGGAGTATGGAACAATATACCCTCTCTTAAGTATGACCACATTTGTGTAAAACACACAGTCTTTACAGCGTTCGAAAATCAATTGTCGATAGTTGAATGACATGAAATACCTCAAGTGTCACTACTTTCTGGAATGCTTACATTCCTTACACCCTTCTGGAAACCAGACGTACCTTCTGAGTAGTCCGTAGTTTGATGAGTATCAACATTCTTTGGGAAACTTATAATGTTTCGTTCTTCCGAAAATGTACGTAACGTCCGGAGTTTTTGTAGTCTTATAAGTACAACACTCTTTGGGTTACTTACGTCCTTCTGCGAAAATATTAATGAAAGACATCGAAGAAAGAAAAGTCAACTATGTCACGGATGTAAGAGACATGAAAATTACAGTGGGTTAGAGGAGTAGTCGTAGAAATTACTTAAGGTACATACACTACCATTACTTTCCTACTGAATAACTTTAACAGGAAGTCAAGCAGGGCAATTACTTCTTTGAGGACCTGAATCGTTGTCTGGTCCTTTATAGGTGATGTGAATCGGTACAATTTGTTTTTTCTTTTGTTTTAGACTTGAGAGACAAAGTCAAAAGATTACATTACTCTTACCTCATCGTTGGTATTCACCACCTTGATGGCCTAAAGGTACTAATCCCTCTCACTCCTGAAACACGAGGGAGTGTTATTCAACTCTAACAGGTAAGTATAACTCCTTTCTCGTATAGAGTTTACCTTCGTTCTACCAATCCAACACTCCAGAACTCTTCATCTAGACTCGGCACTGGTATGACCACCGGACACACGAACTTTAAGACTGATTCAACAACTTAAAACTCTCCGGCGGAGGATGGGAACGATATAAGTGTTTAGGATTACACCCCGTGTTAATCCCTTCTTTTTTTTTATTTTCCTCTTGGACCCGTTTAATTATGAGTCAGTAGTAGTGCGTGTGTGGTCTTCCGAATAAAATTTTAAACTGTCATAATTGAATTTTAATTCACTATAAAAATTTATGACCTCACCTATCGGTAAGGTAAGAGGTCCCTTAGAAGGGGTGGGTCTTTAGTTTCGGTCAGAGGACGTAACGTCCGTCTAAGAACTGGTAGACTCGGTGGTCCCTTCAGGAATTGACAATTTTCTTTCACTACAAAAACTTAATACTATGTAAACACCTGACACTTATCAAATAAATGAAACCCCCTTTATGTCGTTGTAGATCACTTCGACTTCTATCATTGGTCCTATGCATGTGGTAAGAAAACCATTCAAGGTTTTTGCCTTTGTTTGGTGTAACTAATAATTAGAAAAAATAAAACATATTGAAATAAAAATTTCGTCAAATTCAAAATCTTGTTTAAACTCTCCCTCCACGTCTCTAAAGGGTATATGAGTGACGGGGTATGTACGTATCGACGAGGTAATAGTCGTAGGAGGTGATCTTACCGTATATAAAATGGTTCCTACTTGGATTTGACTGTGTAGTACTAGTGGATTTCAGGTATCGAATGGGATCCCAAGTGACAACCATGACGTGTAAGACAACTAGACTTATTTACACTTGTATATTATGGTTTCAAATTACACACACACATCTATGTGTTTATGTTATATGTCTCCTATCAGTGACGGAAGTTTTAAGGAAACACGAAGGGGATAAATAGACAGAGGAGGGAACTTTGGTGATTAAAAAAAAATAACACAGGTACCAAAAAGGAAAAGGTCTTCCGGAGTGTCAACCTTAACAATGTCATATACCGAAAATTTTGAACCTAAGAAACTAAATCGTTATACGGAAATTCCAAGGATACATAGAAAAATACTACATTGTCTAGTAAAGATGAACAGACACGATTCAGCGAAGTCAACATAGGTTCAGAAATGCTTGGGTACCTGACATCGGGCGGTCCGAGGGGAGAGGTACTCTAAGAGGTCCGTTCTTATGACCTCACCCAACGGTACGGGAAGAGGCCCCTAGAAAGGCTGGGTCCCTAGCCTGGGTGTAGAGAATACAGAAGACGTAACCGTCCACCCAAGAAATGGTAGTCGTGGTGGACCCTTCGGGGTAAAGATGAATCACGACATATTATAAGGTAATAGACCTATAAAATGTCATATAAATGGTAAGTGGATGACTTCCTATAGAACCAACGAAGGTCTAAGTCCGTCAATCCTAATTTCGTACATAAGTGCACGTGTAAAAACACACAAAAGTTGATGAAACTCATTTATGCTTCCTCATGTTAACGACCTGACATACACTTCTTTTACAAATCAAAACATTCTTTGGAGTTTGACAGAAGGTTTTATCGACATCGCAAAAGATAAGGGTAATCGTAACTTACTCTCAAGGACCACGAGGTGAAGGAGTGGTCGAAAACTACAAAAGTCATAAAACCTTAAACTGGTAATATCATTCACACATCACGATAAAGGTATAAAATTAAACATTAAGGGATTACTGAATGTTACCCACAGGAACCACCGAGTCATCATTTCTTAGGCGGACGGTTACGACCTCTGTACCCAAACTAGGGACCCAGTCCTTCTAGGGGACCTCCTCTTTTACCGTTGGGTGAGGTCATAAGAATGGACCTTTTAGGATACCTGTCTCCTCGGACCGTCCGATGTATCAGGTACTCCAGTGTTTTCTTAACCTATACTGAATTGATGATTTGTTGTTGTTTGCTGTATAATACCATTTGTACGAATGAACGGTAGACATGTGGAAACCATTCCAAAGGTCCACAACACGGGTAAAAATTAGGTAAACAAAGAAAAGAAATATTGACTCTATCTTAATTGTATATGGTAAAATAGTCAAAGTCCACATGTCGTATTACATGTTAAGAAAATATGTCACACTTTGTTAGTTGTGGTATTCAGACCAATTGTACCTAGTAACAAGTATCAATTGTTAAAAAACAAAGGAACACTACTCTTGAAAATTCTAGAGGGAGAATCCTCGTCTGACGGTCCTGAGGTTCTACCGTAGTCAAAATGGTGACTTCTTTTTCTTTGAGGACCTACAGTTTAATTCCCTCGACGGTTCGACCTATGATTACGCTCTAAAGTAGGGATTTCCGTAACGACCTCGCGAAGTTTCTCCAGTCTCGGAATACACATTTATTTTCGATCAGAAACCCAGAAGTCCAGAGAAAAACGGGACTTACTCAAACCGGTCATTTTCGAAAGAATCTGATCATTCAATACACCTCTTCCTGTCCCACTTTAACAATAGAGGACTTAAAGGTACAAGCTACCCAGGATAGGTTCCGACCGAGACCCCGTAAAACCTGTTCCTTTACAAAAGGATAACGACCCTTAGACATGGTGACGGAGGTAGTAATTTCTTTACAGACTTCTGAACTCCTTTTACTCAAACTTTGTATCCCTTGTAGTTAGATACTACGAGTAGAGGCACAGCCTCTTTTGAAGACTCTACCTATAAACTATGACCGACAGGAAGTCTGGACACGTAAAATTTCACGTACTGATCAGTCTAGTTAGGACACCTTGGGTACAGTAGTACGAACCCCCCGGAGAAGGAAGACACAAAGAGTAATATTAAAACCGGCGGGATACTGACAGAAAACACATGATAAAGGAGGACGGGACTCCGGAAAGGAGTCGAAACAGGAGAGTATAATCTTACGCATCTTGCACGGGAGTCTCTTCACTGAAGGAGAGGACAAACGTCCAATAACGGTCATAATGTTGTTCAATTTGTACTTCTTTCCCTCACAGCGACGCGAAAGATACCACGACCGTCGAATGTACGAATAGTTGACAACGGTAAGATTGTTCCTCGAAACATTCAGAGAACGTAACAAAACGGAAGCCACCCCAAAGGACACTGTCCCACCATAACCAAAAGACAGTTTAATTCTTCAGGTAATAAGACGGCTGTCGACTTCTTGATTTTCCTGAATAGTCTTATATCGGGTATTCACTCTTTTAACACCGTTTCTGTCCTTTTACTCTACTCCCACCCCATTTCCATTATGAATCCGTCGAAAGAGATTCAATGGTGTCCGTTTCCAACCATCTTTTGAACCGAAATAGAAGATCGACGACGACACCGATTCAACGAAGTCAACACAGGCTGAGACACACTGGGGTATCTGCCGTCGGGTGGCCCGAAGGGGACAGGGACCCTAAGAGGTCCGTTCTTGTGACCTCACTCAACGGTAAAGGAAGAGGTTACGTACTTTCACTTTTCTCTTTCGGTTCAGCGAGTCAGCACAGGTTGAGAATCGCCGAGACACCTGATGTCGGATGGTCCGAGGAGGTGGGTACCATAAAAGGTCCGTTCTCAGGACCTCACCCAACGGTAATGGAAGAGGAATAGAAGGATCGTCGGTAACACTTATTCCTTTATCCAACTTACGATGTTAGTTCATAAACATCAGAGACCTTTTCGTACCGACAAAGACTCTGAACTCCCCTCACACAGACTATCCTCTGTGGACCAGTCCTTGACAAAGGGAAGATCGGTGACTGACCCAAAGTACCTGGTAAAGACCGACGTGGGAACGGTCAGACCGTGGGTCTCGTTACTTCCTACCCGGGAATCCACGACAAAAAGACTCACCCACAAGGAAGTCCCTTCCTTCTCCGAGGGATCCGCCGTCTAATCGAGGATTAAGGAGTTTGTCCAACACCCAGTAGAGGACTTTCCTTAAGAGCCCTACCAAAGTTCACTAGAATCGGACGACGGGAGGGGCAGTAGGACACGAAAGTGATATGAAAACTTCTTTAACTAGTAAAACGGAAAGATTGAAGTCTTGTTCTCGTCGGTTCGTTCATGGTGACTTCTCCCGTGTAAGACGTAAGGACTGGTAGTGGAAACGGTACGTGGGGACTTAGGAAAGTATCGGATTACCTCTTAATTGTAGGTTAATTTCTACTGACCAAATTTTTTTTTTTTAGAGAGAATCGTTGAAAGTTTAGTTTATTATACTTAATATTAGTGGTAAGACATATAATGTAGGGGTACTCAATAAATGAAATATTAACCTTTAAACACCGAAAACCGGAAGAAGTGTGAAAAGTCGGTGACGGAGACCGTCGGTAATCAAAGAAGAGACATAGACACTGAAGCCAAGGTAGAAAAACAAAAACTAAAAAAAAAGGTCTCAGGTGTATATTTACTCCAGTATGTCATTCCCATATACAGAAAGAGACAGACTGAAGTGAATCATATTACGGGAGTAGGTAGGTACAACAGTGATTACCGTCCTAAAGGAAAAAAATAATAACCTATTATAAGTTAACATATGTACGGTGTAAATTTTTTTTTAGAGAACTACTAGAGAACAAAGGTACAGAACCGTTGACATTTTTTACGACGTAACTTGTGACCTCACATCTATATAAAGTTTTATCACTAAAACCAAGGAAACCTATTTATGGTTCTTCACCTTGACAACCCAATCTACCATCAAAGATCAAAATTAAAAAACTCCTTAGAGGTATGACAAAAAGTATTATAGACTTGATCGACTGTAAGAGAGTCGTCACATCTCGAAGGGACTACCGAGAGTCTACCATTTCTTAGACGGACGTCACGCCCTGTGGACCCAAGCTAGGGACTCAACCGTTCTAGGGGACCTCTTCCCTTACCGATGGGTCAGGTCACAAGAATGGATCTGTCAAAGTACCTGTTTCCTGGGATCGCCCGATGTCAGTCACCCCAACGTTTCTCAGTCTGTGATGACTCGTTGATAGTGTGTGTATGTGGTCGTCATGTATTCCCGAGGGAAAAGAGATGTAAGAACGGTTGTAAACAATAAAGAGTAAAATTATCGGTAAGAATGTCCATACTCCACTATAAAATAACATTAAAACTAAACATAAAGGGACTACTGATCACTACAGCTCGTGGAAAAGGACTTAAACAACCGGTAAACAAACAGAAGAAACCTTTTTACAGATAAGTCTCGGAGAGTAAAAATTTAACCCAACTAACGAAAAGACAATTCAACATATTCCCAAAAATTTTTTATATAACATCTAATATCTAGTTGATATAAGATTATCTTTTATTTTCAAAAATTTTAGATGGCACCTTTAACAAAATAATACTATGAATCACGGTTTCCGTCTTCTATAATGTATGACTCATCATCACGTAATTTTACATGTAGTTTCTTAGGAACATTGTTTGTAAAACTTTACAAGTATGACCAAAATCAAATTCTTGATATAATACGTACTAAACTAAGAGGAAATACAAAAAAGGGGGTTTTATAGAATCTATTAAAATGATTTTAAAAACATTATTTTCGTCTTCTCTCGGAGAACATCACATTCCGGATTTTGAAAGTACACAATAGGATTGTAGCAACTTGGAGTGTCCCGAGTTGTCAGATTGGTACTCAAGGGGAGAAGAGTGGTCTATACGGGTGGTGGGTCACCCTTTCCGAAAGTCGACCAATCAAGGGTATAGACGGTTTGGTAGACATGGGAAGGACCGGAAGTTGGACAACCCCACATAGAGGGACAGTCAGTGTTTCAATTAGTTTCTTCGGTTAGGGTAGGAAGGTGTCGTTGGTCCCTAGTTCGTGGAGTAGATGATTGAAGAACAATCGTCTCGAGGACAGAAGGTGGCGAGGATAACAAAATGAGACGAGGACTCACTGTGGTCGGACACTGGACAACACAGGTAGAGGGGATCCTGAACTCCTATGAGCTGAGTATCTGAAGACAGTCAGAGTAGATAGACCATAGATCCACATATAAGTCTATAGAGGTCTTGAGACTCCGTCCTGAGGGAGGTAACAACGATCGACTTTGTTTTCGACGGATGAGTAAAAGTGACAATGAGGTACTCAACAGACGTAGATGTGACTCTTTTTTTAAAAAAAATTAAACCGACGGAACTCGGAATCAACACCGTGTACCCTAGAAGTAACGTAGTACACCCTAGGAAGTGACATCGCACCCGAGAGATCAACACCGTGTACCCGGAAGTCCAACACCGTTTACGTCCAAGTCATCAACTCCGAGACATCCGAATCAACGAGACTGTGCACCCTAGGATCAAGGGGTTGGTCCTTAACTTGGGTACAGGGGACGTCACATTCCACCTAGGAATTGGTGACCTGGTGGTCCTTTCAGAGTTCTTTCTAAAAATACTTCGAGTTAATTGGAAGTTTATCCTTACGATCTAGTACAACAGTTGAATGTACAGACACTAACTTTAAAATAAAACGACTCGGATGTTTGATTATAATGTGAAAACGGGATAAACATTCTGTCTATTCCGATGTTAATTACATCCATAGTATCTATTACTAAGGAGGAATTCGAACCTTAGTTTATCTTTTCCTGCAAAAATCTAATAAAGAAGTCTAACCCACGTTCACCTCGTAATCTTATTTTCTTGACGTTCAATTTCCCCCACTCCACTCTTTTTTCTTGACTCTCAATTTTACCCTTTTACCATCGTCTTTGTGTAAGAACATGACGACACTCTTACATTTTACCATATTAGTGTTACTCTTTAAACAGTTATTGTGTTCAATTGTACGTTTTTCGTTCAGATGAAAACTTCAATTGAGTGTATATTCGGAATGCACGTTTTGTCTTCAAATACCTCCCTATAATTAACTCGTAATATTCTTTTTCAGATCTCTAGCGAAATTCTTTTAATCTCTATGGTTCCCTTGTAAAGTACGTTTCTACCCGAACTATTTCCTGTCTTTACCAGACCTGGATTGTCTTCGTCTTCTATAATTCTTTTCCACCGTTCTTATGTGTCTTCTTGACATGTTTTTTCTAGAAATACTGGTTCTATTAGTGCTACCACACTAGTGAGTGGATCTTGGTCTGTAGAACCTTACACTTCAGTTCACCCAGAATCTTTCGTAGCGATGCTTGTTTCGATCTCCTCCACTACCTTAAGGTCAACTCGATAAAGTTTAGGATTTTCTACTACGACACTTTCACGACGTGAGTTATACGGTCGTTTAAACCTTTTGACTCGTCACCGGTGTCCTGACCTTTTCCAGTCAAAAGTAAGGTTAGGGTTTGTTTCCGTTACAGTTTCTTACGAGTTTGATGGTGTGTTAACGTGAGTAGAGTGTACGATCATTTCATTACGAGTTTTAAGAGGTTCGGTCCGAAGTCGTTATGTACTTGGCACTTGAAGGTCTACAAGTTCCACCAAAATCTTTTCCGTCTCCTTGGCCTCTAGTTTAACGGTTGTAGACGACCTAGCACCTTTTTCGTTCTCTCAAGGTCTTTTTGTAGATAAAGACGAAATAACTGATACGGTTTCGGAAACTGACACACCTAGTGTTATTTGACACCTTTTAAGACTTTCTCTACCCTTATGGTCTGGTGGACTGGACGGAGAACTTTTTGGATATACGTCCAGTCCGTCGTTGTCAATCTTCACCTGTACCTTGTTGTCTGACCAAAGTTTATCCTTTTCCTCATGCAGTTCCAGTGGGACGAATAAATTGAATATACGTCTCATACAGTACTCTTTGAGACCCGACCATCTTCGTGTTCGACCTTAGTTCTAACGGTCCTCTTTATCGTTATTGGAGTCTATACGTCTACTGTGGTGGGAATACCGTCTTTCACTTCTCCCTGATGTTTCGGAGAACTACTTTCTCCTCTCCCTTTTTCAACCGAATTTCGAGTTGTAAGTCTTTGATTCTAGTACCGTAGACCAGGGTAGTGAAGTACCCTTTATCTACCCCTTTGTCACCTTTGTTACAGTCTGAAATAAAAACCCCCGAGGTTTTAGTGACGTCTACCACTAACGTCGGTACTTTAATTTTCTGCGAATGAGGAACCTTCCTTTCAATATTGGTTGGATCTATCGTATAAGTTTTCGTCTCTGTAACGAAACGGTTGTTTCTAGGTAGATAAGTTCGGATACCAAAAAGGTCACCAGTACATACCCACACTCTCAACCTGACACTTCTTTCGACTCGCGCTTCTTAACTATGAAAACTTGACACCACAACCTCTTCTGAGAACTCTCAGGGAACCTGACGTTCCTGTAGGTTGGTTAGGTAAGATTTCCTCTAGTCAGGACCCACAAGTAACCTTCCTTACTATGATTTCGACTTTGAGGTTATGAAACCGGTGGAGTACGCTTCTCAACTGAGTAACCTTTTCTGAGACTACGACCCTCCCTAACCCCCGTCCTCCTCTTCCCCTGCTATCTCCTACTCTACCGACCTACCGTAGTGGCTGAGCTGCCAACACTTAAACTCACTTGAGGAACTCAACCACTACCTATCCCTCCGGACCGCACGACGCTAAGTACCCCAGCGTTTCAGCCTATGCTGACTCTCTGACTTGACTATGCTCTTTCATCCTTTTAAATATTATAAATAAACAGCTCAAAGTAAAGAATCTTTTTCCAAGTCGATGTGTATGACACTGGATGACTTTAATGTATATATAAAACATGAGTACATACACATTTATAGACATATAAAATAAAATTTTATTGTAGACTTTGTTGTTCCAGGATGACATATCGTACAAGTTATAGGACACTATTTGATATTCCATTTTCTTATACTTTTTAATATAGATACATATTGACTCAGTGAAACGACATGTCGTCTTTAATTATAATATTTAGTTGATATACAGTTATTTTAAAAATTTCTACAGTTCTATTTAACAAAAATACTCTTCTCTTTTTTTAGACATTCCAATTTGTAATTTTAGTTTTACCACATGTACGATTATAATCGGTGACATACAGACTTTATGTACCGTTTTCAACTAGTGTAAAATTAATTTGAAATATAGGAAAATTTACAATTAGATAAGTACCAAACGTATAAATTTTATACAACATTACTACTATTGACTGTATATCCGTAGGAAACTACTCTTGAAATGTAAAGGGTGAACGACCAGAATGAGTAATTAGATTTAAATATATTTACATTGAAACTAAGAAGACTATCGGGTCTTCTAAAAAGGAGAATCTAAGACTCGGACTAAATAGAAATGACAGGTTTGTTTTCTCTTCGTTTTATAAAAACTTACTCTACAGTACTGGTCCGTAATCCTTAATTTTCTACAAAGAGTCGAACGCCCGAAAATTTTACGTCAGTTCGGGTAGTTAAGTATTATCTCATCTCTCGCTACTTTTGTTAGGGAATTGTGTTAAAGTCCACCTGTATCATAACATTTTACATTTCTCCAATAACGAAAAGAAAAACAAGATCAAAAGTCTCTTGACGTTAGTCATCAGATCTTTTTCCCTGGTTGTAAGTAAGACGGAAAAAGATGTCACCCTTTTACAATATATAATTATCGTTTTAGAGTGAAATAGGCCCGAAGGGTCCACTGAGTCACCATTTCTTAGACGGACGATTACGTCATCTAAGTTCTGAAGATAGGGACCCAGTCCTTCTAAGGGACCTCCTCCTTTACCGTTGGGTGAGGTAATAAGAAAGGACCTCTTAAGGTGCCTGTCTTCGGACCGTCCGATGTTCAGGTACCTCAGCGTTTCTCAGTCAGCTGACTCGTTTGTGTGTGTGTGTGCGTGAAATAGGTCGAAAAGAGTGGACCTTTGTGCCGAAACGATTAGTTGTTATATTACAATATGTGGAAAACATTGGAGTCTCCGAAGTCGACATTTTTGGTGTCCTTAGACACCGTAAAACTACCTTACTCGGAACATCCTTTCCCTCTCAAACAAACCTAATACTTGGGTGGAAGGTCTAGAAGGTGAGTACCGGGACTCCCAGTATAATGGCTAAATTAACACGTCTGGAGAGTGATCGTCCGAACTTCGGACCCTTTTCTTCTCGGGGAGTCAGGTGAGGTGGGTCAAGAGACTAGTCCAGGGTAAGCCTGTGCGGAGGAGGGCCGGGTCCCTGGGCGACCTGTGCGGGGGATGGAGTGCAGGGAGGAGGGCAGAAACTCTTCATACGCGACGCGTTCGCGTCAGGCCGCCAGTACGGGTCTTCAGAGGGCCGGGGTGGGCCTCCGATGAAACGAAATCCTCAAAATGCTGCACCTAGGAGTACAGGGAGTCTGCTGGGCCACTGAAACCGGAGACCAAAAAAAGGCATAGGGAACAACGTTTGACGCGCACTCACCGTGGCAGACTCCTCCTTAGGTCGCACCCAGCGGCGCCTCTGCTGATACGTCTGAATCGGTCTCGGGCGCTCCCTGCCACTCACCGCCACCCTCACTCCAACGCTCTCATCGAGTTTCGCACCTGGAGGGCTCGCGGGCGCGCAGGGGAGCCCCGACACCTGCCAAGTCGTCGCCCCAACCCCCCCGCGACCAAAAGAGAGAGAAAATCCCACTCACGCTGACACTCTGAATCTCTCCACACGTAAGCAAACACACCGCCTCTGTGGCTCACACACAGGAAAGACACTTGCACCTAATGTGTCTCGAGAAACAGGGGCGGCGACGAAGGTCCGAAGAGAGTTTGTACACACAGAGGGTTTCTTACACCTGCGACAACCCTTTAGACAAAAACTCAGGACGTTCTGTGGAAGGTCGTTCTTTCATGGATGGCCGACGACTCTAGCCTTAAAATTTTAGTTCTTAACAGGGACTCCGGTCCCAAGACTCTCTCGGGTGAAACATCGCTCCACGGACTCTCAGACAGGACCAGCGACGGGTGGGATTTAACATTTAAGGGGGTAAAAAGGAGGACGGCAGGTCTTGAAATTTATCGGAGGTCGTGTGATACACCGAGGGTTTTCAACATAATTATTAATTTATTACAGGTCGGCAGTTTTCCGACAATAACCCTCTTTTTTTTTTTAACGAGGACTCTGTCCAAGGATGAGGCTAGGAAGGAACCTAATGGGAAGGACCTTCAAGAGACCTCGAGTAAATGTGTAAACTCTTACTTTAGTAAAGAACTCGAGGCTACCGTCTTTGGACGACACTCGGAACTATGTCTAAGGTGTCAGGATGAATTAAGACCAAAATACATACTCTAGTGCCGCCTAAATCATCGAAACTTTCTACCTTGTGTTATTTACGAGTTGTAACAGAAATAACACCACAGTAAGTGGGAAGTCTAAAGATATTTAGTTACTGCTTTTATACTTCAATTACACTACTCACGAAGATATAGTTTCCCGATCCACCTCGATTAAAAGGTCTCACAAGACTAGGTCCCCAGGAAACACAAACCCCCGAATGTTCCCTGGTCTTTCAGAAACATTAACAGATCTTAATGACGTATATAAACATTTTTACGTAAAAAGTTTCCACACGTATTGAAATTTTCTAATCTGAACCCATTGACTAGACGTTACTTTCTATAAATATGAAAACCTACTAAAAAGTGTTTTAATTACTAATATGTTTACCTTACCAATTCTTTTAGTGTCCTGTAGGTACTTAATTTTATAATATATCTATTATTTTAAGGACAAGTATTCTTAATCAGTAATGTTCTTTTTTTACCGATACTAGATTACAACTCGTTAGAATTATATCAATATTTTGTCATCAGTTCTTTTAACTTTAGTCGTCGAGTAAAATTTTTCTTAAAACATTTTTGAAAACGTTCCTAACATCTGTTTTACTATTAACCAAAAAATCTCTTCTTACTCACAAGTCGATGTAAATGACTCGTAAAAGATACATGTGTCTTGAAAAGATAGAGAAACCATATGTACAAGTGTAATTAAACACTTCCGTCAAAGGGAAAGGCAACTACAATCTCACGAATGCCACTTTACAGAGATTAATAGTAGTCACGTTATGTCGATTTCCCATAAGTCCTTCACTTATATGAATTCACCATAAAATTAGTACAACTCAAAAAGTACCATCCAGACTGTGATTGTTTAGAAAAATTATTCCTTTTATTTTGGAGAAAGGTTTCAGTACAGATATTTATAAAATTATGAAACATTATGGAAATATAAAATAAATACTATTACCTTAATTATGTCCAAATGGCGGTTTTTTATTCGGACACAAGTAAAGGAATTCCTTAAGTAACTCTTCTTTCGTTCCTATTGGGTATTAGAGGGATCTCTATTAGTGAAATTGTAAAACTACATATATATATATAAAAAAAAAAATTAAGGTAAAAACACACCGAAACAAAACCGTCTTATTTTAACTAGTTCATTTCCTCTGTTTTGTCAGGTTGAGTATCAAGTTTTTTAGATTAGATTAGGTTATTATCTGTAATATGGGACATATACATTCCTCTTCTCCCTTACCGTCTCTTAGAACACACTTTTCGTAATGTTTGTCAATACGGAAAATAAATAATGTTTACAATAAACTTTGTTAATGGTCCCGTGACATAATGATTCCCTCTGTAGAAAAGTAGATTCAATTATTGAATCTTCAAACTCGAATGAAAGACTTTTTTATTGTAATTAGAGATTAAAGGTCCACAGAACGTTCATGTTCGTTAAAAATGTTTGTATCAACAATACGATCTTTTATTTCTATTATAAATATTTATAAATACATTTATACACTTCTTATTTTAACTAAAGGGCCAACATAAGAGTTAAAATAGTATGATAAGAAACTTGACCAAATACTAAGACTTTTCAAAAAGAATGAGAAATATCGACGACCCCTGACTCCTTTCCGTATCAAAGAGAAAAGAACAAATTTTTAGAGAGAAAAAACTTTATTACTAAAATATTTCGTCTTTAGATAAAAGAGTTTACATCGAGGATTTTAAAATAATTTATAATCTTAATATTCTTTCTCCTTCGAGTTCTTTGTGTTCAAAATTATTTTGGTCCTTCGTAGTCTTAATTGAAAAATATTACTTTCTAATTCCTTATACCTTACTAAAAGAAGAAGTCATTACTATCTTTAAAATGTAATCAGTAGTACTACATGTCAAATCACACATATACCTAATAAAACGGATCAGAAGTTTTATCAAAACATACTAAAAAATAGGAAACGACTACTCCTTTAGCCGTAACTTTACAAAAAGGATTAAAGTCACCCTACGGTGGAGGATTTAATACACATGGAAGAAGTGACTCGTCAAGAAAATTATAACAAAAGGTAGTTAATACACCAAATTATAGTAGGAATAATTCTTATCGTACCGTATTTACAGTGTTATATCGTCTGATATTATATAAATTGGACAAACGAACGTCACTCTAAAAGTACAAAAATTAACACCTGGTAGTTTTTAATGAGAGACTACTTGTAGGAACACATATATGAAACATTTAAATATATCAATAAAGGAAATTTTAAAAAACTTTTCACCACAAAACATCATTTTTTTTTTTTGGTATGAAGAAAATTAACAAATTTTATACGGTCTGGACCTTTCATATTATAAACTCCATTACGTTAATGATTTTTCTGTATTAACGAAGGAAGTCTCATGAATATTAGACACTTCCTTAAATTTTAGACTTATCCTTATCCCGAAGGGACCACTAAGTCACCAATTCTTAGGTGGACCGTTATGTTCTCTGTATCCAAGTTAGGGACCAGGTCCTTCTAAGGGTGTACGGAGCCTCTTTGATTCGGGCACACGGTGTTGATGACTCGAACACGAGATCCCGAAGCTTTCGGTGTCGATGACTTCGAGCACGTGGGATCTCGGGTCCGAGGTGTTGTTCTGTTCGGTAACGTTGCTCTTCGGGCGTGTAGCGTTGATCTCTTATCGGGGACGAACGACGTTGATCTCTTTTCGGTCACGGTGTCGCTTCTGAGTCGTGTCGGTTTTTGTTTATTTAATTAATTAAAAATTTTCTGTTAGACTTATTTAGACTTATCCCTATTAATATTCCATCATACACTATTTCCGGTGACCACTCTCAATTCACTGGACGGATTTCCTCTGTAGACCCACTGACATCACTGTCATTCTTATATTTGTTCATTATGACTCGCGTACCCTAGACATATCGTTATATTCACCTATAAAAATAGAACATCTGAAGTAAGATCATACTCTACATATCGTTTTAATATCCATTTTATTATGTCGTCGAAAGACCTCCCATAGTACTGTTTTGACTGACCAAGTCTTTGTTTTTAAGAAAACAGTTTTTCTAGACTTTATTTCTACGTAACTCTGACAGTAGTCAAGTGTTTTCTCTAATGAGTCCCTGACAAGGGTTCAAAAAACATCGGTTTTAAGGTTGTATTGACTCTTTTTTCATATTTTACTCTATAATCCTAGGTCTCCATTGTTTTCGGTAAATCATTTTATTACACTTAAATTTCTTGTTTCTTGAAAACCCTTCAGAAGTGGAATTCAATTTTTTTTAGAAAGTTTAAGGATACAGTCAACAATGTTACTAATACTTCATTGGAAATTTTTTTTTGTTCTAGATTCGTTTTTCTATCCCTAACGAGTACAGTTTAAGACTAGTACCGTTTCCATATAAAATACAGAAGTCATCAGAATAAACTAACAAAGTACATACCTGATTTTTGTTAACTTATGCGTCACTAAGTAAAGATTTCGGTAGGGGTGTTTTTGTTTGTTACGTTTTTGTTGGTCTTTATATTCTCGAGAATCATACATCTGTATGTTTAAAGACCTGTAAAGATAGAAGACAAAATACTAATAGACAGTAAGAAAAGAGACATAACTAATTATACGACGATATAAAATATTTATCTTTATAATCAATTTAACTGAAAAGATAACTACATTGACTTTGTAAAAGGTGAAGCAATTTATAAGAAGGGTTAAATTGTAAATTACTGATGAATCATAAGATCGTATAACAACCAGACAGTATATAAATTGATTATTCGAGACGACCTGAATCTTACGACTTATAAAGAACAGGTAGAGATTATAAAACTAGTTGACGTTGGTGAAAGTTCCGGTGTTTTCTCCAAAATTAAACCTAATGTATCGGAAAAAATACAGAACTTCAAGCGTTACTTTTCTCCTTCTAGACGAATCTCGTCCTGTGTCGACGGGTTAGAGTCCAAGTATAGTTAGACTAGTGTTACCATGTAACCAGTCTTTTAAAAGATGACTTCATAGACCCAGACCCAAAGTCACGTCTTTACTGAGACGTCGACTCCGGAGACCCTTTACTCACTCCTTACGTAAACAGGTCTTAGGATTGAATGGGTTCAACACACACTACCCTTCACTAATCCTTAGACCTTATCTTCTCGTATTTACCACTATAATTGACTGCGGGTCACACCTTTGATTTCGTGTAGACTTTCAGAAAGAGAAGAGGGTCCAGACCCAAAAGACCTGAGCCGAAAAGACTATCTCTTCGGGTCTCCTGACTAGTCGAAAATGTCCAGATTTTGGTACCGGGTACATTCAATTATAAAGAGAAGAACAACTTTATACACACACAAAAAATCCAGTACATTCGTAAAAGTAATTAAAAGGACTTCAAAGGATTCTCTTTCAAACGAGTTTATTGGACAAAGGATTTTTTATTTATTGGACAAAGGATTGATAACAAGGTCTCTTTATACTCCAGTCTACTGAATCGTAACAGAGACAAACCGGGTAAGTTTTGATCGTAAGTATATTAATAAAGGGTCTAATAAGTCATATAAAATTCACGGGTAAAAAGTTAATTCCGGTCACTACCTTATTACCTCGAATTTCGAGAAACTTCATTTCTAAATACGACACGTCCAGTCTAAACATCAAACCTTTATCTCTGTCAAGTCAAGTCAGTGAGTGAGCACAGGCTGAGAAACGCTGGGACACCTGACGTCGTGGGGCCGGAGGGACTGGTAGTGGTAGTGGTTCAGGACCTCGGACGAGTTTGAGTACAGGTAGTTCAGCCACTACGGTAGGTTGGTAGAGTAGGAGACAACGGGGAAGAGGACAGAAGTTAGAAAGGGTCGAAGTCCCAGAAAAGTTTACTCAGTCAAGAAGTGTAGTCCACCGTTTTCATAACCTCAAAGTCGAAGTCGTAGTGAGGAAGGTTACTTATAAGTCCTGACTAAAGGAAATCCTCTATCTCTATCACCAAGGTAAATTGATATGTACCATTCTGAAACTACAAAAGGTGTCTACACTCTAAAGGCATCTACGCCACCTTAAATAGCAACTTACTGGACTTAGAATTACACCATACTTTAAGAACGAAAGACACCTAATCCAATACTAACCCCGAAAATTCTACCGTCAGTACCTAAACGATCCTTTCGGTACTCTGTATTTATGATTCCGATAAAACAACAACTTACTCTGTACGATACAAACACATTGTAGACATATTAACTGGTCGGAAGAAGTCATAGTAAATTCAGTTTACTCAATAGAATATGACGTATTAATTAATTAGACATAGAATTTCGTCGTTTGTAAATAGAGTGTCAAAGTCAGTAAGTTTATAAACCTACACCGAATCGAACTGAGAAGACGAGACCCAGAAAATATCCCAATAGTTACACAACCAGTCCAAACGTCAGTAAAATTTCGGGTTGAAACTTACCTAGACGCAGGTTCGAGTGACCACACCAACAACTGAACTACGTCAAGAGTACCGACAACCTGACTCCCGGAGTGAAGGAGTCATCGACAACTGACCGTCGACAAGAACCAAATAACAATACACCCGGAGAGGAATCTCGTCGAGTGTTGTACCATCGACCGAAGGTGTCTCACTCGTTCACTCTGACGTTCTCTCTTATTCGTCACACCTTTAGTATCAAAAAATATTCGATTGCAACTTGTACTGTAAGGTAGTGAAAAGAGATAAGATAAGATAGTCTTTATTAAGAGAGTGACCCAAGTCGGGTGTAAGTTTTCCTCTCCTAATGTACTCCTGTATTTAAGGTCCTTTACCTCTAATAACCATCAGTTATTTCAATGGACGGTGAGTCTTATTCCTTTTGTCAGTCACTCTTTACCATCTACTGTCGTTGTTACGTATAGTAATATACATCAACCACTTTTATCCTGGAATCTTAACACCTTTTGAAAGGTTTACAACACATAGATTAACACATTTACTAATTTAGACTAAATGAATATTTTATGTTACAACATATGGTTTTATTATGTACCTAAAGAACTTGTTTCGTTTTTACGAATACCGTTATAGACTGTATTACCTCACGAAGTACGTATAAAGTTTAGGATTTTCTACTACGACAATTTCACGACGTCAGTTATACGGTCGTTTAGACCTTTTGAGTCGTCACCGGTATCCTGACCTTTTCCAGTCAAAAGTAAAGTTAGGGTTTCTTCCCGTTACGGTCTCTTACAAGTTTGATGGCGTTTTAACGTGAGCAAAGTGTACGATTGTTTCATTACGAGTTTTAGGAGGTTCGATCCGAAGTTGCTATGCACTTGGCTCTTGAAGGTCTATATGTCCGACCTAAATCTTTTACGTCTCCTTGGTTTCTAGTTTAACGGTAGGTAACCTAGTATCGTTTTCGATCTCTCAGATCTTTTTGTAGATGAAGAAGAAGTAACTGATGCGATTTCTAAAACATACGACGACGACGACGATTCAGTGAAGTCAGCACAGGTTGAGACACTGGCGTATCTGCCATCGGGTGGTCCGAAGGGACAGGGATCCTAAGAGGTCCGTTCTTGTGACCTCACCTAACGGTAAAGGAAGAGGTTACACACTTTCACTTTTCACTTTCACTTCAACGAGTCAGCACAGACTGAGAATCACTGGGGTACCTGACGTCGGATGGTCCGAGAAGGCAGGTACCCTAAACGGTCCGTTCTCATGACCTCACCCTACGGTAACGGAAGAGACTTTCTAAAACATATCTAGTGTTATTTGACACGTCTTAAGAATTTCTCTACCTTTATGGTCTGGTGGAATGGACGGAGGACGTTTTGGACATAAGTCCAGTTCTTCGTTGTTGTCAATCTTGATCTGTACCTTGTTACCTGACGAAGTTTTAACCCTTTCCTCATACTGTTCTGACATATAACAGTGGGACGAATGAATTGAATATATGTCTCATGTAGTACGCTTTACGGTCGGATCCACTTCGTGTTCTACCTTAGTTCTTACGGTCTTCTTTATGGCCATTGAAGTCTATACGTCTATTGTGGTGGAAATACCGTCTTTCACTTCTTCTTTATTTCTCGGAGAACTACTTCCCCTTTCTCCTCTCACTTTTTCGACCGAATTTTGAGTCGTAATTTTTTTTTTTCTAACACCGTAGGTCACGGTAGTGAAGTACCGTTTATCTACCTCCTTGTTACCTTCATCATTGTCTGAAATAAAAACACCCGATGTCCTAGTGACATCTGCCACTGTTGTCAGTACTTTAATTTTCTATGAACAAGAAACCTTCTTTTCGTTACTGTTTGAATGTGTCGTATAATTTTTCGTCTCTGTAATGAAACGACTGTTTACAGGTAGATTAGCTTCGATACCAAAAAGGTCATCAGTACACACTTACACTCTCGACCTGTCATTTTTTCCGAGTCACTGTTTCTTAACTGTTGGAAGTTTGACACCACGACCACTTCTGAGAACTCTCAGGGAACCTGACGTTCCTCTAGTTTGGACAGTAAGGATTTCCTTTAGTTGGGACTTATAAGTAACCTTCCTTACTACGACTTCGACTTCGAGGTCATGAAACCGATGGACTACGCTTCTCGACTAAGTAACCTTTTCTGGGACTACGACCCTTTCTGACTTCCGTCTTCCTCTTCCCCCACTGTCTCCTACTCTACCAACCTAGCGTAGTGGTTGAGTCACCTGTACTGAAACTCGTTTGAGGCCCTCTACCACTTCCTCTCTCTTCGGACCGCACGACGTCAGGCACCCTAGTGTTCCTCGACCTGTACTGACTCACTGACTTGTTGTTACGAACTTCCTTTAGAAATTAAAATGGGTCAAAAGATTTTAAACTTCTTTATAAATAACTCTTAAAAACTCCGTCTATGATAAACTTGTAATAAGAACACATCCGAAAAATTAAATCCTCCCTTTGTAATAATAAAACAGGTAAAGGTTTACCAAGTCTATAAATCTTCATAGGTCTCATACCTTCTGTAAGCTGGACACAGTCGTCCGAAGAATTTTTTATGTATATGTAACACGAAGTCAGAGGAAGGTGTAAGATCTAACGGTCAGACGTACGAAAGTAAAAGAGAAAAGGACGTCTCTTCAGGTAGTTAAGGAGACGAAGATGAAAGTTGTATAAAAGAAATTAAAGAAGTCACTGTGTACATAAATACCAAAGTCCCTAGCAACTGTAAGTCACTACACCGGTATCCTAAGAGAGTCGTCCTCACCCTTACGGACCTGGGACAAGTCTTCTGGAACATGGCCCTACACTACTACCTCTTGATACCATTGAACCAGAGTAACCCATGCAAGTAGTTGGAGTTTATTAAATCCAATTAAATCTTAGACGACATATCCGATACATAAGAAAGGTGACACTAAACGTCCGACGGAAAGTTCTTTGATTGACTTAAACAAAAAGGAGGAGGGGTTTTTCACCGACTCGAAACAGTCCAATCTTTACCGTCGTGGTAATTTATGGAATTAGAAGAGATAGGAAGTTAGTATAAATATAGAGGTACACAAGAGAAAAACATAAACGTAGAGAAGGTATTACTGGTTCGTCGATTTAATCTTTAAACACCGTATATAACATGTTGTACCAGTTTCCTAACTTCAAAAAAACAAGTAAACACAAGGTTTAACGAGATTATGAAGTAAAATACTAAACTTTGTCAAAATCCCTATAATCGAATAGTGTCCCGGGACTTAACGAGAGTCTCGGAGGTGTCAAACATACTATTACCCAACCTATTAACCTTAAATAAATTTTAACATGGTTTGCGTCAAGTAAAGGATTTTGTTTTCAGAAGTAGACTAAACGACAACTTTCAACACTAACCACTTTTAATGTAAGTTTTACCTTACTGATAGAATATCGATAGAAAAGAACACAGGAGATCACTATGATCTCGTATTCTTATTTCAATTATCAATTGTAAAACTAATGACACGTCATTAGTAATAAGATCCATGTAATACACTAAATTGAATAATTTTATTGAACTCATAATTGACTAAATTAAGGGGGTTGTCATGACAATAGGGGTAAAATATTTCCTCTTATGACTCCACGTAACCCAAATTTACTTAACAAGTTCAATACGGTCCGTAGTCTCATAGAAAAATTGGTGTAATACGAACTAGAGATCTCAATCTTCTGTACTCAAACTTAAAATTTGTGTCGTTTTGTTTTTGAAATGGAATGGTTGACTAGAGAACAAGAAATTAAGAGAGTAAGAAGAGATTTTATCAACTATAATAATACTAGAAAATATTAGAATTAATATTAAAATTAGATCTGATCAGCGTTAAATAAAAAGGTAGGACACCGTAAGAAAAAAGAAATTTCGTCCGGTAAGGTAAAGATTCGGTTTACATTAATGGAATGACCTTGTTCCTTTTCTCGGGACCTATCAACACTCTCTTCTTTGTTCTTCAACCACATGTCCATTCTCGGTCAGTCCGTCTTCAGTAAACACATTCACCATCGGGTCCGCCATACATGAACCATTTGTATAGGGACTTTGTAATCAACTTTCGAGGGGAGAGTCACTACATACGATCCAACGAAGTCAACACAGGTTGAGAAACGCTGGGGCACTTGACATCGAGTGGTCCTAGGAGACAGGTACCGTAAAGACTCGGTTCTAATGACCTTACCCAATGGTATAGGAAGAGGTCCCCTAGAAGGACTGGGTCCCTAGTTTGGACTCAGAGGACGTAACGTCCGCCTAAGAAATGGCTGACTCGGTGGTCCCTTTGGGTCATTGACGTACAAATTGTTAGAATCTTTCAAATGTAACGAGGTAAGGTGAATGAGGTATAGGAAAAGTTGTGAACTAGAACAGTCAGGGAATTTAAGATCTATGATATGAACCATACATCATCATGGAATCACCAAAATTAAATATGGTACTACTGATTAGGACTCAAAGAAAGTAAATGACTAGTAAGTATAAAAATCCTCATAAACAAGTTTAGAACTGGGTAAACTTTAGTAATAAAAGAATGTGAACTCCCCATTGACAAGAAATAAAACGTTGTCTTCCTTCAACAAAACCTTGTAATTTTTATAAAAGGGGTGTTAAACAGAATGGATAAAATAATTATAGAATCTTCCTCAAAATTTTAAAAATATGTAGGTTAAATAGTTTAAGGAGAAAATACTAAAAAAAACCCCATATGATATTTTCTTTAGAAACAGACGGGGTTCCACCGTTTCAAAACAGGGATAAAAAAGAACTGGAAAAAATTCAAAACGAAAATGTAAATCAAGACATAAGTAAAACTCAATTAAAAAATAATGTCACACTCATCCCAAGTCCTGATTACCAAAAGGATACCTATGTCAATAAGATCGTGGTAAAAAATTTTTCCTTAAAGGAAAGGGAAAACCTAACGAAACCGTGGGGCAACCCAATACACACACACACAGATAAAGACCAGAGATAACACAAGAAGTACAACCGTATCTTTCACTCTTAGAACTCCATCTAAAAATTTAAACATTGGAAACAACTTAACTCCATCAAAAGAAAACAAGGATCAAACGACGAAAGAAAAAACAACAACAAACAAAAACGATACTTACCCGCAAGTCAAAACGGTTTACAAAATAGACTCAGATAATTTTAAAAAAAAGTTTTGAACTGTAAAGGACACAGGGGAGTATTAGGAAGGAAAAGACAGAGGAAGACTGAAGGGATCCATTCGTGACTAGATGAAAGATGAAAGATAGTGTTAACTCAACTAACGTAAAAGATATCAAAATATATTTGTACTATCACATTTCAAAAAGTAGAAGGAAATCAGTCGCATTAATACAACTTCAAGTAGTACAACAATAAACATAAAATGACACATAATGAGTCATGATGTGTTCGTAAACTAATATGGTGTCAAACAAAGAAGTAATAAACAACTACCTGTAAAAACCCACAATCGTTACTGTTTAATTCTACGACATCTATAAACAAATGTTCAAAAACTTACCTGTATACGAAAGCAAAGAAATCCTATTTATGGCTCGTCAACTTACGGACCTAATATACCCTGTACATACTAATTTATACATTCTGAATTTTAAGTAAATAAAAACCGGTACGACCCAGGAACAACTCCGGTTCCCGAAAGAGATCAACGTCGTTCACCCCCGATGAGAGATCAACGTCACACACCGAAGAGTAACATCACCGAAGATAACAATGTCTCGTACCCGAGACCCCACGCCCAAAGTCATCAACACTGAGTGTCCGAATCAACGGACCACCGTACACCTTAGAAGAACCTAGTCCCTAGCATGAACACAGGGGACGAAACCGTCCACCTAAGAATTGGTGACCTAGTGGTTCCTTCAGGTTCTAAAATTTAAATCTATTTATTTAATTTTTTTATTTAAATCTATTTATTCTAAAATTTAAACATTCTTTGAAAAAATCTCAAAAATATGGTAAAGTGTAGAGGTGGTCGAGAATTCTCTTCCACCTAGGAGGTATAGAACACTTGTTAACCAGACTAGTCAGAAAAATTAAAACCGGAAAGTTTATTCATATATCACCGTAAAAGAACACCGAATTTAGACTAAGAGACATTACCGAGAAGAAATGACAAAGAAACCACGTCATTTAGAAAAGAGACAAAAGAATAACTTGAACATTCAATGAAAGGTGTAAGATGTAATTTTATATCAGAAAAAATTATAAGAGAAAAAATAACACTAAAAAGGAAAGTAAGAATATCGTCATACAAATCTCTTGTCTTCAAAAATTGAAAGTGTTTTAACTCAAATGGACAAATAAGAAATACTTAGTACTGAAAACCACATAGATTCTTAAGAGAAACGACAGGTTCCCTGAGAATTCTCAGAAGAGGTTGTGGTGTCAAGTTTTCGTAGTTAAGAAACCGTGAGTTCGAAAGAAATATCAGGTTGAGAGTGCAGGTATATACTGATGACCTTTTTGGTATCGAAACTGATCTGACTGGAAACAACCGTTTCATTACAGAGACGAAAAATTATATGACAGATCCAACCGGTATTGAAAAGAAGGTTCCCCGTTCGCAGAAAATTAAAGTACCGTCGTCAGTGGTAGACGTCACTAAAACCTCGGGGGGTTTTAGTTCAGACAGTGACAAAGGTGACAAAGGTTTAGATAAACGGTACTTCACTACCCTGGTCTACGGTACTAGAATCAAAAGACTTACAACTCAAAATTTGGTTGAAAAGTGAGAGGAGAAAGTGAAAATAGTTCTCCAAGAAATCAAGAAGAAGTGAAAGACGGTATTCCCACCACAGTAGACGTATAGACTCCAATATCAATAAAGAGGACCGTCAGAACTAAGGTGGAACACGAAGTAGGTCGGGTCGTAAAGAGTACTACATGAGACGTATATTCAATTTATTCGTCCCACTGTTATATGTCGGAACTGCATGAGGAAAGGACTAAACCTTGGTCAGACAACAAGGTACAAGTCAAGATTGACAACGAAGATCTGGACGCATGTCTAAAGAGTCCTCCGTCCAGTCCACCAGACCATAAGGTTGGTCAGGTAGATTTCCTTTAACCAGGACTTATAAGTAACCTTCCTGACTACGACTTCGATTTTGAGGCTATGAAACCGGTGGACTATGTTTCTTGACTGAGCAAACTTTTCTGGGATTTCGACCCTTTCTAACTTCCGTCCTCCTCTTCCCCTGCTGTCTCCTACTCTACCAACCTACCGTAGTGGCTGAGTTACATGTACTCAAACTCATTTGAGGCCCTCAACCACTACCTGCCCGCCCGAACCGTACGACGTCAGGTACCCTAGTGTTTCTCAGCCTATACTGACTCGTTGACTTGAATTCTTAAGAAACGAATCGGGTTCTAGTGTGAAAAAAAGGGACAAAAGAAGACCTTCAATGTGTCAAAATTGCAAGTCCAGACACTAGGTAAAAAATAAAGTAAAAATAAATATTTTCAGACCTAATCAAAAAAGAAAAAACCGCATACCGATAGGGTTAACAAGGACGTAGTAAAGAAAGAAGTGATAACGGAAACTTTACTACTTTCATTTTAAAAGTGTATACATACCTAGATAAAGACTATTAGACAAGGTAACCAATATACAGTCAAACTACACAGAACGACTAATGACATAGAAGTATTCAGAATATTAATTCATCATAATAAACCAGGAACGTAATGTCAGAAAAGTTTCAAATTGATAAGATCTAGGAAAAGTAAAGGAATATTTAAAATCCTAGTCGAACAGTCAAAGTAGTATCTGTTGTTTTTACAGACGATCCTGAAAAATTACTTTAATGTAATTTAGATATTTAGTTAAGTCATTATTAATAACTGGAGAATTATTATGGTTCAAAATGTAGGGTACTTGTACTATATAGAGAGGTAAATAAATAAATAAATATAAAGAGTCGACATAAAAAATCAAATATCACATGTCCAGAAGTCAAGTCAGTGAGTCAACACAGGTTGAGAAACGCTGGGGTACTTGACGTCGTACGGTCCGGAGGAGCAGGTAGTGGTTGAGGGCCTCAAGTGAGTCTGAGTGCAGGTAGCTCAGGCACTACGGTAGGTCGGTAGAGTAGGAGACAGCAGGGGAAGTGAAGGACGGGGATTAGGGAGGATCGTAGTCTCAGAAAAGGTTACTCAGTTGAAAAGTGTACTCCACCGGTTTCATGACCTCAAAGTCGAAATCGTAGTCAGGAAGGTTTCTTGTGGGTCCTAGATAGAGGAAGTCTTACCTGACCAACCTAGAGGAACGTCAGGTTCCCTGAGAGTTCTCAGAAGAGGTTGTGGCGTCAAGTTTTCATAGTTAAGAAGCCGTGAGTCCAAAGAAGTGTCAGGTTGAGAGTGTAGGTATGTACTGGTGACCTTTTTGGTATCGGAACTGATCTGCCTGGAAACAACCGTTTCATTACAGAGACGAAAACTTAGACGATAGATCCAACCAGTATTGAAAGGAAGGTTCCTCATTTGCAGAATGCGTAGAAAAAACTCTATATAAGGAGTACTATCGGATAAAAACTATGATTTCAAAAATTTCAAACTTAAGGACTCACAAGAGAGTATAAATAATATGTGTAACCAACATATACGAAGTCCGAACAATTTGAATCAATAGTAGAAGATCATCGATAAAACATTTAATGTATACTGAAAGATGTACATACTAATTCATTAGAACTAATTACTGTAAAAACACAGAATCGAAAAGAGGACGTACGGAAATAAATAAAAGAACTGAATAATGTGACGGACCTTGAAGATCAGGTCACAACCTATCTTCACGACTCCCGTATTGAAAAATAACAAGGACTAGTATACACCATCCGTATTAACAGAGTGGTAACCTATAATACAATCGACACCCAAAAACCGTCTACTAGAAATAATCCTATTCAAGAAAAAAAGATCAAACGACATTAACAAAAAGTCTAAAAGAAATTATACTTGATAAAAAATTTCAGAAATAACTTAAACAATGTTATAACAAAGACAATAAATACAATGCCAAAAAACCGACGTTATGTACACCCTAGAATCGAAGGGCTGGTCCTCAACTTGGGTGTGGGCGAGGCAACCTTCCGTTTAAGAATTGGTAACCTAGTGGTTCTTTCAGGAATGATACTCAAAAATACTCCCTGTCTATACTGAAAATAATTTACGAATTTTTTTAAAAAAAATCTGTACTAGGTATACCCAAAATATCAATTAATATAACTACCTTAAAAGTTTATAATTTGGTCAGAACATAAGGACTCTAACTAGTAACTATACCAGACTTACAAATATATGGGGTCATACGTGTATAACTTTAGGATTGAGGGTTTCTATTACCGTAAACCTCCTTTTCGGGAACCCTAAACTAATCCCGTACTTCCATCTCGGGAGTACTCATCTTAATCACAAGAATAATTCTCAAGGGTGTTTCTAAGGATTTGGAGAATGTAACATACTCTTACGTAACTCTCCCATGACCGATACTTGATCCTTCTTCCGGAAAGGGTCTTATACTAGTATGACCAGGGAACTAGAACCTGAAGAGTCGGAAACCTTGACACTCTTTATTTAAAGACACAAATACTCGATGGGTCCCATAAAAAACAATGTCATCGGATTTACCTGATTCTGTCCGTATTACATAATAGAAAAAATATACAACTAGTTAAGACAATTCTGTCACAAATCATAAAACGTATATACAAATGTTTCTGAAGGGTCTACCGAGTCACTATTAGGTGGACGGTTCGTCCAAGATAGGGAACCAGCTCTTCTAAGGGACCTCTTCTTTTACCGTTGGGTGAGGTAATAAGAACGGTCCATTAAGGTACCTGTCTCCTCGGGCCATCTGATGTCAGGTATCCCAGTGTCTCAACCTGTACTGACTAGCTGATTCGTACATGTGTCTATTACAAATGTTCTAAAATATGACACATTAAAAGTGAAGAATGTCACAAAAAGAGGACAAACCATAGTGTCGTTGATCGATGGATCTCACTAAGTGAGGAGTTAAAAGACTTTCTCAAACAAATCTTAACCATCATGAAGAAGTGATTTATAAAGTTTGTCAAGTGGTCACTTTAGTGAACACGAATATTAAAAGATATACCTCTCCAAAAATTTAACAAACATCCATATCACAAAGGTGTGACTAAATATAGGAGTACGTGTACAGTAACAACTATTCCCACTTACAACATGACTAGGTATGGGTTTACCCGAAGGGACTATCGAGTCAACCATTTCTTAGACGGACGTTACGTCCTCTAGGTCCAAGCTAGGGACCCAACCCTTCTAGAGGACCTCTTCCCTTTCCGATGGGTAAGGTCAGAAGACCGGACCTCTTAAGGTACGTGACATATATCAGGTACCCCAGCGTTGCTCAACCTGTGTTGACTCGCGGAAAGTGAAAGTGTATGGGTTTATGGTTTAATTCTTTAGAGGAAACGACCGATAAAAACAGGGTCGTAAGGGGGGAACGAAAGATCAAACCGTCACGAGGGAGAGTAACAAGAATATCGGTCTTTATAACACCGCAAAGACAACCTTCAAAACATCGGGTACGAATGGAGTGTTATCGACCCTGGACGGGAACTTTGTGTCTGTACTCTCACTCAATTCGTTCTTTGAGTCGAGTCAGAGCCGACAAAACATTTCAGAACTGAGGAAAGGTTTCGGGAGGACTCAATAAAAGTCGGAATTACATCAATCAAAAACACAAAACAGTTCACAATTAACAACTTTAGTCAGTCTTTCCCCGGTCCGGTATCCTTGCAGTACGACGGTATGACCATGATCTTGCAGAAGTTAATCTCAATAAATTACTACTCTTCGTCAAAAAAAGAGAACATAGTGACGACTAAGTAACGAAAAACAAGGTACCAAAAATGGACAGTTAGTAAAAATACGGTGATAAAAAATTTAAAAAACCGGTCCAATTTGAAAGATTCGGAAACTTAAGAAGGATAGAAAAACCGTATTCTCGGATTTAAAAGGGAAACAGGTCGATACGACATAGGTAAAAAAATCTAGATCTATAACTCTTTAATATTATGTCCACAATTTTATACAAATAATGAAAAAGAAAGGACCGTCGAAAAAAAAACAAAGAAGACATCGTAGACTAACTAAATCCGAAAGAGAAGACACCAGTCAAAACTATTTAAAAGGATCTTTCATTAGGTATGAAAGTTTTTATCAGTACATCATATTAAGTATGTTTAATATGGAATATCAAATTTATTTAAGGACAAAGAAAATTAAGGAGACTACCAAGAACAAAAGGAGTATAATAATTTACAAAAATTAACAGAAAAAATTAACTAAATACATTGTGAAGAATATTACTAAAAAAAATTTCGTGGTAGAGAAATAAATAATTGCGATGACAAAAGATTGAGTAATGCAAGATGAAAATAGAAATAAAATGAAGGAGGGAGATGAAACAACAAACAACAAATAAAAAATGTATAACCCGAAGCTCAAAGTTTAGTGAAAAAACATCTCTATAATCAAATCCAAAAGTCAAGAGACGGACCACTTTGTTACGGGTTCTAAGTCTATACCCAAACAAAAGACACACCAGGTGAATAATCTTAAGAAAATAAAATCAAAAAAGAAGGGCATCACTAGATCGTAAAAAGTTCTTCCGTAAAAGTAAAGGTGTACTTTCACGAAAACCAAAGATCATAAATAATTAATGGTAACAATAGTTAAAACTTTGTACAACAATTATAAGAAAGTTAAAAAATATGTGTATGGTATGGTATGCGATCAATGTTCTTTTATAAAAAACGGGAGTTGAGTATCGGAGGAGTAATTTGTGAAACATAAAACTAGTTCTATGAAGTGTCTCTAAAAATAGTAAGTCGGGGGTTGACGACTAACAAAAAGTATATTAAGAACCACGAGAAGATCTGAGAAAACATATTAAGTTCAAGCGAGAAAACGGGTCTCAGGGATTTACAAGCTTTATGATGTACTGAACATACATATGGACCATATATAGTCTCTTGACTAACTGTTTGAAAAGACCCTTACTGGTCTTACCAACTACTACTACTACACTACAAATCAGCGATTCAACACAGGTTGAGAACAATGGGGGTACCTGCCATCGGACGGTCCGAGAGGACAGGGACCCTAAAGTGTCCGTTCTTATGACCTTACCCAACGATAAAGGTAGAGGTCTTCTAGAAGGGTTTATTTCCTAGTTTAGGTACAGAGGACGTAACCATCCGTGTATGAAATGGTAGTCCCATTTCGGAACTGGTCTTACCAACCGGAACCAATTTTTCCTTTCGAGCTCTCCTGGACTCTTTTCGATACTTCCTTACTTACTCTAACTTGTAGATATTCCTACTATTTATTATTTCACAGTCCCCTCCTCATTGATTCGTTTCTGGGAGTCATAGAATTAATTATATATATACTTCTTATTTTTCGTGTACACCGATACGTGTCTCCCTTTCACAGTGTCACCACCTTTACGTATAAAAATCCCCTTAACATTAACTTCTGACTAGTCCATATTTATTAACGAAAAACTTTAAAATATATACATGTATAAATATAAAATCTACCTTTATCATAAATCTCTATCGACTATGACGGAGAGATCCCTTTTCTAAAACGTATAGTAGGATTCAGTTCAAAGTCAATGTAATGTGACTATCGAACTTTAACGGACACCACCCTGACAAATGTGGTATCTGTGACCGTTTGTGATATTTAGTCCCGACCTACACAATCCACACACAGAAACATCTCGACCAACAATTTGTAAATGGTCATGACATGACGTATTTGAATGAAAAAGACTCGGGAGGAAAATTTAAAAGTTCAAAATATTGACATAAAATCTCAAGAAATTTGGTAGAAATGACCCACTTTAAAAGTCAAAAAGAGAATTAAGATATTTTACAAAACAAAACACCAGTTTCCTTGAAAAAAGAATAAACAAAATCTAAACCTGAGTTCTATACTTTATTGGTCGTTACCTTTTCGTATGTAAATATTTTTTGTAAGTAGAGAATGAGATGGAGTGTCTTAACTATTACCTCTCTTTGGTATACTTACATTCCTTACACCCTTCCGGAAATCAGCAGTATGTCTGGATTTTCATGTAGTTCATTAAGTATGACCACTCTTTGGCATACTTACATTCCTTACACCCTTCCGGAAATCAGCAAGATGTCTAAATTTTCATGTAGTTCATTAAGTATGACCACTCTTTGGCATACTTACACTCCTTACACCCTTCCGAAAATCAGCAGAATGTCTGAAATTTCATGTATTCTCTTAAGTATGACCACTCTTTGGGATACTTACACTTGTCACACCCTTCCGAAAATCAGCACGGAGGTTGGAACGAGTTGTACGGTCTCAAGTATGACCACTCTTTAGGATACTTACATTCCTTACACCCTTTCGGAAATCACTACAACCTTGTGAATTTTATGTAGTCTCTTAAGTGTGACCACTCTTTGGCATACTTACATTCCTTACACCCTTCCGGAAATCAGTTCGGAGTTTGGAGTATGTTGTACTGTCCTAAGTATGACCACTTTTTGGGATACTTACATTTCTGACGCCCTTCCGGAAATCAGTACGAAGTGTAGAACAATCTGTACTCTCTTAAGTATGACCATTCTTTGGGATACTTACATTCCTCACACCCTTCCGAAAATCCTCATCGGTAGTTGAATGATATGTGGTATCTAAAGTATGACCACTCTTTGGCATACTTACACTCCGTACACCCTTCCGGAAATCACACATACCTGCTGAATGAGCTGTAGTCTCATAAGTGTCACCACTCTCTGGAAAACTTACATTGTTTACACCCTTCACGAAATCCGAGTCAAGTTCGGAATTTCATGTGGTCTCATAAGTATGACCACTCTTTGGGAAATCTACGGTGTTTACACCCTTCAGGAAATCCGAATCAAGTTACGAATTCCATGTAGTGTCTTAAGTGTGACCTCTCTCTGAAATACCCTATATACATATCATCTGTCACCTTAATATGTTGAACATTACTTCTCTTACACTCTTCCTAAAATATACCAAGTCAAGAATTCTCCGTAGTTTATTAAATCCTTGAGGACCCTTAAGTTCGTTACAAACTTCAAAAAGTCAATACTGGGTTTATGACAAGTGGAGGTCTCTTAAGTATAACATGAAATATAATTGTTCAGAAAATACCGTAAAGGGAAAACAATGATAAGTGACTCACTGGTTCGAGAAACCGGTTCCAACGTTTCGTCTATTCACGGAGGTCAAGGGACCAACCCCTTAATTCTAGGTCGTTCGGTGTGTCGTACCGGTTTTTTCCTTTTTTCTTTTTATTGGAAGGTTGTTTCTTTTCAGGACCCGGACCACCGAAGTGACCACTTAAATTTGTTCTTGATTATGGTCAGAAAGAGTTTGAAAAGTTTTTTCAACTTCTCCTCCCTTATGAAGGATTGACTAAGACACTCTGGTCGTGTTGGGACAATTGTTTTGATGATTTTTTGGTGATGTCATTTCTTTTGATGTCTTGCTTTGTTACAGAGAATACTAGTAAATAAGTATTAAGTTTTTAGGAGTTGTTTTATGATCGTTTGTCTTAAGACGTCGTATAATTTTCCTAATATGTGTTAGTGGTTTACTTAAATAAGGATCTTACGTTCGTACCAAGTAGTATACTTTCAAGTGGTTACATTATACCGTGTAGTCGTTTTACTTCCTTTTTTTGTACTAGTACAGTTGACTATGTTTTTTTCCTAAACTGTTTTAAGTTGTGGGGAAATATTATTTTTGGGAGTTGTTTTATCCTTATCTTCCTTTAGTAGAGGTAACATTGTTTTCCATATATACTTTAATAGAGGTGTATCATTTTCGATATACTTTCTGGTCATCCTTCGTAGTCAAGTCAAGTCAGTGAGTCAGCACAGGCTGAGAAACGCTGGGGAACTTAGTGTCGTGCTGTCCGGAGGGACAGGTAGACAGGTAGTGGTCAAGGACCTCAAGTGGGTTTGAGTACAGGTAGCTCAGCCACTATGGTAGGTCGGTAGAGTAGGAGATAGCAGGGGAAGAGGAGGACGGGGGTTAGGGAGGGTCGTAGTCTCAGAAAAGGTTACTCAGTCGAGAAGTGTACTCCACCGGTTTCACGACCTCAAAGTCGAAATCGTAGTAAGGAAGGTTTCTTTAGGGTCCCGACTAGAGGAAGTCTTACCTGATCAACCTAGAGGAACGTCAGGTTCCCCCAGAGTTCTCAGAAGAGGTTGTGGTGTCAAGTTTTCGTAGTTAAGAAACCACGAGCCGAAAGAAGTGTCAGGTTGAGAGAGTAGGTATGTACTGGTGACCTTTTTGGTATCGGAACTGATCTGTCTGGAAACAACCGTTTTATTACAGAGACGAAAACTTAGACGATAGATCCAACCAATATTGAAAGGAAGGTTCCTCATTCGCAGAAAATTAAAGTACCGATGTCAATGGTAGACGTCACTAAAACCTCGGATCTTTTTATTTCAGACTGCGACAAAGGTGAAAAGAGGTAGATAAAGGGTACTTCACTACCCCGGTCTACGGTACTAGAATCAAAAGACTTACAACTCGAAATTTGGTTGAAAAAGTGAGAGGAGAAAGTAGTTCTCCGAAAATTCAAGGAGAAGTGAAAGACGGTATTCCCACCACAGTATACGTATAAACTCCAATAACTATAAAGAGGACGGTCAGAACTAAGGTCGAACATGAAGAAGGTGGGGTCGCAAAGAGTACTACATGATGAGACGTATTTTCAATTTATTCGTCCCACTGTTATATGTCGGAACTGCATGAGGAAAAGGATAAACCTTGGTCAGACAACAAGGTACAGGTGAAGATTGACAACGAAGGACTGGACGTATATCCAAAGAGTTCTCCGTCCAGTCCACCAGACCTTAAGGGTAGAGAAAGTCTTAAAAGGTGTCAAATAACACTAAGTGTGTCAGTTTCCGAAACCGTATCAGTTATTTCGTCTTCATCTACAAAAAGACCTTGAGAGAACGAAAAAGTTACTAGGTCGTCTACAACCGTCAAACTAGAGACCAAGAGACGGAAAAGATTTTGGTCGAACTCGTAGACCTTCAAGTACCAAGTGTATAACGACTTCGGACTGAACCTCTTAAAACTCGTATTATGAACTATTTTCTAAAAATAGATTGTAGTTCTTTGTTCCGTTCGTACAGACGAACATGGTGAAGATAAGTTGTGTCGTGACTTTCCAGTGTCGTCTAGTAATACGTTCTTTTTGTTTCCGTAGGTTTAACCTCTCCTTTTTCATTTTGCTAGAGACAATTATCCACTGTACTATAACATACATCTTTTGGGAACGAAAAAGGGACCACACTAAGGCAGGACACGCCGACGACCAAACTTATCATCAGTAAATTAAGGCAGGCCGAAGAGAGGGTGTATTCACGCACGGCGGTTGGGTACCTCCTAAGTTACCTGTACCTGTACTCGGGGGACTCCGGGGTCTTGATAGAAAAGCCAACACTTGATTTCCGACTGTCTCTAATAGTGAAGTTCCACCTATTACTACTTTTACTCGTGGTCAATAGAAGTTCTTGCCAGTCAAATCCCCGACCTCGTTTCCTACTCAATGTGTAACAACTTCGTCTCCGCTACTTAATACTTCCGTCAGGTTAATTTCATTGTGACCGTTGAAACTTTTACATGTCGGTTGCCAAAGAGAACCCCCGAAACTTTGATGTGGTGGACACCAGAATGCCAACTTCACACCAAGTCCCGGACACGTATAGTCACCTGTCGTGAATCATCGACACCTCCTTCTATGTCTCAGTCTTCTTCTCCTCCTCCTCCTCCTCCACTTTGAGGATTCATATAGACCTTTCGCAAGACGGGGACCTTCACCATCGTTCCAAGGGGTCTTTTTTCATTTCGAACGACGACTACTTCTACTACTACTGCTACTACTACTACTACTACTGCTAAAACTACTCCTTCAACTTCTTTTTCGAGGTCATTTCTTTAGACATGCTCTATGAGGTCGGTTTTTACGTGTTTTTAGTTTGGTTTTACCTTTTCTGAGTTTTGGTAGTTGTGGTCCTAGTTTTCCAGTTCTTAGGAAGTTTTTTGTCCTTTTTTGTGGATTTTGTGGTTTTCCTGGATCGAGACATCTTCTGTAATTTCGTTTTTACGTTCGTCCATATCTTTTTCCACCAAGGGAAGGGTTTCACCTTCGGTTCAAATAGTTAATACACTTCTTAACAAAGGCCTACTGACTGGTCCTCCGATAAGTTCTAGAGACCGTCACCTCCTTCAGAGAAATTCTTTTATCAAATTTGTCAAACAATTTTTAAAAGGCAGAATAAAGTAAAGACATTGTCAACTATAGACCGACAGGAAAAATATTACGTCTCACTCTTGAAAGGGATGACACGGACTATTTACAACAGGTGCAAGGTAACGGTTCTTACACAACAGGTTTTACGGACAAATCAAAAATTTCTACCTTGAGGTGGGAAACGAACCAAAATTCATACATACCTTACAATACTATCCTTATCATCATCACCACCACCAGTCTGTCTACCCTTACCACCCCTCTGTTTATATGTACACTTTATTTGAATCAGAAAATTATTATTATTATTATTATTTTCTTTTGGGAATTCTGATGTTTTCTTTAGACAATCTAAACCATTTACTTGAGTCGTTTCAAAGTCCTACGTTTCAGTTGTACATTTTTA
Source organism: Capra ibex (assembly GCA_006410555.1). NCBI lineage: Eukaryota > Metazoa > Chordata > Mammalia > Artiodactyla > Bovidae > Capra > Capra ibex. The sequence goes on from SJYO01050415.1 coordinate 42,037,332, forward strand.
GTCAACGTAAAGACATGTAATTGTTGTTTTCCTTAAAGTTTTTGTTCAGGTAAATATTATCGTAGTTTTTCCTACTTTATCACTTTAATTGGTTCCTTCATTTTCACGTTACTTTCGATGTTTTAGTTAATGTCTTCTGTTTATTTACTTCTTTGTAGGGTACAAGTATCTAATCTTCTGTTACAATAATTTTACGGTCACGATGGGTTTCGTTAGATGTCTAAGTCTCGTTAGGGTTAGTTTTAGGGTTACTACGAAAGACGTCTTTATGTCTTTGGGTGGGACTTTAAGTTTACCTTAGAGTTTTCCTGGAGATCATCGGTTTTATTAGAACTTGTTTAGATCTCCTGAGTGTAAAGGACTAAAGTTTTGAATGATACTTTGAAATCATTAGTTTTGTCCCACCATAAACGTATGTCTGTCTGTATAGGTATTCACCTTATCTTATCTCTCGGGTATTCATTTAGGAATGTATATATCAGTTCACTAAAACTGTTTCGACGGTTCTGGTAAGTTACTCCTTTCATAGGAAAAAGTTGTTTATCTCGACCCTTTTGACCTACAGATGTGACTTTTCTTACTTCGACCTGGGAATGGATTACAGTACATGTTGTTGATAGAGTTTTATCTGACTCCTGGATTTGTGTTCTGAATCTTGGAAATCTTACTTTGTCCTTTTTTGGAAGTACTGTAACCTAAACCGTCACAAAAGAACCTATACTGTAGTTTCTGTGTCGTTTTCTTAACCTGAACCACTTTAAAAAAAAATTTTAAACATAGTTTTCTGTCACAGGTAAGTTTGTTATAGTAACTTTGATTACCTCATAGTAAAAGTTATCCACTAAAAACCTTTAATGAAAAGATATTGATACATAGAAAAAGTAATCTACTCTTACACATCTAGTAACAGTGGACTTCCTTCTTTCTTTTTTGTCTGTGATAGGTGTCTCATTTCTCCGTCAGGCGTCTTACCCCCCTTTATAAACGTTTAAACTATTCGTTAATATAGGTCTTACATCTCTTTGAAGATTTTGAGTTGTTGTTAAAAAATTTTTACCCATTTTTTGAATTTATCTGTAAAGAGGTTTCTTCTATATACGTACCGCTTATTCGTGTACTTTTATACGAATTGTAGTGATTAGTAATTCCTTTATGTTTAGTTTTGATGACACTCCACGGTAGACTGTAGATAATTCTAGTGATGTAACCCCTCTTTTTCTTTTTGTCTTTTTCTTGTCACAACCTTTCCTATATCTCTTTAACCTTGGATAGACGTGATGACCACCCTTACATTTTACCATGTTGGTAACATCCTTTGCATACATCAAAGGAATTTTCCAATTTTTCTCTTCGTACATACTAGGTCGACACCCATATTAATTCCAGTCCCAGAAAATTCTCGATCAATATATGACAAGTATGGTCGTAACTAGTGTAATCGAGATTGTATCTCCTTTAGGTTCTCAGACATTCGATTTACACCATATATATATGTTACCTTATAAGGAGTCGGAAAATTTTCTTCCTTTAAGTCATTATACGGTTTGTTTCTACTTGACACTCCTATAAAACCACTTACTTCATTTAACAGTGTTTTCCGCGTATAAGTTACTAAGGTGAATGCACTTCATGAACCAGTTTTTAGTGACTTGAACATTACCACCAACGGTCACGGACCCCTCTCACCCCTTAATAACTAATACTAACTATTCATATTTCAAAATCACAATTTTTTACTTCAATATCCCAAGTTACCATCAATACTGATGTATATTACAGTGACTTTACATATAAATTTTTACCAATTCTACCATTTAAATACTATATACATAAAAATTTTTTATGTTGTTTTTAAGTGTCTGAACTATCGAAATTAAATAGAAGAATGTCAAGACCTCTGTTCTACAGTAGTTCAAACCAAAGAAGACTCCGGTCGGAGAAACCGAACGTCTACTGACGGAAGAGTGACACAGGAGTACACCGGAAAACAGACACACACACGTAGAGACACCAGAGAGACATACAGGATTAGAACGACATCACTGTAATCATAATTATTCTCACGTAATCCCGGGTGGGTTTATCGGAATAAAATTAATGAAGAAAATTTGGAATAGCGGTTTTTTATTTATTTATTTATTTGGAATAGCGGTCTATGTCAGTGTAAAATTCCAGGACTCCCAATCCTAAAGTTATCTAGTTAAAACCCCTCCGTGTATTGTGACCAAGAATTGTGACCAGTTTGACTATTTTGCTCCAGAGTCCGTATGTTTTTTGAAAAATCCGTTCTATAAGGTTCCCTATAAGGTCAATAAGGGTCTTTGACGAATTCTAGTTAGGGAAGAATCTTACACATCCTAACCCCGTTTGGTTCCGACTCCATAATTGGGAAATGATGTTCGATACGTTCGTGATTGAGTTTCGATTAATTCTTTTATTTCTATTGGCCTCTATTTCTCCTTATTTTTCCACTTGAGTAGTCTTTGTGCGTCGTTAAATTTTAAAACACATTTGGCTTATTGTATTGAAATTTTATATACTTCATTTTTACTATTGTTTTTTTTCTTTATCTTTTTAACCGTTAATATCACCTCCTGAAATTACGTGTGTATCTCTTATTCATCTGTTTTCTCAGTTACTTATAGACTCATTGTACTACTTACTTAAAGTGTATATATCTTATGGTATGGGTCATTACTGACTTATGTGTGGATAAAAGGGTACGTATACCTTGTTATATATTTTCAACTAGTATTAAAAACCAACTCGGTATTCAAAGTTACGTAAAAATTTTTAATCCTAACAAGTCTAGTACCGGAGTCTCATCTTCCCTAGGTCTCAAAACAGATCTTTTTTTTTAAAAATTACAACTTTATAACTTTTGAAAGGGGGCTCTGAATTTCGTTCTGTTCTATAGGTACCAGTGGTGATGATGAGTTATAACATAACATCTTGAATCGGTAACGTTTTCCGTTCATCTTTTCTGAATTTCCAACCTTTCCTTTTTGATTTTAAAATAATACACATGTATCCCATAGATTTTCCTAAAGTCCATCGAATCTCCCTCACATACTTTAGTCATTCCAATGACCGACATTACAGTTATAAAAATTTAACATATATATATGGTTGTTGTTTGTGAAATTTTACAACAAAAATTAATGTCAAATATGTCATAATTTTAGTTTATGGATCATTATTTAATTGTCTTCTGTACGTTTTGAAGATATGTCTTTTAATGCTTGATTTAACTCTACTTCATTATGAATTTCTTTAATTTCTTATATATGAAACATCTAACCCTTTAACAACTTTATTAAAGTCAAAAGACGCTAGACTCAACATATAAATAACGTATGATGAGGGGGGTTTTATGGTAGTCCGAGACACACACATATTACCTGTTCGACTAAGATTTTATATGAAACCCAACGTTTCCTCCTTCTTATTGATTCTGTTTAAAGTTCTTGGTCCTCCTCCTTCTCCCCTCCCTATTCTCGTTGTTGTTTTGACCTCCTGCTCATGATCGTCCGTAGTTGAGAATGATAGGTAACACCGGAACCTTAAAGGGGACGCCGGAACCAGTTCCTATCTGTTTGTCTAGTCACCTTGACATCTCATGTCTTTGTCCGAGTGTGTACATTCTGTCTCAATTGTGAAACAATATTCAACCCTTTTCTTAGAACATTCATAACGACCCACTTAACTTATATACATACCTCTTTTTAAAACTACGGATGTAATGGGAAAAGAGTATTGGTATGGGGGAGTAAGTATACTGAACTTCCTGATTTAGACTCTATTTGAATTTAGACATCCCCTTTTTTATCTAATACTAACATCCATCATTTAAAAAAGAGTTCATCACTATTTCAAAAAAAATATAACCATATATCAACTAAATCATTAAAGAATTTATCTTATATTTTTTATGTTACGGTGACTCCCCTTTTAACTACTAGACTAGTGTAACTTGAATTCTTGAACATAAACAGTTTTCCGTGATATTTATTATGTGTTCTCCCACCGTGTGGGTGTCTCACCCCTTTCTATGAACATCACGTATATAGACTACTTCTGAAGGATAGGTCTTACTTCTCAAGGTTTAGTTATACTTTTACTCCTTTTCCGTACTTGACACGAAGTGTTTTCCATCTAGGTCCTCTGGGGTTTTGTACTTTTCCACGAGTGGGAGCTCAATAAAACGGAATAAAATCAAATAGGTTGATGAGTATCAAGGTAATTTAAACTTCAATGTGGTTCTACAAAATAACCCAAGACTAACTAGTAAAAACCTTTCTCATGAACAACGGTTTCATAATAATCCACTGCAACATATGTAATCTTTCGTATGTCACAACCTAAAAAGGTCACAAGTCGAGACAAGTCAACGAGTCAGCACAGGCTGAGAAACGTTGGGGTACTTAACGTCGTACGGTTCGGAGGGACAGGTAGTGGTTGAGGGCCTCAAGTGAGTTTGAGTGCAGGTAGCTCAGCCACTACGGTAGGTCGGTAGGAAAAAAAAAAAAAATTTGTATCATACTAATATAAAATTATATGTTGGTTTTATGTTTTGTGTCATTTAACTGTCGTTATTTTATACCATAAAGTAAACGTGATGTGATTCTGTAACTGTATGGTTCCTTTTACTTTTCCTTTTTTTCTCGTTTTACTTTATTACGTTCTCTGACCATTCCTGATTCGTATATACTTTTACTGTCCGAGTTGTCATTGTCTTCTTCTCCGTTAAAGAAACATTGTAGTATAACGGTTTCTTATTTTTACATTGTAAATATGTCAAAATCCTTTATATAGGTATATTTGTGAACATCCATTCTAACTACTTTAGGACAGATATATTATCTCCTTTCAGATAAAATGAAACCTGAACTTTGATATTTAAAACCCATAGTCAGAAGTATCAAAGTAACCTTAATAAAGTTGTTCAATCAACCTATTTAACTGTTAAGTATATATGGTAGGTCGGTAGAATAGGAGACAGCAGGGGAAGAGGACAGGGGTTAGGGAGGGTCGTAGTCTCAGAAAAGGTTACACTTGTAAAAAACAAAATTCTCTTTCGATAGGAGGTTTTTTTTCAAGTAAATAATTTGGTAATACAAGTACGTACACCTAAAGACAGATATTTTACCCCTACAGGAACTCATCTCAGCTTATTTTTGACTACGACCTGAGTAAAGATGTAGGAAAAAGTCTAGAAGAAATGTCTTTATAAAGAGAGACACAATCAGTACTATGTGAGGTCTATAGACGATTTAATCGGGTAATGAGAGTGAAACGTAGGTTGTAGTAATCTTATTTTTTACATTCCATATTAAATGTCGTATTTAAGGAAGGGAAGTAGAGTAGTCAATCCGAATTAAATTAATTCTAGACTAGTACCATTGACATTAGTCTTAATTGTAGTGATGTAGTTTAAAGGTCCAGTACAGAACAATCGTCGGGGATTAGGAATTATGTATACGGACAACTCTCCAATAGAATGATGTAATATTCTGTGAAATTTTTGATACAGTTAAATCAGATAGTGGAGTTTATGAAATTAACGTCCCAGACCATACACATCCATTATATCATTTCCAGACTAACAAAACAGGGTTTAAGATGAAGATCGTCAGTTCAATCCCCTTATAGACATCTTTACATACTGTACTTTCCTGTAAGTTGTATATAAAACCTATTGATTTGTAATTTTTGTTTTAAGATTGTTATCCGTTGTCTAATTAATTAAACCAAGACGATATATTTCTATTTATATGATAACAATCAGTATTACTAAAATCAGACGTAATTAACGACTTCTTAACCACTCATCCAAATGTTATTTGCATGTATTAAACCTCTACCATAGAACAACTTTAAATCTAGTATCCCAGAGCAGTCTAAAAATTTTATACTTTGACTCAAGTGTCACAAATACTGTAGAATTACGGAACAAAAAAGTAACTATTTACATCTTATAGTGGATGATGTATACTCATAACACTTTTTTCTATGAGATATTTTGTCGATTATCATAAAATAGGGTAATATAATCACATTTAATCGACCAAAATGACTATACTTCTACAATATACAGGAGTTTAATTTATATTCTCAGAATTATCATGACAATAATATGATAATTATTTTAAACAAAGAGTACGAACGATAAAGAATATCACGAATATTGTAGGTGGGGTTAAATCATCAATTCACACTCTCACGTAAATAAGAATAATTTCTTTAAATAAAAATTAATCTTTTCTCAAAACTTTATGTTTGGGTTGGGTGTAACGGACTCTAACCGGAACCGAGTTAATTATCTTGAACTTTGACATTCTTTTTTTTCCCTTTTCTCCGGAAAAATTTGAGTTCACTCATTTGAATAAGGTTAACAATAAATATTCGATTATTCAAAATATAACTTTATGAACTAAGTACTGATCCAAAATTTTACTTTGATACTCTATAGACTAAGATAGAAATACGTTTTTAATTAAACATTTACTCGATATGAATAAGTAACCTTTTCTGGGAGTACGACCTTTTCTAACTTCCGTCCTCCTCTTCCCCTACTGTCTCCTACCGTAGTGACTGAACTTCCTGAACGCAAACTCGTTCGAGGACCTCAACCACTACCTGTCCCTTCGGACCGTACGACGTCAGGTACCCGAACGCTTCTCAGTCTGTGTTGACTCACTGACTTGACTTGACTTTCCTTTCATTGATGAATGTTTAGTTTGTAAAGATTTATGTTGTCTTCGATTGGATTTCAACCGTTAAACTAGAGACCAAGGAGACGGAAAAGATTTTGGTCGAACTTGTAGACCTTCAAGTGTCAAGTGCATAACGATTTCGGACCGAACCTCTTAAAACTCGTAATGAAATGATCGTACACTCTACTCACGCTAACACGTCATCAAACTCGTAAGAAACCATAACGGAAAGAAACCCTAACCTTACTTTTGACTGGAAAAGGTCAGGACACCGGTGACGACTCAAAAGGTTTAAACGACCGTATAACTCACGTCGTGAAAGTGTCGTAGCAGAAAGTCCTAAACTTTATGGAGTTGACCTTAAGGTAGTGGAGGTGATCGAAACAAATATCACTACGAAGGATTCCGGGTAAACTGAAGTGTAAGATCCTACAGACCGAGATCCACTCACTAGTGTGGTAACACTAATAGAACCAGTACTTCTAGAAAAAAACATGTCAAGAAGACACATAAGAACGGTGGAGAAGAATTATAAAAGACGAAGACAATCCAGGTATGGTAAAGACAGGAAATAACTCGGGTAGAAACGTACTTTACAAGGGAACCATAGAGATTAAAAGAAGTCTAGAGATCAGAAAGGGTAAGACAACAAAAGGAGATAAAGAAACGTAACACGGACTGGACGGAGAACTCTTTGGATATACGTCCAGTCCTTCGTTGTTAATCTTCACCTGTACCTTGTTGTCTGACCAAGGTTTATCCTTTTCCTCATGCAGTTCCGACATATAACAGTGGGACGAATAAATTGAAAATACGTCTCATGCAGTACTCTTTGCAACCCGACCTTCTTCGTGTTCCACCTTAGTTCTAACGGTCCTCTTTATAGTTATTGGAGTCTATACGTCTACTGTGGTGGGAATACCGTCTTTCACTTCTTCTTGATTTCTTGGAGAACTACTTTCACTTTATCCTCTCACTTTTTCAACCGAATTTCGAGTTGTAAGTCTTTTGCTTCTAGTACCGTAGACCAGGGCAGTGAAGTACCGTTTATCTACCCCTTTGTCACCTATGACACTGTCTGAAATAACAAAACCCGAGATTTTAGTGACGTCTACCACTGACGTCGGTACTTTAATTTTCTGCGAATGAGAAACCTTCCTTTCAATACTGGTTGGATCTATCGTCTAAGTTTTCGTCTCTGTAATGAAACGGTTGTTTCCAGACAGATCAGTTCCGATACCAAAAAGGACACCAGTACATACCTACACTCTCAACCTGACACTTCTTTCGACTCGTGGCTTCTTGACTACGAAAACTTGACACCACAACCTCTTCTGAGAACTCTCAGGGAACCTGACGTCCCTCTAGGTTGGTCAGGTAAGATTTCCTCTAGTCAGGACCCACAAGTAACCTTCCTTACTACGATTTCGACTTCGAGGCCATGAAACCGGTGGAGTACACTTCTGAACTGAGTAACCTTTTCTGAGACTACGACCCTCCCTAACCCCCGTCCTCCTCTTCCCCTGTTGTCTCCTACTCTACCGATCTACCGTAGTACCTGAGCTACCTACACTCAGACTCACTTGAGACCCTCAACCACGACCTGTCCCTCCGGACCACACGACGTTAAGTACCCCAGTGTTTCTCAGTCTGTGCTTACTCGCTAACTTGACTTGACTTGACTTGGATTTCAAACTTTCCTAGTGTACTGGGTCATGATTAAAAAAAAATTTAAAATGCTCACTTTTGTAAATTTAAACAACCAAATTAATTATGTCTGTACAGAAGTCTCAGTAGTCATACTTCATATTATGTAACTTACATATAATGATTTTCAGTCAATTAAGTATCACACAGAGTCTTAAATAGTCGTTCTTTATAATTGTCCTACTATTATAAAAACATTGATTATTATCTCTATTCACGTTATCTTCTAAAATCCATTTGAAGTCTTTATTAATACGAAACCAAAAAGGTATAAAAACCATTGAATTTTGAGATCTTCTACATTATCCGTATGTCTTCCTCTACCATACACTCCAGAGTCGTACTCGAGACGTGAAGTCCAATCTCATCTCTTGAGTCGTGTGGGTCCCTTTACTGTGCGCACATTGATGAAGTCATATAAAAAACGAAGAAACAAAAAAAGACTGTACTTAGTGACAAATGGAATGAAGAGTAAATTTTAAAGGGTCTTCTAGGTTAGGTTGGAAAAGACAAACAAGAAAAAAAACCCCCCACCCCTATCCCCCGTGAAACGACCGTATGTCCTAGGATCAAGGGGTCTGGTCCCTAGGTTGGGTACGTAGGGTGGGGGAGAGGGAATGGGCGTGGGGGATGGGACGGTGACGACATCCTCACTCCTCAGAATTGGTGAACTGGTGGTGGACCCTTTAGGGGTCAGGTTGAAACACTAGTTTCTTTTGATATAAAGATTATCTACACCTGTGTAAGTGTTCTTTTAACTCAAAGGAACGTCGAAACTTGGAATGATTTGAGAAAAAGCTCCAGACCTCTTTCTCAAAAGGGGTCGTTTGACGGATTTTTAGATGTCAAGGTGTAAAGACTAAGACCGAGGAATTTTTATTCATTATCCAAAAGTTTTTAATAAATCGTCATAGTCCTTAAAGATACGAACTCTGCACCACCTTTGCACAACTCTTTTATTGAAGTTGAATTACGAAGATATAGACAGGAGAACAAGTAAAAAAGACGTGAATTCTATCTTTTACACTTTGAATGGGTTATAGGAGAAAATCAGGACCCATGAAAAAAGGTTAAGGTCCATAATGACCCCGGGTACTCAGAATCTAATAGACCGAGAGTTCCTTCCTTCCTTATTTAATTGATTGACTTGCACTAAAACTACACTAGACCAAGAGGACCACAAATTGTACTGTACTACTACATACGGGGAAGGTCCTTTCTCTTAATGACATCTGTCGGTAAGGACTTCAGTCACTAGCACTTTTCCTGGGTTTCGATGAGACAGAACAGATGTTACTCTTGTGATTTTCCATCAGCGTGAAATAGGTTATTCTGGACCTTTGTACCGAAACGATGATTTGTCACATTGAACAAAGACAAAACTAGAGTCTTCGAAGTCAAGACTTTACCTTTATGTCCCTGAAGGGACCACCAAGTCACCAACTCTTAGGTGGACGGTTACGTCTTTGTGCCCAAGTTAGGGACCAACCCCTTCTATGGTGTACTGTGCCCCTTTGATTCAGGGACGTGGTGTTGATGACTTCGGTCCCACGGGATCTTGGGTGATCGCCGTTCTCTTCGGTGGTGTTACTCTTCGTCTTCGTGTCGTTGATCTCTTTCGGAGCACCCGTTGTTACTTCCACGCTTCGTTACTTCTTCTGGATTGTGTCGGTTTTTACTTGATTTACTAATTTTTGTTCTATCTTTATACGATTCGTAGACATTGTAAAATCCACATTGACCTTAAAATCCTTTCTATACATGTGGGCTTGTACGTATGTGTGTGTTTATGTGCTTGGATGTCGTACCCATCTAATACTTGGGTTCAAGCCCACGAGTGGACAGTCCGTGAGGTACTGGAACCTGTAGGGTAGTGACTGAGTTGTCCTACCTGGGAGTGTGTATCAGGACTCGGGAGGATTTTATACTAGAGACTTCAGTAGAGAAGTTTTAAGAGGCCACGGCAGAGTGCGGTGGCTCCCAGCGGAGAAGCATTGGGACCCTTGGTGAGTCGAACCGGAGCCGGAGTCCAGCCTGACTCTAGACGCCCGTCGCTATTCGCCACGCGTGCGCGTCAGGCCACCAGAGTCTAAAGAGGCCCGTCCGACCCTCGGCGCCGAATCGAAACCCTGAAGGATCCGGTCTGGCATCGAAGGTGTCAGCTGCTCCACAAAAGCTGGAGTCCATAAAAAAGGCACAGGGACAAGCGCGACGCGCGCTCACCGCGGGAAGGTTCCTTCTTAGGCCGTACCCAGCGGCGTCTTTGCTGACACGTGTCCATCGGGCTCGGGCTCCTTCCGCCACTCACCTCCACTCACCTTAAAGCCCTCCGCGAGTTTCGCACCCGCGAGGCTCGCGGCAGCACCCTTAGGGCGTCGGGGGAGCCAGGACACCCGTGAACTCGTCGCCCCTCCCACCAACGTCGGGACTCTCTTTCAGACCTGCCGACGCACCAACACTCTCCGGAACGAGGCACGCTTCCCGGCGCCCCGTCAAGGCGCCGCCACCCACGGTAAAGCTCTGGGCTGCTCCAATAGGAACGGACTGCCCCTAGTTTCCACGTACAGGAAACACACTTGCACTTAACGCCATCGGAGGACCACTTATAGAGTCACTGGGTACCGAGACTCTCGAGGGACGACGAAGGAGAGGAAAGTCGTGGATGAACCTCTTTAGTGAGGTTCAGCCTTTGGTCTACGATTCGGGAGCTACTTCCCAAAACCATTCTTCCATGTCTGACCGAAAATATACCCTTAAAATTTAATCCCTAACAGGGGCTCAGTGCTAAGATCCTTCCTTACCTATCTCTCTGAGATCATATAAGTTTTCGTCTCTGTAATGAAACGGCTGATTCCAGGCAGATCAGTTCCGATACCAAAAAGAACACCAGTTCATACCTACACTCTCAACCTGACACTTCTTCCGACTCGCGGCTTCTTAACTACGAGAACTTGACACCACAACCTCTTCTGAGAACTCTCAGGGAACCTGACGTCCCTCTAGGTTGGTCACGCAAGACTTCCTCTAGTTGGGACCCTAAAGAAACCTTCCTTACTACGATTTCGACTTTGGGGTCATGAAACCGGTGGAGTACGCTTCTCAACTGAGTAACCTTTTCTGAGACTACGACCCTCCCTAACCCCGGTCCTCCTCTTCCCCTGCTGTCTCCTACTCTACCGACCTACCGTAGTGACTGAGCTACCTGCACTCAGACTCACTTGAGACCCTCAACCACTACCTGTCCCTCCGGACCGCACGACGCTAAGTACCCTAACGTCTCAGTCTGCGCTGACTCGCTGACTAGACTTAACTTGACTTCTTACCCCAAGGAAGGACCCTTTCAACAAAGACCCAAGTAACCATGTAAACTCCTACTGTTACAAAGAACTCGACACTTCTGTACTTGGATGACACTCGTGGGAGAATAATAAAGTAAAACCAAAAGACATACTCGAGCGTTGGCTACCTCGGTGTCTCCCACATGACATTATTTATTATTTATGAGTCGCACACCGCTGAGACTAATAAAGGGACGTCTAAAGACATCGATTCTTCGTTTTTTTTACAGTCCAATTAATACTGAACACAAACGTTCAATTCGCTGACTCGGTCTTAAGTCAACAGATCAAGAATTGGTTTCAAGAAAACTAACTTAAATACCCATATCTCCCTTGGTATGGGGGGGGGGTTCAAAATATCTCTTAGTGATATATATAAACATTAAAGGTAAAAAGTTTCCATATGTGTTAAGTCTTCTAAATCTGGACCCAAAAATAGATCTTATTTTTAAACAATATAGAACCCTGTCAAAACATGTTTTAATCACTAGTTCTATTACTCTTACTAATTCTTTGAGGGTACTGTAGGTACTCTACTATAATACATCTATTATTTTAAAGACAAATATTTTCAATCAGCACTATTCCTTTTTACCGGTACTAGATTACAATTTAGTAGAAGTATACCCTGAAAGAACTATCAAGTCACCGATTCTGAGGATCGAGAGTTACGTCCTCGGGGGGTTGTGGGAAATGTAGGGACCAACCCTTTGATCTAGGGTGTACGACGTCACTTCTGGACGACTTATGTTTATTTATAAATTTTTTTAGTAGAAGTATCAACATCTATTACTATGGGTTCTTTTAAATTTTAATGTATACCGTAATTAAAAAATTTTATCCCCTATTAGGAACGGTTTCCTAGGGGAAAGGACGTTGTAAATCTACCAAATATCAGAAGTTTTGTCGGGAGAAAACATCCACCATAAGAATAGGGAAAAAACGACTACAATATCCATTGTATCCGTGAATCTTTAAAAATTGAGAGTGTCGAATTTCAAGCAAAAGTTAAGGACTTTAAGGCCGTTGTATCGAACACAGAATTAAAGTTGTCATATAATATAATATATAATACGTACGGAAAAGAAGAAAACAATTAGGTAATACGGTTAGAGAAAATTCACTTGTCAAATTAGGCAAATTTAAACTTCATGAATGACTAATCCTCCTTGACTACGGTAAAACGGTAAACAAAAGACAAACAGAAAAAACGAGGAACTAGGGAGGTAAGGACGGAATGAAAACACAAATTAACTAACACGACAGGACAAACTAATAGGAAAGAGTAAAAAGAGATATAAAATCAAAAAAAGAATTACCAATAGAACTCCTAATATTACTCGTAGAATTTAAATACTGTCGGATCAAACTTAATTATGGTCGGATTGAAATTGTCATATGTTGTTTAGACGAAAAACAAACAAACCCCAAAAAACAAACAAACAAACAAACAAAAAATCATGTGACACCCATATCGAGTCACCATCTCGTAAACTGACGTATGAAAACTTTGGACGGAACCAGAAGTGACTCAGTTTTAACAAAAGGTAGTAAAGTATACCTAATTAATAATTCCTTTGGAATTCTTTCCGTTACGGTTTCTTACGAGTTTGACGACGTGTTAACGTTAGTAGAGTGTACGATCATTTCAATACGAATTTTAAGAGGTTCGGTCCGAAGTCGTTATCCACTTGGCACTTGAAGGTTTACAAGTTCGACCAAAGTCTTTTCTGTCTTCTTGGTCTCTAGTTTAACGGTGGAAACCGACCTAGTAGTTTTTTCGTTCTCTGAAGGTCTTTTTATAGATAAAGACGAAATAACTGATACGGTTTCGGAAACTGACACACCTAGTGTTATTTGACACCTGTTAAGACTTTCTCTACCCTTATGGCCTCGTGGACTGGACGGAGAACTCTTTAGACATACGTCCAGTCCTTCGTTGTCAATCTTCACCTGTACCTTGTTGTCTGACCAAGGTTTATCCTTTTTCTCATGCAATTCCGACATATAACAGCGGGACGAATAAATTGAATATACGTCTCATGTAGTACTCTTTGCGACCCGACCTACTTCGTGTTCGACCTTAGCTCTAACGGCCCTCTTTATAGTTATTGAAGTCTATACGTCTACTGTGGTGGGAATGCCGTCTTTCACTTCGCTTTGATTTTTCGGAGAACTACTTTCACTTTCTCCTCTCACTTTTTCAACCGAATTTCGAGTTGTAAGTCTTTTGCTTCTAGTACCGTAGACCAGGGTAGTGAAGTACCGTTGATCTACCCCTTTGTCACCTTTGTCACCGACTGAAATAAAAAGTCCCGAGGTTTTAGTGACGTCTACCACTAACGTCGGTACTTTAATTTTCTACGAATGAGGAACCTTCCTTTCAATACTGGTTGGATCTCTCGTATAATTTTTCGTCTCTGTAATGAAACAGTTGTTTCCAGACAGATCAGTTCCGATACCAAAAAGGACACCAGTACATACCTACACTCTCAACCTGACACTTCTTTCGACTCACGGCTTCTTAACTACGAAAATTTGACACCACAACCTCTTCTGAGAACTCTCAGGGAACTTGACGTTCCTCTGGGTTGGTCAGGTAGGATTTCCTCTAGTCAGGACCCACAAGTAACTTTCCTGACTAAACCGGTAGACTACGTTTCTCGACTGAGTAACCTTTTCTGGGACTAAGACCCTTTCTAACTCCCGTCCTCCTCTTCCCCTACTGTCTCCTATTTTACCAACCTACTGTAGTGGGTGAGTTACCTGTACCCAAACCCACCTGAGGCCCTCAACCACTACCTGTCCCTCCGGACCGCACCACGTCAAGTACCCCAACGTTTCTCAGCCTGTGCTGACTCACTGACTTGACTTGACTTACATAGTGACATAACGTTCGACAGTATAAAAATTGGACAACGGACTTTCTATCAATAAAAATTAAAAACGGATAATTTTTAATAAGAGACTACTTGCAGGAACATGTGTACGATAATTCACAGATGTTATAAGATCTGGATCTTCAACATTCTGAACCCCGTTATGTTAGTGATCTTTCGGTATCAACGAAGGAAATTTTACGAATAATAGATTTTACTCCATTTTAGACTCATCCTCATTCCACCACACTTTACTCTCTGTTTCCACTGGATGGAACACTTAAGTGTCCTTACAGACAGACATCGTTATCTATCCTGGACTCGTCTTACGTGTCTAAGACACTTTATAGTCACTATTATTTACCTAAAAAAAACGACACTGAAAACATGAAATGTCAAAGGAAGATTAAAACAACCCGTGTTTCACTTGGATCATCCTATAGTATTAAGTCGTCGGCAGACCCTCTGTACCGAATCAACTGTCCAAATCTTTGGTCCATTTGGAAGACAGTTCTTTTGGACTTTATTTCGATATAATTTTAGTAGTAGTAAAGTATGTTCTCTAATGTGTTTCTGACGAGAGATAAAACAGATCTGTCTTGAGGTAGTATGGACTCTTCTTCACCATCTCACTTACATCTATGACCCTAGGTTTCTTTGTCTGTTTTCTATTCGGCGAGTCATTTTGTTAGACTTAAATCTATTGTTTCTTAAAAGAACTTACAAGGAGGAAAAGCCTGTTGTAGAAAGACAATTGTTAAAAAATTTTTTATTAAGTGTAAATAAAGTTCAAACAACAAATCAGTGATTCAGCAAAAACTAAGAAACACTGGGGTACCTGACGTCGTACGGTCCGAAGGGACAGGAAGTGATAGAGGGTCTCAAACGAGTCTGAGTACAGACAACTCAGCCACTACGGTAGGTTGGTAGAGTAGGAGAGAACGGGGGAAGAGAACGGGAGTCAGAAAGGGTCGTAGGTTCAGAAAAGGTCACTCATGCAAGAAGTGTAGTGTACCGGTTTCACCATTAACAATTTTATTAGTAACTTATTTGAAATTTTTCTTTTTAGTTCTAGTCTTAATTTTTTATTCGTGACGATAATCTACCAGTGTATTGGAAGGTCTGAAAATAATAGATGATTAAAGTCACCAGACAAAGAGACTGAGACGAAGAGACACAACGAACTATATAAGTCTATAACAAGTCTTTATGAATATAACTAGTTAGACTAACAAAACGACTGTCACATAGACCTTATAAAGGGTATAGGAATTTATACAAGGGTTGAAGTGTAAACCATAGATGAAACTTAATATCGTATCACTACCAAACAGTATATAAATTGATCATTTGGAACGATCTGAGTTTCAGGACTTGTGACTGAATGATAGAAGTTACAGAATTGGATGAAGTATATTAATATTTCGGTGTTTTCTCCAGGAATCATCCTACCATCAGAACCTTCTACCCTTATCTTCCTTCTCCTAGACGAGACTCGTTTTGACGTAACGGATGAGGATCCAGACATAGAGGGAGTGGTTTTACTATGTCACGGTCTTTTGAAGGACGACTGTATAGACCCAGACCGTCTTTCCGGAGACAAGATACTGAAACAAGGAGGATCTGGGGACCCTAAACCGTCTCCTTCACCCAAATAGATCTTAGGATTAGATGGGTTTAGTACACACTACCATTTATCAAACCTTGGACCTTACCTTCTAATACAGTAATTGAATACAAGACAACCCTTGTGGTTTGACTAGAGTTCCAGAAAGAGAAGATGGTCGAGACCGAAAGACCTGTACACGAAAAGACAATCTCTTTGGAACTCCTGATTAGGTCAGAACGTCAAGATTTTGGTAACAAGTACATTCAACTACAAAGAGAGGAAGAAGCTTATACACATAAAAAAATCTATTAAACTCATAAAAGTAATTAAAAAGATTTCAAATGATGGGTTTCTCCAAGGACTCTATTGGACGGAGGGTCGAAAACAAGATCACTTTACACTATGTATTAATGGGTCGTAGGAGAGTCACACGGAGTCAGATTTGATTGATCACAACCACAGCGACAGTGTGTTTCGACCCACAGTCTACTCGACGTCCCGTCACGTCGGCCCGTCATTCCATTCGACAGACCGGAAATTGGGAAGGAGGAACCAATTCCTTTACTGGTTGGTCATGTCACAAGAGAAGGAGTTCTCGTGTGGGTACTACTACGGTAGACTAGTCAACGGACTCCCAGTTTGTTTCTTCTGAGACTCTGTCACCAGTGTCCTAGGGACCTACTGGTTCACTTCCAGACCTTTACCGCACTACTCTTCGACCTGGATGTCACCTTAGACCTCTCGGTAGTCGACTCACACAACAAACATCTGAAGTCGGTGTGGGAGGGATAACGACGTAGGGTAAGAGGACTACGAGTATAAGAAGAGACCGTCAACCTTTTCTCGCTTATTTATTTCAGACATCTACGTCTTGGACACCTACGTACCTGAAACCGGAAAAGAGGGCTAAGGGTCATAGACCGGTGTTCTTGAGTACACCCCTTTCACTTGCAAAAACTACGCCTTTCACCCTTTTTCCTCACAAGAAACCTGTGTTCTCCTTTTAAGTAAGAATCATAACGTATAACAGGACTATCCTTCAAAGACCGGTCATCTCGGTATCCACCTTAGTAGTCATAAAAACTATAGTGTTGACCCTTTGAAGACGTACACGATCTTCCAGTACTATACGGGTAAGCGAGGAACTCAAAAAGGGACCTCAGTGTCTAGGAACATTGACGAAACCTACTACCGAGACAGTTCTAGACACTGGTTGTTGTACGGACGAACCGACCGTGTAACTCACAGGTACGTAGGACCCACGACTGGCAACGAAAAAACAGGACCACTGTGTGTGAACCAAAGGTCAACTAGACTGTTTTCACACTTTCAAACCCCACAACCTTACTCCTGAACACAAATATGGAAGAAACTAGTAGTCCTATTTCAGACCCCTCATTTTATGTTACCTTTACCGAGTTTTTAACACAGACAATCTCTTTGCTGATCCTTTAAGTGCAGATACTAACAGACTAAATTTCCAGTTTCAGAAGGTCTGATTACGACGTTCCTCTTACATATCTAACTCGTACTGTAGGGAATGGAAAGACCGAACAAATTTTCTTTAACGTAAATAAAATCGTTTTTGAAAACATCTATGTATATTTAGAGAAGTACAAAATAACATTTACGGTAAGTATGAAATTGTATTTCACAAGAATTACGTTTTTTTTTTTTTTTGATCACAATTACAATAATGATTCTTTAATGGGTTGTACAGAATGTACGGGTAAGAAGATAGTTCCCGTCACAACTTCCTCACTTCCTCTATTCAGGTAATTTCTAAACAATATACTCAGTCCAGACCTAAAACAAACTCTACCTCTGTTTTAAAACAAACCAACATAAACTGACGAGTTCTCTTCTGAAACTTTAAAAGATCTACATTCTAAGGTCCATCTATTCTGTCTTTAAACCATAACTCACTGAATTTAGAGTCACTTATCATCACAGAGTATCAAATACACTTAATCACATATATGTACTAACTCTAAACGTTTGAATCTCCAGTACCTAGAACCGTCCTTTAGGGACTTTCGATTTATAGTTCTGATAAGACAACAACTTACCTTGTATGATTTAAACCCACTGTATAAAGTCGTAGGAAGGAGTTATAAGAAATTGAGATGCATAATCAATAGATGACAACGTATCGTATAATGAGACTGTGAATCATCGAATTTCGTCATTTGTAAATAGAGTACTAAAGTGACCAAGTCTTTAGACCTGTACCGAATCAAACCGAGATCTAGAGAAATGTGATCAAGAGAACGTTCCGATAATTCAACAACCCATCTCAACGTCAGTAGAATTCCGGTTATAACCCACATAGGAGAAGACTCGAGTGAGTCTACCAAGGTTCTAGGTCAAAGAGTACCCTCCTAACCTCCGGTGGGGACCAACTCGTTCACTCTGTAGTTTTCTCCGTTTGTTGTATTTTCAGAATAAGACGTTAGACGGTAGTGTTTATTGTAAAGTGGTGAAATTAGTATAACACAAATAATTTTTGTTCAGTAAGTTAAGTCGAGTATGTGTACACTTCCTCTCATGTATTCCCGTATTTATGGTCTTCTACTAGTAACCATTGGATTCATTAGTGAGTCGTGTTCGGTTCACAAGTCACTATCTGCAATCTACCGTCATTTTTCTTTTACATAGTAGTATTCATCATTCACTTATGTCTTAGTATCCTAACCTCTTCTGGAATGTTTACGACACGGAGGATTTACAACAAGTGAATTTAGACTACATATACACGGTTTTTAATCCACCTAAAGAAAAAATTTTTTTGATACTCTAGACTGTATCACTTCGTAAATTATTAACTCCTTTAAGAGTTAAAATATATTTGACATAAAAGATTTAACCCTGAAATATGACGTAATTTTTTTTTTGACTAATTTAAAAGGGAAGAAATTTTCCGTTTGTAAAAGGAACTGTCGAGTACAAATGACTCTTAAATGCACTGTCTATGGTTAGTCCGTAATAGGAGTACAAGTGATAAATTATTGGTTTACAATGATAAAATAGACAACAATTTACCAAGTCTATGAATTCTTGTTTGGTCCTTTAAAACAGATGAAGTCGTTCGAAGAAGTTTTTATGGATATATAAGACGAAGTCAGGGGAGTATATAATATCTAAAAATCGGATACATGAACGGTATAACGAAAGAAGGATGTCATGTTAGGAATAGTAGAGAGGAAGACACAAGTTTTATAAGGAAAGTAAAGGGGTAATTATGTATCCAAACGACAAAGTCTGTAGCTGTAAGTCCCTACACCGGTATGTGAAGAGGGTCGTCCTCACCTTTACAGAGTTGGGACAAGTCTTCTTGAACATGGCCCTACACTACTACCTCTTGATACTATTGAACCAGAGTGACCCATACAAATAGTCGGAGTTCACTAAATCTTATTAAATCTTAGACGAGAAATTCTATACATAAAAAAAGGTGACATTAAAAATCCCGACGGAAATCCTTTGATCAATTGTGAAAGAACAAGAAAAAATGGTTCTTTCACCAAAGTCGAAACAGTCCGACCTTTAGTGTAGACGTAATTTATAGAAATAGGAGGGAGAGGAAGTCAATGTAAGTATGGAGGAGACAAGAATTAATGTCAACGGAGAGAAGGAAATACTTATCCCACATCAAATCTTCAGAAACCGTAAACAATATATAGTAACAGTTTCTTAGGTTTAAAGGATAAATAAATACGAGCCTTAAATATATCTACAAGGTAAAATAATAGACTAGGAGAACGCCTCTCTAACAGGCCTGTGTCCCACAATTTAAAGGGATGAACGAGATTTACTTGGGGATGTTACATATATCGTCACCCAATTTATTTACCTTAAGTAACTTTTGACTTCTTGTACGTAAGATAAAACCTCTTCAAAGAAGACAAAACACCAACTTTCAATATTAGTTACTTGTAACGTAAAATTTACCTAAATTATAGGATGTCTGTCCAGAAGAACACAGGACAAACATTTTGTTGTAGCTATTATCACAATTATCGATTGTAACACAATTCATAAATTATCCGTTCCGAGATTCGTAAAATATATGTATGTATATAGTTGAACAAAAAAGGAGGAATAATAAGGGTAAAATATTCACTCATGACTCCGTGCTACCCAAATTCACTGAAAGGGTTCCAGTCTGCGTTGACCTTCCACGTTTTCGTCCTTCACTTGATTCAAAGGTCCTAGACATAAAGGTTGATTCTATAATTATGTACGCAAGTTATTTTTCTCCTATACACTCAGATATACATACATAAGTATATATAGATATGGATAGATAGATATATATATATATAGAATTTGACTGGGAAGGACTAAAGAACATAAAGTAAGGGAACGACAGAGAAGATCTTTTAGAATAAGTTACAATAAAACTGGAAAATTGACTCGCTACAAAAGAAGATGTAGTACACGGTAAAAAAAGAAACATTAGTCCTGTAAGGTAAAGATTCGGTCTACACTAATGTAATAACTTTGTTCCTTTTCTCGGTACCTACCAACACTCTCTTCTTTGTTCTTCTACTACATGTCCAGTCATACTCGTTCAGTTTAATACCCCGGTGTAGGTACATTCATTTTCGGGTCAACAGTTCCTCGGTGTGTGAACTTTATAACCGAACCTTTCGAAGTAAGTGCCACCTCTTTTATGGAAACTAGATTTCACCTTTATTTACGAAACGTACTTGATGGGTCACTTAAAATAGAAATGAAGTAATTTGTGAGGGAAACAATAAGAAGAATGTAAAAGGAGGGTCAAGTCACTACCCGTGACAGGAAGAAGAAGTACATGAAGAATAAATAAATAAATAAACCGACGTGGTCCACAATCAAGACCGTACTTCCTAGAAAAAAAAATCAACGTCGTACACCTTAGAAATCAACTCCGTACACTTGAGAATACGTACACCTCAGGTCAAGGGACTGGTCCCTAACTTGGACCCAGGGAACGTAACTCTCGTACCTCAGAATCGGTGACCTGGTCGTCCCTTCAGGGGAATACGTGAAAAATTATACATAAAACCTGAGTTTATAAAAGATCTTGGAGGTCCCGTGAATCTAAACATTATACCGAAGTAATTGATTTTTATATAAATAATGATATAGACCAATTATTTACCTCAAACATAATATAATCCCTTCTGTTTGTCATCTATTTATCGTTTATTCATCTATTTATTGTAGTGTATCACTTTGTATCAAACTTCCTCTGATGGTTCCTATTCCGTTTAAATCTATTACTCCATTCTACCAGTCCTTGGGAAAAGACTCCTTCACCATAAACTCGACTCTGTACCTCCCATTCCCGGACTCCGTAAACTCATATACTCCTTCAGGTAATGTTCTTCTTATTTGCTGTGCATGTTTCCGGACTTCTACTTGTACTTACAACATACAATTCCTCATACACCGTCTAGCCTTATCTCAATAACTCCCAATTGAATCTTTTGTACTTCAGTTATATAATACCGTCAAGTCCATTGAATTCCACAATAATTCTTAATTTTAACAAAAGATTCTAATAAATTCTCGGTACTAGACTAATTTAAAAATTATATATAAAATTATGTAATAAAGTTTTTGGAATAATAATTACTCTGAATCTTCAGATCTATTTTATTTATATTTAAATAAACAAATAAATGAAAGAGTATATGAAAAATGTATAAACTTTCAAAAATAATTTTTAAAAACAGGATTATAATTATATAACCTCAAAAAGAATAAAGAAAGATCCAATTATAAGACTTTAATAAAAAAGAAAATAGAGATGATACAACGACTCGAGATAGTGAAGTAAAGACTCAAAAAGATTAAGACTAAATACAACAAGAAAGTCGAGAATATCGTATAGTCTTTTAAGTCTTGTGAATTATGACAATTCTACCGTTGTGATAGGGTTTAAGACAACGAGTCAACGAATCAACACAGACTGAGAAACACTGGTATACCTGACATCGGACGGTCCGAAGAGACAGGTACCCTAAGAGGTTCGTTCTTATGACCTCATCCAACGGTAAAGGAAGAGGTCCCCTTGAAGGACTGGGTCCCTGACTTGGTCGCAGAGAACGTAACCGTCCGTCTAAGAAATGGTGACTCCGTGGTTCCTTCTGAGAAATTTGGTATTAAAATTTTAAGAAAAAGTCCTTGAAGCATATAGACGAAAAGAAATCTCAACCAAAGACCGCGAAACATAACTAGGAAACTAAAGAGACAAAGAGACATAGGGAACACTAAAAAGTGACTCTGAAACCAAAACACCTTTGTCGGTGAAGAACGTCAGAAATCTCTGACGGAATGATGGAAGTGGTCATTCGGGTTGGTCCCCAGGACCTTGGATAGTTGGTGGAAAAGAACCCTTCGTAGAAACCCCAACACACATACGAAAATAAAATCATATTTACCGACGAAAACTGTAGAATTAAAGGACAAAGAAGACTCCTGGAAAATCAAAGAGAACATAAGGAGATACGAATTAGAAAACGAAGAGGACAACGGACGGGCGCCTTTACGTATAAGAAACGGTGGGATTGTACGACGTTATGAGTTGACACAAAAGTCATCGGAGGTTACACTACATGTTTGATACGGTGGTAAGGGTGACCGTTTGGTTCGGTCTATTCTGTTTTTGGTCAGGGAACCCGTCGGGGGTCCCTTCAGTCTTACAACCTGTGTTCAAGGTGCAAAAAGGACAAAACTCCTTCCTCGGTCTTTAATCCCCATCCACCCGAAGGATCCACCGAGTCAACTTTTGCGTAGGTGGACGATCACGTCTTCTACGTTGTCTGAGTCCAAACTAGGGACCCAGCCCTTCTAAGGGACTTCCTCCTTTACCGTCGGGTGAGGTCATAAGAACGGACCCTTTAGGGTACCTGTCTCCTCGGACCACCCTACGGTAAGGATCCCAGTGTTTTTCATCCTGTGCTGACTTGTTGACTCGTACCGTGTATAAGAAGGGTAGTGTGGAGTAACATGACCCACTGTTCTCCCTGAGCCCGTTTGTTTGACATTTGTTCGTTTAAAGAACCGACAGAAAAGAAAACAAATACATAAATAGACTCACGATCTCGGGGAATTGATCAAAAATCTCATTTCTATAAAACCATGTACATTGGGACAACTAAGTCATAGAGAACCCCTCTTGTTCCCCGACATAGAAATATCAAGTGCGAAGGATTACAGGACAGACAGAAACAAAATCCAGAAGACAAAGGTAAAGGACGAAACATGACCTCATAACTTTATAAAGAAATCATAAGTAAAATCAAAAAGAGAACCATAAAACTGATAAAGAGAAACTTATAAACCAAAATCACATACAATACCCCCAATGTCATATTTTATATGGATTCGAAAGTGTCAGATAAAAAAGTTTATAACATCGTAAAGAACATTTTACTTTTTTTGATATCGAAGTTATGCAAATATGAATGGAAAGTGAAATATAATATTAACAGTACAAATAGTGTAAATGTATATAACTTTTGTGGTGGTCTGAGAATTTTCGAAACGAAAGGTCAGTTTATATAGACTTTATTGAATTATCCCCTTATTTACTGGAATTATATAAATGGATCTATAAATTGAAAGTACAACGGTAGAAAGTAAGGATTTCTAAGATAGTCACATCTATTGAAGGACATCATTAAAAAAAAGTTAGTCAAAAAACGGAGTTAGACAGAGGAAAGGAAAAGTCTAAGACAAACGTAGAAATGTATATAATGACGTTATTGAAGATATGTAGACAGTACAAATGAAAAAGGAGACAGTAAAGGTAAGACGGCGTTCGAGGGGTCGTAAAAAAAAGGAGTTTGAAATTTGAAAAATAAAACATAACTTCATATCGATCATTTGTTACAACACCATCAAAGTTGTCACAACACCATCAAAACGGGACCGACTCGTTTCTTTAAGTCGGTATGTATATGTACATAGGTAAGAGGGGTTGTAAAATCTTCAATGAATAAAGTCAAAATATCAAAATTGCAAAAGGAAATACACCAAAGAAAAAAAGACACAACAGAGTCGTAGACACCAAATAGAAAATGGAACTCTCCCCTAGTGTAAAAAAACACAACAAGAAAAATGTTAATTACTAAAAATTCAACAAAAAACCTGTAACCCTCACGACACAACACAACTTTACAAATGTACAACTATAAAAATAAAATCGTTTATTAACTTCGTTATTTTAAATCCGATGTACAAGACAGGACGATAAACCCCCGTCATCATATTAAGAGACCAAGACCCGAATCGATATGACTAAACACAGGCAAAGTACGTGTGTACTAAGTACAAATCCGATTCTCAACATGTACAAAGGAGGGGTCTAATCCCTTGGAAGAGAGTCTCAAAGGAAAGATCCCAAGGAGGGAGTGAAAGGAGAAGCCATCATAAGGAATGACACTAAGAACACCATCCTTTATACGACCCCAAAGAAACATTGAGTCAAAACGGGGTCATATGAACTCCGGTTGGGTATAACGTTTCGACACTCACTATCTCTTTCACCGTTCTTTGAGTCAAATCACATCCAGTAAAAAATTCCAAAAATGAGGGGAGGTGTTAGGAAAAGGTAAATTAAATGTCTGGAGTTCACAAGCTAAAAAATAAAACAGTTTGTAAAAATCAACTATTAGTCAGTCTCTCCCTCTACTAGAACTTTCCCAAATGTAGTGGTACTACCATGATCTTGTATAAGTCAATTCCTCAATAAATTACACTTTTACCAAAAAATTTAAATAAAAGAGAACATAGTAACACCTGAGTAACGAAAAAAAGAATAAACGACCAAAAATCATATATACATAAATAAATAAACCGACGTGACCCATACTCAACACGGTATACCCTAGATCAAGGGACTGGTTACTAGTTTGGGTACTGGGGACGCAATCCTCGGGTCTCAGAATCGGTGGTCCCTTTAGAGAGTAACGGAAAATAGTATAACAATGTAGGATAGTGTTAGTAAAAATACGACGACAAAAGTGTCAAAACCGGTCATTGTGGAGACATTCAGAAACTACCTTTGACTATGTTCTTTCTCATATAATTTAGTGAGATCATTTCATACTATTTACTCAATACCTTTGACAGTAATTATAATGTGTCACATATCGACTAAAATCTCAATAGATTTCATTAAGTGAGACTACTCACTATAAAAATTAAATTTTCTTACATCACATCTTATAACCTCTTCCGTCACTGTGGGGTGAGGTCATGAGAACGGATCTTTTAGGGCACCTACCTCCTCGGACCACCCGACGTCAGGTACCCCAGCGATTCTCAACCTCTGTTAACTCACTGAAGTGAAACTGAAGTGAAAGTACGTAACCTCTTCCTTTACCGTTGGGTGAGGTCATAAGAACGGACCTCTTAGGGTCCCTGCCGCCTCGGACCACCCGACGGTAGATACCACAGAGTGTCTCAGCCTGTGCTGACTTCGCTGAATCATCATCATCATCATCACATCTTATAAATGACAAGAAACAGTTCCTTTTACTTTACAAAAAGAGAAAATCTAAACTTAAGTTTTATATTTTATGAGTCGACACTTTTACATGTATAAATAATTTTTGTAAGAATGACACGCAGTCTTTTAAGTTTGACCACTCTTTGGGATACTTACATTCGTCACACCTTTCCGGAAATCACCGAGTAGGTTGAAAGACCTTGTAGTTGATTAAGTATCACCACTTTTTGGGATACTTACGGTACTTACACTCTACTAGAAATCAGAATCATATCCAGAATCCCTTGTAGTATCTTAAGTATGACCCCTCTTTGGGATGTTTACATTCCTTACACCTTTCCGGAAATCAGCACGGAGTGTAGAACAAGTTGTACTCTCTTAAGTAAGACCCCTCTTCCGGATATTCACATTCCTTACACCCTACTGTAAATCAGTACCGATAGTTGAGTAAGGCGAAGTCATTTACGTATAGCCATATTTTGGGAAACTTACAGCACTTACACTCTTCGGGAAATCAGTACGAAGTCGTGAATAAGTTGTACTCTCTTAAGCATGACCACTCTTTGGGATATTTACACTTCTTACACCCTTCCGGAAATAATTACCACTTCCGATTCTTACGTAGTGTATTAAGTATGACCACTCTTTAGGATACTTACATTTCTTACACCTTTCCGGAAAGTCAAGTCAAGTCGAGTCAAGTCAAGTCAGCGAGTCATCACAGGCTGAGAAACGCTGGGGTATTTAGCGTCGTGCGGTCCGGAGGGAGAGGTAGTGGTAAAGGGCCTAAAGTGAGTCTGAGTACAGGTAGCTCAGGCACTACGGTAGGTCGGTAGGTAGGAGACAGCAGGGGAAGAGGAGGACAGGGGTTAGGGAGGGTCGTAGTCTCAAAAAAGGTGTGTGTGGATTTATCTCTGGGCTTTCTATTTTGTTCCATAGATCTATATGTCTGTCTTTGTGCCAGTACCATACTGTCTTGATGACTGTGGCTTTGTAGTAGAGCCTGAAGTCAGGCAAGTTGATTCCTCCAGTNGGCTCTTCGAGGTTTTTTGTATTTCCATACAAATCTTGAAATTATTTGTTCTAGTTCTGTGAAAAATGTGGCTGGTAGCTTGATAGGGATTGCAGGAAACTTGTTCTTAAAGGTCAAGAGTAAATATTTTAGGCTTATGGGGTATACATTTTCTGTTACAGCTTTAGATAATATGTAAGTGAATGAATATGGCTATGTTCCAATAAAACTTTAGAAAACAGGTGGCTGGCCCACAGGGCAATCATTTGCTAACCTTTAACATTAGAAAGTACCAGACTGGAGACATAAACACACTACCATGTGTAAAACAGATAGCTTAGTGGAAATCTGCAGTGCAGCACAGGGAGCACAGCTCAGTAATCTGTGATGGTCTAGACGGGTGTGATGGGTGGTGGGGGTGAAAGAGAGGCCCAAGAGGGAGGGGATACATGTACACACAGAGCTGATTCACTTTGCTGTATAACAGAACCACAATAATTAAACAAATAAATAGAAAGTATTAGATCAATTACTTCAAATTGGATCATCCAAGATTTAAAATCAAATAAGAATAGTGAAGTTTTGAATATTCTAGATAAATGATTTTTAATTACATAATTCTTTTGGTAGATTCTCAGTTTTAGTTGGCAGGTAATATATTTGGATTTTCTATGCTCAATTTATAAGGAAACTTCATTTAGCTTTTGACTTTTAGGACCTATTATTCTAACAGATTTGTTATAATTATGTAATCCATACAGCAATGAGCTAGAAAGACTGTTAGAAATAATTTCCTTCTTTAAGTCTTACCTGACTATGTGCCATAGTGCTGCCTTTTAAGAAAGAGTTGTTTTCCTTTGATTCTTTTTTCTTCCATATTTATGGCTAAATCCCCTTTCTTACTAACAATGCTATAATGTAACATTTATAATTTTTCTTGGCCAGATTCACCAACATTTATTTGATGTTAACATTTTTAAAGAAAAAATTTAAAGTTAAAAAAGTTTCAAGATTACTGTTACATTTCTAAATTATTAAAATATATTTTTATATATATTCATTACTTTTCACAGAAAAAAAACCCAAACTTTTATTAGAGTATCATTTTGGTTAATAATCAATAAACTGTAATAATTTTAGTTGTATTGATTGCTTCTTATAAGTTTCCAGGTCGCTCAGTGGTACACAACCAGCCTGTCAATGCAAGACACTTGATCCCTGGGTAGAGAAGATCCCCTGGAGAAGGAAAAGGCAACCTGCTTCAGTATTCTTACTTGGGAAATCCCATGGACAGAGAAGCCTGGTGGGCTACAGTCCATGAGGTCACAAGAGTCAGACATGACTTAGCAACTAAAAACACACACACACCACACCCTTACTGAATAAATATTATTATCTTAAATGATAGCTTTCTATGTTCTTTATACTCCAATAACAGCACTATAGTATAGGTACTATTACGATCACTTACAAAAGACTCCCACAGGGATAGATTTTTGCACGCAGGTTCTAAAAATCAAATGGCAATCAGGATTTTTTTTTTTCAGATTTGTTAGGTCAACAAGGATTTTCTTTGGCATTAGTTTTTTTCAAATGTAACAAGAATTGACTAGGGCTATAGAGCTTTTATAAACAGCATACAAAGCAAGGTCACTTCTACATTCTCTGAATTTTTCTCCATTATAAATATTCTGGTAATCCATAAATAGAGAAATGCTAGTAAAGGCCTTCTGGGTTACAAAAACATAAACTGTAAATTTCTGAATTTGAACATTTGGGTAGTAACTAAAAAATCTGAAACATTATTTACATTCTGAGGGCTTCTCACCAGTATAAATTATTTAACGCCTTAAGAATTGAACCATATCTAAAAGCCTTCCCATGTTCTTTTCATTCAAAATTTTTCTCAGTGTTATAAATACAATGACTTACTATACATTCTCTACTGCATATATACGCTTTTCCACAGTCCTTACATTCATAATGTTTCTCTCCAGTATGAATTTTCTGATACACTTTAAGGCTTGAACTAAGCCTAAGTGATTTTCCACATTTGTTACATTCTAAAGCTCTCTCAGAGGGAATGATGCTGAAGCTGAAACTCCAGTACTTTGGCCACCTCATGCGAAGAGTTGACTTATTGGAAAATACTCTGATGCTGGGAGGGATTAGGGGCAGGAGACGGGGACAACAGAGGATGAGATGGCTGGATGGCATCACTGACTCGATGGACATGAGTCTGACTGAACTCCGGGAGTTGGTGATGGACAGGGAGGCCTGGCGTGCATGGGGTTGCAAAGAGTCGGACATGACTGAGTGACTGAACTGAACTGAACTGAAAGCTCGCTCACCACTGTGAATACTCTGAGGTCGAGTAAGTTGTTTATACACACTAAAGGCTTCCCACATGCCTTACATTCATAGGGTTTCTCTCCAGTATGAAATCTACATTGTATAATTAGTTGATGTCCACTACTCACACTCTTTACATTGACGGTGTTTCTAACCGGTGTGAATTCTGTGATGCATTCTAAGGCTTTCAACGTGACTAAAGGCCTTCCAACATTCTTTACACTTATATGGTTTCTCTAAAGTATGAATTCTCTTATGCCTAACAAGGTTTGAGGGGTGATAAAGGCCTTTCCTAGAGGAGTTATCCCACATTGAAGGTCAGGAACGGTGGCGGTAAGGAGATACCCCTCGTCCAAGGTAAGGAGCAGCGGCTGTACTTTGCTGGAACAGCCGTGAAGAGATACCCCACACCCAAGGTAAGAGAAACTCAAGTAAGATGGTAGGTGTTGCAAGAGGGCATCAGAGGGCAGACACACTGAAACCATACTCACAGAAAACTCGTTAATCTAATCACACTAGGACCACAGCCTCATCTAACTCAATGAAACCAAGCCATGCCCGCGGGGCAACCCAAGACGGGTGGGTCATGGTGGAGAGGTCTGACAGAATGTGGTCCACTGGAGAAGGGAATGGCAAGCCACTTCAGTATTCTTGCCTTGAGAACCCCATGAACAGTATGAAAAGGCAAAATGATAGGATACCAAAAGAGGAACTCCCCAGGTCATTAGGTGCCCAATATGCTACAGTGGAGAAATAACTCCAGAAAGAATGAAGGGATGGAGCCAAAGCAAAAACAATACCCAGTTGTGGATGTGACTGGTGATGGAAGCAAGATACGATGCTATAAAGAGCAATATTGCATAGGAACCTGGAATGTCAGGTCCATGAATCAAGGCAAATTGGAAGTGGTCAAACAAGAGATGGCAAGGGTGAACATCGACATTCTAGGAATCAGTGAACTAAAATGGACCGGAATGGGTGAATTTAACTCCAATGACCATTATATCTACTACTGCGGGCAGGAATCCCTCAGAAGAAATGGAGTAGCCATCATGGTCAACAAAAGAGTCCGAAATGCAGTACTTGGATGCAATCTCAAAAATGACAGAATGATCTCTTTTCGTTTCCAAGGCAAACCATTCAATATCATGGTAATCCAAGTCTATGCCCCAACCAGTAACGCTGAAAAAACTGAAGTTGAATGGTTTTATGAAGACCTACAAGACCTTTTAGAACTGACACCAAAAAAAGATGTCCTTTTCATTATAGGGGACTGGAATGCAAAAGTAGGAAGTCAAGAAACACCTGGAGTAACAGGCAAATTTGGCCTTGGAATGCAGAATGAAGCAGGGCAAAGACTAATAGAGTTTTGCCAAGAAAATGCACTGGTCATAGCAAACATCCTCTTCCAACAACACAAGAGAAGACTCTACACATGGATATAACCAGATGGTTACGTCCTCTGTGTCCAAGCTAGGGACCAGACCCTTCTAGGGTACACGACACCTCGTTGATTCGGTGTTGATGACTCAGGACGACGTTTATGACTTTGGTCGCACGGTTTTTGGGCACGAGGTGTCTTTCTCTTCGGATGTATAGTTTTGATCTCTCATCGGGGGTGAGCGACGTTGAACGCTTTTGGGTGCACGTCGTTACTTCTGGGTCTTGTAGGTATTTAGAAAATTTTTGTTGTAAATATTTCCCTGTTTTGACACCCAGAAGAAAGGAAGGAGAGTATAATTGTGATTTATTTTCAGGTGGACATGGTTTGTGAGGGAGGTTCTAGAGAATTCCTTTCCTTTAATGTTGGTTTCTTAAACTCACTTCCTGTCCGAAAGGACAGTTTTTCACTAGTTTGTGACCGGGGACGGGAGGTTCCCTACATAGGGTGACTTACCTTTTGACCAGGGAGAAGTCAAGTCAACGAGTCAACACAGATTGAGAAACACTGGAGTACCTGACGTTGTGTGGTCGGGAGGGACAGGTAGTGGTTGAGGACCTCAAATGAGTTTGAGTAGAGATAACTCAGTCACTACGGTAGGTTGGTAGAGTAGGAGACAGTAGGGGAAGAGGAGGACAGAAGTTAGAAAGGGTCGAAGTCCCAGAAAAGGTTAATCAATCAAGAAGTGTAGTCCACCGGTTTCAAACCTCAAGGTCACAGTCGCAGTCAGGAAGGTTATTTATAAGGAAATCCTACCTGACCTACCTAGAGGAGCGTCAGGTTCCCTGAGAGTTCTCAGAACAGGTTGTGGTGTCAGGTTTTTGTAGTTAAGAAACCGAGAGTCGAAAGAAATATCAGGTGGAGAGTGTAGATATGTACTGATGACCTTTTTGGTATCGAAACTGATCTGCCTGGAAAGAACTGTTTCATTACAGAGACGAAAAAGTATACGACAGATCCAACCAGTATCAGAAAGAAAGTTCCTCGTTCGTAGAAAATTAAAGTACTAACGCGGGTGGTAGACACCACGAAAACCTCGGGTTCTTTTCTTTTAGAGAACGACAAAGGTGACAAAGGGGTAGATAAAGGATACTTCACTACCCTGGTCTACGGTAGTAGAATCAAAAAACTTACAACTCAAAATTCAGTTGAAAAGTGAGAGGAGAAAGTGAAAGTAGTTCTCCGAGAAATCAAGAAGTGAAAGACGGTATTCTGACCACAGTAGACGTATAGACTCCAATAACTATAAAAGGGGTCGTCAGAACTAAGGTCGAACACGAAGTAGGTCGAGTCGTAAAGAGTACTACATGAGACGTATATTCAATTTATTCGTCCCACTGTTATATGTCGGAACTGTATGAGGAAAAGACTAAATCTTGGTCAGACAACAAGGTACAGGTCAAGATTGACAACAAAGAACTGGACATATGTCTAAAGAACCCTCCGTCCATTCCACCAGACCATAAGGGTAGAGAACTTCTCAAAGGGTGTCAAACAACACTAGGTGTGTCAGTTTCCGAAACCGTATCAGTTATTTCGTCTTCATCTAAAAAAGACCTTGAGAGAACGAAAAAACTACTAGGTCGTCTACAACCGTTAAACTAGAGACCAAGAAGACAGAAAAGATTTAGGTCGAACTTGTAGACCTTCAAGTACCAAGTGTATGACAACTTCGGACCGAACTTCTTAAACTTCGTAATGAAACGATCGTACACTCTCCTCATGTTAACACGCCATCAAACTCGTAAGAAACCGTAACGGAAAGAAACCCCAACCTTACTTTTGACTGGAAAAGGTCAGGACACCGGTGACGATTGAAAAGGTTTAAACGTCCGTATAACTCACGTCGTGAAATTGTCGTAATAGTAAATCCTAAACTTTATCGAGTAGACCTTAAGGTAGTGAAGGTGATCGAAACAAGTATTACTACCAAGGATTCCGGGAGAACTGAAGTGTAAGGTCCCACAGACCGACATCCACTCACTAGTGTGGTAGCACTAATAGACCCAACACTCTAGAAAAAACATGTCTAGAAGACACATAAGAACAATGGAGAAGAATTATAGAGGACGAAGACAATCCAGGTATGGTAAAGACAGGAAATAACACGGGTAGAAATGTACTTTTCAAGGGAACCATAGAGATTAAAAGAACTGCTCTAGAGATTAGAAAGGGTAAGTCAACAAAAGGACATAAAGAAACGTAACTAGTGACGTTCCGAAAGAATAGAGAGGAACGATAAGAAACCTTGAGACGTTAGTTTACCTACATAGAAAGGAAAAGAGGAAACGGAAAATGAAGAGAATCCTGTTTCCAAAAAAAAAAAAAAGACAGATGAAAAATCCCCTAAGATTCGTACCCCTCCTTGTCTTTATTCGGTTTCATAAACAATCTAAAATAAAAGAACCCAAAGTTTTAGTAACACCTGTCACTGACGTCGGTACTTTAATTTTCTACGAGGAACCTTTCTTTCGATACTGTTTGGATCTGTGGTATAATTTTTCGTTTCTGTATTGAAACGACTGTTTCAAGGTATATCAGTTTCGATACCAAAAAGGTCACCAGTACTTACCTATACTCTCAACCTGGTATTTCTTCCGACTCACGACTTCTTGACTACGAAAGTTTAACATCATGACCTCTTCTGAGAACTCTCAGGGAACCTGACGTTCCTCTTATTTGATCAGTTAGGATTTCTTTACTTGGAACTTATAAATAACCTTCCAGACTACGACTTCTACTTCGAGGTTAGGAAACCGGTCGACTACGTTTCTCTGTTGAGTAACCTTTTCTGTGACTACGACCCTTTCTAGCTTCCGTTCTCTTCCTCTTCCGTCGTCTCCTACTCTACCCATCTATCGTAGTGACTGGGTTACCTGTACTCAAATTCGTTTGAGGTCCTCTATCACTACCTGTTCCTGTGGACCTTACGACGTCAGGTACCCCAGAGTTTCTCAACCTTTGTTGAATCGCTGACTTATTGTTTAAACAATGTTTACTCTTTACAGTAAAATAAATCATACATAATTATCCAAAGACCTCGACTTACTTTTCCTCAGGTACAGATAGGAGTGGAATTTCATTCCTCCGAATTTTGAACACCGACCCAGAATAAAAGGTCATTCTGGGGTCTTAGAATTATCAGTTGGTTTAGTCTCTCATCCCCATCCCTACAACCCGTCGGAGAGGGATGCCATTCCTAACTGGGAACCATCGGAAAAGGTCCGTTCAAGATTCTTAGGTATGACCCGTTACGGGTAACCAACTTGTCATACGTGAGACAAGACGGGTCCGTTCCCATGTTGTAAGACCTTGAGT
Source organism: Capra ibex (assembly GCA_006410555.1). NCBI lineage: Eukaryota > Metazoa > Chordata > Mammalia > Artiodactyla > Bovidae > Capra > Capra ibex. The sequence continues at coordinate 42,071,209 of SJYO01050415.1, forward strand.
TCCCCTGGACGTCCCCATGCTCTTGATGGTGTGTTGTCCAGTCTCTCATTGGCAAGTGGTCCGTGGTTGAGGAACTAGGAACGTCACAGAAGCATCTACTAGACAACACCAACCTCAGAGAAAGGGGTGTCGTTGAGGTCATCATCGGAGACCTAAGCCCCCCTGAACTCGACCATGTTCAGGTACTCTGCAAATTTGACAAGGTAGGTGCGTCGTGACAGAGAGCGTATAGCGAAGACGTTGTAGGCGTCTTGTACCATGTTCCGGTGTTTACAGACGGTAACCCCCTCGAGAAGGAACAGAAATCTCTGTCCGACACGGAAGAAAAGGTCGACCCCGTCGAACTCCCGGGATGGAAGTGGGAAGTCTCGGGACTCTAGCAAGACTTTGTAGTCACGGTCTCAAACAAAAGGGTGTCTTCGTACCCGTGGACACTTTTATAGAGAACACCGTCCTACTTTCACAACGTAAGGGTAGAGAACCTCTTGTACCCTATTGACGACACGGGCACGTGAGGACATTCCGAGAGGATTTTCTTCGGTTCAATCTCGGAAACCTAGAACTTCGGACATCCAGTAACTACCATTGCGACTACATCCCCACCCGGCCCTGAAACGAAACACTTTACACCCCTCGAGTGAAGAAGAGGGGTTCCGAGCCTACAGGTTCCTGAGAAATAGGTATCTCCCTATCTTCCGACATCCTTGTAGGAAAGACCAAACTATTTCCACGAAATGGAAGAACTGTCGTCACCTACTGACGACAAGGACGGGGAAGGATATTCTGAGTCGATTCCCTACGGTCGACTCTAGGACACACCAGACTCAGGAGAATCATCGACTGTCATTGTGACCGAGTACCTATCCCTTACCGAGAGGGGTTGAGAGGTAAAGAAAGGAAGACTAACCTCCCTAGCGAAAATACATATGACCCGAGTTTCGTAGAAATATCGTAGCACTATATAGAGACACTGGAGGGACATCCAAGACGACCTCCGCAAATCGGTGTCGAAATTCTGACATGTCTACACAAACAAAGTTTATAGGGAAACTTCACTCCACGAACTCCTCAACCGAGTCAGATACCTTTGACAGGGAACTTTCAACAAGAGGACGAAGGTCAGAATGATTCTGTAATGATTAGGTCAGGAGTAGACCCCTTAGTTCGGAAAATCGACCGTATCTCCATTCCCTACCCAAGTCCCGACACCAACCCCGTCCCCGTCCCCGGACCGGGAGTCAGAACGGGAAAACTCTTAGGACTCTGAAATTCTTGGTGAAGGTCCACAGTAGAAACCCGGACTCAAATCCAAAGACACTAAGAGACTATTAAAGTTCATTCACTCTGAAACCGAACACCTCCGGAAAACCCCAGACACAGAGGTAAGGGTACTGAACATTTTTGTACGGGGACGGAAAGAGGTTCTCGTGTAGGAGAACAGAAGGGGTACTACAACAGTGCCCCATACGAAATTCTTCAACTGAAAGGACAGGAAGGTTTAGCTTTACTACGGGATTGTGAAAGTCCTGGTAAGGGAAAAGAAAAGGGTCCCGATGTCCTTTACCACAAAGCTCCCCCGAGAAGTATTAACAACCGGTGTATCAGAATAGGGATTGACACCCTGAATGGACAGGTATTTCGTTAGACAGAGAAAATCCTCGGTAAAGAAGAAATCGACACAGAAGGGAAAAGAGTCGTTCTTGGAGTGAATGACAGCGACCGAAGCTATTCAAGTGAGGAAGGAAACCCTCGAGACAAAAGGTATGAGAGACGAAATGACCCTCGTAACGGAGACATTCAGAAGAACCGACAAGGAAGAGAAATGAGTATGAGAGGAGTAGGAAGACAGAACGGAAGAAAAGGAGGAGAAAAAAGAGACAGAAGAGGTAAAAAAGAAGAAAGAGGAGAAAGAGTGAGTCTACTGAGAAGAGTGCGTCTCGGAAGAGAAAGAGTGAGTCTGAGAAGAGGAGGAGTGAGTCCGGGAGGAGAAGAAGTGAGTCCGGGAGGAGAAGGAGAAGTGAGTCTGAGAGGAGGAGTGAGTCCGGGAGAAGGAGAAGTGAGTCTGAGAGGAGGAGTGAAACCGAGAAGAGGAGGAGTGACTCCAGGAGGAGGAGGAGGAGGAGGTACACACCCAGGGGTGGAAGGAGGAACGACTTCTCGAGGTAGAGAAGGAGTACACCCGGGAGAAAATGGAAGAATACGTCGAAGAGAAAGAGGACTCAGTCAAAGAAAAGGAAAAAGGAATAAACCCAACTTGAGAAAAAGAATACGAAGGGTCGGTTCGAGAGAAGGTTAAGGAGAAGTGAGTCCGAATGAAAGAAAAGGAAGAAGAAGTAGTCCATAAAGGGAAAGAGAAAGAACCCGTCTTAGAGGAGGAGGAGGAGGAGAGGAAGTTACTCGGAGAGGAGTAGATAGGAGAAGAATCAACCTCGAGGGTGAAGGAAGAGATAGTTTGAGAGACTATTCGGAAGCTTATCATACAGAGACTATAAGAGATTATTGGTGAAATGGACCCAGAAAAGACCAAAGAAGAGGAACTAATAGAAATCTTCGAAGAAGTCGACGAAAAGAGGATTGTCTAAAACGACGACTCGGAGGAAGTTGTATGACAGATGGACCCAAAATAGATTATCATATAAAAGGACCTGGAAGAGATTATTGGAAACCAGAAGGAGGTTCGGGAGAAGTAGTCAGTCATAAGAGAGAAGTCATCGATCAGACAACAGAAGATCAAAAGAGAGAAAGACTTGGTCGACGAAGAGAAGAGACCAATAAAGGAGACCAAGAAATCTTTTAAGGGTGGAGACCGGTAGTCAAAGTGAGTAAGGGTATCTTTTGTTAACTAGAAGGAGTCCATAAGGACAAAGAAAGTTACCGTGAAATAAGTAAAGAGATTAATAAAATCGGTCCTAGGCGTAGTCCACTGAGAGAAAGAAGGAATATAGAAAAAGAGACCTTGATCAGAGAGAAGGAAGTCTTGATTAGGGGTGGGGGTATAGGTCAAAGGAGTAAGGGACATATGAGAGGAGAACCTAAGAAAAGAAAAGAAGGAATCGTTGTGGGTAGAGGAACCGGGATTGCAGTATCCGGTCAAAGGGGAGAAGAAGTTATCAAAGAAAGAGAAGAACTCAACGAAAAAGGAAAGAGAATCAATGTGGTTAAGGAAGGGACCGACAACGGGAAAGAAAGAACCGTTATACGGAGAGAAGGAACGGGTATTATGACAGAAGGACTCAGTCAGAAAAGAGATTTCGGGAACGGACAGAAACGACCCTGAAAAACAGGTAAAGTGGCCGAACAAAGAAGAGAAGAGGCCTGTTAAAGAGAAAAGAGGTCCGGGTAACAAAAGAAGCGAGTGAGAGAAAGACTGGGGTATAAGAGAGAAAGACCCGGACAAAGAGGAGACCATCCCGATCAAAAGAAAACACCCGGGTAACAAAAAAAAGGAACGACTAAAATAGGAGAAAAAGGTACTGGGTAAAGAGAAGAAACCCCCTGTGAAAGAGTTAAAAGAGAGATGAAAAGAGAAAACTCTGGTCAAAGTAAAAAAGAGACTGATCAACCCAAAAAAGGAGTCGACGAAGGAGATGAAACCCTCAGTTAAAAAGGAAAAAGACTAGGACAGAGAAAGGAAGGACCCGGACAAAGAGAAGAAAGTCACTGTCAAAGAGGTAAAGGGATCGGAGAGGGAAGAGAGGATCTAGGTGCAAAAAGGGACTCTAGACAACAGAGAAAAAGAATCAATAAAGGAGGTGAAAGACCCAGGGAGGGAGGAAAAGGGTTCGAAACGAACGGAAAAAGACCTAGACAAATTGAAGAACAACACTGTCAAAAAGGAAAAGAGGTTTGTAAAGGAGGAGAAAAACCGAATCAAAGACAGAAAAGGACCGATTAACGAACAGGAACCGTAGAAGGAGGAAAAGGAATCGGACGGAGAGGACCAGATGAAAGAGGCCAAAGAGTTGAACGAAAAGGAAAAGAACCTAAACAAAGAAAAATGCCCGGAGAAAGAAGAGATAGTACTTACTAAAGAAGAAAAGAGCCTAGTTAAAGTAGAGAACGAAATGGTTCGACACAGAAAAATTACAGGTAAAAGGGAGAAAGGGTCTGTCAGAAAGGAGAAGAAATCTGTTTACAAGGAGAAGGACCCGGTTAAAAAGGGAAAGGGTACGGAGAAGGAGTAGTACAAAGAGGCAAAGGGGGCAAACAAAGAAATAAAACGCTATCGAAAAGTAGTAAAAAAGTTAAACAAAGAGATCCAAGACCTAATAAAGGAGGAAGACCCAGTCGCGGAGGAGAAGGAGTGGGTCGAGGAGATCAAGGAGTAACTCCAGGGGGTCACGGAGTTAATCGAAGAGGTCAAGGAGTGGGTCGTGGAGGTTAAGGAAAGAGTCGAGAAGTAGAAGGAGTGAGTTGAGGAGGAGAAGGAGTAAGTCGAGGAGGAGAAGGAGGTAGTCGAGGAGGAGAAGGAGGTAGTCGAGGAGAAGGAGGTAGTCGAGGAGAAGGAGGTAGTCGAGGAGAAGGAGGTAGTCGAGGAGGAGAAGGAGGTAGTCGAGGAGGAGAAGGAGGTAGTCGAGGAGGAGAAGGAGGTAGTCGAGGAGGAGAAGTACCTCGTTGAAGGAGAGGAGGGTCCGTCCGTTGGGAAGAAGGACCCGGACGGATGGAAGAAACACCAGGTCGCATTGGAAGAGGTTCATGGTACAGGAAACAGGGGCCCACTGGAAAGGGGAGAGGGTCAAGTGGGAGAAAGGAAAAGGATCATTAAGGAGAAGAAAGGGTCAAGGGAAGAAAAGAGGAACCTGATTGAAGACGAGACGGAACCAATTGAAGAAAACACTCTACCCACTATAAAGAAGGAGGAGTCGAGAAAAAAGAAAAACTTCCTAGCTAAAGAACAGGAACCAGTCAAAGAGAAAAGAGACGTAATTAAAGTTTAGGACGAATGAGTCAAAAGAACGAAGGGGTTAATAAAAGGGAAAAACGTATCGATCATAGAAATGAAAAACCTTAGAGTAAAACAGACTATGAACCACTAGTAGATTCATTCGTTGAAAGAAAAAGAACTGAAATCTTCTGTGGAACGGAAAGAAATTGTAAAAAAATCGAGAAACAAGAACAAGAGGCTCAGGATGACAGAGAAGAAGGAACTGTTGGAGACATTGGTGAAGACAATGTTGTCCACAAAGAAGGTAGAGGTACAGTAGGTCAAGACTATTCAGGAAATTTTCTCCTGTTTAGAGGACCTTCTCTAGGGTCGACCCGAGAACCCCTCGTTCCTAACGGACTCGGGTCAAGTGGTTGAGAACTGAGTCTAGGGAATTGTAAGGACCTAACCTTGAACGATAGGAACTCCAGTGTTCTAACGTTTACAGTAGGGCGGTTCTAGACCAAAGACTAAACCAGCACGCCGGTCCCTAGGGTCTGTTTGGTGCTGGTAGGAAAGATTTATGGAAACAACGTAGAAGAAGAACGAGTCGTTGGACATATTGAAGAAAGAACCCGAGAAAACGTCAACAAAGACCTTAAAGGAAGTTAAAAGAGAAGAGAAAGTTGAAGTGTGAATGAAACACTACCCAAAAAAAGTAACGAGAAAGGGTCTCGAAAAAGTCCACAAGAACAGAGACACGGAGTCCCTAGTGAAAAGGTATTAGAGAGTACAGGACAACTAGATATCGGAAGTATTGAGGGTACCGGAGGTGACGGAGAGACCGGAAGTGACGAAAAAACTAGAGGTTCCGAAAACACTCAAGACACTGAAAAAACCGGAGGTTGTGTTGGAGGAAACTAAGTCGTAGGAGAAACCTACACTGACCCGACTCTCATGAATCGCTGTCGAGACCGAGACTCCGTTGTAGGACTTACAGTTAAACTAGACTAAGGAACCGAAGAGAGACAAGTGGAAGTACGAGATTTCAGTGGTTGTGTCCCGAGTTAAGACAGAGAGGGACGAAGGACCTTTAAAAGTACAGGAAAAATTGACGTCTCTATAACCCTCTTTTCATTAACTCTTTTTGTGTCTCCAGGACTCACTCTAGGAGACTGTGTGGATCAAGTTACTTGACGACATTTTCCATTGTTTTTCATGTCTGCTGTTTTCGAAATACCGGGTCTTCACGGACGAGAAAATAGGGTTAAAGGTATAGGGATTTCTTTATTCTGAACCATAAACAACACCCTTCTGGGGGGCTTCTTCCTTTACCGTCGAGTGAGGTCATAAGAACGAACCCTTTAGGGTACCTGTCTCCTCGGACCGTTCGATGTCAGGTATCACAGGGTTTCTCAACCTGTCCTGACTTCACTCAATCCTGTCGTGTCGTGTTTCTTTACTCTGGAACTATAAACAACACCCTTCTAGAGGACCTCTTCCTTTACCGTTGGGTGAGGTCATAAGAACGGACCCTTTAGGGTACCTGTCTTCTGGAACCGTCCGATATCAGGTACCCCAGCGTTTTCTCAGTGTGTGTTGAATCACTGATTTGTTATTTTTGTTTAAACAATACCCCATCTAGAAAGGGTCTTTCCAATGAAAGACACTTTCTCAGGAATGAATTCAGACAGTGGTGACCATAGAAAAATATATTGAACCCGAATAACTGGGACGGAAAACCACGGGATTTCACCCGGGGTTTATATGGGTTATACAATGGGGTATGTATGACTCTAAAAACGAGAAACGACATTGTGCACAGTAAGAAACTAGACCAAACCGCTAGAAACGTCCAAGACTGGTTTAAAACTCACAAACAAGTAGTTCAAGTGCTAGGGAACTATATTGATTTTCGTTTCCTCCAAAGAGGAGAGACACACTGTTCCAGTCCAAGAGTAAATTGGCGACAAGGTGGACTCATTCGTCCATGACCTATGGTGATCCAACTTAAGGGTCGTCGACCAGGTCTCTCTAAAGAGGTTATTTCAGAAGGGATGTTTTCAGTTCCATTTTGTTCCTAATATGGTTCGGTAGTTATTTTGGTTTAATCTCCTTCTCCTCCTCTTCCTTCTTCTCCTTTTCCTCCATCACCGAATTCCTATCACCTTCTCCGTCCCGATTTCATTGGTAGATCCTGTCTCATCAAGTTCCATTTTCTACCTATTTCTCCATTTTTAGATGTTGTCGTTCCTTATCTCATCAGTCTCACTGGGTTCTACGAAGAAATCAACCCACTAAACCCCTGAACTCAGAGCTTCTTAGAATTCCTTTACTCCTTTACTACCTTCTCGTCCGATGAGTTACCTGTCTTTTTCTCCCAAAGTCGATGTTTAACGGTGAACGGTTCCTGTAAACGGTAGACGGAGATGTTCCTAATTCAGTACACGTTTACACCAACAACTGGTAGTTGTGTGGGACTTGACACAAGTCCTCCACCTCTAGTCCTTATTCCGTCAGACGAGACCTTTTTGACCGTCTTATCTAGAAATCTACCAATCTATAAAAGTCCTTGACTAAAATACACGGGTTAAGGAAAAAAAAAAAAACTTGAAAATTAAAAAATAACCCTATATCGGTTAATTGTTACAACACTATCAAAGTCCACTTGTCGTTTCCCTGAGTCAGTATGTATATGAACATAGGTAAGAAGGGGTTTGGGGGATGGTAAGTCTGACGGTGTATTGTAACTCGTCTCAAGGTACACGATATGTTATTCAGGAGCAATCAATAGGTAAAATTTATGTCGTCACACATGTACTGGTAGGGTTTGAGGGATTGATAGAAAAGGTGGACCGTTGACATTCAAGTAAAAGATTCAGACACTCAGAGAAAGACAAAACATTCTAGTAAACATAGTAAAGAAAAATCTAAGGTGTATATTCCCTACAGTATACTATAAAGAGGAAGAGACAGACTAAATGAAGTAAGTCATACTGTGAGCGATCCAGGTAGTTACAACGACGTCTACCGTAATAAAGTAAGAAAAATTACATACTCGGGTTAAGAACGTAGAGGAGTATAGATCTTTTCGTGGTCTAAGGAAGTACCACTGTAAACGAGGAACACTGATCGTCTTTGGAAGACGTTTTTATCCGTGAACTAACATACTTGAGGGGGAAGTGGCTTTAGTGTATATATAACTGGAGGGGGACGTGTGGTGGGGGGGGGGTAGAGAAACCTCGTAAAAGAGTCTTTATAGACTTTACGCCAGTATCGGACTCGATACTAGGAGTAAAACGGGTTTATTTTGAATTGAGGACTGAGAGTACAACACGAAAAAAAAAAAAAAAAATTCAGTCATTCCCTATCTGTCACACACCCCCCTTTCGTTTCTCTTTGTTTCTTGTGTCCGTCTCCTTTTCTTGTCTTTTTCAACACCCTTTTCCTTTTCTTCGCAGTCTAAAACTTCCAATCCTCGGCCTTCCTTGTCTTCCCCTATTCCAATGACTGAATGACGTAAAGGACCTCTCACAGAGCAGAGAAGTCATCTCGATAGTCGTACGAGAATCAAACCTAAGGACACTGAGAATGGTATTCCATATTCCGGAATCGGGCGTGTAAAAATAGTGACAGGTAGTTAGGGTGTCGGTCCCCTTAGCGTTTCTCTGCCGAGTACTTCGGATCGAAGAGGTCAGGGAGGGTCCGACAGAGGGCCTGGAGACCTAACCTTACTCAACACAGAAGGTACTCCGCTGTTCGTCAAAGTCTTACGGTGGAACCTCTATGAACTACCCTCCGTTTTTAGACACGGTCCTATGACTATATGCAGAACATAACGAGATATCTTGTCATTTGACACTCCAACTCCTACCAGAGTTAATATCATAACTATTCAGGAAGTAGGTCAAAAGAAGGGTAGGTTAAAACTGACCGGTTCAAATGTTCTTATAGTTTCTTTCAAACAAAAGGGTCGCACCCAAAAGCCAGACCAAAGGAGAAACTCTAAAAGACAAAAGAACTTCAGTGTCCACTGTCACGGACTGAAGACGAGTCAGGTCAGTACAGGGTCAGGAATAGAACCATCCTACTCACCTCTAGTGTCACGTTCTTCTGCCCCCATGGAAGTCCGGTTTCTGCCCGTGCCTAGTGACTCAACCCCTACATCGGTAGACCTCCTTTCCCGGTTCCGGCGGGAACTGGTTTCTTTGTGGCATTATAGACCATTCCAAAGTTGGGTAGGGTCGGTCGGTCAGCGTTGACTCCTCCTTGGTGCTTACCCCCTGCTAGTGCGAACCCTCATTCTTATCCTTTTAGTTATATGAATAGAAGGTTTTTTACGTTACACCCAGGGAGGACGTAGTGTCTCCTGAATCCGGAGAGAAGGAGGTGTTGTACCCCGTGTCATACCAGTTTCCGTTAGTAGGCGAACAATTGTTCCCGGAGATCGGGGGCATTAAGGACGTTGGGAACTGGTTTCATCTGTTTAAACCCATGTTTATGAAAAAGCTTACTTTTCTTCTTCGATCCGTCCTTCCCAAATCCCCGAAGAACATACAGTAGACGTAACAAGTCCTCTCATTCCACTTAGTCGACCCGACCTCCCTCGTCAAAATTCGTCCTATGGTCCATTTCTGAGACCAACTTTCAGTTTTCGTCCAGTGGGGCCAGTAACCGTTTCGTCTCACCCGGTTTTACATTGCGTCTCAGGTTGAGTCAATACTCAAAGGGTACCTTCAGGGTCTAGGCCTGATTCGGCGGTCACAGGGGACACTGTTTTTCAAAGTCCCTTTCCGTCTGTAGTTTACTTCACTACCGTGTGGCCACGTCCGTAAGACAGAGAAATTTCAGTCTAGAGACGAAACTAGGACCTCTACAGTCCTTCAGGACTATTGAGGTCTCTACGGTCACCACCAAGAGTCACTACCGTGGGTGTCTTGGACCGTTCTCATAGTGCACAAAATCCCCGGTTTGTGTCTATTAAAACGACTGTCCGACGTCCTGATGGGACAAGGGGACGTCGTGTCGAAGACACTCCATATGTTATAATAGGTACGGTATCCTTGTCTGGTTCCTCATGAGGACCCCTGGGAGGTCCCATCTGTTACGGTCCTGACGGGGTCTCACTTCTTAGAAACGATGAGCCCGTGTTGACATCACCCTCTCCTAAGAGTGTCACGGCGACAGTACGGGTGACTTGTAGTCAGGATGTTCCGGGAATGGGTTTACCATCACGGGTATCCGGTCCGTAGACTGAGATAGGGGTCCCAAATGACTTCCTGTGTATTCTATGAACCGACACGTTCCTCTCGCACAACGCAGTTTGTGGTCGTGGAGACTTGGTAGACAACGGTGTTTCTCGAGGAGAGACACACTCAGTATCCGGGTTCGGTGTCGGAATAGGTACTATTCATCTCCGGTCCACTATTGGTCCTCCAGAGGGCAATGACCTCTGTTCTTCGCGTTGTCTGGCAGGAATCACCGTGTATCCTAGGCTCAGGTTAATACCGGTGTCGTCTGGGCGGCGTGGAGGACCCCTCGTCTTGGTGTCTGTAACTTCTCCGATATTTTCATCGGGTCCACTATGTTACTCTTTAACACCAATCAGACCGTCTTTTTCCACGATAATAGTTACTTGACGTCAGAGACGTACAAGAACAGTTACAGGTCGACGGCGTCGTTCAAGGGTTTCCGTTCCAAGGTAAGGAAGTGATGTGGAAGTGGTGGGCGACAATCATTCCATATCCAGAGACTGGCCGAAACCTATGTATAGTGACTACTCCTTACTCGGACCTTCGACACCTCCTTCAAAGGAGACAGATCTGGGGTTCGTACCTAAAGAGGTAGGAACAAAGGTTGTATCTTCATCGGGACTCTATTTGTTCACTTCCTCGTCCACTACCACCTCGGTGACAACTATCCTCACTTGAAGAAGTGGAGAAGGTCGACCGGGACTGGAACCACCCACTTCTGAGAGTCGAATAAGAGTGTTACTCGGTGGTCCTTCGGGCCCCCCGGTAAGTCCCTTTTCGGGACTTGTTCGAGTGGTGGTCCGTATCCATGTCAAACCCGGTAAACGTCCGGGGACGGTAAACCGTTCTATTAGGTCCACTGGTGTCGGGGGTCCCATGGTCTCTCTTCGTAGAGTCAAAGACTCAGTATCGACTCCGTCGACTACCTCTTTGCTGTCCCCTGGTATGGGTCTCTATACTTGGGAACTACCACTAGGGGTTTCTCGGCGTTCGTGTACAGTAGTGTCATTCGTTAATTGTACACTATCCCTCGATACACCTGGTAACGAACCTACCCACCTTGGACTCGGTAGTGTACCTTGAAGTAGAAAAAATAGTGAGGAAGGTAAAGACGTCGAAAGAAGACATAGGTATCATGACGGATCTTATCCTACTCTCTATTTTCGGAGTGGTACCTCCTTCCGATGAGGGGTTACACTTCCTATTTACCTAGAGGGACCACCCGGTCACCGATTCCGAACACGAGGGTTACGTCTCCCGGGCTTAAACTAGGGACCAGTGCCTTGGTCTAGGGTGTACGGGGTCGTTTCTAGTTTCTAATGTACGACGTCGATTCTGGACCGTGTCGACTTATTTATTTTTAAAATTTACTCCCCATCTTTTTTCAACTTACAAATCTAGGGAAAAGGGAGAACACCCAGATTCTTTTCTGACTTATCGAACTGAAACGCTCAAAGGACAACGATCCTCAGTCCACACACTATCTTCGCGATAAGAATTCCGAGAAAGGAACCGGAAATCGGATGAAATACCTCTTACACTTAAGACAGTTGGACTACTGATCTCTCCTTCTGCCTAGTGACGTAGGTCCAGTCTAACCATATACCTCTACCCATAATGTTACTCGATCGAATCTTAGTGGGAGTCGTAGGACTCTACTCCCGTCAAATTCATACTACGTACATTTCACCTAATCCTTGCTCCATCCCCTGGAAGGGACCACCAGGTCTCTAATTCTTAAACGGACGGTTACATCCCCTGTACCCAAGTAAGGTACCGGACCCTGATAAGTGTACGGCACCCCGTCGATTCGGACACACGGTGTTTATAACTCAGACACGATATCTCGGGTGTTCGGTGTTGATCATCCGGATACGTCACACTGACGACTTTGCACGCACGTGATCTCACGTACGAGGTACTGTTTTCTTCGGTGAAGTCACTCTTTCGGTGAGTGACGTTGACCTCTCATCGGGGGTAAGTAGTGTTGACCTCTCTCCGACTCGGGTCGTTGTTTCTGGGTCACGTCGGTTTATTTATTTATGTTAAAAAAAAAATTTACTCTCCCTTTTCGTACTCCAGTGAAATGGACGTAAACGAAACTTATGTCAAGGTGGGTCAAATTCCTTTGTTTTATCAACAGTAGTTACCTCATCTTCGTCTACTTTCCAAACGAGAGTCCTACCACTCTGAGAACCGTATCTTAGAGTCAGGTCAGTGAGTCGTATAAGTGTAGTGGGAGACAGAAAAGTGGTTGGACTCTCTGTCCTCACTGGACTCGATTCTCCGAACTTAGGGGTGTATGAGTAAGTAAATTACTTATAACTCCCTAATCACCATTAGACAAGAAAGCGATTGGTTGTAAATAAGTGGGATGAAGATCTTTCGTGTTGACCCCCTCGATAGGAGAGGAGGGAGTGGGAGTCTTACGTAGGATTAAGTAGTGTCATAGACGGTCGGAAGAAGTGGTTTCAAGACACTCTCTTCCATTCGGGGTTGTGGGGTTGTATAGATAAGATATATTATCCATAATTAAGAAGGGATACGTAGTCTTTACGATGATCAATACATGGTAGGAATTCTCTTGACTCTTTTATCGGGGAGTTTAGTAACAGACACAGGATACCCAGTCTCCTCCATGGTGGAAACTCTTTCCGACCACCATACAAACACTGTCTGTGACCCCGATACTACGATTCTCTTTCTCAATACCCGATTCGAGAATTTTCTACTCTCAGGTCACCTTGTCCACGATTCGTTTGTTGATTGTGTTCTGATATACAAACATACATGCATACGAGTCAAGGAGTCAACACAGGATGAGTAACGTTGGGGTACCTGACATCGGACGGGCCGAGGAGACAGGTACCCTAAAAGGACCGTTCTTATGACTTCACCCCACAGTAAAGGAGGAGGTCCCCTAGAAGGGTTGGGTCCCTAGCTTGGGTACAGAAGGAACAGAGGACGTAACTGTCCGTCTAAGAAATGATGACTCGGAAGATTGTTGACTGATATGTTTTGTTTTAGAAGTTTTCTTTATGTTAGGATATACTCTTACTATTTCCTTGAGTTGGAACCATTTATAGAGAAGGACAGTGTCAACCTGGTTTTGAAAATTCAAGGGCGGACGTGGGTTTCCTGGTGAGGACAGTGTTAGTGTCTGTACTATACATCGGAGACCCTTTGAGTACGAAGTGTGTGCACCTTACGGGTGGTACACACTGTTGATCTGGGAACACCGTACGTGGAGGAAGTGATAAGAGTACCCGTAGGTACCTTTTGTACAACAACTGTTGTGTCTCAATCGACACGAAGTCGAGGTTATAAGACTTAAGACTGGGTCACCTCACACACACACACACGTGTACACGTGTGTGTGAAGTGTGTGTACGTAGAGAGTTCTCTTCAAACAAAGAAAAGTTGTACAATGATCATGTTATGTGTGATGGAAGATCACTGATATCGTAGAAGGATCCTATATATAGGAATAAATATATTCCTATAGGAATATTGTTCGTATACACTTGAGGAGTAAGACTGATTGGTTTCGACTCCGAGTTATTGAAATGAAACCTTCAGGGAGAATCGTCTGTGAGTACGATATGGACGGAGAACTTGTTAGCAGGTACTTAAATTGAGAGGTTCAGAGAGACATAATCTTACACCTGATACTGGTGGATCCGACCGTTCACTTTATGAGTTCAAGTCAAGTCAAGTCGAGTCGGTGAGTCAGTACAGGTTGAGACGCTGGAGTACCTGACGTCGTGCGGTCCGGAGGGACAGGTAGTGGTTGAGGACCTCGAACGAGTTCGTGTACCGGTAACTCAACCACTACGGTAGATTGGTAGAGTAGGAGACAGCAGGGGAAGAGGGGGACGGAAGTTAGAAAGGGTCGACGACGACGACGATTCAGTGTAGTCAGTACAGGCTGAGACACGCTGGGGTATCTACCGTCGGGTGGTCCGAGGACAGGGACTCTAAGAGGTCTGTTCTTATGACCTCACCCAACGGTAAAGGAAGAGGTCACGTACTTTCACTTTTCACTTCAACGAGTCAGCACAGACTGAGAAACTCTGGGGTACCTGACATCGGATGGTCCGAGGAGGTAGATACCCTAAAGGGTCCGTTCTTATAACCTCATCCCACGGTAACGGAAGAGACAGAAAGGGTCGTAGTCCCAGAAAAGATCACTCAATCTAGAAGTGTAGTCCACCGGTTTCATAACCTCAAAGTCGAAGTCGTAGTCAGGAAGGTTACTTATAAGTCCTGACTAAAGGAAATCCTAACTGACCAACCTAGAGGAACGTCAGGTTCCCTGAGAGTTCTCAGAAACAGTTGTGGTGTCAAGTTTTCGTAGTCAAGAAGTGACAAATCGAAAGAAATACCAGGTTAAGAATGTAGGTATGTACTGATGACCTTTTTGGTATCGAAACTGATCTACCTGAAAAGAACCGTTTCATTACAGAGACGAAAAATTATACGACAGATCCAACCAGTGTCGAAAAGAAAGTTCCTCGTTCGTAGAAAATTAAAGTACTAACGTGAGTGGTAGACGTCACTAAAATCTCGGGTTCTTTTCTTTCAGAGAGTGACAAAGGTGACAAAGGGGTAGATAAACGGTACTTCACTACCCTGGTCTACGGTCCTAGAATCAAAAGACTTACAACTCAAAATTCGGTCGAAAAAGTGAGACGAGAAAGTGAAAGAAGTTCTGCAAGAAATCACGGAGAAGTGAAAGACGGTATTCCCACCACATTAGACCCACCACATTAGACGTATAGACTCCAATAACTATAAAGAGGACCGTCAGCACTAAGGTCGAACACGAAGTAGGTTGGGTCGTAAAGAGTACTACATGAGACGTATATTCAATTTATTCGTCCCACTGTCATATGTCGGAACTGCATGAGGAAAGGGTTAAATCTTGGTCAGACAACACGGTACAGGTCAAGATTGACAACAAAGAACTGACGTATGTCTAAAGAGTCCTCCATCCCTTTCGCCAGACCATAAGGGTAGAGAACTTCTTAAAGGGTGTCAAACAACACTAGGTGTGTCAGTTTCCGAAATCGTATCAGTTATTTCGTCTTTATCTATAAAAAGACCTTGAGAGAACGAAAAAGATATTAGGTCGACTACAACCGTTAAACTAGAGACCAAGGAGACGGAAAAGATTTAGGTCGAACTTGTAGACCTTAAAAAGTCAAGTACATGACAACTTCGGACCGAATCTCTTAAAACTCGTAATTAAACGATCACACACTTTACTCACGTTAACACGCCATCAAACTTGTAAGAAACCGTAACGGAAAGAAACCCCAACCTTACTTTTGACTGGAAAAGGTCAGGACACCGGTGACGACTCAAAAGGTTTAAACGACCGTATGACTCACGTCGTGAAATTGTCGTCGTAGAAAATCCTAAACTTTCTCGAGTCGGCCTTAAGGTAGTACAGGTGATCGAAACAAGTATTACTACCAAGGATTCCGGGAGAACTGAAGTGTAAGGTCCTACAGACCGAGATCCACTCACTAGTGTGGTAGTACCAATAGACCCAGTAATTCTAGAAAAAAAAAAAAAAAAACATATCAAGAAGACATATAAGAACGGTGGAGAAGAATTATAGAAGACGAAGACAATCCAGGTATGACAAGGACAGGAAATAACACGGGTTTAAACGTACTTTATAAGGGAACCATAGAGATTAAAAGAACTTCTCTAGAGATCAGAAAGGGTAAGATAACAAAAGGAGATAAAGAAACGTGACTAGCGACTCCTTCAGAACGAATGGAGAGGAACGATAAGAAACCTTGAGACGTAAGTCTACCCATAGAAAGGAAAAGAGAAACGGAAATCGAAGAGAAGAAAAGAGTCGATAAAAATTCCGGAGGAGTCTGTTGGTAAAACGGAAAAACGTAAAGAAAAAGAACCCCTACCATGTCACAGTGCTTGGAGACAGGTATCAAGAAGTCCGTGAGATAGTCTAGATTAGGGAATTTAGATAAGGAGTGAAGGTGACATATTAGCATTCCCTAAACTAAATCCAGTACTACTGGACCTACAAGTTTACTGGACTTACTAGTTTACCAAAAGGGATGAAAGAAGTTAAATTCAGACTTAAAACGTTACTCCTCAAGTACAAGACTCGGTGTCAGACGAGGGTCAGAACAAAAACGACTGACATATGTCGAAGAGGTAGAAGCCGACGTTTCTTATATTAGTTAGACTAAAACCATACCGGCAGACTACTTCAGGTACCCATCTAAGTTGAGAACACAACAACCTTCTCCCACAAACGATACTGGTCACGTAAGAGAACCCTCTCGAGACAATCGGAAACGGGACGAAGTAAAATATGAGGTTCATAATTATGAAGAAATGAGTTTTACGGGTAGTACGGACGACGGATGTAGGTGTCTCCGAAACTCTGCCACGACTTCGGTAATAGGTGTTGAGTCTTAGAGATAGGAGGAATTTTAAGGGTGTCAGTCTAGAAACATACAAGAGTCTCTTATGTCTCTCGACCTCTTAAAGTTCGTACTAAGTCCCTGTCGGTGTCTCAACTCTCCTAGTACCACAGACTAGTACTAGAAGACAGAAGTAACTTGGTCTTCGGAGTAAATGTGTGGGAAACGACGACGACGACGACGATTCAGCGAAGTCAGTACAGGCTGAGACACTGGGGTATCTGCCGTCGTGTGGGAAATACGGAATCAATTAGTGGTAAGGAGAGGAGGAAAGGTCTGAAGTACATGTTTATTAAATGAGTGAGTAAGTCGTGACAGTTACGAGTAGATGTCTTCTTGAGATTTTCTTTTCCTATAGAATTCGGGTTCGTCACACAGACATGGACCGTGATGACAATGGATGAGACACAGTTAGGGGTGAGGAACGAGAAGGAGGAGGAAGGTAGAGCTATTTTTAACCTTGAACTAATTCCACTAGTACCTGAGTATTTAAGACCTTTCGCCATGACTGCGACTGTGAGGTTGTGAAGCCGGTGGACCACACTTCCCGACTGAGTGACCTTTTCTGGGACTACGACCCTTTCTAACTCCGTTTTCCTCTTCACCCACTGTCTCCTACTCTACCATTCTATCGTAGTGACTGAGTTACCTGCACTCAAACTCGTTTGGGGTCCTCTATCACTTCCTGTCCCTTCGGGCCACACGATGTGTCAGGTGCCCCGGTGTTTCTCAACCTGTACTGACTCGTGGACTTGTTGTCACTGTTGTCTCATCACGGTACCATGGTTCCGACCGTGTTGGGACACGAGAGACTGGAAGAGAGAAAATGGATGAAAATTAAATTTCGACCTTCACACCGTTGATAGAAATGGGAATACTATGATTCGACTTATGATTTGTCCATTTTTTCCCTCATTTTTCCTTGTACTAAGAAACTGTGGTACATTCTGTTTCTACTGAGGACGAACAAATTAGGTGAATTCCCGTAAAAGACCAAAAGCAAATCAAAAACGTCGTGTACAAGATTAATATTGATTGCAATAGTATAATTAGATCTGACCCTCAACAAATCCCGACACTCTCCCGGGAAGGTTTCACCTAGTGTACAACGAAGACGGTGTCCTACGGGACCGTCCCTGTCTCTTAATCAGCTTCGGGTGGTACGCACATAGAGAGTATATGCAGTGGACAAATAGGAAGTCCTACGGGAAATTCTCCCCAAAGTTCAGGAAGGTGAGTCCTTATTCAGACCCACTACAACTGCAAGAGCACTATAGGGTCGTGAATTTTCTGTAGAACCTAATATCTTAGACACCCTCGTTTTTACTGACTTAATGTTACAGACTACACTCTGACCTTTTATTCCTTTGACTCTCTCTCTTCTCGTTGTCCCTTTGAATCTCTTCCCGTCTTCGTTTTAATCAGGAAATCTTTGTCTTCTTCGAGAATAAAGTCTTTCTATCCCCGGTCCTGAAGGGACCACCATGTCACCTATTCTTAGACGGACGGTCACGTCCCCTGTGCCTAAGGTAGACACGAGGTTCTAAAGTGTTCGATTCCTCGTTGTTTCGGGTACACGATATTGATAACTCGGGTGCGAGGAGTTACTCTTCGACGACGTTAATTTTCGGGCGTGTGACGTTCCTTCTTATCGGGGACGAACGAAGTTGATCACTTTCGGACTCACGTCGCCGCTTCTGGGTCACTTCGTTTTTGTTTTGTTTTGTTTTGTTTATCCCCAGTCTCACTTGATGACTATGAACGTTGTACCTACTTAGGGGTTTTGCAATATTTTGTATATGATAAACTAAGGTAGATAATATACTTTAAGATCTTTCCTTAGTAACTTGGATATCCCTGTCTCTCGTTTACTCACTGATGAACCCCGATTCTTAAACCCCCTAACGGATCCGTCCCCAACCTCTTCCGTTACCGTGGGGTGAGGTCATGAGAACGGACCTTTTAGGGTACCTACCTCCTCGGATCTTCCGACGTCAGGTACCCCAACGACTCCCAGTCTGTGCTGACTCGCTGAAGTTAAAATGAAAAGTGAAAGTACGTAACCTCTTCCTTTACCGTTGGGTGAGGTCACAATACCGGACCTCTTAGGGTCCCTGCCCCCTCGGACCACCCGACTGCAGATACCCCAGCGTGTCTCAGCCTGTGCTGACTTCGCTGAATCGTCGTCGTCGTCGTCGATCGGTCCCCATTTTCCCTTGTAGAACGTCACTACCTTTATAAGATATAGTACTGAAACCATCAACAGTGTACCCATATATTTAAACAGTTTTGAGTGGTTTTGTATGTGAATTTACCCATATGAAATCATGTACGTTTAATATGGATTTATACCAAAGATTTTTTTCTATCCTTACTTCATCCCCAAAAATACTTTAGATGTTATCCTTTTTTACATCGTTTTCGTTCGACAATCCACTCGAATTCACTCAGTCAACATCGTGTCCACTTTGTCGTGTCCTCGGGCCGAAAGGTCGGGAGGACCTTGAGAGAAGTAACCGTACGAGTAAAGAATTCTGTATTAAAACATCTGTGTTGACAGAGAGAGGAGTAGTGTTGACTTCGGAAGTACATACACTTTCAGTGAGTAGACAAGGTGTATCTAAGTGAGTCGCAAGTCATATACGGTCCGAGACACGACTCCCGATGTCTGTTTCGTGACGTGTCCTCACAGATAGACGGACGTACCTCAAATGATGGGTTGTGTCTTCCGTCTGCGACTTGTTCTACGGTCTGACTTTATTCGACTTTCAGAGGATGATGTGTGAGGAATCTCTACGACCCATCTTATTGTTCATCGAGTTAAGGTCCTCGGTCTTTACTTCTTTCCCAATCCCTCTTCCTGTGTCGTTATTCACGTTTGACGAAGACACTACGAGGACTCCTCCACATCAAGAGTCCCGGAGTTTGACTGGGATTACTGACCCCTAATCCCATCATGACCGAACCGATTCTCTCCTCTCTCCTGAACCCGGTACTCTCTCTCCCTGGGTCCCGAAGCGACCACCAGGTCACCAATTCTTAGACGGACGGGATCCATCCCCTGTGTCCAAGTTAGGGACCAAGTCCTTCTAGGGTGTTGATTCGGGTGTTCTACGTTGATGACTTCGGGCACACGGATCCCGGGTACGAGACGTTATTCTCTTCAGTAGTGTTACTCTTCGGACATGCGGAGTTACTTCTCATCGGGGGCAAGTGGTACTAATCTCTTTCGGTCACACGTCGTTGTTTCTGGGTCGTGTCTGTTTTGATTTATCTATTTATTTCTCTTTTCTCTCGATCCCTGGGTCTTGACTCTGAGGAGGTAATGGAGTCTCTCACTATGAAGGTGTCTGTCTCGACCGAATACTGGTCGAAGGACTTTCGAATGTGTGGAAATTTAGAAAAAAGGTACGTACTCAACTCTTACATGTGTGGAGGTATAAGTCCTCTATTGATTTACCCATAGTAGTTCGAGGTTTATTAAGAGACTGTGTAATAGAGGGTTTCTTCTCTTCCTTCCTCTTTATGGTGTCTCGTATGCTTATTAGGAAAGATTTCTTTAATAAATTTTAGACGTGGACTCTCCCATTACTCGATGTCTCCATTGTTTTTAGAGGAAATGTTCCAGAATCGTACGAGATGTCTCCAATAGACTGTAGACGACAAGAGTTTACTTTAAGGGTCTTGTACCTCGGTATAAATTATAATACAATATCCACACATAATTTTTTAGATTCCTTCGGTGGTTTTTGTTTCTTCGTTTATCTGACATACTAAATTCGTCCCCTTTCCCTTATCCTTTATTTTCTTTATATTTAGTTAGGTTATCCCCTTTATATTCTGTTTTGTATTCTTCCTTTTTTCTCCAGTACATTTATCTTTATTCCACTATCTTTGTTTAGATTTATACAATAGTAGTATTATTCATGTCTGGTTTGAGAAATCCATTTTCTGTTTAAAAGTTTGTTTATAACATAGTCAAGTCAAGTCAAGTCAGCAAGTCAGTACAGGTTGATAAACGCTGGGGTACTTAGTGTGTCGTGCGGTCCGGAGGGACAGGTAGTGGTTGAGGGCCTCAAGTGAGTCTGAGTGCAGGTAGCTCAGGCACTACGGTAGGTCGGTAGAGTAGGACCCGGCAGGGGAAGAGGAGGACGGGGGTTAGGGAGGGTCGTAGTCCCAGAAAAGGTTACTCAGTTGAGAAGAGTACTCCACCGGTTTCATGACCTCGAAGTCGAAATCGTAGTAAGGAAGGTTTCTTTAGGGTCCCAACTAGAGGAAGTCTTACCTGACCAACCTAGAGGAACGTCAGGTTCCCTGAGAGTTCTCAGAAGAGGTTGTGGTTCAAGTTTTCGTAGTTAAGAAACCGCGAGTCGGAAGAAGTGTCAGGTTGAGAGTGTAGGTATGTACTGGTGTCCTTTTTGGTATCGGAACTGATCTGCCTGGAATCAGCCGTTTCATTACAGAGACGAAAACTTATATGATAGATCCAACCAGTATTGAAAAGAAGGTTCCTCATTCACAGAAAATTAAAGTACCGACGTCAGTGGTAGACGTCACTAAAACCTCGGGTGTTTTTATTTCAGACCGTCACAAAGATGACAAAGAGGTAGATAAAGGGTACTTCACTACCCTGGTCTACGGTACTAGAAGCAAAAGACTTACAACTCGAAATTCGGTTGAAAAGGTGAGAGGAGAAAGTGCAAGTTCTAAGAAAAATCAAGGAGAAGTGAAAGACGGTATTCCCACCACAGTAGACGTATAGACTCCAATGACTATAAAGAGGGTCGTTAGAACTAAGGTCGAACACAAAGAAGGTCAGGTCGCAAAGAGTACTACATGAGACGTATCTTCAATTTATTCGTCCCACTGTCATATGTCGGAACTACATGAGGAAAAGGATAAACCTTGGTCAGACAGCAAGGTACAGGTCAAGATTGACAACGAAGGACTGGACGTATGTCTATAATTACGTATATATACCTTAGATCTTTTTACCATGACTACTCGGACAAACATTCCCCCGTCAGCTCTGTGTCTGCACCTCTTGTCTGAACGTCTGTGTGACACCCTTCCTCTCCCACCCCACTTACCTCTCTCATCGTACCTTTGGAAATGTAATAGTATACATTTTGTCTAAAGAAAGAAAGAAAGAAAGAAAAAAAAAAACGACATACTGTGTCCCTTGAGTTGGAGTACGAGACACTGTTAGATCTTCCGACCCTATCTCACCTTCCACCCTCCTTCCAAGTTCTCCCCTCCCCTGTATACATATGTACACCGACTAAGTAAAACTATATACCGTCTTTAGTTGTGTTGTACCATTCCGTTGATAGGAGGTTAATTTTTATTTATCAAAAAAAATTTTCTGTTTGAAAGTCTAATATAAAAAAGTTTTTACTTATTGTATATCAACATACGACAATCATTCTTTGTTTAGTTTATAAATTTTTGTATCTTCGAAATTTCATAGTAATAATGGTACCAGAAGATAAGACTTTTAGTAGACTTTTGTTCTTTTTCTTACTTTTCTAGAAACGTTTGAGGTGTAAGTCGTTTTGGTCCTCTACTCATATTAACCTTCTCTTATTCAATGTACATTCCTAACTCTTTTCGTCGACTTTAACCCCCGTTATTACTTTATCCTTGACCTTTGTTCTTTCATACTTTTTTTTTTTTTTCCGAAGGGATCACCAATTCACTTCATCCGTTACCGTTGGGTGAGACCATAAGAACGGACCTCTTAGGGTACCTGCCTCGTCGGACCATCCGACGTCAGGTACCCCAGCGATGCTCGGCCTGTACTGACTCGCTGAAGTGAAAGTGAAAAGTGAAAGTACGTAACCTCTTCCTTTACCGTTGGGTGAGGTCACAAGATCGGACCTCTTAGGGTCCCTACCTCCTCGGACCACCTGACGGCAGATACCCCAGCGTGTCTCAGTCTGTGCTGACTTCGCTGAATCGTCGTCGTCACCAATTCTTAGGCGGACGGTTGTGTCCCTTATTCCCAAGCTGGGGACTAGGACCTTCTAGAGTGTACGGTATCTCGTTGATTCGAGCACGTGACTCGGGTGTACGGGATGTCGGACACGGAACGTTTTCTGTTCGGTGACGTCACTCTTCGGGTGGGTGACGTTGATCTCTCCTCGGGGGAGAGTGGCGTTGATCTTTTTCGGACTCCCTTCTTTTGCTTCTAGGTCCCGTCGGTTTTTATTTATTAGTTAATTAAATTTTTTATTATTATCTTTGATACCTCCTTGTAAACTCGTATTTCTCTCTGTTCGTCTCCGTCTACATTTTTTGTACTCCTTTTAATGTAAAGGGTTTCCACTCCCAGAAGGATGAACATTGATGCCGACGTTTTTTGACCCTGTGTCTCCTTCCTCCCGACGAGTTAGGAAAATATTTCAGTGTAAATACTACCCTCTATTCTTCCCTCGAAATCAAAACCAAAACAAAAACAAACAAAACCGACACGACACCCCCAAAAGGACCACCAAGTCACCATTTTTTAGGTGCACGTTGCGTCCTCTGCATTCTCTGAGCAAACTAGGGTCCCAACCTTTCTAGAGGACCTCCTCCCGTGACGTTGGGTGATTTCATAAGAACGGACCTCTTAGGGTGTCTGTCTCCTCGGGCCACCCGATGTCAGGTACCCAAGAGTTTTTCGGCCTTCATTGACTTCGTTGAATTGTTCGTACGTACGTACACACTGGTCCCTAACTTGTGTCCGGTGTCGTCACCTTCGGACTTTAGAATTGGTGATCTGGTGGTCCGTTGAGGGTTGTTCATTCGAAATTACAATACTTTTGGACGATTGAACCTTGAGATGAGACTGAGGAAGTTGTATGGGTCCTTGGAGAACGTTTCTTGATCAGGCTCTTTTGAGTCTGTTACTACACATTCTTCTTTTCTTACTCATATTATAATTAGGTTTCGATGTTTTACTTGACAAGTATCTAAGAACTCCGTTCTTATGACTTCACCAAACGGTAAGGGAAAAGGTCGCCTGGTGCAAAACAGTCTTAAGAGGTACTGGGCAGGAAGAACCCACCGGGACGTGACGTATCGAATATCGAAGTAACACTAGGTACACTAGTAAAACCAATCGAAAGACATCAACACCAAAAGTAAGACCTCCGACACCCTAACATCATGAACGAAGAGGACAAACTAGAGACTACCTACTCCTATTCTCGAACACGTTCGAAGGATTACCTTCCCTCCGAACGAGGAACCTTCTTTTCGATATTGGTTGGATCTGTCGTATAATTTTTCTCTGTAGTGAAAAGACTGTTTCCAGGTGTATCAGTTTCGATACCAAAAAGGTCATCAGTACATACCTACACTCTCAACCTGGTATTTCATCCGACACACGACTTCTTAACTACGAAAACTTGACACCATAATCTCTTCTGAGTACTTTTAGGGAACCTGTCGTTCCTCTAGTTTGGTCAGTTAGGATTTCTTTTTGTTGGGACTTATAAGTGACCTTCCTGACTACGATCTCCACTTCGAGGTCATGAAACCGATGGACTACGTTTCTCGGTTGAGTGACGTTTTCTGGGACTATGACTCTTTCTAACTCCCGTCTCCTATTCCCCTTCTGTCTCTTACTCCACCAACCTACAGTAGTGGTTGAGTTACCGTCCTGTGATAGTTTTTTTATTTTTCTGTTGGGTGTCTTACCCTCCTTTATAGACGTTCAGTAGATATATCACTCCCATATTATAGATCTTATATATTTCTTGTCAATCTTAACTTATTTTTCTGTTTATTGGGTTTAATTTTTATCCGATTCCTAAACTTTACTGTAAAGGGGTATGTTTTTTACGTTTACCGATTATAGGTGTTCTTTTCTACGAGTTGTAGTATTCAGAAATTTCTTTACGTTTAGTTGTTTTATGGTGGTTTATAGGTGATATTGTCGATATGAAAAATTTTTACCTTTTATTGTCCCCAACCGTTCCTACACCTCTTTAACCTTAGTTTAACAGTTTTGAACCTTCCGGTAGGAACTATCCATTCACTTATTTATTTAACGTTATGGAGATCTGTTACCTTGTAATAAGTCAAGATTTTTCTTCACTCGATAATTCTGTACTCTTCTGTACCTCCTTGTAATTTACGAATAATAATTCACTTCCTTCGGTTAGACTTTTCCACTGTATGACATATTAAGGTTGACATACTGTAAGAACCTTTCCATTTTGTTACCTCTGTTATTTTTCTAAGCAACAGTCCCAACCTACCCTACTTAAATCTCTTCTTATCCGTCTCGTCTCTCTTAAAAAGAAGACCAAAAAACAAAACAAAACCGGTGCTCCGTACACCCTAGAATCGAGGGACTGGTCCCGAATTTGGGTATGGGGAATGTGACCTTCCACTTCAGAATTGGTGACTCGGTGGTCCCTTCAGAGAGTCTCTGCTAAAAATACCGTATTTTTTGTGAGATACTACCCTGAAGGGACCATCAGGTCACCGATTCTGATTCGAGGGTTAAGTGTACCGGGTCCAAACTAGGGACTAGTCCCTTGATGTAGGGTGTACGGTGTTGATTTCTAGGGTGTTGATTCGGGGTCTCGTGGGTTCATTGATTTACTTTCTTTCACTTTTCACTTTAAACGAGTCAGTATAGACTGAGACGCTTAAGACGTCCGATCTTATGACCTTACCCATAGGAAAAGAGAAGGGTGGGGTCCCTAACTTGGGTCCAGAGGGTGTAACACCCGTCTAAGAAATGGTCGACTCGGTGTTCCCTTCGGGTTCTTATGATCTCACACATCGGATAGGGAAGAGGTCACCTAGAAGGACTGGGTCCTTAGTTTGACCCCAGAGGACGTAACGTCCACCTAAGAAATGGTTGACTCGATAGTCTCTTCGGGGTTATTTATTTATAAAAAAATTTTTATACTATAATTTCACTACCTATATATAGTAATACAAGTCAAATCAGCGAGTCAGCACGGGCTGAGAAACGCTGGGGTACCTGACGTCGTGCGGTCCGAAGGGACAGGTAGTGGTTGAGGGTCAAGTCAAGTCAAGTCAGCGAGTCAACACAGGCTGAGAAACGCTGGGGTACTTAGCGTCGTGCGGTCCGGAGGGACAGGTAGTGGTTAAGGGCCTCAAGTGAGTCTCAGCACAGGTAGCTCAGTCACTACGGTAGGTCGGTAGAGTAGGAGACAGTAGGGGAAGAGGAGGACGGGGGTTAGGGAGGGTCGTAGTTTCAGAAGAGGTTACTCTCCTTCGTCTTCTATAATTCTTCTCTACCGTTCTTATGTGTCTTCTTGACATGTTTTTCCTAGAAGTGCTGGGTCTATTAGTGTTACTACACTAGTGAGTAGATCTCGGTCTGTAGGACCTTACACTTCAGTTCACCCGGAATCTTTCGTAGTGATGCTTGTTTCGATCACCTCCACTATCTTAAGGTCAACTCGACAAAGTTTAGGACTTTCTACTACGACACTTTCACGACGTGAGTTAGACGGTCGTTTAAACCTTTTGAGTCGTCACCGGTGTCCTGACCTTTTCCAGTTAAAAGTAAGGTTAGAGTTTCTTTTCGTTACAGTTTCTTAAGAGTTTGATGGCGTGTTAACGTGAGTAGAGTGCACGATCATTTCATTACGAGTTTTAAGAGGTTCGGTCCGAAGTCGTTATGCACTTGGCACTTGAGGGACTACAAGTTCGACCAAAATCTTTTCCGTCTCCTTAGTCTCTAGTTTAACGGTTGTAGACGACCTAGTACCTTTTTCGTTCTCTCAAGGTCTTTTTGTAGATAAAGACGAAATAACTGATACGGTTTCGGAAACTGACACACCTAGTGTTCTTTGACACCTTTTAAAACTTTCTCTACCCTTATGGTCTGGTGGATTGGACGGAGAACTCTTTAGACATACGTCCGGTCCTTCGTTGTCAATCTTGACCTGTACCTTGTTGTCTGACCAAGGTTTATCCTTTTCCTCATGCAGTTCCGACATATAACAGTGGGACGAATAAATTAAAGATATGTCTCATGTAGTACTCTTTGCGACCTGACCTTCTTTGTGTTCGACCTTAGTTCTAACGGCCCTCTTTATAGTTATTGGTTGAGGGTCTCGGACGAGTTTGAGTACAGGTAGTCCAGCCACTACGGTTCATATAAATATATATATGAAAACGGGTTTGGACATTCTACGTGTGGTTCTCACTATTCCGTACCTGAACCTACTAATATGAGATAGTTACATCCAAGTAGGAACTACTTTTTACGTGGTACGACCACTTACTACTATGACTCCCTCTCCATTACGTATACACGTCCGTCCCTTATATACCTTTTAGAGACATAAAAGGAGAGTTAAAACAATATTTTGACTTTCACGAGATTCTTATAAAAATTTTTATAGAAATACTGACTAAACGAAAAACATACTGTCTTTGGTTATGTTGACAATTCGTCAAAAGGAGGTTAATTTTTTTCTAAAATTTTTTAGAAGTGAAATTTTGAACATATCTTCATAAGTGTCATCGTAATAAGTATTATCGGGGTTTCATATTTGTTAGATTTAAAGGTAGTGACCACTTACTTAATTTAAACAAAAAAGTAGGTGTACTTCCTCTCATGACCTTGTACGACGTTTTACCTACTTTGAACTTTTATGACATAATAAGATTTTATAATGTATTGATGTACTTTCGTAGACCTGTGACCTATTATTGTACTTTTTGATTAGTATTACTTAAAGTTCACACTTTAAGACTCGACACCCCAATACTCATAACCGAGATAATAAATATGAAAGGACGTCGAATAGATTAACATTTTTTCCTTAAGGAACCGTCAGGACATCAATCCTGAACCGTAAAAGTGACGGCACCAGACCCAAGTCAGGAACCAGTTCCTTAATTGTAGGGCTTTCGGTACGTGACGAGTCGGTTTTTTCTTTTTTCGATCAAGGTTTTATCAGTTGTTGATGAACAACTGTAAAATGAAATATTGTACATGAAACGATAGGTGACCAATAGGATTCTAGTTTTCGTCAGAGACAGGAGTTCCTTGAATTCACCAATTTTAAGTCACTAACGACATTACCTCGTGCACTTCGACGTACGATACGGTGTCTTCTAAGATCCCCCTTTTGTATCCAAGAGTCGCGTTCTCCTCATACTCCCCCCGACGAGTACGTCTATTACGTAAGGTCCTCCTCTCATACCGTGTCTGTGACTTTCATACTAAACACGGGTTTTGACGTATCCTCAATGATAAAAAAATTAAAAATTTTACATAAAATAACATACCCCCGCCCGCGACGTGACCCAGAAGTAACGGCGTACGTCCGAAAGACCAACGTCGTTCGTCCCCGATGAGAGATCGACACCACACACCCGAAGAGTGACGTCACCGAAGAGGACAACGTCTCGTGCCCGACGTCGCGAGTCCCAGTCATCAACGTCGTACGTCCGAAACAACGAGGTGACGTACACCCTGGAAGGACCTCGTCCCTAGTCTAGACACAGGGGATGTAACCGTCCACCTAAGAATTGGTGACCTGGTGACTTCAGGGTCCTTAAGTTAAAAATGGAACTCATCAACAATCTTTTTATGAAGTTTTGTTAAAATAATTACATAATAGACTAAATCTCGTCACCCTTTCCTTTTAGTTTAATACTCTCGTTATATTCTCTAAATCCCCAATCTTTGATACCCGAAGGAGCTACCACGATCACCATTTCTTGGACGGACGGTCACGTGCTCTACATTCTCTGTTTCCAAGATAGGGACCCAGTCCCTCTAGGGGACCTCCTCTCGTAACGAAGAGGACCTCCGTTGGGTGAGGTCATAAGAACGGTCCTCTTAGGGTACCTGTCTCCTCGGACCGTCCGATGACAGGTATCCCAGCGTTTCTCAACCTGTACTGACTTCCTTGAAACGTACGTACGTGTGTCTTAGATACTAGAACTTTTAATCAGCCACCCCTCTCAGTCCTTTCCTCTTTAGATATTACCAAGGACCCAAAGACTCAACCGACACTTACTTTAAACCACGTAAGTCTACCTGATTTCTTCATTTCTCGTCCATAGCCTCTTTCTAGTCAAACTAAAACCTAAACAACTCTACCAATACCTTATAGATTTACTTCTGTTGACCTATACACCCAGACCTCTAGTCCTTTTTCCAGACTTAACTTTGTTTATACTTTTACTAGTTGGGTATCCCTCTCGACTTCGGTCCGTGGGTCTCCTCACACGGGTGTTCCCTTATACGTCGTTCTCTCCCCTGAACTATTCGTCTATTGACCCCTTCGTGTGACTCTTTCTTGTTGATATCCTTCTATCCTACAAGAGGGTCTTTGGTCTCCTCCTCTCAAAGCACTTCCATCTAGTTGACATTGTCTCTACAGTTCACTCTACTTGATTTCTCACCTAAACCGTTTACGATGACCGTAGAAATTACTCTTGTCATAGTGTCTTCTCACTAAGAATTTCAGTCTAACCTCCCTCGACTCCTCGTTTACTTTTCATTCTCATGTAGAACTCTTTGCGACCCGACCTCCTTCGTGTTCGACCTTAGTTCTAACGGTCCTCTTTATAGTTATTGGAGTCTATACGTCTACTGTGGTGGGACTACCGTCTTTCACTTCTTGATTTCTCGAAGAACTACTTTCACGTTCTCCTCACTTTTTTGACCGAATTTCGAGTTAAGTCTTTTGATTCTAGTACCGTGGACCAGGGTAGTGAAGCACCGTTAATCTACCCCTTTGTCACCTTTGTCACCTTTGTCACCGACTGAAATAAACCCCCCGAGTTTTTAGTGACGTCTACCACTAACGTCGGTACTTTAATTTTCTGCGAACGAGGAACCTTCCTTCAATACTGGTTGGATCTGTCGTATAATTTTTCGTCTCTGTAATGAAACGGTTGTTTCTAGACAGATCAGTTCCGATACCAAAAAGGTCACCAGTACATGCCTACACTCTCAACCTGATATTTCTTTCGACTCGCGACTTCTTAACTACGAAACTTGACACCAAAACCTCTTCTGAGAACTATCAGGGAACCTGACGTTCCTCTAGGTTGGTCAGGTAGAATTTCCTCTAGTCAGGACCCACAAGAAACCTCCCTGACTACAACTTCGACTTTGAGGTTATGAAACCGGTGGACTACGTCTCTCGACTGAGTAAACTTTTCTGGGACTACGACCCTTTCTGACTCCAGTCCTCCACTTCCCCTGTTGTCTCCTACTCTGGCAACCTACTGTAGTGGCTGTACTACCTGTACCCAAACCAGGTACCTGAGGTCCTCAACCACTACCTGTCCCTTCGGACCACAGGACGCCAGGTACCCCAGCGTTTCTCAGCCTGTACTGACTCACTGACTTGACTTGACTTGACTTCTTTGAATTCACGTCGAAAAGTTTTCGAACCTCTACTTCCCCTCTCTCCCTCCTCCCCTCTTTAGCTCTCTCTCTCTCTCTCTCTCTCTTCATCTTCTCATATATCCCAGTTCCTTTCAAAAAAAAAATTGAGATAAAAAGTAATAATTTAAGTTATCTATACTAAGGACAGTTTAACGATATTTTCAGGACTTTATGAAAGAGACTTAAAGACATGAACAACTCCTGACCTCGTTTGTCAAGGACCGACGGTAATGATTCCCCCTGACGGAATCCCTAAGGATGTTAAGGTCCGTAAAGAGAGGGTGGATCGTTGGAGAGAATGATGGAGTGAAGTCAAAGATGGTGGTCCTTTGAAAGTTGGAAGGCTTTGGAACGTATACAGACAGATCCTGTACGTACCCTTCTGGTTTACGGACGCACGAGTCGGTGAGTCAGTGCAGCCTGAGAAACGCTGGGATATCTGACATCGGGTCGACCAAGGAGACAGGTACCCTAAAGGGTCCGTTCTTAAAGGAGGAGGTCCCCTAGAAGGTTTGGGTCTCTACTTTAGACGTAAAGGAAACAACCGTCCACCTAAGGAAATGGTGACCCGGTGAACCCTTCGGGCTTCTGGTTTACTAACCAGGGATTGGACTTGGTTAAACGTCCCGTCCTTATCTCTGGATCTACATCCCTTACCGACACACCTGTACTCCGTTAGGTCCCTACTTAACCCTTCAACCCTGACCACATACATGTGACGGTATATACTTTGTCTGTCAATCACCCTTGAACGACATATCGTGTCCCTCGATCGAGTGACGAGACACCACCACATCTACCTACCCTACCCCGTCCCCCACCCTCCTACTCCCTTCAGGTTTCCCTCCCCTATACACATATATATATATCGACTAAGTGAAGAAACATGTCTCCTTTGATTGTGTTGTAACATCTCTTGATATGGGACAAAAAATTTTTTCCTAACAAAATTTACTCTATTAATTTGTGTCAATTTACCACAACCTCTTCTGCGAACTATCAGGGAACCTGTCGTTCCTCTAGTTTGGTTAGTTGGGATTACCTTTATTTGGGACTTATAAGTAACATTTCTGACTACGACTTCCAGACTATGAAACCGGTCGAATTCTCTTCTCGACTGAGTAACCTTTTCTGGGTTTACGACCGTTTCTAACTCCCGTCTTCTTCTTCCCCCGTTTTCTCCTACTCTACCAACCTACCGTAGTGGCTGAGTTACCTGTACTCAAACTCGTCTGAGGCCCTCAAGCACTTCTTGTCCCTGCAGATCGCACGACGTCAGGTACCCCAGTGTTTCTCAGTCTGTACTGAATCGTTGACTTGTTGTTGTTTACAGTCCTCCCCCTACGGTATTTCCTCCCTCTCACGTTTATGTCCTCTCTTACCCGACGATGTAACCCGACTATACTTCTCTTTACTCCCAACCAAGGGTGTTAGGGTCTCCGAGGGACTTCAAAAGAGACCATTAAATTCTGAACCTCGAGACCGAATTTTTTTGGTCTTGTACAGACTGTGAAGACAGGTTTAGGACCCGATCCCTTAAGGGACCACCAGGTCACCAATCCTGAACTACGAAAGTGACGTATCCGGGTCCCAAGTTAGAGACCACCACCTCGATTCTAGGACATTTGGAGAGTCCTTTTTTTTTTTTTTTAGGATCCAACTGTGAGGTAAAGTGGTCCAAACGTCACTCTCCGTAAAGTGAAATTGGGGAGAACCGGAGTTCCTCCTTACGGGGAGAGAAAGAGAGATACTTTTGGAAAATTTTTTATTTCACTCTATGGCTTTAAGTTCTCTAAAACGTTTTCTTTTTTTTTATGTCATTTTAAGTCCTCCGATAATAACACTCTCTTCACTTCCCCGTACAACACTAACTCCCTCTTATCCTTTCTACTTTTTACTGCGAACTCTTACTTTATCTGAATGTACATATTAGGATCCAAGACGGTGAAGTCAAAGAAGAAAAAAGGGAAATCCAAAGAGTCTGACTTGTTTCAGAAGAGTGTATATAGTCTATGGAATTACTCGAGTCACCGAGTAATTCACCGAGTCTATGGAGTTACGGGGAGTTATATGTAAGAGGTTCAACCATTTAAAAAGGATTGTAGTAGGTAGTGTCCAAAGGGTAGGGGAGGAACAAGCGAGGATCGAGTATGAGGTGTCTTCTATTGTACGGGGATTAAGATCTTCTCTGTCTGACATAGTGTCGAAGGATATCTTTCTCACAGTGATCGAGGTAGTATTACCAAGTCTAGAGGGTTGGGGGCGGGGGGTGTGCGATACAGGTCACCCCGTGTTGTGGTCGTGACAACTCTTGGAGTTTTAAGGGTGTACTCAAACTCCTCGTGACCCTCGTCCCTCTTAGACCTGGAAACTTTTATACCGTCATCCTACCTCTCCCGTACATTTGACCTGAACGAGCTGTCTCACCGAAAGGCCTCCCACTGGTAAAGTCCATCGTGTCGGTCTACTGATGTCTGTGACAACCCTACACTACATCAATCTCCTCGAAACGGCAAAATATATTTAAAGTTACATACAAATGTATACGGTCCGTGATAAAATCCTTGACAAATACGTGACGAGGTTGTTATGGAATTTAGTCCCAACGGTCTATTTTATGTTAATATGAAATTAAACTAAGGGTCAATTTAAGCTTAAAGTCTATTTCTCATAAACCCTGTACACGAATTTTTCTTTTTTTTCTTTCTTTCTTTTTTAACAGGCAGAAAATTGACTTTAAGTTTGAATTGACCTCCAAGGTGTAAAAGTAAACGACTGACGTCGGGGTGTCTTCCATGACACTACGGGACCAGGCCGGTGTGTCGATCTTGCAACGTCTCGGACTCCGTCTCAGGTCCGTACAAGAATCGATAATACGGTACAGTGGCCTAGACGCCCCTACGCGTAAACTCCGAGACCGGAAATACTGTCTCCGGCCCGTAGTCGCCGGCGCCCCCGGCGACGGGGAAACACTAATATTTCCCCGAAGAGCGCGGAACATGCTACGGACGCGGGCTCGGGGTGGTCCGGTCTACTTCGGTGTTTCGTTTTGGAAGATATTTTTGTGGTCACCATCCTCTACCTCGTTGTAATAGGTTTGTAAGGAGAAAGACGCGATTGGGAGTGTCCGTTTGTCCGTCGCGCCGTTGACCTCCCGCTTGAACTCTCTCACCGGGGCGAGGCAGGGACACGTCCAACCAGCCTCCTCCCTGCGCGCTTACTCAGTGTGGTTGTCAGGGAAGGCGCAGGGCGGCCGGGAGACGCTCCTGGAGCGGCGGCGGAACGAACCCGGCCCTCCGCGCCGGCGTCATAAACCGCCCTTTCGTGCGCTCGTGCCCCCGCCCGTGCCCCCCGCCTCGACCGCGGGTGCGTGTCCGGGCCGAGGCGGTCTGCGGCGTGAAGGGTGTGGACTCCGAAGATCTCCGAGCGAAGCGGAAGAGGGCGAGCCACCGCGGGAAAAAACCGGAGAGCGCGAGAAGACGGAGAAAAGAGGTGCCCATAGCGCCAAAGGGGCGAGAAGTCAAGCCTCTGTGGTCTTCCCTCCCTGTCTCTCTGGGCGCACTTTCCCACCGATCAGTATGCGCTAGAGAGAGACCCGCCCTCTAAAGCCGGGAGGTCCGTCCTCTGAACCTTGTTGTGGGTGCTGCCGCTCACTTGATGCTGAGGCCAAACCCGGCGCCTCCGCCCTGTAAAGGGTCGCAGATACGTCGCGAGAAATCCGGTTCAGAAAGAGGCAGAGGACCCCTGCACTGCCCATCTTCAAACCTAAAAAGGTCACACGACGACTTAGTACGTCAAAGGTTATGGTAGGCAGGGTTCAAAGCAATTCAAGGCGGAAAGTGAAGTCAGAATCGAACAAGGGATCCCTGGGGTCCGGTATACTTTTATCCCTTTCCTGCCGCGCCCCCGCACCCCCCACCCCCCGCCACCCTTCCACGCCGACGTCGAGGGCCCTACGCTACGAGCACCCCTTCGAGGAACCCCAAATGGAACGGTAGTCCGGTTAGGTGGACGGATCACAACGGACGACATTCATCCATCGACACTTCCGCCACAACCCTCACCTACCCTTGGTATTGGGGATTGGATGTGTTACAACCCTTTGATCAAGGTAACACGACGAACGGACCGAAGAACACAAAGAACCTCTGCCGGTCCCTTAATGTCGAGAGACCTCTGGGACCCCTCTCTCCCTCGAAAGGGTCCTCCGGGCTGCCCCAGTGGAGAGAGGAATTCATCAAGTTGACCTGGGCTGGGTTTGAGTTTAGTAATTTTTTTTTAAAAAAAACACCAGTTTCAGTGTATTTTGTATGATAAAATTGGTATAAATTGACATATCAAGTCACCGTGATTCATGTAAGTGTAACAACGCGTCGAGAGTGGTAGTAGGTAGAGGGGTTAAAAAGTGGAAGGATTTGACTTTGAGACAGGGGTAATTTGTGATTGAGGACTAAGGGGGAAGGGTGGGATGGGGTAGAGGATGGGGGTCGACGACCGTAGACGGTTACATGAAAGACTGAGATACTTAAACTGAGAAGCAGATCAGTTCCGATAGCAAAAAGGACACCAGTACATACCTACACTCTCAACCTGACACTTCTTCCGACTCGTGGCTTCTTAACTACGAAAACTTGACACCACAACCTCTTCTGAGAACTCTCAGGGAACCTGACGTTCCTCTAGGTTGGTCAGGTAAGACTTCCTCTAGTCGGGACCCTAAAGAAACCTTCCTTACTACGACCTCGACTTTGAGGTCATGAATCCGGTAGAGTACTCTTCTCAACTGAGTAACCTTTTCTGGGACTACGACCCTCCCTAACCCCCGTCCTCCTCTTCCCCTACTGTCTCCTACTCTACCGACCTACCGTAGTGCCTGAGCTACCTGCACTCAGACTCACTCGAGGTCCTCAACCACTACCTGTCCCTCCGGACCGCACGACGCTACGTACCCCAGCGTTTCTCAGCCTGTGTTGACTCGCTGACTTGACTTGACTTGACTTCATAGAGATCCATATTCACCTATGTCATAGTTTAGTAAGAACTACGAAGGGTCGTGAAAAAAAAAAAGGATTCAGGTAAGTGACGGTATGGGTTGAAAAGTTTGTGTATGAGGGTAAGGGAAAGGGAGTTGATTATTGGGACGAAGAGTGAAGTGACCCTTTTACATTCGATAGTCTTCTCTTAGAGGTCTGAGTGGGTGGATGGATGATTAGATGTAGACACGGATACATACTTACGAGGAGATCACGAGTAGGGTGTTGATTTAGTGCTAAACTAGATTGAGATCAGAGAGGTGAACCCGTGATCTAGAATGGGAAAAAAATAAAATTTTTAAATTTAAATAAACCAACGTGGTTCAGAATCGACGTCGAACACCTTAGATCAAGGGATTGGTCCCTAACTTGGGTCCCGGGGGACGTAACCCTCGTGTCTTAGAATCGGTGACCTGGTGGTCCTTTCAGGTTAGAGTGGATAAAAACAAATAGTTAAAGAGAGAGAGAGAGAGAAAAAAAAAAAACCGGTTCACCGAACACCCTTAGAGTCAAAGGGGTGGTCCCTGACTTGGGACCGGACGTCACTTTCGGTGGTTCAGGATTGGTAACCTGGTGGTCCCTTAAGAGACAGTTCAAGAACTGAGGTCGTTAAGGGAATGGAACTTTTTGTGTATGTGTGTGTACTGAAAATAAAGGAAAGAGAGTAGTTGATGTCAGTGTAAAGATCGTTTCGATGATCTTTTATAGACATAAAGCGAAGGTTAAAGAAAAGAGAACAAGACAGAAATTTCGTCAGATTAGTCTGAAAACGTGAGTAGTGAGATGGTTTTGACGAGAACAGTCCCAATGATTATTAGAAGTAGAACGATTTATATTAGTGACTGTAAGTTAATAAAAGACGAACTGGACAATCGTCGTGAACTGTGTGAACTAGTGAGGAAGGAGGAACCATGTGAAAGAAGTGAATCAAAGACCACTCTCCAAAGAACTAAAAAGATAAGTAATCGTAAGGAGTCAAAGGATCCGACTGAAGAGGGACGGGAACATTACAATCTCGAGGAGTCCGATGTTAGGAACAAAGAGAAAGGAATAGGTGTCGGTGAACGAACCAGTAGAGTAGGTCAGAGAACCTAAAAAAGTTCATAGTAGATATATGGTCGCTCACGGTTTGAATACTGGGGTGATGTTTGGACAGAGAATTTGAGGTCTGAATATAGGTCACCGGAAGACCTGTAGAGGAGAATTGACAGAGTATCCGTGTAGTTAGAGTTAAACAGGTTTTGACTTAAGTACTAGAGGATTAGAAGAAGGATCATGGTTGAGAAACAATTAGAAGTTGATTGAACTACCACGGAGGTCGAAAGGTTGACCAGTTCGGGGTTTGGAACCCCAGTAGAAACTGAAGAAGATAGAGAGGACAAGTGTAGGTAAGACAGTCGTTTAAGGTCACCGAGGTGGATATCTTCCCAGGTTTTGAAGGGTTATGAGTAAAAATGACGGAGAAAGAGGGACCAAGTCTGGGTAACGAGAGAAAGGAGGTTTAACAACATCATTGGAGCAGTAATTAGAGGGACAAAGGTAAGGACGGGGGTCGGAGACTGAGGGAACGGTGTCAGATAAGCGGTGTTTATCCTACGAAAAACTTATTCTTTTAACTACACCAAAAAAACCGGTTCTACACACGCCGAACGTCCTACAATCAAGGTGTTGGGCTCTAACTTGGGAACGGGAGCCGTCGCTTTCACGTCTCAAGATTGGTGACCTTGCGGTCCCATAAGGTACATTTAATCTAAAAAAAATAGTGAGTAGAAGAGTCTTGGAAGGATACCAAAGGTAGTTTACGTCTCATTTTCGGTTTCCGGAATTTTACTGGGGTTTCAACAATATTCTATATACTTGTTAGACATCCTATGGGGTCTTGACTCTTTCTCATGGACCTCTTCTTGTTTAAACCTTCTTAAGAGGGTAAGGTTCCACCACCTCCTTATAGAACGTGTATCATTAAATTAAAGTCTTCAAAGTACGTGGGGACTTCGTGTTGGTCTAGAGTAAATCGTTTTGAGACGAGTTAATCTTTTGATGTACCTTCTTTGGATTTCCTATTAACTAAGTCACAGAAGTTGTTTAGTTATCACACTTTTTTTTGACCTCTCTCTCCTCACATTTATAAATTCTAATTCAGAAGTCAAGTCAAGTCGAGACAGTAAGTCAGCTCTGGGGGACCTGACGTCGTACGGTCCGGAGACACAGGTAATGGTTGAGGATCTCAAGTGAATTTGAGTAGAGGTAACTCAGTCACTATGGTAGGTTGGTAGGAGACAGTAGAGGAAGAGGAGGACGGGAGTTAGAAAGGGTCGTAGTCCCAGAAGAGTTTACTCAGTCGAGAAACGTAGTCCACCGGTCTCATAACCTTAAAGTCGAAATTGTAGTCATGAAGCTTACTTGTGTCCTGACTAGAGGAAATCTTACCTGACCGACCTAGAGGAATGTCAGGTTCCCTGATAGTTCTCAGAAGAGGTTGTGGTGTCAAGTTTTCGTAGTTAAGAAGTCACGAGTCGAAAGAAATATCAGGTTGAGAGTGTAGGTATGTACTGATGACCTTTTTGGTATCGGAACTGATCTACCTGGAAACAACCGTTTCATTATAGACACGAAAAATTATACGACAGATCCAACCAGTGTTGAAAGGTAGGTTCTTCATTCGCAGGAAATTAAGGTACCGACGTCAGTGGTAGACGTCACTAAAAACTCAGGGGTTTTTATTTCAGTCAGTGATAAAGGGGTAAAAAAGGGTACTTCACTATCCTGGTCTACGAAACTAGAATCAAAAAACTAACAACTCGAAATTCGGTTTAAAAATCCTTCGCATTGTTATTTTAGGTCATACATCGGGAACAAACTTAAGACTAAGTTTGTTTAATTCGTATTTTCCAGTGAAAACCCTTGTTGGTCCCTTTAAACGTATCTCATAACCTATTATCATTCCCTAATAATAAAACAATCGACACTTTTAAAAATATATCGTTTTAAAATAAAATAAACTCTACTCATAGTTTCCTGAATCCCAGGAAACTATAATTTCTGTAGTACTACAGACCCTAAATAAAATTTTATAAAGTTAATTCCTTTTTTATCTACTTCGTCAAAAACGTTCTACAAATATTAATTCACTACCACACTATCCCTAGACCCCCAAACACTATCACGAAGTTAAAATCACTAACTTTAAAAGGTATTATTTCTCTTTTATGTTTGTTCGGGACCAGAGACGGTAAGACCATCTCCGTTTTCCTATAGGTCCAGTAGTATCGGTATCGGTCATGGTAGGTATCTTAAATTCTCGGTATATATCTGAAGGACTGAGACCCCGTTGTCAATTCTGATAAAGAACAGTGTCACAAAATAAACAACAAACAACTGGTCTTCTGGGTGACTTTAGGACGTTTTATCTAAACTATTCATAATGATAAGGGAAAGACCTAGAAAGATCCTTAAACAGGAAAAGTAGACATAACAGTGTAAATACCCGTATCTCAACAAGTATAATCAGAAATGGGATAATTACAGACATCCCAGACATCACTACAGAGGAGAAAGTACGGAACATAAACATTATATATATCAGAAAAACTGTGTCTATTCATTTGTCTAAGGTCTTTCCTCTTTACTAAGTCCAGTCCCGACGTCTCGGTCGACCTGGTAGGAATGAAGACGACGGAACGGACCGATAACCCAACTAGTAGGAAAAACTCTGAGGCATAGGGGTCGGGGGTCGAACGTATATGAGGTATGAGGTCCGGATCATACATTAGACTGTACCTTCTTGAGTTGATGTATGAGTCCCAAGAACAATGGGAACGGGAGGTTCCACTTAGGTTGTAGAGTTTTACAAGACAACGGGAGATAAGAACCTAAGGGGTGTTTTCGTTTGAGTCCACCTCCCTCATCTTATTTCCTTTCCAACCCTACCTCCCACCGTTTATCGTATCTACCCGATGAACGATCTTAGACAACCAAACCGAATGGACCTTTCTCCGTCAAAACTTCAGAAGTATCACCCTTCTCCTCTAGTCCCTCCGAGTGGTAATGACCGTCACTGTTGAAGGAGGTGAAATAATTACGAAAGGGAAACAGAAAAAAAAAAAAATTCCAAATGAATAAATACCGACACCACCCAGAAGTAACGATACGTGTCCGAAAGAGATCGACATCAGTCGTGCCCGAAGAACACCACACAAGAAAACAACACCGTTTACCCGAATCAACGAGGTACCGTACACCTTAGGAGGATCGGGTCCCTAGTTCGGTCACAGGAAACGTAACGTTTTCCTAAGAATTGAGGTCTGGTGGTCCCTTCGGGGATAACAGAGGAATTAGTGATCTCCCTTCCTAGTATTCAGGGATCTTACAGATCCCGGATAATCTCAAATGTGGATTAGAAAGTTTAAAAATAAGATAGTAAGAGGGGTTTTGGCTACAGATCCAACCGTTTCCTTCACTTTCTGTATCGGAAGGGAGGAAACGAAAAACGAAATTGGAGTTTACCGGAGTAGAAAATTACGGTAGGTCATTACTCCAGTGGTTCATCATGACCGATCTTAAACTGCAAAAAGGGTATAAGACTCCTAAAAGAATCGTGGGTGGTATGGCCGACAAACCCTTAATCCGTAATCGTACGTCTTGATACTAGTCTCTTGTTCTCAGACGGAGGTGACACATGGAGGTCCTAGGTTCCCGTTTTACGATCCAGAAAACCAAGATTTTAGGTAAAAGAAAGGTAACATAGTTACGGAGTATAATTACGGTTTATATGTAAGTAAAAACACGGTCCACGAAGGGAAGGAGACCAGAAATCCCCTCTTACCACCCCCCGTTCCTTCTTTCTCCTGTTTCTGTCTAAGAAGACGGTCTTCCGGAGACTTCCCACTCATGACGACCGAGACCCCCTCAAAAGGGTGAGAGTCTTCATCCACTCACAGACCAGAGGGACCGATGGAAGGATCTCTTCGTTACAAACTTCTTTTTTCCTGGGTAGTGCCACGAACAATATTTACTCTTGGAGGAGAAATAAGGTGTATATTTTCGATCAAAGACCTTGACCGGTCCCTTTCTCGAAACCGGACCGAGATGGAGGGACACTCAGGATCCCCATTTCCAGATCTAGGACCACTGTTCCGGAAAGAGGTCCATCCGTACTTTTCAGGGCGGGGGAGGTCAGGGTTTAGTCTCTCATCCTCGTCGGTGTATCCTGTCAAGTAACCAATCCACATTTAGTCGAAGACCGTCCGAGAAGGTCCGTTCGAGATTCTAGGGTATGACCCGTTACGGGTACCCCTCGTACCATGCGTGTAACAAGACGGGCCCCTCCCCTTGGTGGAGGACCTTACGGTCTCCGAGAAATACCCGAACTCTCGGTGGTGTCTCGTCCACCATCTTGTTGGCGAGGGGTCCCCGATCGAGCTGCCGGGAATCCCGTAGAAACATTCACTGGAGAACCTTAACCCCGAGAAGAGAGTCATCGTCCAGGACGTAGTCGAAGACCTAAGCTCCTCTGAACTCGACCATATCCAGGTATTCTGCCAACTTGACAAGGTAGGTGCGTCGTGACAGAGAACGCATAGCGAGGACGTTGTAGGCGTCTTGTACCATGTCACGGTGTTTACAGAGGGTGTCTCCGTGGAGGAGGAAATGAAATCTCTGCCCAGCACGGAAGAAGAGGTTGAACCCGTTAGACCGTTTGGACGGGAATAGGAATTTTCGGGTCTTCAGAAAGACTTTGTAGTCGCGGTCCCAAACAAAAAGTTGTCCCAGGTCCCGTGGACACTTTTACAGAGAACACCGTCTTAGTATCATAGCGTAGAGGTAGGGGGACTCTCGTCACCGATAGACGAAACGGGCGCGTGAGGCCATTCCGAGAGGGTCTTCTACGGTCAACTATCGGAAGCCCAGACCCTAGGGAAACCATCGATTGTCTCTGAAACCACACCTCTGTCGGTCTGCAAACTCGGTCGAGAGGAAAAGGGAAGGAAACTACCCTCCCTAGTGAAAGTCCATGAAACCTGGGTCCCCGAGGAATGACCCGAACCTCTGTATACACGGAGACCTAAGGTACTAGACGAACACTACCGTGTGTTACCGAAGCTCGAACCGGTCCACGTAGGTGAGATTCAAGAGGAAACGCCACTCCAGAAACTCTTCGACCGTGTTAGCCACCTTTGATAGGGACCTTTCGACAAGAGGACGGAGATAGAAAAGATCCTGTACCACCTAGGTGAGATGTAGACTCTTTGACTACAGACCCATCTAAAGGAGTCGGTCCTAAAACCTGTTTCCATTAACATGGAGTGAGACAAAGAAGTCTCTACCTACTGCGACGTCCTAGGTGACGGTGAACCGGGGATCGCCAAACGGAACCTCAAAGACTCGAAGATACCAGAAGGAGTCATACACCCTATTTATACCCCAGAGATTCAGTCCGAGGACCCGGAGGTTTTGATATAGGTTTTGTACATCTCCGTACCCGAATATAAAGAAGTTGTCAAGATCAAATAGATATTTGGGACGGGGACCCTTATGAGGTCCGAAGGGTTCACGATACCAGAACAGCAGGGTCCTATAAACAAATCAATCGTTACCGAGACTATAGAAGACAAACGAGGGGTCTCGTTGACTCTAGTCAACGAACCCTCCCGAAAGGTCAAAATATCGTGACGAAAACTGCAGTCCCTAAGAAAAAAGTTATATTTCCTGAAGAAGAGAAGGAGAATTCACGAAAAAGGGAAGAAGATCATTAAACATATAAAAAAGAGAAAATTTTTAACGAAAAAAGAACAGATGGAGAAGATTGTTCGAAGACAGGAGAGGAAGGAGAAAGAGTGAGTTTATAAGGTAGAGAAGTAGTGAACACGAAAGGAGGAGTTGGTGAAGGAGAAAGGGGAGAAGGAAGAGGACATGAAAGAAGAAAAAAAAGAAAAAGGAAAAGAAGAAGGAGAGGAAGGGAAGAAGAAGGAGGAAGGGGTTGAGGAGGAGATGGTAAAGGAGGAGGAAGTGGAGGAGGAGAAGATAAAGGAGGAGAAGGAGGAGGAGAAGGAGAAGGAGGAGGAGAAGAAGGAGGAGGAGGAGTCTGTTTGAGAGAACGAGATAAAGTAGATTGTCCGCAAGGTAAAGAAGTCTTCTCGAGAGGAGTGAAAAGTGTGAAAAGTGGAGCAGGAGAACTGACTCATTGAGAAGGACAACACATAGTCGACAGAAATCGAAAAGAGAAAAAGAACTGAATACAAATTCCTTACTGAAACGGAGAAGAAGGAGACAACAAAGAAGAAGGAGACAAAGGACATACTGTAGAGAGACAACGGACCGGTTATACGAAAGAACAAGTCATTGTAAAAAGAGAGAGAAATAGTTAGAAGATTAAAGGAACCGATCAGAAGAGACGGAGAATCGGTCAAAGAAGAGTAGATACCATTAAAGACCAACAAGGAGCCTTTTTAGGGTAAGGAACCGTAGTTCAAGTAAGACATGGAGCAAGTTAAGGGAAAGGAATTCCTGTTTATTGGAGAAATTGAAACAGTAGAGATAAAGAAGGACCCAATCAAAGGAAAGAAGAAATTATTCCGGAACTTCATAGAAATTCTGAAACGACGAGTGAAAATTACCAAGGAACCTTTAAGGGAACGAAAGAAATCGATTAAAGGAATCATTGGACCGATCGAAGGAAACAAGGACCCGTATATGAGAGAGAGGAGACCATTTAAGGTCAAAAAGAAACCGGTACAGACAAACGAGACACCGGTCCTAGGAAAGAAGTATCTCGTTATAGAAAAGGAGATCACTGTTAAAGGAGAACTAATCGAGATCAAGTAGGAATCCATCAGGAAAGAGAAACCTTCAAAGAACTCAGAGAAGGAACTTCTCTTAAAGGAAAACGAGTCGGTCACAGAGAAAGAGGGTCCAGTCATAAAAGTAAAGGTACAGGTCAAGGAAAAGAAGGGACCATTATCTGGTCAGTGGAGACTCGACCAAGTCAAGAACCTTGTGACGGGAGAAGGGATGTCGATTAAAGTAAAACAGAACCCGATGAAACACGACAAAGAATCGGTCCGAAGGGAGATTAACCCAGTCAAAGAGGAGATACCACCGGTCAAAGAGGAAGGAGACCTTCTCAAAGAGGAAAAGGAGGTAGTCGAAGAAGAGATAGACTTGGTCGGATAAGAATATGTACAGTACAAAGAGGAAGAGTCCCTAACTAAAGAAAGACAAGACCTACTCCGAAAGAACCTCGACCTAATTCCAAAGGGAGGAGACTCGGTTAAAGTGGAAGAGGACTCGGTCAAAGAGGAAGAGGACCCGGTCTAAGAAAACGGAGGTCCGGTCATAAAGAAACCGCAACCCTTCAAGAAGGTACAAGACCTATTCGAATAAGAAGAGGACCCGGTCAAAGACGAATAAGAACTAGTTAAAGAGGGAAAAGACCCGTTCAAAACGGAGGAAGTGACCGTCACAAAGGTACAAGACCCGGTCAAAGAAGAGAAGGACCTAGTCATCGAGAAGGAGAACCCGGTCAAAGACGAAAAAGAGGTAGTCAACGAGGGAGAAGAGCCATTCAAAAAGGAGAAGAGGTCCTTCAAAATGGAACAGAACCCGATCAAGAAAGAGAAGAACCTAATCGTCGAAAAGAAGGACCCGGTTAAATACGAATAAGAGGTAGTCAACGAGGGAAAAGACTAGTTCAGGAAGGAAAAGGAGTCTGTCTAAAACAAACAGGACCCGGTCAGAGGAGAAGAGGACCTGGTCGTCAAGAAGGAGGACCTAGTGACGAAAGAGAAGACGTAGGTCAAAGAGAAGAACTCTACGGTCACAGTAGAGAAGGACTAGGTCGGACGGGGGAAGTAACTAGTCAAGGAGGAGAAGGACTAAGTCAAGGAGAAGAAAGTTTCGGTCAAGGAGGAGAAGGGTCCAGTCTAGGAGGTTAAGGACCCGATCAAGGAAAAGAACGGTACGATCTAGATCGAGAAAGACCCGGTCAAATAGATCAAAGACGTAGTAATAGAAAAACTGGAGTCGATCGAAGGGAGGAAAGAAACGATACAAGAGAAGAAGAGCCCGGTCAAAGAGGTTAAAGAACCGATCAGAGAAGGAAACGACCCGGTTAAAGAGACGTAGGACCGAGTCGTAAAGGAGACAAACCCGATCAAAAAGGAGTAAGACCTATTCGAAGGAGAGGTAGACCTGGTAAAAGGACAGAAAGAGTTGGTCAAAGAGTATGTGAACCCGGTAAAAAGAGAGAAGGACCCGATCAGAGGAGAGAAGGACACGATCGAAGAGGAGAAGGACTCGGTCGAAGGAGAGAAGAACCCGGGCAGAAGAAAGTCGGACCCGGGCAAAAGCGAGTTGGACCCGGACAAACATAAGAACCACCTAGACGGAGACGAGAAGACAGTAACCACGAAAAAGAAGAAGACGACGACGACGACGAAGACGAAGAAGAAGGGCGAGGACTCCACCAAGAAGGGCGAGGACTCCGCCAAGAAGGAGGTCTCAGTGAAGGAGGACTCAGTGGTTGTAGAAGAAGGACCGGAACCGACTGTAGAAAAGGGTCTAGACACTGGTAAGTAAGGTACAGGCGAAGTAGAACAGGGAAGACTGAACAGGGAGAAGACGTAGGCCCTCGTCGAAGAGAAGGAGGAGTTCATCAACGAGGAGAAGG
Source organism: Capra ibex (assembly GCA_006410555.1). Taxonomy (NCBI): domain Eukaryota; kingdom Metazoa; phylum Chordata; class Mammalia; order Artiodactyla; family Bovidae; genus Capra; species Capra ibex. The sequence goes on from SJYO01050415.1 coordinate 42,115,885, forward strand.
ACTACTGAGACAGAAAGGGTACAAAGGAAGGTAAGTAGGGTGCTATAGGAACAGAGTGGCTTTCGTAAAAAGGTAACTAGGGTCCTGAAGAAGGTGAGGACGGTTCTGTCAAAATAGAGTAGAAATTCACCGGAAGAAAGAACGAGTTGGTGAAAGAGGAAATTAAACCGGTGGAGGAGGTGAAGGACTGGGTACGGGGAGAGAAGAAACCGATAGAAGGGGAGAAAAAATAGGTGAAAATAGAGGACGACCTGACGAAAGGAGACAAATCTTCCGAATCTCCTAAAGAAGAGAAGAAAGAAACTATAAGCAAAAGGGAACGAATCCAGACCAAGACGTTTTTCTTGAAAGAAAAAGAACGGAAAAAAACCTGAGTGCACCCAAAGGACGTCCAGGAAAAGACAGAAAGCGAGAACACAGAGAGAACAGAGGAGAGGGTGCAGAGACTAGTAGTACAGGAGAGATTAACGACTAGGCACTTATTTTTGACCAAAGAGGAGACCGGTCCGATGTAGGGTCAGTTCCAGGAGTTCGTCAAGGAGTGACAGAAAGAAGTCGTCCCCCGTCTAGAGGACTTTCTCGAGGGTCGACCCGGCAGCTAGTCGGTCGTAGAGGACTCGGCACCACTGATCGAGTAACAACTCTCGAAGATTGTAAAAACAGACCCTTGGTCTATAGGAGTCCCAGTATTCTGCTGTGTCCAGTAGGGCGGTGTAGCTCGATAGAGATCTGGACTCCGGTCCTCGAGGTCTCCGAGGGGCGGGACACTAAACGTCACCGAAGTATTAATTCAGACAGAAAGGTCATACACCGTTAGGGAGTACACATTGAAGTCGCAGACAATGAAAAGAAAACGCGGAGAAATACCAAAAGACTCTATGACTAAAGGCCGAAGAAAACAGTGCACAGAAGGAGTTGTAGAAGTACCAGTTCCGGTGCACTAGGAAACTCCGTAGATGGCGACTTCTAAGAACAAGTAGTAGAAAACTTTGGAAATCATATGACCTCCGACTTCTAAATCGGAGGAGGTGGAGTCACCCACGTCCAAGTGAGACTAGTGGAAGTAGGAGATTCCCTGGACCGAGACACTGTCAAAGAAACTCGAAGAACTCCGAGGCGTTTTTAAAAGCCCGATATCCCTTTTAGTCCTCTACGTCTATTCCTTTCGTACCCTCCGAATCTATTGTGGAAAGGGTTAACTCGATTCTACTTGACGACATTGTCTTCATCACTGTCTCCCCCGACTCCGGAAATTGTTCTTCCGGAAGAGGAACGAAATAGGGGTCACGGAAGGAAGGGAGAAGGGGAGAGGTGAGGTGGAGACGACTCAGGATGTCTATCCAAAACCCCAGGGAGAATTAAACCCACCTAGGAAGGATCCTCCCAAGAAAAGACACTTTCCTAGAAAAATGAATAGAGACAAGAAGAGACTATGGAGAACAGAGTGAAATCGGGATTGACGGGACGGAGAACCCCTGGGACTCCGTACTTAGTCTAATGGGGTATGTATGACACGAAAGACTGATGACCGGCCGGGGCAGAACCCGGAAACGACACGAACTTCCGTCGAAGTCCAAGAAGTCCCTGTCATAGTTAAAGGAACCTTTCTCGTCATTCAAGTCTACGGAGACTCTGTAGATTTCATTTTCATCCGAAAAGTAGTGGGACCATATTCCAGTCCAAAAGTAAGTTAGAGACACGGTGAACTCATACTTCCTAAACCTCTAGACCCCGAGCATCAGGGTCGTCTGCCAGGTTCCAAAGTAGGGGTTGGTAAAGGACGGATACTTTCAGTTTCCTCTCTTTCTTGGTACGACTTAGTCCCTGTTCTCCCTCTGTTCTTCTTGCCAATATCTTGACCGTCCTTTGACCCGTTACATTGAGTGTCTCTGTCGTATAAATCTCCTTTACTACCGGTTCTTCTTTCTTTTTCAGATCCTTCAGTTCTACCGTTACTTACTTCACTGGACATACCCCCGAAGGCCCCATCCTCTTTTCCCACTTTCCCCAAGAATTTCTCCGTCCCCTGTTTGTCCTTGTCCTTTTCTTTACCTCTTTCCTCACCCGTGAATCCCCTAGTAGTCTATCAGATCCTTACCCTTTTCTGATACTTGTTCCCTTTTTCTCGAGTACTTGTCTCTACTTCTCTGTCACTTCCTTCCCTTCCCCCTTTACCCCTTCTCCTTCTTCTTTTAGTCTTCGATCATTTCTTGTCTCCTTCCGTGTTTCTTGAATGACGTAGAGGGCCTTTCATAGAGCTGAGACCTGGTTCAAGTTCTCACTTCAGAATCTTACCTGAGGTCACAGTCGGTACTCCGAGTCCCAGAATAAGGAGTGAGACAGTAGAAACAGGTAATCAGGAACCCGGTCTCCGTGCCGTTTCTCTACTCATTAGTAAGGATCTGCGAAGTCGGGAAGGGTCCGGTCGAGAGCTTAGTCACCCAACCTTAACCAACATAGTAGGTTATCTGCCACCCGACAAAGTCTCGCGTCCCCTCCTCTGTGGACCATTCTCCGTTTCTAGACGGGCTCCCGTGGTTATGTCGTGACCATGAAGTCACCTCATCGTACCTAATCTTATGACTCTTAGCAGAGATAGTCCGATAACTATCGTTAAAGTGAGTAGAAAAAGGGGTCGGTTGACGCCAAACGCCTCAGACATTCTTGCCACATTCACTATAGGAACCTGCGAGAACATTCCTCCTTCAGAAGTAGAAGGAAAAGTAGATGCATAACAAGACGCAGCGAATATCGAGAACGGGCCGACACGGTCTTCTTCTTAACAACTCTGAACAGGGTAAGGTCGAGGGCGTGCCCACTCACGTCCGACGTGACGTCCATATAGCCCGACGGGAGACCGGTCTCTGCCCGGGCCTAGTGGCTCAATCCCTACATCGTTAGACCTCGGTTCTCGGTAAGGGCGAGTACTGGTTTCATCGTGGCGTCATAGACTATCCCCAACTCAAGTAGGGTCCATCAGTCGACATCGACCCCTCCTTCGTGTATTACCTTTATTCCACCAAAAAAGTGGACGCTGTGTAGTTGAAGGAATGTGGACCTTAGTACAAACTTCCTTCTCTCATCGTGTCCCGAGGGAACGAGTAGAAGAAGTTACTGTACACCGTGTAATACTAGTTTCCGTTACCGAGCTACTAACTGTTCTGAGAGGTCTGGGTGGTCAACGACGACGGGCACAGGTCCCATCTATATAAACCCGTGTTTGTACCAGAGCTTCCTCTTCTTCTTCGAACCATACTTTCCGAATCCCTGAAGCTCGTGAAGTAGACAGTCTGGGTATTCCCCCTCCACTTGGTCGTCCCAACGTCCTTCGTCGAAATTTGTCCTGTGGTCTATTTCTGAGAGCAACTTTCAATGTTCGTCCAGTGGGGCCAGTAAACGTTTCGTCTCACCCGGTTTTACATCACTACTCAGGTCGTACCGATACTCAGAGGGTACCTTCAAGGTCTAGGCCTGTCTCGGTAGTGACGGTGGGCACTGTTTTTCTGAGTCCCTGTCCGTCTGTAGTTTTCTCTACTACCACGTAACCACGTTTCCGTTCCAGAGATACTTGCAACTCGGTAGGACACTCGGTCTTCTGTCTTTCAGTACCTTGAAGGTCTCTGCGTCCGTCAATCAGACCCACTATCGTGGGTGACTGAACCCGTTCTCATAGTTCACACAATCGACTGTCGACGTCTCTTACGACCGTTCCCAGGCGTCAAAGTGAGACTGGGGAAGTTCGTGTCGAAGACTCTCCACATACATCAGTAGGTAAGGTATCCTTGTCTCGTTTCTCAAAAGAGCCGATGGTCTCTCGGGAGGCCCGTTACATCTCTCCCGATTCTGTCTGGGTTTCACTTACATACAGAGTTATGCCCGTGTCGACACGACCCTCTCGTGAGATTAGTGTGGCGAGACCATAGGTCTCTTGTAGTCAGGAAGATCTGGGGCCGGGTCCACTTTCACGGGTATTCGGTCCGTGACATGGTCCAGGACTCTTAGACCACTCCACGTATTCTCTATGAACCGGTACGTTCCCCTCGCCCACCACAGTTTCTGGTCGTGCAGACCCGACGGACAACGATGTTTCTCGAGGAGAAATAACCCCAGCATCCGGGTTAGGCACCGGACCAGGTCTTAACTCTTCCCGGTCCACTACTGGTCCTCTAAGGGGCAATCACCCCTGTGCTTCGCGTCGTCCGGTAGGAGCCACCACGTGTCCTAGGCCTTGGTCAATGACGGTGTCACCTGGGCCGCGTGGACGTCCCCTCGTCTCGGTGTCTGTAACTTCTCCGATATCTTCTTCCCGTCCGACGCGTTCCTCTTTCTCACCCATCAGACCGTCTTCTTTCACCACGGTAGCTATTTGACCTCGGCTATGTCGAGGAGCGGGTCAAGTTCGGCGGCATCGTCTAACGGACTTCAGTCCAAGGTGAGAAACTAATACGGAAGGGCCGGTCGACACTCGTCCCACACCCGAAGACCGACCGACGCCTATGTCTGGTGGCTTCTCTTCACCCGGAACTTTCACACCTCCCTCACCGGGGTTAACTCCAAGGTGTGAACCTAGAGGGGTCAGAACAAAGGTCGCATTTCTTTCGGGACGAGTCTTGTTCACTTCGTCGTCCACTAGCTCCTCGGTGACTACCACCTTCTCTTGAAGAAGTGGAGACGGTCCTCCGGTACCGGGACCGCGAGGTCCTGGGAGTGGTGTAAGAGCGTGTACCGTTAGTCCCTCGGCAACCCCGGTAAGTCGTACTACAGTACCTGGTTGAGCAGTGGTCCGTCCCGCTGGTACACCCGATAAACCTCTGGGGACGGCGACGCGAGTTACCAGGTCCACTGGTGACGGGGGTCCTAAGGACTGTCTTCGTAGAAGTAAAGACCCAGTATCGTCTCCGTCCACTACAATTTCGCTGTCCCGTGATGGGGGTCCCTAAACTTACTGGCTTCCACCAGGGGTTTCTCGGCGTCTTCGTCCAGTGGTGTCATCTGGTGTTCCTATACTTTGCTTGGACACACCTGGTACCTGACCTACCCACCGTCGGCTAGACAGTACCTCTTGCAAGAGAAGAGGTGGTACAGGAGTCAGAACGAAAAGTAGGTATGATGTCGGACTCTCTCTTATTTTACCTTTGATAGATCCTATCCATCATCTTCTCCTTTCCCGTCTTATCAGTCGATAAAAAGAGAACGATTCCTCTTCAACCTTTTAGGGTCTCACTGAATTGGGTGACCAAACTCCTTCATCTTTAGGACATTTTAGTCCTTTGGATCCTGAGAAAGGGATTGGAACCGGATGAAATCCTCTTCTTATTTTAGATGAGTTGTACCTCTACCATTGTCCTCTTTCCTACTTCCTCCTCAGGACCCAGGTCTAGTACAAGTGAGTTCCCCATATAGAAGGACCTAATTAGATCCCAGTTTTCAATGTACCGGTACCGGGGGTGAATCTTACCCGATTCCTCTTCTTTCTGACCCCTGAAGATGGACATAAAGAAAACACTAACAACAGTGGGTTCTCTCCCTTCTTTTCTTCACCTGCAGTGACTTCATCATCGTATATTCGCCGTACAAAACTCCTACCGCTCTGAGAAACTTGTCCTAGACCCTGGCCAGTGAGTTGTGTTGATGTAGTCAGAAGCCTAGTAGATTTAAAACGACCCTTCTCCGTACCGTAATTTGAGTCTCTGGTCTTTGTGTGTATGTTATTTATATAAGAGTGCGTTCAGTGTTAGCTTTGGTCACAGTTTCAAGACGGAGGCGGGGTTCCTAGTGAGGACACTGTGGGTGTGTACGTCAAATAGTGGACACCCTGTGGACGTGGTGTGTTCGTCCCTTGTTTGGGGAGTTGTGTTCTCACTTGGTTTGGTGACATCCCAGATACAGCGTAGCCCCCTTTGACTATAAGGAAGGTTACACTTCAATCAATATGGGCAGGAACTTGTAAAAGGGAAGACAGATTATCCCATGTATACAGTACTTTCTTTGTAAATTGTCTAATAGTTCCGTTCATGTGACGGTATACGGGTGTACATTTCATTGTCCCACAGGGTTTTCAGTCACGTCGAAATAATTTCGGATTTTAACGTGATTCATTCTGAAAATCCTGTACGATGGACCGGAAATTTAAACTGTCTCCTGTTATTGGATAGATATGTGTGTATGTATGTGTGTATACATATTTACTGGGGTACCACTATCTCGTACACGATACTTTGTACGTGGACCGTAGGAAGATGTTTCTCGGTTTGGTATCGCTTGGACTCCAACCTTTTACAAGAGAGACCACGGAAGAAGGAAGAGTAGATCTTTTTAGAGATAAGGGTCTCCCATTCAAGAAGACTATCGCGAGGTTTCACAAGTGGAGAGTGATAGTTTTACAGGGTCGTTCTCCAGAGATCCGAGTGAACCTTCAACTACCGGATGAAGGACGATACCCCTATCAACAGGAATACTAAAAGGGACGGACGAAGGAGAAAGGTATCTACTAGATACGAGGAGATTTTCCGAGTATTGACAAGATTGTCTGTCCCCGGTTATTGTACAGACAGGATGTATATGTAATGGAACGAAAAGACATAGTATAGTGAATCTTCCATAAATTTCAGGAAGGTGTCCCCCTACTCAGACCCTCTCCAGTAGTGCAGCTAATAGACGACCAGAAGGAGTCCTGACAACAAATTTTTGGCCACCCTTAGACTTTCTCCGGTCGAATCGGTGACGACGAAAAACTCTAGACCTTTAGTCTTCAGGTCTCGGTACTTGAGTACGAATAACCTGTGAAAAACTTTCAGTTCTTGATACGTATTCTGTATGCAAGAATCCTCCTCTTCCCCTGCTGTCTCCTGCTCCACCAACTTACCGTAGTGACTGAGTTACTGTACTTAAACTCGTTCGAGACCCTCTACCACTTCCTGTCCCTTCGGACCACACGACGTCAGGTACCCCAGTGTCAACCTTTACTGACTCACTGACTTGTTGTTATCGGACCCCTCCATCTATAATAGAGTAAACTCTTTTGACTCCGAACCTCTCGTATTTATTTCCTTTACCTCGAACTTAGAATCGTACCCGACAGTCTAGGTTATCCTATAAGATCCTCTTTCTTCGTCTCTTTGGATTTCTCCGACCTTTCCTTATGACAGTGGCCGTTTATCAATAAGATACAAGTACCACCCGACAGTTCTCTCGAAAAACGTTCCTGATCATCAAGGGTTTCACACCAGGGCACTGGTGGATGTGGTACTAAGGACCCCCTCTCCAAGCAGAATTTTACGTCTAGGAATCCATGACTCCGAGTCAACCATTTCTTAGGTGGACGTTACATCCTCTGGGGTCAAACTAAGGACCCAGTCCTTTTAGACGACATCTTCCCTATCCAATGGGTGAGGTCATAAGAACCCGAAAGGACCATCCGAGTCGACCATTTCTTAGGTGGACGTTACGCCCTCTGGACGTGAACCAAACTAGGGACCCAACTCTTCTAGGGGACCTCTTCCCTTTCCGATAGGTGAGGTCATAAGACCGGACCTCTTAAGGTACCTGACATATTAGGTACCCCAACGTTTCTCAACCTGTGCTGACTCACTGAAAGTGAAAGTGAGAGTCCATGACTTCGGCTTGGTACCGTCACCCTAGGACTCAGGAAGGTAACATTGTTCGAGGGATCCACTGAGTCACCTGCAAATTCAATCTGAGGACTTTGTCCTTTAGTTCTATTTTCCACGGATCCTGATTCTCAGTCGGGGTGCATCAGGTCGACCTCTTTCTTAGGTCAGTAAGTCGGTACGTCCGAAAGGGTCCGAACACCTTAGTTCAGTGAAAGAACACACACTATGTAGGCGATAAGTAGAAGAAGGAGGGTAAGGGAAGAGAGATCGGAAGCACTCCTATTTGGAGATGAAAAAGACTGACCTACACTTATTTCGGATGAAAATTGTTCAGGGGAAACAGTTCCTCGGATAGTAATGACCAGACTACTACCTGAACAAAAGGAATAAACATAACTATTATACTTTTACGGTGAGAGCGGATGAAGTGTCCTAACAACGTTCCTAGTTTCTACTATTAAGGACACTTATGGAACATTTCATATGAGACTTCGTTGTCTGTTAGTACTGACGACAAAAATCCGACCAAACCAAGATGTCTCTTCATCAATAAAGGAGGGTTGGACATGAAACATGAAAAGTCAACGAGACCTTTGTAAGTAATATCGATTTAAATATCAGACCGGTCGTCCCCCGTCACCTTCGGTAGGAACGTGGACGGTCTACTTCCTTTTGACCACCTGAAATAAAAAAAATAAAAAATAAAAAATTTAAAATAAATAAATAAAAATTAAAATTTTAGAAATTAAGAATGTACGCAAGGGTTTGTACTTGGGGGGAGGGTGGAGGGAGGGGTATTGTAGAGAGACCCAGTAGGGGTACGTGGTCGGGGTTCGTACGACATAGGACGCAGTCTGTATCTGACCGCTAAGTTAAGAATGTACTATCATATGTACAATCTTACGGTAAGAGGGTTTAGTAGGGTGGGAGAGGGAGAGGGAGACTCAGGTTTTCAGGCAATATGTGTAGACACAGAAAAAAGGACAGAACGTATGTCCCAGCAGTAACGGTAGAAGGATTTAAGGTATATATACACAATCATATGACATAACCACAAAAAGAAAGACCGAATGAAGTGAGACATATTAGCCGAGGTCAAAGTAGGTAGAGTAGTCTTGACTAAGTTTACTTAAGAAAAATTGCCGACTCATTATGAGGTAACACATATACATGGTGTCGAAAGAATAGGTAAGTAGACGACTACCTGTAGATCCAACAAAGGTACAGGACCGATAATATTTGTCACGACGCTACTTGTAACCCCATGTACACAGAGAAAGTTAAGACCAAAGGAGCCACACATACGGGTCGTCACCCTAACGACCCAGTATTCCATCAAGATAAACGTTAAAAAATTCCTTAGAGGTGTGACAAGAGGTATCACCGACATGATCAAACGTAAGGGTGGTTGTCACATCCTCCCAAGGGAAAAGAGGTGTGGGAGAGGTCGTAAATAACGAACGTCTAAAAACCTAGCGTCGGTAAGACTGACCACACTTCACCATGGAGTAACACCAAAACTAAACGTAAAGAGATTATTACTCACTACAACTCGTAGAAAAACCACCTGAAATTTTTTCTTCATCAGGGGTTTCCCGTTAGGAGTCCTGTCGTCGTAGTTGTAGTGGATCCTTGTACAATCCTCCGACTCGCGACTTCTTAACTACGAAAACCTGACACCACAACCTCTTCTGAGAGCTCTCAGGGAACCTGACGTTCCTCTAGGTTGGTCAGGTAAGACTTCCTCTAGTCGGGACCCTAAAGAAACCTTCCTTACTACGATTTCGACTTTGAGGTCATGAAACCGGTGGAGTACGCTTCTCGACTGAGTAACCTTTTCTGGGACTACGACCCTCCCTAACCCCCGTCCTCCTCTTCCCCTACTGTCTCCTACTCTACCGACCTACCGTAGTGACTGAGCTACCTACTCAGACTCACTCGAGACCCTCAACCATTACCTGTCCCGCACGACGCTAAGTACCCCAGTGTCTCAGTCTGTACTGACTCGCTGACTTGACTTGACTTGACTTGGGAGTTGGATGATTTAACATTTCAGTATTCCCATCCTGGGTTTTAACTCAAAATTTGTCGGTTAGAATTTCAGACCCTTGACCACCAAACCTCTTGAGAACCTTAAGGTCCAGTAAACCGCCCCGTAGGACTCCATTCCAGTCGTCTTGGGTGGGAGACCGTACCAATTCGGATCTGACACACAAAGGTGTCTCTGTACTACCGACCTAGACCCCGTCCCCCTCGTCGTCCGTTTCGAATAGTAGTAGAGTACACATCCCACCCATTCTCGGGAGGGGGGGCGGTTTTTTTTTTGGGTGTAGTTAGTGAAGTACTCAAGAGCTTTCTTAAGACTCTCCGTCTAGGGCAGTGGAGGTAACATACCTATTTTTAACACTTAAGTCTCTCCATTTCCTACGTTTGTCTCGATGTGTACCATCCGAGTTCTGACTTTGAGTTGGGTGTCAAGTCCTAAGAGGACAGGAAAGTCTCTTCGTCCTCCAAGAGGGTCGACTCCGATTTACGTGAGAGACGGAGTGTTTGGGTGACTACCCCCGAAAGTCTATACTTGTAGGACACAAAGAAGAGAGGGTTTTCGACGCGAGACGGGAGGACGACATATAGAAAAAGGTAAGACAAAGGGACACTGGGACGTGAACGACTGGCGGAAACTCCTCGGTAACACTGGACGACTTTACCTAGCCACCCACCGGGGAGTCCGGTCCCGAGGTATCGAGTCTTGATGTGAGCGGGGGGGTCAAGGAAGAACTCCGGGGTCTCGATGACTCTCACCAGCGAACTTCAGTTGTTTAGACGACAGTGACGGTATGCAAAGGTAAAAAGGATTATAGAGGAGACCCAAGTCGAAGAGAGCTGGTCGGATATTTTTCGTTCACCGACCCTGGGAAACCCCCTATAAGAAACCTCCAATCATTCTTTCTTCAGGAGGTTGGGGGTTTGGAGACAGACAACAATAAAACCCTTCAAAACAAACAAGTAAAAAAACACCCTAGAATCAAGGGGTTGGTCCCTAGTTTACACACGGGGGACGTCACCTTCGTGTCTCAGGATTGGTGACCTTACGGTCCCTTAAGGGACAAAAAAACCACAAGAAAACGGTGAAAGAGGGTAGAATATGTGACCAGAGGAATCTCCTTTGGGAGAGGATATTAGAAGGTGAAACTAAGGGATTAGGGTAATGGACAAGAATTTTCGTTCAGGCCTCACTCGAAGTCGAATTCGTAAGTCGAATTCGGGTTACTAAAACTGAAAAATTATAGAACTATTGGCTTTCTACTAGATTACCCTTCAGTACGTCGGTTGGATCCCCTCAGTCATACACCCCCGGCTCTATACCATACATTGTGACTGATGTCTCTGTTTAATATCCAGATAATAACCTGTGACTACGACAGTGGTGTAGGAAAAAGAATTGACGTCAGGTAAGGTTCCATGTCACAAGACAACCACCACCACCCTACTTTCTGGTCGTAGGACACTCGGGACGGAAACATTATGTCTCTTTACTGAGATCCCCCGTGACGTGAGGTACAGTGACAACCCGGGACAAATTCTCCCTTTTCTTGTTTCATAACGACTCATACACATTGTCCCTTTGGACCGGTGGGATTTCCTATCACTACACACGAGGTGCGACACTCCACTTCGGGACGTACCTACGATATCGGAACGTCCACCGAGAATACAAACCCCTGTCGCTACGTCTTTCGGGTCGACCGTAGTCGACTGATATTTCAGTCTCCCTGACCTTTCGGTTTCCCGTTAGAGCCAAATGAGACAAAAAAAGAGAAAAAAAGACTTACTGTAAAGATTATTTGTCGACTTCAGACAGGGGTTCCGGACCCTGATGATGAGACCAGAATATTCACTACAGTGTCGATCCCGACCTGACCTTATGTAAATTGTGTGAAATACCTTTCTTTGTTAAAAGGTCCGACTCTTTGTACATAATGGTCCCATTCGTTCAAGGATAACCCATCTCAATAGGTAGGTCGTACCCTCATCACTATCGTAGGTCTTTACTAATTCCATCATTCACCATCGATCCATAAAATGTATATAACAAAATTATGATATGTTATTAAGACACCGAATCGATAGTAGGAGGTGATTAACTATCGATTCAGTGTCTTACCTGTACCTTGTATTGTATGATTGTTTTGTATGATTCCTTGTATATGACTTTTCTTTCAGTGAACAGGATAAAGGGGAAGTCTTTCCATTGAGACCAACAGAAAGATGTCCACAAGACATGTGTGTGTTTCTACATGCACCTTTTTATGATGAAAAGAATGTGTTTGTAATCATACGATATAACAACAAATCAGTGATTCAGTACAGTCTAAGAAAACGTTAGGGTACCTGAGATCGGATAGTCCGAGGAGACAGGTACCCTAAAGGGTCCCTTCTTATAACCCCGACCAACGGTAAAGGAAGAGGTCCCCTAGAAAGTCTGGGTCCCTAACTTGGGCACAGAGGATGTAACCGTCCACATAAGAAATGGCGACTCGGTGGTCCCTTCGGGTCCACGATATGTGACGTAAAAAGAGTGAATTATTAGAATTTCTAATTGAGTATAATTTTGTATGTCAAGACAGAGTAAAAAGTTGTCAACAGTCGACGTACGATGAGGTAACAGACCGACTTGATAGTAAATAAATAGATTGCAGGTAATTATCTTTAACCCGTCCAAGGTCGGAAAACGATATTGGGTACGGTGTTTACTTATAAAAACAATTACGGAGTGTCAAAAGTAATTGAATTTTAAATTTTGACTTCGCTACAAAAGTAATTTGTATTGAATAAAATCTATATGACCGAATTTAATTATTTTAAAGTGGATAATTGAAAAAATTACATTTAGAATTTCAACGTCTAAACCGAACGTAATATGAAGATAATCTGTCATAACGAAATCTAATAGTGGAAGGCTACCGCCACACCTGAAGCCAAGGAACTCTCATCCTTGGCTTAGATAGAACTAAAGAGGGGACAGGACTATTAGTTAGTGGGTTCGACCGTACTTCATCCACAGATTATGTAAAAACAACTTACTTACTCGTTTACTTAGTGGGAGACGGGGAGAGGGTCCTTCTTCTTTATATATGAAGGGTCGAGTCAGAGTAAGTCGTAGAAGAACCTTCCTTCCTACTCTACCCTTCCCATAACTGACCCAAAAGGACTGGTTTCTTGGAACGTTAAGGTCGATCAAGGAAACCATTGGGGAATGCCTCATCATCCTTACGGTTATTTTTTCCAGCCTAGGAACTAATACAGCTGTTCACCTGATTTAAAATTGTTTTAGAGGGGTCGGTATCCATGAGTTGTTTGTGACTAATGGGATTCTTACACGCTAGTTGCTTATTTACTATCCATAGAACCGGAGGTCCCCTGCGGGGGACGCACTACCAATTCTCTGAGGGCAGCTTCCGTCTCGAGGCCTCTGAGGATGATGGCTCCCTCCGCTGGTCTGGCCTTAGGGTTGTGTAAGGCCGTAGGGCCGAGAGGCGCACCCTCCCTTCTTCCCGCACAGGCGGAGGAGTTCCGACCCCGGCGCGGACAATGGACGCTGCTGACCCGAGGTCTGTCCCCTGCCCCTGCCGCACACACCGCCGTGAGGCTTCGATACACTTCGCGGTCTGGATCTTATCCTCGCGGTCTCCTCGCTGGAACCCCTATGACGCCCTCCTGAGCCGGTTGTTTTGCCAATCGAGGGGTTGGGGCGCGGCTCGCCTGACTGGTTCCGGTCCGCTCACCCGCGCGCACGCGTGACCGCGCGCGGGCCGTCCTTTTTCGGGTCGCGCTCTGGGGCGCGCGCGCGCGCGCAAGCTTTCCCCTTTTTTTTTTTCAGAAGGGGCGCCCCCGGGCGCCGTTAAATCCGGCCTCAACCGGCCGCTCGCGCGCACGCGCTCGCGCGTATCTGCGGAAAGAGGTGTCGAGGGGAGCCAACCCCCAGATTGCGACACAAGGCGACGAGGACGAAGAGGTCTCCGAGCGCGGGAGCCCCATTCATGGAGCGCGGAGCGCCTTTCCCTCTTTCTCCCAGATGACTTCCTTCCCTCCTCCGCCTGTCTCGACCCTTTTTCCTTTTTTGGCGGAAGCGTCTCGTTCCTTGCGTTAGTTGCCCAACCTCAGATGTCTTCTGTGTGGAGGTAGGGAGTGCGGGGAGCCCCGACGCCTTCATGAGTCCTCTGAGCTCGCCGTGCCTCCGCTGTCCACCTGATGGTAAGGGTCTTCCGCCGCGCCGCGGCGCGGATGACGAGGGCCGTCGCGGACGCGCAGTCCGAAAAAAGTCAAACGCCGGCGGATCCCGCTTTGATGTCAAGGGTCCTCCGGAGCGCGCTCCGCCGAACCTTCACCCGTCGGACCTTCAGTGAGCCCGGTGACCTCGACCGCCGCAGAGGTCGTTCGCCGCGCCTAGACTTGCGGCGCCAGCACCCCGGGCGCCCCGCCCGTCGGCCCTGTGGGTCCATACACCGAGGCCCACGTCCCAACCGGAACGCGATCCCATCGCCCCTCAGCTACAGGTCAGCCTGGGGCTCCCAGTCGCGCCCGCTCGATGACCCGCCTGCCGGCCCACACCCGTGGCCGACAACCCCCCGCCGCCGCCGTGAGAGCGGGAGGGCTGGACCGACCTGCGCACGGGCGTACGAAGTTGAAAGGTCTGCTCGATGGGCCGCGGCAACGACCTTTCGCACCGTACTCTCAGCCCATCGCCACCCAAGCACATGCCTGAGAACGGAGAGTCCTCCACGCTAGATCCCTTTGGCGCGGCTTGGAGTCAAAGAGGAAAGCCAGTTTGGACCCTTCTTATCACCGACAGAATACGACCCTTAAGACAACTCTAGGCTACTTATTTCGCAAACATGTATCTTCTGTGAATAATGAACGAACAAAATAACAATCGAGGCCTCTTTACCCTACTTCCATAATAGCTGACTTACACCATTCGACTCCCACTCGGTGTACCAATCGTGAGCCACGTTCCACCGACAATCCTCTTTAATAAAACGACTCTCGAAGCCAAAACCTCCGTCTCGGTCCAAGTTTAAATCCAAGATGGAAAATGGTCGAGACACTGGAACCCGCTGTCTGAAGTGACGAGACATGGAACCAAAAGAGACAGATGTTTTACCCATAAAAAAGTATCGTCGGTGGAACATCTCAGCAAACCTCCTACGTCACTCTTATGGTAAACACTTTACGATTCTCGTCGTCGACCGTGTATCAGTCGTAAATTATTTATTGGTAACTAAGTCGCAAAAGGGCCAAAGAGGCTCTGGGGGACTCCCACCCCGAGACGGACATCAGAACGAAAAGATCACCTAGTCTGAATATTGACCAGACCAACTGAAGGAGAGGACGTGGGAGTCCAAGGTAGGCACATTTTACCCTATTGTTATAGTCGGAGTCTCCCAACATTCCTAAACGACTATGGCACAAGGGTCAGGTCTCGGTAGAGAGTGATTCATCGTCGAGAACATATAATATTAACAAGAAGAAGGTACACGAGGTAGACCGGGTCTCGAACGGATTGACAACACCCTACACTGTACTGTCGGGACTCGAGGGGGTGTACAAGTGAGGGTCGGAGTCACAGGGTAGACACTTTACTATCAGTATCCTGTAAACACGGTCCCAACAAAGTTACTAAGGTTTTCTATTAAGTACACATTACAAGTCGTGTCCCGGTCCACGTAGGATTCGAGAATTATTTGTACGGAACAAAGAGAACTACCCGAAAACGACGAATACAAACGTAATGTCAAGTCTCGTCCTGTTCCAATTGCAGGGGAGCGGAGATTAAAAATAAGTGGTTTCCATCTTAACACCTTGTATGACGGTATATTCCCCGACTCTTCTTTACCGTGACTGATCGACGATAGTCGTCCGGTGGACGGGAGGAGGGTCGAGAGTGTGTGAGGACGAGGGTTTTGCTGGTGAGACCCCGAAAATTCACAACATGGTGACGACGGGCGGTAACTGACAGAGTTTCGTGGTAATCGGGGGCTCGAGGTGGAGGTGTACACCCCGGACACGAGGAACTACAGGAGACGATTGAACTACAGGGTAACCCACGGTACTTGAGTTTTACAATTTTGCTTCGAGGAAAAGGAGGGTCTAGGTCATCAGTGGTGGAGCCGTCTACCCGGTTTGGCCTTCGGACCCTCAGGAAGAAGAGGGGTTCCGAAGGGTCTACGTCAACTAACCGTTCCACCTACCACGACAGTAAGGTATTGTTGGTCAAGAAACCGGACAGAACCAGAGAATAGAACACCCGGTGACTTTCAGGGGGAACTGATGACTTCCACCGGAGAAGGTTGTACCAACTCAACAAAGAAAGTTCAGTGGTTCCTACCTATGTACAGTTTGTGACATAGTCATCCTCGGTCTCTCCCGTGACGTCTACACCGGTCTACCGTCACCGGTGTTCATACCTCATTTTCGGGACCGACAGTCCCTCAGGTAAAGATCGGACCGATTCGAGTCGACTCAGCGAGCGAAAGAAAGACGTTTCAATGGGCCACAGTCGCCCAATCTTATAGGAGACACGTTGTCCGGTAGGACTCACAAAACCCTCCGTCGTGTGCGTGTGGGTCCTTCTCCGACCCGTCCCTCATACAATCGAGAGACAAATCCCACTCGGACAGTAGTCTAGACAGTAACATTAAAGAAAAAAAAAAATCTCTAAAATAAATATATAAGAACCGACACGACCCACGAGGAACGACGTGCACCCAAAAGAGATCAACGTCACTCGTCCCGAGAGGTAACACCACGTGCCCGGAGAGAAACGTCACCGAAGAGACCAACGTCTCGTGCCCAAGAGACTCATCGACACCGAGTACCCGAATCCACGAAGAGCCGTATACCCTAGAAGAGTCTGGTCCCTACCTTGGGTACAGAGGACCCAACCGTCTGTCTAAGGATTGGGGATCTGCTGGTCCCTTCGGGGACATTAACATCAAAGTAAACCACTACCCTTGGACACCAGAGTTTAAACAAAACTGGTGATTTTAATGGATTCACACAATAAAAAAATAATTAACTAACTTAACACCAAAAAAACAAAAAAACCAAAAAAAACCAACTCGGTACAACGAACAACCTAGAATCAAGGGACTGGTCCCTAACTTGGACCTGAAGTCGTCACTTTTGAGGGTTCAGAATTCGTGACCTGACGCTCCCTTAAGGGGGATTCACGAAAAAAAACGTAGACTCCTTTATTTCGTTACTGAAATTTTGTTTTTAGAACCAGGACTAACAATCACTGCTGTCGTGCACCCAAAAATCGTCAGACACACCTTGCCAGTCTCAATTTGTACTCGGACAAAAAGTCTGTAACGTCAACAATCCGCCATTTAGTTTTTACCTTAAATCTTACACGTCACTAACCGCGGAAAAAAAAGGGGACACTTTCAATACAACGAATATAAAGTTTGAAGTCAAACTTTTTTACTGGGTCCAATACTATTCTCGAATTGGAACAACACACATATTAAAGGGTTTAGATTTAATTTACAGATATACAAAACTATTTTATTAACTCATCAGTAACGGAGATTTCGTTTCCCAAAAATCGTCAATCTTGCTCTCCGGTAATCCTACCAAACACGCAAACACGAAATTCTGTGACGGAGATAAAGAATCCTGAAGAGACCAGCACCGGAATCAAACATACACACACACGGGCTCCCAACCAACTTAAACCGAAAATTTTTCAATACGTTTCTTTACGTATGAGCATCATTGGACAGTTTGTAATGTCTCTATCCGTTCCCTTCATTATTGACGGTGGGAAGTAAGGTTTTAGGGTAGGGGGATTCTTTTGGTAAATAAGTCTGTCACTCACAAATGATTCACAGGTCACAGTCCGAAACCTCTACAGACTCTCTTGTTTCATCTAAGTAATGGAAACCTTTACACCCCCACCGACGAGAGTAGAAAAAGACACGAGGAAACCTACATACTTACGCATATCACCCCGTAGTAGGGACCACCGAGTCTACCATTTATTAGACAGACGTTACGTTCTCTGGGTCCAGCCTAGGTGACCTCTTCCCTTACCGTTGGGTGAGGTCATAAGAACGGACCTCTTAGGGTACCTGTCTCCTCGGACCACCCGATATTATCAGGTACCCCAACGTTTTCTCAGTCTGTGACGACTCACTGATTTGTCGTCGTTACGTATATAGTTGACAAAGGAAAAAAGAGGGAGTGGTAAGGGGTCTTTTCCTCCCTAGTTCAGTATGTATAAACATTGAGCTAAAAATTTTTATAAACTATCGCGTATAGAGAAGTTCAGTAATGTATGTCTAGACTGAGTAAGAAAAATTGTCGATCTGGGTGCAAGAAGTCACACCTCTCTGGCACGAGGTGTGACGGTAAAGGGATAATGACCTGTAAATTTAAGAAAGACCCTAAAGAAAAAATTTTAAATAAACCACCCGTGGTCCAGAATCAACGTCGTATATTTTAGAAATCAACATCGTACACTCTAAATCAAGGGATTGGTCCTGACCCTCGCACCTCAGAATCGGGGATCTAGTGGTCCCTTCAGGGAGATCCAAAAGATAATGTAGGCGTTTGTGTGTAGGTCATTCGTAAGACTATGTATCCGTCATGCGGTATCAGCGACTTTCGTATTTAAGACCTGTCGCTTATTCTCTCTGTTCTAGGAACGAGATGATCCCAAATGTAAAGATCGACTCCCCTGTGCGTCGTTTGTTCCATCAGAGTCCACCAAAATTAAAGTCTACCTCCGTTATTGTCGCACTCCCCTACCTCATCTGACCACTACCCCTTGCCGACCAACGAAAGCGAACACACTGGGGTCTTCCAGACGACGACGACGACGACGACGACGACGACGACGACGACGACGACGACGACGACGACGACGACGACGACGACGACGATGCAGCGAAGTCAGCACAGGCTGAGACGCGCTGGGGTATCTGCCGTCGGGTGGTCCGAGGGGACAGGGACCTTAAGAGGTCCGTCCTTGTGACCTCACCCAACGGTAAAGGAAGAGGTTACGTACTTTCACTTTTCAGTTTCACTTCAGTGAGTCAGCACAGGTCGAGAAGCGCTGGGGTACCTGATGTCGGAAGGTCTGAGGAGGCAGGTACCCTAAAAGGTCCGTTCTCATGATCTCACCCCACGGTAGTGGAAGAGGCTCTTTCGGAGAATCCGGAGTGACTTCCCCTCAGTACACTCGACTCTGGACTTACTCGTTCTCCGTGGTCGATACGGTTCTCGACCCCCTTCTGGTAAGGTCCGGCTCCCTTGTCCTTTACGTTTCCGGGTCCACACCCTTACATAAAAGATGTTTTTGTCATAGTAGCTTTGACCTCTTTCCACTTAAGGGTGACAAGTCCGAGTACGATGAAATTAAAAACATTTTATTATTATGACTATTATTATCGTCGACTGTAAAGGACCATGAAATGAGACATGAACCACGAGAAGATCCGTAAAACGTGAAAAGGAGTTAATTAGGAGTGAGATCTTCTTCCCCTGTTGTCTCCTACTCTACGAACCTACCGTAGTGACTGAGTTACCTGTACTCAAACTCGTTCGAGGTCCTCAACCACTACCTGTGTCTTCGGACCGCACGAGGTCACGTACCTCAGCGTTTCTCAGCCTGTGCTGACTCGTTGACTTGACTTCACTTAGGAGTGTTCTCAGGTCACTTCATCTATTTATATACCTTGAGTAACGGTTACTCCTACGACTGAGGTCCCAGGGTCCAGAACCGGGCATACGATATAAGGAAAGGGTCCGAGGGAACTGGTCCGACTCCGTTCTAATTCTTCACCCACGTCGCAAAGGAAAGGTGCAACAAATTGTACGTCTAGAGACGCCTGATATAAATCATGGAGTAAGTACACCGGGGCCCTCACCAGACCCCTACACCGCAGCAGAGGTGTCATTCTGTACTGTCGCAGTCTAAGACACCCCTACAAATCAACCAACCAACAACCAATGAAGTTTTGATTTCCGGGAAGTCGTCTCGTACAGGAGTTTATTTTGTTCTAACCGCCACACCGGTGGTGTGGTTTGCGTTCAATCGTTCTTAACTCCACACCACAACTTCCTCACACTTGTTCCTCCACAGGGTAACTCGAACGTTTCCCACTCGAAACGTTCTCCTGAACCTGGTCGGCCCCTTTCTCTCAAGGATTCGTGACTTGATCATAATACCTGACAATTTCGAAATTTTATGGCAAATCAATAATTTCACGACTACGGACCGGTTCATCTCCGAGATCCTAGGACAAGGTCGGTGGTACTGACACAGGTAAAACTAGCCCACATCGAACCTTGAATTCTCAACAAGTTATAAAACTTACTTCCCGTCCGGATCAATCTACACTTCTACCACCACCAACGAAAATTCTGGTCCTTTTCACACCTACCAAAGTAGGTTGGTAGATACTTCGTACACAAAGACGGGTCGGACACACGGTCCGTGGCATACAATCAGTGTATTCTTCTGAGACCAAGAGGTCCCAAACGTGGTCTTGAAACGAAATCTTTATATTGGGTCCGGTGGTTACACCCGGTATATACAGTAACGTCTAGAATACCCCTAGTGTTGTATATCGGTCATATTTTAATAACTCTATATAATGTAGGAAAAAAACAGTGTGAAGAAGTTTCAAGGTACACTTTAGATGAGGAAGTCGGTAAAGGTAGACGTGGTTGGTGCAAAGTCCACGGGTCCTCGGTGTACATAACCTGTCTCACCCGGAGTCCACACTCTGAGTTCACATCCAGTCCTAAGTGTCACTACTCAGTTTCTACGGCAGGGACAAAATAGAACCACTTATTCCCGTCTACTCACTACTTTTCGTACGACCAGTCTCCGTCCGGATCGATTTGAGTGTCGACAGTAGGAAGTTTCCGTGGAAGACCCGGACCACAACACGAACCGCGTACAGTGAACACAAGACTCCACCGGCCCTGCGACTAGTAGGGGTGATTTGTCTACTTCTTCCACTCCAGACCGTCGTGCTCCGGTAAACGAGTGTCAATCGTTTACTACTCCCGTCTTAAACTTGAGTCCATGTCTCTGGCATGAGAATTTAGAGACACACAGACACAACACAATCACAAACTCCCTCCCACCCCAGACTCGAAACTCGGTGTTTTTATGGTATCCTTCCTGAGTAGTGTGTTTTGTCTGAGGGTCACAAGTAGTCGGAGTCAGGAGTTCAAAGACAACCATAACATCACGACCAAATCTGGACTCTCCAACCGACTGGGGGAGGAATGAATTCGGGGTCCAAACCACCCTTGCCTAGAAATGAAGGGTCCTTCCCCTTACCAGAAACCCCTGACTCCTGTCACCCGTCCTACTCACTTCCTTTACTCTTTTCCTGGATCGGATAACTTTCAGGTAAGATTCGTCGAAGACACCCGTACTTCGGAGAAAAGAAAAAAAAAATTTATAAATAAATAAATACATAAACCGACGTAACCTAGAATCAACGTTGTACTCCCCGAGGAGGAAGCAACGTCTTACACCCGAATCAACGGGGTGTCGACTCCTTTCAAGGGCTTCGGAGAAAAGAGAAAGTAGACGGAGGAGAGAGACAGGGAGAACTGACACCGGAGGACTCCCTCGAAGCACCGGAAAAGGACAGAGTCGCTGTCGGTTCAAATGGGTCACACACTCATAACGGGAACGGACTAAGTCTCCGTGACGACGCACCCCCGATCGTCCTTCCCCTGAGAGAGTAGATACCCTCAGTAATAAGATCTTGAAGTCAATGAGAGAACCAAGTCCTAAGGGGAAGAGTCCTCGTTCCTCATAGACCTGGAACATGGATTTGTTCCGTCCACGATCTCTAAGGCTCAGACAAGTGCACGGGTCTACTGGACACGGTCGGAGTCACCACTAAGGACTCGCGAAAGTGGAGAAATGGAGAGAATAGAGGATGACGACCTGTCACGGACCGACCAATTTCTAGGAGTCACACACAGTCGACTTAACGACTATGCTCGGTTCCAAGGGACTCGAGAATGACACATGTTCAGAGACGAGACCCACGAAAAGTACATTATAGAGTAAATTAGGAGCATTGAGGTACCACATCCATAAGAATGGTAAGTGTAAAGAATGCATTTATCTGAGTCCAGGACTCTTTATGTTTAGTGTTTCGACCACTCATAGTTTCAGTCCTAAGTTTGGGTTCGGTCAGTTCAGGTCGGACAGAACAAAAAGTTCAAAGTAGATAGACAAAAACAAAAACAGACGCGACTCAGAAGTAACGACGTACGCCCGAAAGAGATCAACACCGTAGACCCCCCATGACCGCCACACCACCGAAGAGAACGACACCCCACGTCCGAGATCTCGTGTCCACAGTCATCGACACCAAGTACCCAGAATCAACGAGACACTGTACCCCATAGAAGGACCTGGTCCTAACTTGGACACAGGGGACGTAACCGTCCGTCTAAGAATTGGTGAACAGATGGTCCCTTCAGGGATCCAGGTCCGAGAATTTGCGGGTCAGACGTCAGACAGGCACCTGTCGTCCACCGGCTTACCCCAGCCCTTCGTCCCGGTGTGACCGCTCAACGTCAGAGGGGTGAGGTGTGCACCGGAGACTTGACCAGACCCCATCAGGACGTCGTCCAGGGTCCGGGGAAACCCGGACCTCTGAACTGGTAGTGGGACCCACACTCCAAAAAGAGACTAAGACCTGAACTCCCTGAAAAGGGAACACCAGGTCACCGATTCTGAGACACAAGAGTTACGTCCCCCGGACTCAAGCTAGGGATAAATCCTTCGATCTAGGGTGTACGGTGTTATTCTGGACCCCCCAGTTTATTTATTTATGTTTATGTATAAAAATTTTTTAGTCGGTTTTTATTGTTTTTATGTGACCTACAAACTGTAATAATTCCTTAAGAACAATTAAAAACTTCCACACTATTACTATGACACCAAGACGAATTCTTTTACAGGAATAAAACTTCTCAATGTCAGATTTTAGGGGTACTTGACAATTCTATGGACTCTAAACGAAGTCTAATTACACCTACCCGTCCCTCCACTCCCCGGGTTCACATACCCGCTCCTTTCTCTCCTTCATTCTAACCGGTCCTCCGTAACGACGACTTCGACCGACCTCCCCGCAAGAATACGAGACGAAAAGTGGAAACACACAGACGTGGTGCTTGTGGAGCGGTGCTTTTCAATCTTCGTCTATATTGTTGATAGTGAGTCACAACCACACAAAGTTTGAGCTCACATCACACCTCCCTAAGGGATGGAGACGGGTCAGGTGAATATATTATGTTTTCACCAAACAAAAAAAAAAAAGAGAAAAGTAGGATGCTCAGTTAGAAACCGAGATAACCGGTGTACGAGGGGGCTGACGAGACTCGTGGTACCGCGACCAAGAGACTCAGTCGAGTGTCTCCAGGGAGAAAGAGGTCCAGACCAAAAGAGGTCGTAGACTCGCACCCCGGGGAGGGTGTAAAAAAGGTTTCTGCTCAAGGTCGTCCTCCGGAGTCTAGGAGGGGCGTAGGAGGGGAGTCCTGTCTGACGTGTCTAGGAAGGAGACTACACAGAGACAGTCGGCGTGGGGGGGGATGGGGCGGGTTGGGACGTTCCTTGGTGTTAGGTCGTAAACCAAAACGGAGGTCGCGACGACGCCCTCCGTCCCTTTTACGGGGGAAAGTCAGGACTGAAAACTGTTTCGACGTTCTACATCGTACACTATCACGGTGCCTGGACTACCATAAAGAGTAGTTCGGTCGTCTATTTTGAGGAAATCTTGTTTGTGCGTGTCGTGGCGGGGGGGAGGGGGGCGGGCGGGGAAGTGTAGTTCGTCTCTCCGAGGACAACGTAAACAAGTAACCCCCAGAGATTGACTTGTCGCTCAGTCGTTCCCCGTCTTTAGGCGCACACTTTCACCGTCCTTTTCGCCCATGGGAGTAAACCCCCAAAGACGAACACCAAACGAGCGGTCCCTCCCCATCTCTACACACTACACTTCTCCTTGAGCCCAGACCGGAACGAGCGCCGACCACGGTAACCAAGACCACCACCCGAGAAAGAGACATAGCGCGAGAACCAAACGTCCCTCCTTCCGTCCGGCCCAGGACCTTGGGGGGGCGGGGGTGGAGGACGTCCGCAACGATGGAGACGGCGGTGTCGTCAAGAGAAGAAAGGACAAGGAAACGTCCGAGACTTCGCGCAGATCGCGCCTCTCGAGTAATCCTAGTGACAGTAGTCAAATCCGTCGGACGAAAAAGGCCCAAAGGGTCACATCTGGATATATACAACTTAGACTTCCACCGTCTGGGGTTTGTGACTATGACTAAAAAAAAATTTATAAGTACATAAATAAACCGACGCGGTCAAGAACCAACACCGTGCGTTCTAGAAACTCGAAACAACGCCGTACGTTTGAGAATCAACACCGTGCATCCTAGATCAAGGGACTGGGCCCTAACTTGGACCTGGGAAACGTAACCTTCACGTCTCAAACTCGGTGACCGGGTGGTCCCTTCAGGGGACTAATACTAAGAATTTGAATGAGTAAGTTGTCTATAAGTAGGTCGACTTACAAGAAGGTCCATGATCCAAATATCGTCACTCGTTTCGTCTGTTCCCAAGAGGGGAAGATCCCGAGAGTCAGTTCGGCCCTAAGTTTGTTAGTTGTCTATTTATTCTCCATATGACACAATCCCGCCAAGGGTCCACCGTGATCACCAGTTCTGACGGATGGTCACGTCCTCTGCATTCTCCGGACTCAATCTAGGGACCCAGTCCTTCTAGGGGACCTCCTCCCGTACCGTCGGTGAGGTCATAAGTACGGACCTCTTAGGGTACCTGTCTCCTCAGACCACCCGACGTCAGGTATCCCAGCGTTTCTCAGACTTCACTAAATCGTACGTGTGTATGACACAAACTACCATTATTCAAGACTCACCTTCTATGATTCTTTCCCCTACACTCTATAATCCCACCTCCTACAACTGTCAAATCTGTCTCACGGTTCCCTACCGGAGGGACCCTCACTGGACTCTAGTCCGGACTTCCTCCGCTCCGTCACACTCGTCACCCCCAAAGAACCGTCTCCCTCGTCGGTCACGTTTCCGGGACTCTGTCGCCGACCTCGTCTCACCTTCCCCCTCGTCCTCAACCTTCTAGAGAACCGTAGATCACGTCGGAGCAGAAAAGAGACTCTACCCTGGTATAACGTCCCGCACAACTCAATAATTTAAAGTAATTCCCTGAAGGGACCACAGGTCCCCGATTATTAGGGGGAACGTTAAGTCCCCTACGTCCAAGCTAGGGACCGGTCCCTTGATTCTAGGACGTACGACGTTGATTCTGGACTATGTCGGTTCATTTATGTATTTATTTATAAAAAATTGCAAAGTAATTCAAAACTAATCACCGGTGTGCACGTACCTTGGTTTCCTTGTTTTTATTTCGTGGGTCAAGGGAAGGGGTCTCCGGTGGTGGTAGGGACCAAGAACAACCACTGGTCAAGGAACCGTGACGTAATAAACTGAGTAAAGGACCGGATGTAAACAAGCTTGGCATACTTTAACGGAAAAAACACCCAGTCTTTCTTACCAACTTACAACTGTCAAAACCCTCCAAGTCGGATTGTCGAAGGAAAGGTCCCGGGTTCCTTGAACTGGGTAGGAAAGAAACCACGAAGGCACCATCAAGTCTACCATTTCTTTTATCGACGTTACGCCCTCTGCGCCCAAGCTAGGGACCTAACCCTTCTAGGGGACCTCTTTCCTCACCGAGGGGTAAGGTCATAAGAACGGACCTCTTAGGGTACCTGTCTCCTCGGACCACCCGATGTCAGGTACCCCAACGTTTCTCACCCTGTGCTACTTGTGAAAGAACGGAGTCCCTAACCACCAGTCTCCAGCCCTGGGGGAAAGACGTGGGCGTGTAGAGAAAGTAACTGACCGGGTTGTCACAGACGCTGTGGTCACACACATTTGGGGGACGAGTGGGTATCGGGGTATGGGCAGAACGACAATTCGGACTGTTCTGCGACAGAGAAGGAGGATCCTGCCATGGACCCCCACCGTAATCCGCAAGAAACCGAAAGACGCAGAACCACGGTGGTCAAAACTTTAGTGTCTATTGAACGTCTCCCTTCCCGTAGGGACCTGAGAATGGTCCACAAACCGTGCTGAGTGTACCGCCCTGACCTAGTCATTGACCCGTCTCATCCACCATCTCTTGGTCGGGTCTCACAGGTCCTCCTCCATGACCCTGACACATCCGAGTCCGACACCCCCCTCCCGACTTCTCGCTACTTCTTTCCGGCAGGGAGAGGAGACCACACAGGGGAGGTCTCTCGTGTGTAGGCCTTGGGGTCCCGGGACCCGACCTAGAACGAAACCCCCTTAAGTCGGTCTTTTACCAAAGTCAACCAAACGGAAACCGACGGTTGTTATGACAATCGTTGTTGTCGTCGTTTACAAAAAAAAAACCCCCCCCTCCGCATGGTGTACCACACACCTTGAAGGGACTGGTCCCTAGCTTGGATTGGGGACCCGGTAGTCCCTGTACGGTCGTTTATCTATTAAATATGTCACAGACGATCTACGATCCGTGACACGATCCACGAAGGGTGTTTCACTAAGTAAATTTGGAGGGTTGTTGGGACGTTCATGGGAATAATAAGGGGAAAACGACTACTCCGGTTGATTTAAATTTATTGAATGGGCTGTCGATCTTTTACCACCACTGTGCTAAACCTAGGACCGTCGGACCGAGGTCTCCGGTGTAGGACTTGAGAATTAGTGACACGAGGACGTCACCAAGAGTTTGGGCACGTCCGTGGCCGTAGGGGGTCTCCCGACGAATTTTGCGCTCAACGACCCGGGGTGGGTCTCAAAGGCTAAGTCATCCAGACCGAACTCTTATA
This sequence comes from Capra ibex, assembly GCA_006410555.1. Taxonomy (NCBI): domain Eukaryota; kingdom Metazoa; phylum Chordata; class Mammalia; order Artiodactyla; family Bovidae; genus Capra; species Capra ibex. Next base: position 42,142,460 of record SJYO01050415.1, read on the forward strand.
TGTAAAGATTGTTCAGGGGTCCACTATGACGACGAGGACCCGGACCCTCGTGTAAAAACTCTTGGTGGCTGGACTGGATGATATTATCCTTCAAGTTTACTTTAACCGGGGTTTAGTCCTCTGACTACTAGACATTGTTTCTTCGGATGTCTATCCGTCGTGGTCCCGTCTTATTAATTCGGACATTCCTCTAGTCGGGAGAGGTGATATGAACCACACAGAGGACACAGGAGTCCGAGGGGAGTGCCGGTGTCCTACTGACAGTGTCGAGGTCAGTAGTAAGGGACTGCTCCGCTATAGGTCGTCGTCTTTATAGGCCTCAGACTTCCGATATAGGTCTCGTAGAGAATCCTCACACCTTTGAGAAGGATTTTCGGGGCGGAGGGTCTAAGGGGAGTATAGAGTAACCGGTCGTAACACTATGGACTGGTACGGACCCGTTTAGTGTCCGTTCTCGGTTAGTCCTAAATAACAGTCCCGACCCCGGAGAAGTGGACTTCGCGTCCTGGTACATCACGCCGATGTCCTTATTTGGGCATCATGACAAATCCTTTTCTGACCCTCTCCCCCTACCTGTAACCCACCCGTCTGTCAACCTAGACGACGTCTTCAATCCCTTTGTCCATTTTCGGAGCGTGGATAGATAAAAACACAGTGATAGGAATGGTTGTCACAGGAAGGAAAACATTAATGGACTTAGTCCTGTACCGAAAATTTAAGAGATTAGTAAAGGTGGAAATTCTTTCACACGTGTCTCAGGGACATAGTATCCTCGAGAGTTAGGACAGCCCTTTGGTTCATAAAGTAGACTTGTGAGTCCCTTTGGGTTCGACCCCTTACTCCGTCGTCAGACTCCCCACCACAACCACCAGGCACTCGGGTGAGTGATACGAGTCGTTGTGAACCCCGAGGAGAGAGACGAAGACCGGTCATAAGGGTAAGTTCCACGAGGAACGTCTCCGAGTCAAAGGGGGAAACTCCTGACGGACCATCCCACCAACACTCCTTCTTCCCTCTCCAACGTCCCTTAAAGGACCGTCAGGCCACCAATCCTAAGACGTGAAAGTGACGGTCTCGAGTCCAAATTAAGGACCACTTCCTTGATCCTAAGGTGTTCGACCGAATCACCTTTTTTCTCTCCTACGTCCAGTTCACGAATGGGGGTCCTCGATCGAGTACCATTCACGAGTTATTACACCGGGGACGACAATTGTATAAATTAAACTGAATGATTAACTTATCCCGAAAAGACCACAAAGTTCCCATTTCTTAGACGGACGTTACGTCCTCTATACCCAAGTTAGGGTCCCAGTCCTTCTAGGGGAGATCTCCTTTACCGTTGGGTGAGGTCATACCTTTTTAAAAGGTCAGACCTTTTAGGGTACCTGTCTCCTCGGACCACTCGATATCAGATACCCTAGCGTTTCTTAGCCTATGCTGAATCCCTGATTTGTTGTTAATTAACTTATCAATAGTAAATTATTAGGGTGGGAAAGGAGGGTTGTTGTGTACTTTCACTGGTAGGTAAAACGTCTGACTGTAAAGGACACCCACGGACAACGACGTCGAATACCTGGGTCGTATTTCGACAACGGGACATCTAGACGGTTCCCTGACTCTTTGTTTCTCGTCCGACACCTCGGTGTGGTGAACCCGTGTTCAGGACCTAGGTAGAGCCCGAGGGTACACTGGGACCCGTTCGGTGATCGGAACGTCATGGAACCCAAGGTATAGAAATTCCACCATTACTTTGGCACATTGAGTCTAACTCTAAACTTAGTCACTCGGGTCTGAACTTGGGTCGGTCTTCGGTCTACCCCTGAACTTAGGTGCCAGAAAATTGACTCTAGGGTGTGGACCAGAGTCCTGAATTACTTCGAGTCCAAGAACTACAGAGGAACGTCTTTCCTAAGTCACTTTCTGTTTCGCTATCGATTCTTCAACTAAATAAATCTCTCTTTATGTGAGGTGTGTGTCTCACACCCGGCAGAATCTTCCCCTCTCACCGGAACTTTATGCCACACCAATCAAAAATATCCGACTCAGTAAAGTATCCGATTACTCACCCTCCTAATAAGGTTGATAAAACCCCTTCCCCCACTCTAAAGATCCTTAACCCGGTGACGGGTCAAACACCAGAAACTACTAACCGGAGTTTTGACAGGGGTATGGACACTCACACAGTAAATAGAACACGCACACAAAGTCACTCGCATATGACTCTGAGTCCCAGATCACCTTCAACTGAACAGGTGGTAGAACCTGAATGAACCAAGATTAGTCAAATACAGTACAGGAGCCCGACACAGTAAGAATGTTTCAGACACGGCAGTGAAAGGGAGACTCCAACTACCCTGTTAACGTAAGTTCGTGGGTTTCGTAAAACTCGTGACGTCGGGGACCGGGTGTCGCTCGTGAGTCATATAGACGACATAGACGACAAGAAACTTATAAACACGGTCAAATAAGTGTCCCCACCGAATGAGGAACCTTCCTTTCAATACTGGGTGGATCTGTCGTATAATTTTTCGTCTCTGTAATGAAACAGTTGTTTCCAGACAGATCAGTTCCGATACCAAAAAGGTCATCAGTACATACCTACACTCTCAACCTGATATTTCTTTCGATCCGCGACTTCTTAACTACGAAAACTTCACAACAACCTCTTCTGAGAACCTCTCAGGGAACCTGACGTTCCTCTAGGTTGGTCAGGTAGGATTTCCTCTAATCAAGACCCACAAGTAATCTTCATGACTACAACTTCGAGTTTGAGGTCATGAAACCGGTGGACTGCGCTTCTCGACTGAATAAACTCTTCTGGGACTACGACCCTTTCTAACTCCCGCCCTCCTCTTCCCCTGTTATCTCCTACTCTACCAACCTACCGTAGTGGCTAAGTTACCTGCACCTAAACCCACCTGAGACCGTCAACCACTACCTATCCCTCCGGACCGCACGACATCAAGTATCCCAGTGTTTCTCAGTCTGTGCTGACTCGTTGACTTGACTTGACTAAGTGTCCCCTATACTGAAGGGACCACCGAGTCACCATTTCTTAGAAGGACGGTTACGTCCTCTGTGTCCTCTACCCCCAAACTAGGCACCCAACCCTTCTAGTGAACCTCTTCCTTTACCGTTGGGTGAGGTCATAAGAACGGACCTTTTTAGGGTGTCTGTCTCCTTGGACCACCTGACGTCAGGTACCCTAACGTCTCAGTTTGAGCTGAATCGGTGATTTGTTTATTTATTCGAGGAACTCCCGTCCCAGACACAAAACAACAACAACAACAACTTTGGTGACACAGGACTCATCTACCCAATATATAAAGAAAACACCTACTTTTGTTCCCGTCATTCAGTCGGAAGAAAACAAAAGGGAAATCGACGGGTCTTAAATTTGAACCACTGCCATTATTAGAGGACAAAACTTGGACTAACTTAGACCTCAGTCGTACACTACTGACGTCGACCACCAACTCGTAAAACACGTAATCCCGATTTACGAGAGACATTCGGGAGCGACACCTCTTCCTTTACCGTTGGGTGAGGTCACAAGAACGGACCCCTTAGGGTCCCTACTGCTCGGACCACCCGACGGCAGATACCCCAGTGTGTCTCAGCCTGTGCTACTTCACTGAATCGTCGTCGTCGTTCGGGAGTGACTGAGAAGTGTGAGTGGGGTAAAATGGTAACTCCTTGGACTTCGGGTCAACTCCCACCCCGTGGACAGAAAGGAGAACTCCTCCAGGTCACGACTCCAATTGTTGACCTTTGGGTTCTCAACGAGACGAACCGAATTGAGACGCGGTGGTGAAAGAACGACACACTGGAAAGCGGACACTGAAGAGACAAGAACTTGAAAGAGTATACATTTCATCCTTACGATTAGCATGAATGAATCCTGCCGACACTTCGGATCCCCTCGCCCCTCTATTAAGTGCAGTGCACTTCACGTCTCACTCCTCCCCCGCAAGACCCCGAGAATAACAACCCGTGTGGGTAAGGAGCCACGAAGGGTCCGACCGACCTCCTCAGGCCACCGGCGCGAGTTAGTAATTCGGCGCGACGAAGCCGCTCGGCCGACGGGAAGGCGGGCCGCTTTTCCTCGGGCAGAAACCTAGCACGCCAACACTTACTTCGCTCGTCCCCTCCGGCACCCGCGGCTAGGTCGGGACCTAGCCGGTCGCTTGTCCACCGCGCAAGGATCTAGGCTCCGGTCGGCGGAAACAATGGAACTTGAAAGTGACTTCGGGTAAGTCCGAGGAGTCTGGTGCACAGACTACTCATTCCTCAGGAAAATAAAGGGAGGGGACTTCCCTGGCGACCGTCTTGTCGGGCGGAACCCCTGCGCGGAACAAGCGCTCTGGTCGGACGACAGCCCCCTTGAGGCCACCGGCCGCCCAGCAACGGCGCCGACAACGACGTGGTCAGCGACACTCCTCGACCGCGCCGTCCAAGGGCGAAGGCGTAAGGTCTGTGGGTGGCGCCCGCCCCCTCCGTGGCGGGCGGTGCCCTCCCGCTCCCGCCGGCGCCCGCGCCCGTCCGTCCACCGGAGCCGGGCCCGGCCTGGGACCTCGAGGGGAGGCCCAGTGGACGGCTGAAACACTAGGGCCGGCCCGAGGCCTGCAGAAAGTCCACTCGCCACCGCCAATTCAAACCATCCCTGAACGTCTCTTTCACTTCACATAAAGGAAGAAAAGCCCGTACTCTGACCACCAAAACAAAAGAAAAGAAAAAAGGGAGAGGAGAGGGTACTTTACAAATGGACAGACGACGACTGACACTTCTTTCCCACCCGCCTCACACCTCCCTCACTCTTCCTTTACCTCCTCTAAAGAGGGGCCTCTTCCGTACCCACTTACGACTTGAGGGTCCCCCTACGGTTGAAGACATGGTCACCCCGTAGGATCGGACCAGGTCTACTCGACACACCAGAGTCCGCTCAAGGAAAGGGAGAGACTTCGAGTCAAAGGAGTAGACTACTCCACCATTTATCCTCGTCATGGGTGAGTGGAAGGATCACTTAGTAACGAGTGTCGGACCCACGAGTGTCGGACCCGCGAGTGTCGGACCCGCGTCTCACCACCAGTCACAGTCGAGAGGGATCGGGGGGACTAAGGGACAGACTGGCATAGAGACTGAAGAGTCGACGACGATCGACGGAGGACGGGAAGGAGGGAGTCCCGAGAACGGCGCCGACAAGGGAGATGGACATCGTAAAGGGGTCATAGGGGTTTCGAGGGTGGGGGAACCCCGAGACGAGTGTACAGTGGAAGAGTCACTCCGGAGAGAGGAGGGATTCATCGTGGAAGAGGTAGTGTGAGATCGGGAGACGAGACGCAACCAAAAGAAGTATCGTGCTGGTGACTGCACAAATAAGAGGGTGGAGGGGATGGCAACAACAAATCGGTGATTCAACACAGACTGAGAAACGGTGGGGCACCTGACATCGGGTGGTCCGAGGAGACAGGTACCCTAAAGGGTCCGTGCTTATGACCTCACCCGACGGCAAAGGAGGAGGTCTATCAGAACGACCGGGTCCTTAGCTTGGGCCAAAAGAGGACGTAACCGTCCGCCTGAGAAATAGGGGATTCGGTGGTCCCTTCAGAGGAGGGGATGGCATCCGGGGTCCTTTCGTGTCCATGAAGACAGAAAGAAACACCTTAGTAGGGACCGTACATCATCCACACGCTATGTAACAGAGTACTCACCTAAATCCTAGTACTCACTCCTTCCCACCGACAAGGATAGACCCAAAACTCCTCTTACAGTTGTATAGGAGTTTGGACCCCGACTCCCACCCGGCCGCCACACGCGTGTGGGAGAGGAACCAGTGGGTCCCAGAAGTCCGGAGGGACGTCGCAGGTCGGGAGACCGAAGGACAGACAGGTAGTCGAGGAGGTCGGACACGTCGGACCCGGGACTGTTACGGTACCCACATACACCGTACCTTGTCTACCGGAACTGTGACTGGAACGAAGAGTACTCGTGTCTCCTACACACGTCAAATCGAGTCCACTCCTTCCGAAACAACTTCTGTGGTGTGTGTAGGAGGGTGTGTGTATTGGGCGGGGGTTGGAAGGGTATATACATCTTTCGACTGAGATAATAGTCCGGGAGAACTCACAAGGACGTCATCATCCCCCAGTCCCTTATGAAACCTTTATTCTTACTTGACCGGTCCGTCTCAAATAACCAGAGGGGCCGAAAATGTCCGTTAGTAAGAACAAGACCCCGACTTGTCCGAAATTAATTTGCCACTCGAGGTGCTCAGACTGGCACATTCTCGACTGTGGAGGTGTAGACAGAGGACCGAGGGCCACAGTCGTTAACTAAGACATTTTTATAGGGCCCGACCCGAAGGGGTCCGAGGTGCCTCGCTCCGGTCACCGGGAGAACCCAAAGAGGGTCGTCGTGCCTCCCGGACTCCACACACGTCGGAAGTGTGTGTAGGAGTGTGGATCCCCGGATGACGATAAAATTCTTACACGTTTCACAGTTCTTAACGACGAGGACATTTGAGAATTGAGACAGGAGACTCGAGGTTCACGTCACCCAAAACCTCAACTGGGAGAACGTATTATCACGAGGGTCGTGACGGGTTCGAAAGCCGGTGTCGTGAACCGAAGAGACCCGGAGTCAAAGGCATAGACCTTCTACCCTTATTAATTATCATGGACGTAATTCACTCGTCAAATTTCACGTTACCCCACTGGATCGTGACACAGATCACCTAACTCTCGTGAGTGAATTACCCTATTAATAAAAATGCTTAAAAAAAGTTCAGTAAATTTTTACAAAGGTCAGGGAAAAAACCCCCCAAGGAAAGATGGCGTAGGGGTACGGTCGTCAGAGTGTCAGGAAGTGGGTACCCTTGTTAGTTCGTGACATACATAGAAAGGTGTACAAAGAGGTACCAATATATTACGATACGACGACGATTCAGTGAAGTCAGTACAGGCTGAGACACGTTGGGGTATCTACCGTCGGGTGGTCCGAGGGGACAGGGACCCTAAGAGGTCCGTTCTTGTGACCTCACCCAACGGTAAAGGAAGAGGTTACGTACTTTCACTTCAGTGAGTCAGAACAGGCTGGGAGTCGCTGGGGTACCTGACGTCCGAGGAGACAGGTACCCTAAAAGTACCGTTCTCATGACCTCAGCCCACGGTAACGGAAGAGGATATATTAGGATATCCCTTTATAATGGGATATTCCCTATTATAACGGGAGTAAAAGGACGTCCAACGAAAAGAATGTACCGTCATGACACACCTTTACCTCCGGGTTCAGGAGTCCAATACGAGTTTAAACGAGAACAATTACAGAGGTATTGTGTACCTCCCCACCCACATGGTCTCAAATAAACCGAGCCGACAATGACTACACGTAAGGAAAACAAAGATCCAAACAAAAAAAAAAGGGGGAGGAGGCATAATAAAAATGACTGTCGAAGAATTTTAATCTAACGTCTGTAGGGTAGACGGATCGGTGGAACACCGATTCGGCAGGGTGGAACAATTCGAGATTCGGAAACTCTTACTTATCCTTCACCATAATCAAATTACTCCGCAGAACGGGTCTATCCTCTATATAAAAACCTCCCAAGAGTGGTCCAGGTCGTGTTACAACTCGGGAGATGAAATTCACGAAAAATGAATATTTTTACTAATTATCTAAGGAGTAGGAGATATGTCTAATCAACACGATTTACTCATTAATAATGGTTTATTCTCTGTCTCTTTTCAATAAAAAAAATTAATTACTAGAAACAACCTTTAGTCTTGTACGTTCTCTAGAATAATCTCAACACTAGATAACCGTTCAAAGGAAAATTCCACCATGAAATCATTTCCTTATATAAACCGAAGGACTTTGAACACGTCACCACATGGGTAAATCTCAAGACAAAGTCAAGGGACGATGTATTGGTCGGTAGGGTCTTGAATACGGAATTCCCCTACTTTCAAACAATAAAGAATAGTCAGAGACTAACTGACTCCGAGTAGACCTACCGAGAAGACGACCAAAATTAACCCCAGAGAATACACCGATCTCAGTCTTCTGCCTACCCCGAATTCTACCAACATGAGTGTTCCCGAAGAGACCACAAAGTCATCATTTCTTAGGGGGACGTTACGTCCTCTGTGACCAAGTTAGGGACCCAGTCTTTCTAGGGAACCTCTTCTTTTGTCGTTGGGTGAGGTCGTAAGAACGGACCCTTTAGGATACCTGTCTCTTCGGACCGCCCGATGTCAGGTACTCCAACGTTTCTCAGTCTGTGTTGACTCGGATGAGTAGTTGTTGTTGAGTGTACCGTGGAACCTCTGCGGACCAGGAGAGACATCAGAGTCTTGGTGAGGAAGGTGCACCCAGAACGGTAGGTCATCGACCTGAATCTTGTACCGTCGGGTCTCGAAGGAGTTCAGTTCCACATACATCCAGATCTTGACTGGGTCACCGCCGGGTCTAAAGTACAACCTTCCGTCTGTCTTCAGAACTCGAGACCTTCCACACCGGAAACTCCCCGGTAGAAACCTTTGGTGGTGTCGGAAGTAAAAGAGGGTCTTCCTTTTCACGTCTCCAGTGGTCCAGGTCCACCACAACGACAAACGTCCCGGGGTCAGAGAACAAATAGACATAACGACGGGAATCGGAGTATCTATATTCTTCCGACGGGGTAGAGGTCGGAGTGTAGGAACAATGTCCGTCTTTCTTCGTTTCGAGATTCTTTTTCTTCATCGTGGAAACAGTCCTTTGGTTTCGGAAGGGACTTTAGGAATCGTCTGACGACGAAGCGGAGAAACCGATCTTGAAACACTGTTCTAGTGGGAAACGGTTTTCTTCAGAGTCTTCACGTCAAAAATTCGACACGAATAACGGTGAAGTCTGTCTCCCAGTCATTCCTTCGACACTCCTCTTTCCTGTACGACCCAGCTGTGCGGCAGGGAGGGACCACCAGCCGGAGGTCTCAGACACGCGACTTGGTGACACGACATGACGAAATCAAACAAATACTAATTGGGTTGTAAAGAAAAACTTTACTCACACATTCACTGTCTCTATCTTTGGTGAATGACGAGGTAGGGAGAGGGGAGGACGAAGCACGGAATAACCAGAATAGACAGTCATTGAATCACATACAAGAAAAAGAGGAGAAAGATATACGTAAAGTACAAAATTTCCACTGGAAACCTGTATGTCTTAACCTAATTAGTATTAGGAACCACGTACAATATCACCATAAAAACCAGGCATGTTTACAAATAATGTTACTTATCGGTAATCGGATGAGGGATGGGTTCTTGATCTTGTAATGGATGGTCATCAAATATACTTTGATACCATAAAGGGTAAGTCAAGGGTCCGACGAGAGTCGACACTGGTGGTAGAACTTATAAAACAAATTGCAATAAACAAAACTTTATCAATAAAAACTTACAGATGTTGTTAGAGTTTGATATGTATCAGAAGACCCTGAACATAAAAAGAAAATTATAACACTAATTAGGTCCAGTAAAGCATATCACCAAAAAGTAAAAAATGACGACACATTATAAGGTGACCCGTTTCTATAGTAGACAAACAAAATCAGTAAAGACACCGTTACGTACATAGTAATCACAGGTCTAAACAAAAACGAGAAGAACCCGATGACACTTACAACAATTTGTGTAAAAGATTCCACGGACTTGTTCTTAAAGAAACTCCATATATTACCCGTGTTCTAACCACCGACATCCTACACTCGTAGAAATTAAAACGGTTTATAGTAGTTTGACAAGAGTCTAAGAGTGGTTCCTACACATTCTCAAGGATAACAAGACATAGGACAGTGTGAACCAAAATATTTCGAAAAAACAAAAACGGTCAGACTACACTCTACTTTAGAGTAATACCAAAATTAAACATAAGGGGACTCCTGACCATTCTGTAAGAAGAGTAAATACAAAAAACCTATATCGGATAAGTAGGAGAAACGAAGAAAAAGAATAACTAAACATCAGTAAGAAACATACCAGACCAATGAGTAGAGCTCCGACGTCGGTCTGGATTACTTTGTAAGTACTAAGAGTATAGAGACAAAGGAAACAACAGAGGAGAGAGGTGAGAGAGGGGTGGAGGTGCTACGGACAAACACAGGAGGTCGAGTGTCACTAAGAGGGACTTTGTCAAGAGTTTAATACCCACAAAAATATGCAAACGCACCTATATACTGATATGGACAAGGTGGGTAACATGGTGTCGAAACACTAGGGTCCACATCGTCCTAATCCAAGTTGACATCCATTATCTTTTGGCGAATATTTTGTTTGACTGTTACCGAATTTGTTCCATCTTCAAATAAAGAGAGAGTGTATTTCCTCAGGTCACTATTCCTCCGGGCCCGACGTGAGATAAGGTCTTGGGTCCAAGGAAGATGGAAGCACGAGGTGGTAGGAATATGACAGTGGAGGACCAAGTTGTACCGACGAATTCGAGGTCGGTAATATAGAGTCGTCCCCTACTTCTACCTGTGAGACGAATTACCTTCAAAGTGTGATACAAGACGAATGTCTGAGAACGGGTCTTAAATCAGTGTATATATCAATTTTCCCTTAGATCTTTTATATAAAGTGTACTGGAACAAGAATCGATTTTTAGACTAAGATAATGACTCAATTTTCCCCTCTGATTTATGACCTAATCCGACGGTTGTTGAAATGAACAAGACTTTTCAAGGGATTTTACCGAGAATTTCCTCAACGGTCTGTGGTCCTACCGCGGAGATCTACTACGGGGAAAACTAAGAAACTAAACAATGTGTCTACAAATAACTCGTAGACAAAACGTGTCCGTGATAAGACCCTTCATTACTTGTTTTGTTCACTTCAGGGATGAGAGTGCCTCGAATAAAAATATTTTCCCTTCTATCTATCATTTGTCTGTTCCTCAAATATCACTTAGTCTTTCTCTATTGTCCACACTTTTCTTTACGTCCTCTTCCGTACCCTACTCCCACTCAGCGACTGGACGAAGAACTCTTTGGACATACGTCCAGTCCTCCGTTGTCAATCTTGACCCGTACCTTGTTGTCTGACCAAGGTTTTATCCTTTGCCTCATGCAGTTCCGACATATAACAGTGGGACGAATAAATTGAATATACGTCTCATGTAGTACTCTTTGCGACCCGACCTTCTTCGTGTTCGACCTTAGTTCTAACGACCCTCTTTATAGTTATTGGAGTCTATACGTCTACTGTGGTGGGAATACCATCTTTCACTTCGCCTTGATTTTTCGGAGAACTACTTTCACTTTCTCCTCTCACCTTTTCAACCGAATTTCGAGTTGTAAGTCTTTTGCTTCTAGTACCGTAGGCCAGGGTAGTGAAGTGCCCTTTATCTACCCCTTTGTCACCTTTGTTACAGTCCGAAATAAAACCCCCCGAGGTTTTAGTGACGTCTACCACTGACGTCGGTACTTTAATTCTGTGAATGAGGAACCTTCCTTTCGATACTGGTTGGATCTATCGTATAAGTTTTCGTCTCTGTAATGAAACGATTGTTTCCAGGTAGATCAGTTCCGATACCAAAAAGGACACCAGTACATACCTACACTCTCAACCTGACACTTCTTCCGACTCGCGGCTTCTTAACTACGAAAACTTGACACCACAACCTCTTCTGAGAACTCTCAGGGAACCTGACGTTCCTCTAGGTTGGTCAGGTAGGATTTTCTCTAGTCAGGACCCACAAAAAACCTTCCTGACTACGATTTCGACTTAGAGGTTATGAAACCGATGGAGTACGTTTCTCAACTGACTAACCTTTTCTGTCGACTACGATCCTCCCTAACTCCCGTCCTCCTCTTCCCCTGCTGTCTCCTACTTACCGACCTACCGTAGTGCCTGAGCTACCTGCACTCAGACTCACTCGAAACCCTCAACCACTACCTGTCCCTCCGGACCGCACGACGCTAAGTACCACAACGTTTCTCAGCCTGTGCTGACTCGCTGACTTCACTCGTACACCACGCCAAAATCAAAATAAAGAATTCCTAAGTAAATAAAAACCGACGTGACCTAAAAGTAGCGACGTGTACCCGAAAGAGATCAACGTCACTCGCGTCCGATGAGGAGTAACGGCACACTCCCGAAGAGTAACGTCACCGAAGAACACCTCGTCATCTCGATCTCCGAAGTCATCAACACCAAGCGTCCGAATCAACGGAGCTCCGTATATTCTAGAATGGCATGGTCCCTAGCTTGGGTACGTGGGACGAAACATCCGTGAGAATTGGTGATCTGGTGGTTCCTTCTGGACCACGACAAAGTCTACCTCACTCACCAGTCCTTTCCGGAGGAAGTACTCTACTGTAACTTCGACTCTACTTCCTCCGTTCACTCTCTCGGCACACCTAGAGACCCCCTTCTCGTAAACCCCGTTTTAAATTCCCGGTCACTTTCCGGGACCCCGTTCTGTCAATGGTCCGACGAACTCCTGGAAACTCCTCACCAATCGTCTCGAACTCTAACTACTCCCTCCCGCCACCACCCTTTAACTCTCCTCTCTCCACCACCCCGTCTAGTCACCCTCACTCCCCCAACTCTCCCGAACACCCGGTGTCACTTCTGAAAACCGAAATGGGCCCCACTGTACCTCTATGCCTTCCCTAGGCTCGTCCTTCTTCTGCAATAAACTAGTAATCGTGAGCTATCACCTTCACTAGAAAGAAAGAAGAGTCAAGTCAACGAGTCAGCACAGACTGAGAAACACTGGGACACCTGACGTCGTGCGGTCCGAAGGGACAGGCAGTGGTCGAGAGCCTCGAACGAGTTTGAGAACAGGTAGCACAGCCACTACGATAGGGTGGTAGAGTAGGAGACAGTAGGGGAAGAGGACGGAAGTTAGAAAGAGTCATAGTCCCAGAAAGGTCACTCAGTCAAGAAACGTAGTCCACCGGGTTCATAACCTCACAGTCGAAGTCGTAGTCAGGAAGGTCACTTATAAGTCCTGACTAAAAGAAGAGTCTCGTGGCACGTAAAAAGTGGAGGTCTGTGGAAGACTTTTTCATTTATCGTTGTCCCCCGGAAGGGCCACCAGATCACCAAATTTTAGGCGGAACGTTACATCCCCTGCGGTCAAACTAGGAACCCGACCCTTCTAGGGTATACGAAGTCTCGTTGATTCGGACCCGTTGATTCTGGACTGTGTCGGTTTATTTATTTATTTATGATAGTTGAGAATAATTGACGAGACCAAAATATATATAGACGGTGACGGGAGAGGGTGACCTAATAAAATTTCGATTTATAAAGTCATAACTAGAGACTTTCTATTCCTAAGAAATTCCTGTATTACTGTCATAATGACAGTACTAATTTCATTGATGGTTATTAACTTACAATAGTAGATCACAAGTCAATCACCGAGAAGAGTATTTATAGAGACATCTTAACTAAACAAGGTCAGTTCTGGGCTGTTCCAGGTACCAACCTAAACCAAGTGTACGGATAATCTACAGAAAATTAGATTCACAGATTAGATTAGATCCACAGAAAATTAGATACCCGCGAGGGAGGGGTTGTGAAAAAAAATAAGGAAAATTATCAAATTAACAACTCTCTTCGGTACAGTAAACAGACTCTAAAACATATAAGACACAGACCGTATACACACCACCATAAATTACTCGAGAAGACAGGGACACAAAGGTCACTTACTCACCATCCTAACTCTGACCTCGTCTAAGCATAAACTCTACGCGCGCGCGTGTGTGTGTAAACACACAACGACACAAACATATAGACAACAACAATTCAGTGATGTAGCACAGAGAAAACTCTGGGACACCTGATATCGGGTAGTCCGAAGAGACAGGTACCCTAAAGGGTCCGTTCGGAAGACCTCACCCAACGGTAAAGGAGGAGAGTCCCTAGAAGGACTGGGTCCCCAGTTTGGGGACAGAGGACGCAGAGAACGCAGCCGTCTACCTGAGAAAGGGCGACGCGGTGGTTCCTTCGGGTACATATGGGTAGTCCCAGACCCTTCGGACCACAGAGAAAGGTGCCACAAGACATCTCGATCGGTGACATCTACTGACAATATATCTGGGTCCGAAAGTGAACCCCCAACGTTTTTAACACTGTAACATTAAGCTGGGAGGTGAATAATCGGTCTTATAAGGAGATCTCTTCTTTGGAGAGAGTAGATAATAAGTCGATAGGCCTCCCATGACTGAGAAAAGTCGAAAACAAATACAATCTTTACTCATCACTTGTTGACCGGACCACCGATTAGTCGACCGAAAAGGAAGGTACTAAGATCGGAAGAAACAAAAACACAAGTACGCAAAACACAATAAATGACCGGAGACGATGACGGGTGCAGACAGAACCTAAACCCTTGTTTGTCTACTCGTCGCGAGTGTCAGTAGAGTAAAACATCCGTACCGACGGAGCCCGGAATGGAAACTGGTCCACCTCGGGACATACGAACAGTCACATTGGTCCCTCTCAGCTGAGATCTGACAACTGTAAAAGAAAAAAAAAAAAAAACGAGAGAGGACGGGACCGATACATAAAGGTTTGGTTGTCGGAGGTCTCTCAATAGTAAGTCACGGTCCCCTAATTTAGAAAGACGAACCCCGTTCTCCAAAAACTCGTAAACTTAAAGAAGACTAGACTTTGAGGTAAGAATTCTGTTTTCTTGTTATCTCCCGAGGAGAGGTAACCTTTCCGGTCGGGAAGATCATCGGACCGGTCCCCGCTCGAGACTGGGGTCGGTGACGACAGACCCAGTATTTAAGAAATCCCGTGATTGTACGAACTTTAGTGAACCTACGAAACACTAGTCAATGTATGACCTATGGACTCCCAAAAGAAAGGAGGACCTCTAATATTTGTGTAAATAAGGGTGACCCACCCCTCTCTTCTAAACTACACCTCACCAGGTCTTAAGTAATTAAGGAAGTCGGGGACTGAACAAGTAAACCGTTTATAAATACCTCGGAGTACACAAGATTCACGGCCCCAGTCTCGGACCCTTCCGGGTATGAGACCCTCAAATGCAAGCACGACTTCCTGTGTCCACTATTTCACCATTTGTCTCACTAGTATAGGAAAGTCCACTCCTACTTATTACGAGACTTCAGTACCTTCGTCTTACACTCACCTGTGTGGACTTTCCACCTCCCCCCGACACCCTCCGGTCTATTGGCCCCACGAACCCCCTCTCGGAGCGACCCCATCACTGTGTAGTCGACTCGAACCCTACCATACTCCACTGTCGGAACACATTCTGGGCTCCCTCTCGGGAGGGTCGACTTCCCCGGCACTCCCGTCCCCACCCTCACTCGACCCACACAGACGAGAGAGTAAGGGAGACCGACGACACTGTTCGTCTCCACCGTCTCCACCCCCGCCTTCACCCCGCTACTCCCTCCACCTCACTCGTCTTCCCACATTCATCAATGATGAATGTGAAAGTGTCTACTCCTGTGACTCCGGGTCCCTCCACTTCGGGAACTAGAAACAGGGGGTCGAGGGGCCCCGGGCCCAACCCTCGGCCCATCGAGTAGGGTCTCAGACTGGAACCAACTCGATAGACTGGTGCCGACAATTAAGTACTACAACTGTCTCAGACACGGATCGTCCTCAGTTTACAGTCACAGGATGTACATACTTTAGTCCTGTCCCCTAGTTCAGGTGTAGTCACAGGGAGGGAAGATGGAAGGACGATTGGACCCAGGACTGTGTGGAAAATAATGTCACAAATAATGTCCCGCCTTTTGTTCCTGAAAAACCAACGACTGTGTAAGCATTGAACTGAAACATTCAACTGTGAGCCCGGTCTATTTTTCACATATATCCGGGGCCAGAAACTCGAAGACTCGGACGAATTGACTACCCCGACTTTCAGAGGGGTTGGTAGTCTAGGAAGAATAGAGGAGGAGGTCGCGAGGTACCCAGTTCCCCCGAGTGAGGAATACACCACACTGGACACACTACGGAGTCGGTCTAAGTGCCGACATAAACCACAGGGGATCCTCTCTCCGAACTCTGCGGGGGGCGGGGGGTGGGGTGTTGTACCGAGGACCTTTTCCTCAAACCAGGACGGGTGGTGAATGGGACATTGTCGTGACTACCTACGACTAGTAGACGGTGATGGACGGAAATCCTGTCCGTCGATTTTAAAAGATAGCTATCCAAAAAATTTTAAGATAAAACCCCGAAGGGACCACCGAGCCACCATTTCTTAGGGAGATGGTTACGTCCTCTAAGCTCAAGTTAGGGACTAGGCGTCCTTCACGGGTCTCCGGAACCGCGTTGATTTGGAAGGAGTGGAGTTACTCTTTGGGTACGGGGCGTTGATCTCTCATCTGGGACGAGTGGTGTTGATCCCTTTTCGGGAGTACGTCATTGTCTAAAGATCGTGTCGATTTTTATTTATTTATTTTAAAAAATTTTTTATATAAATTTTTTATGACTAAATTTTGAATGTCTTCGGTGAACGATCAAAATTGTCAAGTTTCTCGTCTCGTCGGACATTTTGTACCTTCGAGGTGCAAGGGTGACACCGGGATCGTGGACCGGAAGAGCGGAGGGAGTGAACGGGTCTCCCTGTGGTGTACACACGGAGGAACGACACACATACCCCCTAACACACACGATTCTCTCGCCCGAGACCTCGGTGTCACGAACCCAAGTCTAGGGTCAAAACGACACACGTCTGAACCCGGAACTGAATTAGTGAGACACGGAGTCAAAGGGGGAGACACTTTACCCTCACTACTAGGATTGAAGAACTGACTCCTAAGTAACGTAATTCATACATCGTCAATCTCACCGTGGAACCTACACTGTTCATGAGTTTGCAATCGACAAAAATAATGTGTCCATATATGCTCATAACAAAATATCTGTATGAAAAAGGTGCATACGTGAAAGGAAATTATTAACTAGAACCTCTCGGAGGGTACCATGAGTAACCCAGTTCCAGTCGGTGTAAGAAAAATTACTAAAGTATCACAAGGTAGGACAGTTACGGACACAACTTGTGTGACCAACAAGGTTGGAAGTGACAATATTGACTTGTAGAGTGTGTGGTTTTGGAAACAAACGAAGAATCTAAAAAGAATTCTGTTTCGGGACCCCAACGTTAATAATGGTGTTTCACTTATTTGTCGAATTTCTGAACACTATAAATAACGAGTGCTGAAGATCCTAGAAAAATAATTTGTATACATAAGAAACAATCAACGGACAAACAAGATCCCAAAAAAAAAGAAGAATATCTAAATATCCCCTAGAAATGTAATAACTTCCATACTAAGAAAACAATATGCAACGTTCAAATTAAAATTTTTTAAATAAAAATTATTTAATGTAAAAACGGGTGGTACACCGAGCACCCTAGAAATCAAGGGGTTGGTCCCCAACTTGGACCCGGGTCGTCACTTCCACGGCGGCTTAGGATTGGTGATCTGACGGTCCTTTAAGGGATTAAACACTCAAATTTAAAGCTGAATTAAAATGAAAAAAAAAAAAATACAACAATTTGTATAGCTCTGAAAAGAAAAATTTCGAAGCCAAAATTTAAACTCCATTAATATAGGGATCAATAAAATACCGAAGGAGAAAATGTAAGTTATACACCTTAAAAAAGAACCCCAATCCACACCCTATTTCTAGAATTTTTGTGGGAAGTGGGTGGGAATTCGTTATCAATTGGTTAGTAGAGGAAGTATGACAGTCTCGTTATGTAGGAAAGGGTGGGCAAACTTTTTGAATACTCGGTCCGGGGTCAGATTCACAGAATTGTGAATGGAGAGTCAGGGGACGATATTGAGTTACTTCGCCCAACCATTATAGCGGCAAGTGACATCTTTTGGTTTCGTGGGTTCCCACTGGAACGAACGAATTACAGAGTGTTACACCTACTCCGTCCGGTAGGACCGAACGTCAGAACACCTAAATAAGTCAGTACTCGAGGGAATAAAGATAAAAGTCGTCGAAAAGGACGTCAACGAACTGTCTGGAAGGAAAACAGGTGATCATTATCGGTAAAGGTAATGAGGACACGATAAGGGACGGAGCAACGGAACCGGTCCTGAAGACACTGTTACAATTTATGGTCACCCCCCAACGTCTACCCGCACCCCCGGAGTTTGACGTCCCGGGGGGAACAATCCCCGGATCAATCCGTCCCGTTACAGTCATGTTACTTCGTCGCCAAGGGTTGAAACTAGACTTCATCTCGAGTACATTATTATTAACTTTAATTTAGGTGTTGTTTACATTACACGAACTAGGACTTTGGTTGAGGATGGTGGTTCAGACACTAAATTGACAGAAGGTACTTTGGCTAGGGACCACGGTTGTTGCAAACCCCTCGTGAAGTTATTTCCTGAGTAGACGGGGTACCGACCCGGTTTGGTCCCTTCTTCGACCGATTCTGAACTGACCGACAGAGGTAGGGTCCTGTCCCCCAGACTAACCGGGTCGGTACCAGTCTACCGAGGGAGAGGAGGTCTCGATACCGCTCCGTCATTCGTACCATGTGTGTGGAGAGTATTCTACTCCCGAAAGTCTTCGGGTCGTCTGGAAGAAGAAACGAGAGGACCGGATCCTGTAGTAAGGAGAAGTCACCCAAACGTGACTTGGTCACCCAAACGTGTACCCGGTCTACTGAACCTAAGTTTCGAGTCGGTTAATGATCGAGACGCTCAAATGGAACACAAATAGTGAAGTGGAGAGTCCCGGAGGCTACGGAATGCACATTTTCTACTATTGCCGAAGATGAAGTAACCCGAGATACTCATAAATTATTTGAATACCTCCCCTGAAGGGACCACCAGGTCATCGATTGTGAGGTACGAGGGTTACGTTCCCCGGACCCAAGCTATGAATCTCTTGACCTAGGGCGTACGACGTTGACTCTGAGTCACGTCGGTTGATTTAAA
The DNA here is from genome assembly GCA_006410555.1 of Capra ibex. Classification (NCBI taxonomy): domain Eukaryota; kingdom Metazoa; phylum Chordata; class Mammalia; order Artiodactyla; family Bovidae; genus Capra; species Capra ibex. The sequence continues at coordinate 42,161,400 of SJYO01050415.1, forward strand.
ATTTTTTGAATACCTTTCATAAATCAGACTCGGACGATGTAACATTCACGAGTCCTTCATAATCAAGAGTAGTGGTGGTAGTAGGAATAAAAAAAAAAAAAAAGAAGACTCTGATCTATCCCAAGATAACAAGTTCGAACCCGAAGCCTTATTACTCAGTCCTTGACTAGAGTCGAAGGGGTTGATTGGGACACTGGAAGTGGCTCACTCATTGAAGACCTCCTCGAAACCCAAGAAGTAGACGGCTCACCCTTCTTAGTGTTTGACTGTCCCGAGGAAGGGACCCACAACGTGCACGACAGACGCCAAACCCGCTAACACCTCTCCCTTCTCTAGGGCCCACAGACCTGAGTCATATCGGACTCGAAGAGGACTAGTGTGTGGAACGTCCACACTGGATCACCACTCCGATTCCAATTCTAGACGGAATGGAGGAAGAGGTCAAAAGAACGGACCTCTTAGGGTCCCTGTCCCTTCGGACCATCCGACGGCAGATACCCCAGCGTGTCTCAGTCTGTGCTGACTTTGCTGAATCGTCGTCGTCGTCGTCGTGGAGGAAGAGTCTCAACACGTTCCGGAGAGACGTGCACCATACTGTGGTGTGGACAAGGTAGACGACGGGGACCTGACACTCTCGTCCTGGGTCCAGACTGGGTGGGTAAGGACAGGGGACCGAAGTCACGGCGCACCCTCATGTCTTGTGAGTGGGAGTAGTCCGAAGAAGAGACCACTTTCTGACTAGACCTGTTGTCGCAGCGTCTTTCACATAAACATAAACCAGTATGGGGAAGGGGTCAACCACTAAGACTTTGGACCGACCCGTAAGCGGAGTGGACCCCTTAGAATAATTGTCAACCCGAAAAGACCGAAGAGAGGATCTCGAGGACAAACCCGTCCACATCTTCTATTGACAGACGACCAAACCGACGGACCGTTGGTAAGAAACTCTAAAAGGGAGCCCCTTGACACGAAGGTGGAAAGTCAGGTAAATAAATGACTCGAGATGACATATATACTGCCCTCGAAGGGACCACCGAGTCGTCATTTCTTAGACGGACGTTACATCCTCTGGGTTAGGGACCCAACCCTTCTAGGGGACCAAGTTAGGGACCCAGTCCTTCTAGGAAACCTCCTCCCGTACCGTTGCGTGAGGTTATAAGAACGGACCTCTTAGGACACCTGGTTCCTCAGACCACCCGACGTCAAGTGTCCCAGTGTTTCTCAGTCTTTACTGACTCCGCTGACTCGTGCGTGGCGTACATACTGTGGTCAACGAGATCGTGACCCCTGACCCTCACTCAGTCTGTGACTTTCGGGACGGGAATCTTTACTCTGCTGTCACAGAGACGAAGAATTTAAAGAAAGAAATAACACTATTTTCAGTGTCTTATATTTTGTACGACGACGACGACGACGATTCAGCGAAGTCAGCACAGGCTGAGACACGCTGGGGTATCTGCCGTCGGGTGGTCCGAGGGGACAGGGACCCTAAGAGGTCCGTTCTTGCGACCACACCCAACGGTAAAGGAAGAGGTTACGTACTTTCACTTTTCACTTTCACTTCAACGATTCAGCACAGGTTGAGAAACGCTGGGGTACTTGACGTCGGATGGTCCGAGGAGGCACCCTAAAAGGTCCGTTCTCATGACCTCACCCCACGGTAACGGAAGAGGCTACTTTGTACGATAAAATTGGTATAAATTGACAAGTCAAGTCAATGTAATTCATGTAAGTATAACAAGACGTTGACAATGGCAGTAGGTAGAAGGCTCAAAAAGTGGAAGGATTCAACTTTCAGACAGGGGTAATTTGTGATTGAGGGTAGGGGGAAGGGGTAGGGGACCTTAGATGGTGACTGAGACACTTGAACTGATAAGATCCATGGAGGACATTCATTTTAGTTCGTCATAAACAGACGAAGTGACCACCGAGTCTACCATTTCTTGGACGGACGTTACTCCCTCTGCACCCAAGCTAGGGACCCAACCCTTCTAGGAGACCTCCTCCCGAACCGTTGGGCGACGTCATAAGAACGGACTTCTTAGAGATCCCTGTCTCCTCGGGCCGCCCGATGTCAGGTACCCGAGGGTTTCTCAGTCTGTGTTGACTCGTTGAGTCGTGTGTGAGTCAAATATAACCTTACGTACAAATTCCAATTGAATTATGTACCTCTACCATTATAGAATTTTCAATAGTTAATAGAATACTCAATGTATAATCTAATGTATGTAATCTATTGTCAGTAAAAGACTAAAGTTATTAATATGAGACTGATCCTCTTATAGTAACAAGAAACCTTTGTCCGTGACTGAAGACATCCCCAACTTTTCTTCTTGGTTAAGAACCTTTTTCCTGGTCGTTTGGTCATAACCGACTCGTTAGCATTCTAACTGATTTTATAAATAGGAAAAAGTAAAACCCCCATTGCCAGTACTTCTGAGTCGGCATTCCTTTACGAAACAAAATATCATATCCAAAGATAAGTCCTTCGGTCACACACATACGTGTTAAAACTCAAATTTCCAAGATTTTTGTAATCCTCTATCCTTCAAATATCTAAGAAAAGAAAGAAATATGAAACCACAGAAAGAGTGTAAAAGGTCTTCCTTGAAAACCTTTGTCCTCACTCTTCGTCGAAATTCTTTTTTTTCGGGGAGGGGGACGAATACCTTACAAGACCAGGTATACCAAACCGACACCTTGGCACTCGTCCGTGCCCAGGAAGGGTAGTCGGGGGGAGGGACGATGTCACTGACCAAGTCCTTCCCCCCCAGAGTAGTCTGGTGAGTCTTAATTATGCATAGGAAACGGTCTTTCGTGGTCCTTTCTCCATAAAAAGAAAGACGACCCTAGACTTCAACACCCCGTCTTTGGATTACGGTGACCCCTGGCAGAAAAGGTTCCCCAGTCTGTCTTTCTTGTATCTTTACTAATCAAGGACTATTCGAGACCTTCATTGACCACAACCTTATTGGGGACGTGAACAGTCGTACCACTGGGTTTTCTAAAGAAAAAAAAAAAGGGAGGTCGGTCAAACTCAACCCAGAGTCGGTGACCGTTGGGTTTCTCGAGACATTCATTGTTTTATTAGAATCACCCGGGATATTGAACCTCGAATTTGTAAAAAGTGTTTACTAAACGTAGTCCAAAGTCTTGGTGAAACGATCCCAAAAGGCTCGCCAGTAAGAGTCTGAAGTGACTCGCCGTCTGAACGGACCTTCAGAACGATTTTTATGTCTCGGAAACGAGACAAGGTCTGACGACCTCCAAGACTAGACCTCGGACTCCGGTCCCCTAGACTCAAAACTCGTTGAAGGTGAGACTGTTTCCCGTCTCTAGTACGGGTCAGATTCCGAAATGGGGACCAACCCCGGACCCCAGAGAGAGTTTACTTACTTTCATTTCAAACTCAGATCTAGTGGAAACCTTTTAGTAAGGAGAGGACGGACAATGGGTCGACACGTGTGATGTACTATAAAATTATTTGGATTGGTTCCCTGAAGGATCACCAGATCACCAATTCTGAAACGGAAGGTTACGTCCCCGAAACCCAAGGTAGGGACCAACCCCTCGACCCTAGGGTGTACGGAACGTCAGTTTTTTTGGAGTTTTGTATTTTGTCTTCGTGATAACATTGTCTGAGTGAAATTTTTACCGGGTGTAGTGGGGACGTGGGTGTAGTGGTGACAACTCGGACCCTTGGAGTGGGTGACTTCGGACGAGTGTGATCTCGGGTACGAGGTGTCGTTCTTTTCGGACGTGTGGTGTTGATCTCTCATCAGGGGTGAGTGGCGTTGATCTCTTTTTCGGGTGCGTCGTTACTTCTGGGTCGTGTCGGTTTTTAAAATTTTTCACTAGGTGAAGTTTTTTTTTGCATTCTTTAGATTGGTTTCCTTGATACCAATCTATACACTTGAAGTAATCACATTACCAAATTGGTCGCACCTGGGGAGTTCATTAAACCTTTGTCGACCTATAACACGTTCGACTTTAACAACGAAGTTTAAGTTTCGTCAGACGAGAACTTCTTTCTAAAACCGCCATCACCTTTTACAAGGTCTCCCATTAATGAGTCACTGAATCAGACTCCATTAAGTACCACTTACGAAGGGAGTGCACACACAGCACACACACACACACACACACACATGTACACCTGGGCATGAATGAACCTCCACTTCCTTCCCGGTGTCGGGAAAATGAACCTACTTTCCCTTAGAAAACTCAACTGGGTAGTCCGGTCTTTTAGGGAAAAGTGTATGGTAGAACATCGTCGAAACGAGAACTCCGGGGACTCTCGACCCCCTTCTTCCTACACCTCGGACTTACTTTACGGGACAACCGGGAGTGGGGTCCGTGCACACTGAAACGGTAACAGATTTCAGAAAGGGGGATTGTTCCTAAACATGGGATGTGACTCAAGGACATGGAGTCGGTGGTCCTTAATCCCACACCCAACCGGTACTAATACGTTTAATTTGACTAGAAGTCTATAAAAACAAACATAGGGGAGTTCTCTTAAGACTATTCGGTGTGGAGAAAAATGCAATATTTCGATTGCAGATTTTACTAAAATACTATTGTTTTAAAAAGAATAAACACCCTCTTTCTGTTCTCACGTATAAAATATTCTACTCTATTCTACTTCTGACTGACATTAACTTTATTGATAAGATCCTATACTAATCTATTTCATCTAAAAAGTGAGAAGATAATTTATTTTGTACGTCTGAGACTTTCTTTAGTCTAAACCTTTAAAAAAGACCACCTAAAGTTTTCCAAACCATCAGGACGTTTTGTAAGGCAAATTCACTTAGTTCTAGTGATTGGAAGCTGTCAAGACTTAAATCCGTTAGGGTAGTACCTGGTTTTATAGGACAAAAATTCCGGTTCAAAGTATAGATTGTCTTTATACACATTCAGTCCCTTTCTGTCCGTTCAGACCCTCGAATTCCTCGAAATAATAAGTAATTTCTGATGAAGAGACTTTGGTCACAAAACTACGAAAGACAACGAGTCTCCGGACCTTTAAATATGTGGGGCGACCCGTCACGAAAAACTTTTCTTCACCCTCCAACACGTTACTCCCGACCTGTCGACTCTTCCGACCGACCAAGTGTCTAGTCAGAGTCCTTCCTTTGGACACCGTCAACTGCTAGAGAAGGAAATCTCTGTAAACACAAGAACCTAGTTGACTTTCAGAGAAATTTGGGGACCTCTCCTCATGAAGGAGACTCGTACTCCTGACTCGACTTTCTTAAAGCGACAAAGAATAGAGAACTACTCCTTCAGGTCCCCATAGATCCAATGGCTCTACCAACTGACCGAGTGGTGCCAGTGGTGACGACGACAGTAGCAACGTCTAGGTCAACTAGAGTAGAGGACCGAGTCGTCCGAAGGAGGAGGACACACGTACCAGGTCCCCGGTAAGACGTTAGGACCCGTAGGACCGGTCTATCCTATCACATATTCCCTCTTCCTTCGACCATGGACAGGGGACTTCGGGGTTGGTCAGAGAAGAACGAAGAACAACCGGTTGACTGAATCTAGTCTGGTAGAGGATGGCTCTCCATTGTTTGATAGTACAATCATACATTTTTAAGATTTGTAGTGAAGAGATAGTGAGTAATTATGTCACCGATTTTCGGTCAACAGTCTACGTAAATGTGGTGTAAAGGGGAGATCAGTTATAGATTTGAACGTAGTGGACGTAGTCGGAACCAGCTGACCAAAGTACAGGTGTCCACCAAGAATGGAAGACTAACATAAATTTCACATTGAAACTCTGAAACGGACGAAATTTATAATATCACTCAAAACTCTCGTATTTAAAAAGGGTGTATCTTTTAATCCACTTTTGTGTAGTTCTTGATATATGTGAGTCACTTCAAACACATAATTTCTGGTTTCTCCGTAAAATGACCCTCTTCTTAAAATTGGACTTTCTGTAAGAAACATCACTATGGACCGAATATTATTCGGGAGTTATTTACAATGAACAATAAGAATGATCATCCCATAAACAATTTTAGACATTATGGGACAAAGGGGATTTAATTGTCACAGATTATTTCATCGGTAAGTCTTTTACAAACAACTCACTTAATCTTTCGTGTCCCATCACTGACTTAACTGTCGGAACCTTAACAACAAAAAGTCAGTGATTCGACACAGACTGAGAAACGTCCGGGTACCTGAATATCGGACGGTCCGAGGAGACAGGTACCCCAAAAGGTCCGTTCTTATGACCTCACCCAACGGTAAAGGAAGAGGTCCCCTACTTTGGGCTGGGTCCCTAGTTTGAGGGTAGAGGACGCAACCGTCCTCCTAAGAAATGGGGACTTGGTGGTCCCTTCAGGTTATCGGGACCATGATCTGTCTGGATTTAAGATTAGGGTAGAGACGGTAGCAAATCGGAACTAATTAAAGGATCATTTTTGTCCTAATTGAGTTCCATGACTCAGTCATGCCGATCCGATCCAATACGACGACATTGTTTATTGGAATTATAGAGTCACTGAACTTTCTACCCCTAACAAAAGAAATAATGACGGCGTACAAGGAACACCCAACTATCATAAGGGACGAGACGTAGTAAGAGTAAGTCTCTAGGTCCAAGACGGTAGATCTTCTACAAGTGAGTACGTCCTTCCTCTCTCACCCCCTAACATGTAGTCGAGGGTCTCCTAGGGTGCACCTTGACTGGGCGTAACGAAGACGAATATAAAGTAACCGGTCACTTTATATTCGGAAGTCACACCACCTCTCCACATCAGTATGGGAAACAGATTTCCCACTTAGTCTTGATTATGTTAACGTCACGCCAAATTTATTCTTTAAACACTTCGTAAATCGTGGCACAGAATACAATTCATCTTTCACATTCACGACAAAACAATACCAACTGCTACTACTATCCTTTTATTCACCAATAATGAAAGTAAGACGTTTAAACGTCACTCCAGATCACCAACTCGAGACACTGATTCCACGACCGAACCCAAGGTTTCAGTCACCGGGAGGAACGATTATTGGGACAACAACTTCTCACCAAGATCATCACTTGAGGACCCCTGGACCCCTACACTACAAGCACGTACCTTCCCTAGTAAGGTCTCGGACGGGACCTGTGTCGGCTCTCATCTAACAATGACAACAACAGTGCGTTGAACAAAGTAATCGACTTGGACTTAATGGGATGTATCTCATTCAAATTTTAATGAATCTAAAAGAGAAAACAAAGAAAAGGGCATGTGGGGTAAGTCAGGTGTGTATGAAATGTCTAAAAACGAAACAATAAATAAATAAACCGACACAACCCAGAAGTACCGTCGTGTGCACTAGAAGTACACAGGACGTCCTAGAAAGTAATGTATCGGACCTGAGAGGTCAACACCGCACTTCCGAGGCCTCGTACATCCAAGTTATCAACCCCACACGCCCGAAATCAACGAGACTCCGTACACCTTAGAATCAAGGGACTGATCCCTAGATTGGACTCTGGGGACGTACCGTTCGGCCTAAGAATTGGCGACCTGGTGGTCCCTTCAGGGTTGGGATTTCCAAAACTATACAGTAAAGAATACTCAGTATGTAAAAAGTTTACTAATCGTTAAAATTCCATAGAAATAACTCCATACTGAAAAATATGGACCCAAGACGACGATCGTTAGACAAAAAATCCGAGAAGTACAAAATTGTATAAAGTCAAGTGAGGAAAACAACGACTTATCATAAGATAACATACTCATATGACGGAAAACAAATAGGTAAGTGGTCAACTACCTATAAACCTAACAAAGGTCACAACCCGATCATACTCATTATGACAATGCTTGTAAGCTTGTAAGTACATGTTCAGAGAAACACCTGTAAAAGTGAAGATGGATCCTCACTTTAAAGACCCAGTAAACTATTGAGACACAAATTGTAGAATTCTTTGACGGTTTAAGAAAAGGTTCCACTGGTGTGACAAAATATCAGGGTGGTCGTTACATAACTCCTAAGATCAAAAAGGTATAAGAGTAGTTGTGAACAATAATGTCGGTAGGATCACCGACGCACCACCATAGAGTAACACCAAAACTAAGTGTAAAGGGACAGCTAATTCCTACAACTAGTAGAAAAATACACGAACAACCGGTATAATATAAAATAAACCACTTTACAGAGAGACCTAGAAGATGAGTACGAATTAGAAGAATAAACCAAAAATCTGAGAAAACTACACCTATTGTCAGTCAGTAGTCTATATATTAAACGTTTATTAAAGAGGATCTGACTCTAAACAGAAAAGTAAAAGAATCACTATAGAAAGCTTCACGTCTTCAAAATTTAAAGCTATTTTAGTTCAAATAGTTGGACAAGAAAATACCTTGGACGAAAACACAGTACAGATGCTTAAGACGGACTAGGTCACAGTCCCTATAAAAAGAATATAAAAGAGGATCTTCAAAGTATGAAAATCATATTGAACTGGATTTTGGGACAATAGATAAAACTGTAGTGAACACACAATAAATTCCATTTCTAGAGTTAAATAGACAAACATACACTGACAGGTCAACAGGGTCGTGGCAACCAACTTTTTTTGGTGTAATAACGTAACTCGACACAACCGTGAAAACAACTTTTGAGAGTCTAACAGAAACATCAAAAAAAACCGGTGTGGTGTACCGAACACCCTGGAATTAAGGGACTGGTCCCTACCTTGGCCCCGGTGATGTCACTTTCACGGTTCAAGATTGGTGACCTGGTGGTCCCTTAACATAAACGTCTACAATTTGGTTGGAACGTAAGGACCCGATTTAGGGAGAACCAGTACAACGATCTAAATCAACGATTATAAACAAGTCCTAAAACCATACATAGACGAAGGGACGACCGAGTCTCCCGAAGGAATCACCAAGTCTGTCATTTCTCAGACGGACGTTACGTCTTCTGGGTCCAAACTAGGGACCCAACCCTTCTAAGGGACCTCTTCCCTTACTGATGTGTAAGGTCATAAGAACGGACCTCTTAGGGTACCTGTCTCCTCGGACCGTCCGATGTCCAGTACCCCAACGTTTCTCAGCCTGTACTGACTCGCTGATTATGAACCACATGTATAAGTACTCAGTATTACCATACATCAATCAAACAAAAAAATACTAGAATAGGTTGAAACCATCATCCCATTATGACCAAGGTACCGTACTTAACCTTTATAGGAGAGGAGGATATATAAAAAATCTTTAAATACTTCCCAACTAAAATATAGAAGACATTCGGAAAGTTTCTTAAGTGGTCACTTTCGTAGACCCTACTTGAAAAAAAAATCCCTTTGTAAAAATTAATGGAGACATTTTAGTAAAAGACGTCCAAAACTATCGACACAAAAAAATCCTAAAACAGAAGAAGTAGATTCAACTGATTAAACAACCGTATCTTCATAAGGGGATATAAGGACAATTAAAGACGTTTCAACCCTATAAAAAAGTGAGGATATAAAAGAAAAGAGAGAGAAAAACCAATCAGAACGATTTTCAAACAAGTAAAACAACTCGAAAAGTGATTCTTGGTTGAAAATCATATACACGACGGTTTCGTTCGCATTCTTGATTGAAAATCAAATTGACTGAAAAGACAAAACAGTCAAAAATTAAAGTAACTAAACAAAAAATTAACTTAATATAACTGTTATATTGTAATACAATCAAAGTCTAAAGTTTGGTAATGGTAAATATACATAACACTTTACTAGTGGTGTCATTCAGATCAATGTAGACAATAGTATGTATCAATTGAAAAAAAAGAACACTATTCTTGAAGATTCTAAATAAGAATCATTAAAAGTTTACGTTACGTCATAATAATTGATATCAGTGGTTCGATATATAATATAGGGGTACTGACTGAAGAAAATATTTACCTTCAAACGTAGAAAACTGGTGGCATAGGGGTAACGGGTGGAGACCGTTGGGGGTCAAACAAAAGAGATAGACTCAAATAAAAAACAAACAAATCCAAGGAGTACATTCACTCTTGTATACCATAAACAGAAAAAGACTGAATAAAGTGAATCGTGTTACGGAAGTTCCTGGGTAGATACCGTTCTAAAATAAGAAGAGTCCTGACTTATTATGAGGTAACACACATATAGTGTAAAAACAAAAAATTTCAAACAGACAAATAAAAACCGACACGACCGACAACGAAGAAAAAGAGACCAACGCCGGTCGGTCCCGAGGACAGATCAACACCACGAGTCCGAAGAGTAAAGCTACTCCAGAGAGAAACACCTGGCACCCGAGGTCCCGGACACCTGAGTCATCAACACCGAAGACCCGAGATCTCGTGTCCGAGTCATCAACACTGTGTGCCCAAATCAACGAGACACTGTGCACCTTAAAAGGGTCTAGTCCCTAGTTTGGACAAAGAACACGTAGCCGTTCACCTAAGAAGCGGAGACTCGGTGGGCTCTTGGGGACAGAGTCTCAGAGAAGTAGGTAAGTGGGTGACTTCCTTTAAATACAACAAAGGCATAGAACCGAGAACATTTATTACCGACGTACTTGTACCCCACGTATATAGAAAGACTCAATCACAGAAACAAAAGAAACCTATTTATGAGTCTTCACTTTAACGACCTAGAATACCATCAAGATAAAAATTAAAAAACTCCTTAGACGAGTAGACAAAAATCAAAGAAGTCCACTTTTGAATTTAATAACTGAACTTAAGAAAGAATAAAAGATTATATCCGCACGTTTCGATATTTAAAGGAATATTTATGACTGAACTGACGTAAGGTATTTACAACTATACAAAAACAAAATAAGCCAAATTTTATAAAAGACTAATAGGAACACTAAAGAATTGAGGACACAATAAAATTTCACAGAATAAATTAGGTTTATAAACCTCCAAATAGTTTAGAGAAAGAGAACAACTAATAACTAAATTAAGACACACAACCTTATTGTAAGAAACATAGTAAAGTTGGGACATCTTTTAAATTTAGAGTGTCTCTTTACGTCTTTATGGCATCCACCTTGTTTACCAATAGAAGTACGTCTTCTTGTTTCAATCTAAGAATGGAGTGTGGTATATGTTTTAATGGAGTTTTATCTGGTATCTGGGTTTACATTCTCGATTTTGACATTTTGAGGATCTTCCTTTATATCCTCATACAGAAACACTGGAACCCTATCCCATCACCAAAGAATTTATAGTGAGGTTTTCATGTCCATTGTTTTCTTTTTTATTTATATAACCTAAAATTAGTTTTATTTGATAAAATACACTAAGTTTCTTGTGGTCGTTCTTATATTTTTGAGTTTGGTATTTTACCCACCCTTTACTCGACAACTAACTAAACTACGAGGAACACGTATTATTGGACAAAGAAGGGAGGATGAAATTTCTAAAATAAGAACAGAAACACAAACTTGTCGAACTAATACACAAAGATCCACACTGACACAAAAATCAATAGGATATACATTAAACAACCCGAAGAACCTGTACATCTGACTACAAAAAGTAATTTAGACTCTACCAAAACCGGTAATGAACAATTCTAACAAAAGAAGGGGAAGGCAAAAGAGAAAGAAGGAGAAAACCTTGAAAGTAATATGGACACAATAACAGGAAGGAAGTAAAGAGGGGGGTAAAAAATGACAAAGTCCAACCTATTCAAAACAACTAGATGGAAATTTCGAGTGACCAATAAAGAAAACGGTAAAGTCTAGACAACTCGAGGAGTTCACGCAAAAAGAAACGTCGATAATATTTGAAGTCGAAATTTTCAAAGAAAAAAATTTTTTTTAAAAAGAAATAACAGAGATGAAAATTAAGAAATTCGTACTAAAGGAAATCAACAATTGAATAAATGTCATTGAGATACTTCAGAAACAAACGATTCAGATTGAAGACTTGGGAGAGTTTCTGTCAAGGACAATTGTTGACGACGAAAAGGACTCACACCCAGTGTGGAATGATAAGGAGACACACACAGTATAAGAAAACAACAACATCAACTCTTGACGTGTAAAATCTAACATATAAAGTCGTTAAGACCTAAGACTAGGGAAAAAGGTGTCTAGTAACAAAAAGATTTCAACAAAACAAGAAAAATAAGTAACTTACTGAAAGGACCCGATTAAGAAACCACAGAGAGAGAGGACACCATATCTTTGACTACGGGTACGAGAAATTTTTTTTTTCCAGAATTAATATTCGAAATGAATGGTCTCCAACAGGATCCAAGTCTTACTAAACCACCACCACCAAATAAGCGATTTAGCACAGACTGAGACCACTGGGGCACCTGACGTCGGGTGGTCAGGTACTGTAAAGGGTCCGTTCTCATGACCTCACCTAGTGGTAAAGGAAGTGATCCCCTAGACCTGGGTCCCTAGCTTGGGCACAGAGGACGAAACCGTCCGCCCAAGAAATGTAGACTCGGTGTTCCCTTCAGGAGTCACACCAAATCACCGGTCGACTACGAACTAGTCTCCAACACGACTTTTAGGAACTCAGCCATTCCGTTAGAAAACACACCTAACCCATCATAAAAGTTTCAAATTTGTCAGATACTTAAAAGGAGACAATGACGAAATACGGACCAGTAGACCATAGAAGAAACGTATCAGACTTCCCGAGTACAAGTCGGTCCCTATACACCTATCACTTCCGGGAGAGAACACAGAGACCTCGAACGTATACCGAAACATATTTATATGTAAGAAGGTCTGGTCGTCCCTATGGGTCCTCGAATGTCCGGGTCATACCGACCGATTAAGAGACCTAGAAGGACACTTTCAAGACCAATCAGACGTCCAGGTAACGAACGAGGTCAGACCAACATTGGTGTCAAGTCGACACTACTACCGGAGAGGGTAAACAAACGATGACTCTGACGATGACAAAATTATTACGGGTCCCCACACCCCAAAACGGAACGGAGAAAGGCTAAGCCAGTCGGAGAGGTCGTCACTTCAAAAGTACCGAACGAGACGAAACCAATTTGACATCGCGTCTACCTCGTACACTACCCTCATTGGATTCAATTTATGGTGTATGGAGGTGATAAGAATGAGTCTCAAGCCGTCAAAAAGAATATATTTGCGAAGAATCCAATAACATACGTAAACCCACTAAAGATCACAGGAGTCTACAAACACAAATCATCAAACCAGGTAAAAAAATTTAACCAAAAACCCTCTTTCCTAAAACTCAAGGAGTAAAGTGGTAAGGTCTTCAAACTAACTGTGAAAACTGAAAACTAAAGGACAAATTGAATTCTGTGGGTGTTCATAAACACTTAAAACGTCTAAAGTTAATACATTGGGACCGATGGGGAAAACTAGGCGACCTCTTGAAAATAAATAAATAAAATTTTACGAAAATAAATGAACCGACGGGGTCCGGAATCGACACCGTGAGCCCTAGAAATCAACGAGGTACACTTGAGAATCGACACAGTATACCCTAGTTCAAGGGACTGGTGCCTAACTTGGACCCAGGGGACGTAACCCTCACACCTTAGAATCGGTAATCTGGTGGTCTCTCCGGGGGTAACCTCTTGAAAAATTTAACGAAAAAACAAATAAACATAAAATGTGAAATGTAAAATACTACTTGTCAACGGTTGTACATCTTCATGTCGTATATACTAGAGCAGGACTGATTAGAGTGGAATAATTATAAGACTAACACGGACGAAGAGGAGTGGTACTCAAACTTTGTTCACAATATGTAGTATAGGTTCCGGTGTCTATAGAGTCATACATTAAGATTTTCCTCTTCCAGTGAAAAACTTTTGTATTGGTGTTACGGTAATAATGTTGATTTTGTTAATTATCATTAACGAATTATAGTAGTGTATTTGAACCTTTTGAAACTTTTTATTCTACGGGTTAGGTTACTTTAGTCTGAGAGATCCCGACTCAAGAGTCATAGTCATATATCCTAATTTAAGGGGTCCAAACAAGCGAACAAATAAAAATATAAATAAATAAACCGACGGAGTCCAGAAGAAACGTAGTACGTCCTAGAAAGCAACGACACGTCTCTGAGAGATCAACACCACTCACCTGAATCAAAGGGTTGATCCCAACCTCGGGTGTAGAGGGTGTAACGTTCCACCCAAGAATTGGTAACCTGGTGGTCCCTTCAGGGGGTGAGGGGGTCAAATCTTGGTGATTCAATCTAAAGAGAAATAGGAAAAGGTTTTAATACAAATAAAGAACAAATTTACGTAATCCCAGTCACACAACACTATCCTTTTTAAGAGAAACCCCTTTAAACTCTTAAAAGAATTGTATCCTAGTCGAAAATACTTATAAGTCACCTATAAAATATTTCTTACTTAGAATAGACGAAAGTCCATTTCTCTAAATATAGTTGGAAATTTTGGTTTAACGATGGTTGTCCCTGGATGAACAGGTCGTGTCCCTTGACGAGTTATGAGACACTATTGGATTCACCCTTCTTTTAAGCTTTTTCTTATCTAAGAACATATACCCATTGACTTATTGAAACGACATGTGGACTTTGATTGGGTTGTAACAATTAGTTGACACGAGGTCATCTTTTGTTCCTTTGGTTCAACGATTAAATACAATAAGTCGAAGAGACATCGGAATATTAAACCGGTGTAATAGATAACAATGAGAGGACTTTCCTTACACACATACAAAGGGTGTCAGTAATACTAAAACAGATAAGAATATAAAAATTACCAAAGACAAAATTCGTAAATTAAGAATAAAAAATTAAAAGAAAAAACCGGCATACCGTACACCTTAGAAGGGGGTTGGTCCCTAACTTGGGCACGGAGGACGGAACCCTCGTGTCTCAGAATTAGTGACCTGGTGGTCGGGACAAAATTTGTAAATCTAAGTGTAAAGGGAGTATTGAAAAACGGTGTTTTTCAACTCCTCTTGTTGTCGTCTGACAGAGGATGGGTGGGAGAGGGGGGAGGGGGGACAAGGACGTAAAGGTTTAGGACTTAATATCAACCTTACAGGAGACTACAGCCACAGTAGTCTACACAGCCCACTGTAGTTTACGGTGAAGTCGGGAAGAGATTGTCCGGGACAGTTAGGTTCCAAGTAGAAGCCCAGGGTCGGAACTGACACGGAGTCATACAGACCTGTACCGGTAGAGGACGGGTGGAGGTTTCGTAGACGGCGCAAGGACTAGAAACACGTACCACCCGCGAATTCCCTTCGTAAATATAATCTTTGTCGTTCGACACACGCTAAATTGTGGACTAAAAAACACCGGGCCCATACACGACCCGAGCGAGAGGTGAGGGCGACAATCATGGTAAACCAGATCTGTGTCTCACAGAGGGGGTGGGGGTTGAGGGGACGACACACTAGGTGCCGAGTCACAAAAAGGGGGGCTTTATTCACGATTAACCAAAAGTCAAGACGAACCTAAAATTACGACGGGTGAAGTCGGAACCAGGTCTTTGTGACGAGGCAAACTTCTCCACGGGGAGTCCTCCTCCTCAGGAGTACCGTCCCTCGACCGTCCGAGACGGGAGGGGTCGAACGGTACACCGGCACCCGGGGACGGTCGGTGTGCACGGTGGACGAACCTGAGACGTTCCCCACAAGACGTCTCTGGACGAGTGTCACCGCTCCTGTCCAAACCTGTCTCGAAGAAACGGAGGTACTCACCTCTCGCTGGCCCAGAACCACCCATCCCCGACCCCCTCACAGTAAGGTGGTCGAAACCCCACCACCCTACCCCTGAGGACTAGGCTCTCGCAAGACCTACACGGAAGACCTACTGAGGACGGTCTCCGGGTGGAGGGAGGCGGAACGGGTAGACCCCCAGCCGAGACGAGAACCCCGACGACGGCACGGTCGGTAGACCCTACCCCTCCATCAAAACTAGGCGGAGGTGAGTGAGAGGAGAGACCACAAATGAGACACGTCTTACGACAGGCCCTAACGGGGTGAAGACCCGTCGGGGGTCCCCGGACGGGGAGACGTCGGGTAGAAGGGAAGAGGAGTGAGTAGGTCCGGGACCCCCGCACCCCTCCGGTCACAGTCAGTACGACTATCTCTGGTCCCCGTGTCCCTCCTAACCCCGGTAAAGATCTAGGGCCCTTCCACCTGCCTCGTCAAGGGTGTCCGGACTCCTTGTCTTGCCACCAACCTTTGTACCGGACGGTTTCATCTGTCTAGGTCGTGGAGGGGGGGCGGTCGGCCCTGTAAACCACTGCCACTGGGGTGGGGAGGTCCGGAGTCCAAGGAGAAGTGTCATAATCAAAAGACCTCGACGGTATTGGTTCATGGTACTTGACCCACCGAATTTGTTGATTTACTTAGTAGAGTCTCAAGGTCTCCGATCTTCAGGTTCTAGGTTCACAACCGTTCCAACGAAGAAAGTCTCCCGGTACTCCTTCTGACAAACGGAGCGAGGATCGAGGCCTGTCAAGCGACCGTCACAGACCATAAGGGACCAAAGACCATGTAGCAAGACTCGAGACAGAAGTGAAAGCGCACCATATACCACAAGAGGGACGTCCATACAGACACAGGTTTGAGGCGAAAGAAGACTCCCGTGGTCAGTGTGACCCAATCCCCGGGTGGGTTAAGGTCTCAGTGAAACACTTCAGTTTCACAATCAACGAGTCAGTGCAGGCTAAGATGCTGGGGTACCTGACATCGGGCGGTCCGAGGAGACAGGTACCTTAAGAGGTCCGTTCTTATTACCTCACCCGACGGTAAAGGAAGAGGTCCGTAGAAGGGTTGGGTCCCTAGTTTGGGTGTAGAGGACGTAATCTCCGTCTAGGAAATGTCAGACTCGGTGGTCCCTTCGGGTCCTATTGAAATAAGATTGTATTAACCAATGGAGATGTGGATGAGACAGAGGTTTGTTCCAGGGTAAGAGGCCACGACTTTTAATCCTGAAGTCGCACACTCAGAACCTCCCCTGTGTCAAGTTGAGTGTCGTCTTCTTTTCGTTGAGACTATTATGATGGGTACGTACTCCTAACAATTCAATGATTTCGTGAGCCGAGTCAAGGACAGCGTAGGATTCACGGGTCATTTACAATCAGAACAATTATCCGAGACCACTGGAGTAGAAGGTCACTCTGATAACTTCATCGGAGGATTAACCGAGTGACGAAGATAAGACCGAAGGTACTAAGTAAGAGGTTTATATCTCTATTTCAGTACAATATAGGACATGCACGAAGGGGCCACCGTGTCACCATTTCCTAGGCGGACAGTTACGTCCTCTACACCCAAGCTAGACACCCAACCCTTCTAGGGGACCTCTTCCTTTGCCGATGGGTGAGGTCATAAGAACGGACCCTTCAGAGTACCTGTCTCCTCGGACCACCCGATGTCAGGTGACGCAGCGTTTCTCCGTTTTGACGCACTCGTGTGTACGTATGTGTATATGTTCGGGAGGTCACCCGAGGGTAAAGATCATCAGTCCTTTAATCCTACCGCTCTTCGTTTTGGGTTAGGTTTGACCGGATTCCTTTAAGTCTTCAGTAACCATACTGTACTAAAAAAGTTAATTAAAAATAACGTCATATGTCATCAACGAAATGTTATAACACAACCAACCGTACTGTATTAACTTCAAGTAATACAGTACTTGAACTACGAAATCTACGTTGAACTAGGTCTCGAGTTTAATACGATAGTGGTCATGGTCCAAAAAGAGGAACTAGAGAGCCAACCAAGGAGACTCGACAAAAATGAGTATTGTCAAGACTGTGGTTTATACACCCACAAAGGGAGTATTGTAGGTCAGGAAGTTGAGAGACCTGTTCATCGGTCCACAGGGTGTTGAGTCAAGACTTTTATCGATGGCACTCAACAGTGTCTGGGGTGTCCACTTCCCGAATCAAGGTGTTCCGACGGGGGTGAACCTACGGTCCACGTTCCGGGGCCCCCGGGTGACATTTAACTCCCGGACTGATAATTAACTCCCAAGGTCCCTGAGCTTAAATATCAATTTGGGATATTTAACTCCCAAAGTCCAAACTATAACTCAACCGATTTTTCAAGTAAGTTCAAAAAGGAACTCTATAATACCTTTTTGGGTTAGTTTGAAAAACCGGTTGAATTGACAAAAGATCTACCTAAAGGGACCACCGTGTCACTTATTCTTGGGTCGACGGTTACGTCTCCTCTGTACGGAAACTAGGGACCAGACCCTTCTGGGGTGTACGGAACCTCGTCGATTCGGGTACGCGGTGTAGATGACTCGAACCCGAGATCTCGGGTGAACGTGTGTTGAGGACTTCGGGTGCACGGACCTCGGACACGAGGAGTTGTTCTCTTCGGTGGTGTCACTCTTCGGACGTGTGACGTTCTTTCTACGTCACGTTCGTTTTTAATGTTTTATTTTTTCTTTGACGAAAAAAATTTTTTTTCTATTAAGCGACATTGTCGAGCGTCTTCTGACCTTTTGTGGAATGAATCGAAATGGCCAAATACTATTTCCCACGTCGTATCCTGCTCGGGTCACCTTTCCTACGCGTCCCACCTCACACCCTCCTCCCGGCGTCTCGAAGGTGCCGAGGGGCCGCGGCGCGAGGGGCGCGGAGGTGGACAAGTGGTCCGACCTGCGAGCGGGTTGGGCAACAAATCCCAAACTACCTCTAGAGTCATACATCCACGTCAACTACTTTAGTGACCGACCAATAGAGTCGGAGGTCGGGGCGAGGGAAGGACATCCAGGTCCCAACTCCGTCTATCAATTGTTGGGAAACTCCTACGGAACCAGAAAGATCACACTGGCCGGGGGTAGGACTTCGAGAGTCCCCGGAGAGTCAGTTCTCAGTGAAACACTGGTATTTGAGTCCATAGCAATGTGTGTCGTTCTACAAGGCTAGTGGGGACAGTAAGTCCTTTAAGGTTCCCAAAATCTTCGAGACACAGTCGTTGACCCCTGTTTCTAGTTTATATATAAATAGTGTCAAGGTCAGAATTTAACCAACAAGAGACTATCAATACTAACGTTGTTGAGATCGGAGTTTAATACTCCGAGTTCAGGTCACCTTTTTCTCGAAAGAACTCGGAAAAAAAAAAACCACACACCCTTAAAGATGTTTTCAAACTTCAAGTGACACTCGGTCGTCTCCAGTACACACGTTCACAATGGAAGTCACACTGGACCCCTTCCACCCTGCGGAACTACCTGAATCAGGACCCAGTCCCGACCTCGGGGTGGCTGTAGAGGACCGGACGTTCACCCCCGTTATACCCGAGGTTCACGTCTATTCCACGAAACACCCTTTTCTCTGTCACCGACGGTCACCCTTGTTTCTTGTCAGTGGATGATTATATGAGGACATGGCTGTTATTGAAAGTTTCTAGGAAAAGTACCGGTCCTGAAGGGACCGTAAGGTCGCCAATTCTAAAACGTAAAGGTGACGTCCCCACACCCAAACAAGGGACCAGCCCCTTGATTCTGGGGGAGTACGACACACCATACCGGTTTCTTTTTTTTTAGGAATAGTACGGGTGTTATGTCGGCGACGACTGGAGTGAGTGTCGTATGCTCGGTCAGAAACTAAATCAAAGAGTTTGTTCAGTTCGAAAAGGCTGGAGTCTCGGAAACAAGTACGTGAAGGAACAGGAACTTTACGAAAAGGACTACCGAAAAGAGGATTGGAACCAAAAGTAGGACTTCTAACGTCGAATTTGTCGTCCCGAAGATTCTCAGAGAGGACCTGGTAGGACTAAGATTTGATCCGGGGGACAATAGGAGCAGACCGTTTGGAAGTCTCGTCAATAGTATTATAAATTAATATGTAATATAAACGGAAGTGTACAAATTACGGACAGAAGAGGTGACCCGACATTTGGGGTCGTCCAGTACGGGTCCGGACAAAAATAAAGGAGCGCAACGTAGACGTCATGTACGATCCACGAATTTTTTTTGAAAAGATTTACTTACACCACCTTCACCTTTTCAAATAAGTAAATTTTAATACTAATTGGACAGTAACTTGATCCCGTCCTTTGTCACTGACTGGTCTTCAAAAAATTTGGGACCTTCACTTTAAAGTCTCACTTTCAAAATGATCATCTAATTTACTTTACGGACGGAGTCGATATAAAAAATATCCGGAGACCCATAATTCACTATGGGTTTCACTGGAAGAAAAACCTCAGAACCCCGGTCAACTCTACCAGGCAGAGGATTGTTATTTTTGAAGTGGTGTAATTGATCGCTTCCTGCTCCTTGTGTGTAAAAATTAATCGGACAATCAGTAGAACATAGACTCCTCCGGTCTTTCCTCCTTCGATTCCAGTCCGTAAAATTGTGAACCGACGTAACAGGACTTAGAGACGTCCGGTACCTCCGAGGACGTGAACCTTTGAAAGGGGTACACCGAGATAAGAGACGATTTCGGTGTCAGTCGGAAAGTCACGTCTAACCTCTCCAGTGGTTTGACCGTACTGTCGGTACCCCCGACTTGGGTGGAGAGGACGTTCTCTGTCCCCACCCATGTGAACTCCAACCCCTCACGTGGAGCACCGTCTCAATCGAAACCGTCAGTAACTCATTTCGTCTTCGTGACATCCCAGTCTACTGGAACTTGAAGGAGAATTCTACAGATCATAGTGAATTTTTATACACCCAATAAAAGTTTATAGAAAACCATAACTAAAGATTGTATTAAGGTGTCACTGTTCTCTTTCTTATCTGAGACATACTAAAGTCATGGCAATCTGGTACTTTAAAAACGGGGAACAAAATACAGGGACCTATACAAGGTCACAGAGACTCAAATATCAGATACCCTTGAACTTGTCTTAAACATAGGATGATAACACACTTTTAACATATTTAGAAGTAATACAACTTAACCAAGTACCACGAAAAGTCCAGATGATATATTAAAAGACATATAAGATAATTAAAAACTCTCAAACTATAACTTTGTGGTTGATTTTTAAAATTAAGTAGATGAATTTTTCATTAATCTTATATATTACCTTGACATACATTGAAGCAAGACACAAAAGGTTCAGCGGACATTTACACAATAGTATGAAAACATTAAATTTTTAATTTTCGTTTCTCTTTTTTTCTACAACCCATAATCAACTTATACCCAAACCGACGACATTGTCTGGGTCTTATCGTCACCGTAGTTACTCCCTCGTCAACTAAAGAGAAAGGACTTTGTAAACTCTGACTCGTCGGGTCCTGACTGCTACGTCGAGCTCCTCGGTCCGAGGACGGTCAGACAACGAGGGGTAAGGACCCTACAACAGGAGGAGACGTACCAGGGCTCACCGAGGGGTGGTAGTGGTACACACGGAAGGTTGGGTGCCCTTCCCTCCTATATTCTTTTTCCCGTGGAGGAGAAGAAGAATTTCGTGGTCAATGAAGACAAAACTCTGTCTTAAGTGTATGGCATTTTAATTGACCAAGTAAAAAATTTTTCAAGAAAATTATACATGGTAAAAATTCTATAAATAACTTAAACAACATTCTAACGAAGACAAAATACAACACCACAAAACCGGTTCTCCGTATACCCTTGAATCAAAGGGCTGGTTACTATTTTGGCCACGGGGGACGTCACCTTCGTACCTCAGAATCGGTGACCTGATGGTTCTTTCAGGGTTTTATTTTAAAAACTTTATCCTTCTATTGTTTAAACACTATATCACACCTTCTATCGTTTAAACACTATATCACACCGTTTTGGGTTACTGTCCCGGTTATCGATGTACTAAAGTTTCATGGTCTTCTGTGACTATGACAAAACTCTACAAACATTCTTGACATCACACCAATTTTTTTTTTTTTTTTTTTGGACACTAAAGATAACATCCACTGTTTAAGTGTCCATAACACTTTTGATGACACCAAACGGACACAAGTATTACCTTCCTTTACGACTTAAAACCAATCTTCGATCACTTTTATTTTCTCCATTAGAAGATGGAGACTTAATTACCTCGAAGACTTAAGATAGTGTGAAGTTACTCGACTGGGTCTTTAGTTCATGTCGAGAAGGTGAAGACAGGACAACCAGGCTTGCATCAGTGTACTGGTGTGGATCGACGTTCCCTCCGTCCCTTTACATCAGACGTAAGTGTAGTTGGTGCACAGACCGATTGTACATTCCTCAAGTCAATAATTTCCCTTTTCCCTTTTCCACATGACTTCCTGTTGTCCTTCAATTATTATGTGATGTGGGGTATGTCGGTTAAAGAACGGGTCCAAGTCTTATACGTAAGAAGAAAGACTGCTCACGGAGGACTTCCTCGACCAAACGGAGCTCTCCGGCACAAAATCCTTTTACACACAGAACTCTGTGACCTTATGACGAGCCCCACCACTCGAGGATCGACTTGGACGGACTCCCTTATCACATACGAGCTGAGGGGAGAGTGTAAGTGTGGTCTCGTTTATGAGCACTTCACCTTACGACCTGTGGACAGGGTGGAATTACTAGCCAGGAAACCTCCTTCCTTCCCCAGTACACGTAACAACTCACACACGCTCCATTTGTAAACGACGTTGGAGAGCCATGGAGACCTGACGCGGTATTCTACACGCCAACCGAAGAGTTTACGACTTCACCTACAATGTAACTTGCGAACTAGAATTCACAGTCTGTCTTGAATAGAATCTAGTGCGTCCTGACCTCTCCCTGACTAAGCAACCGAGGCTCAGGTTCCTCAAACCGTTGTCTCTCGTCTGCCGAATCCGCAGTTCCCATCCTTTATCGTCCAGTGAAAACCGGGTAACAGAGCCAGGATCCCGGTTTCTCGTCACTACGACTAGTACTACTACCATTACCGATCAAAAGTAACTCACGAATGGCACACGGAACTCAAATACTCATTCGAGTAAACTGTTGGTAGAATACTCGACTTAGGATGACACAGGGGTAAAAGGACTACGTGTCCCCAATTAACCGGACACGGGCTCTCTTATATCAACAAATAAGTACCGTCCCTACCCTAAATTTGTGACTTCCACACCAAGACTGGACACGAGAATTAATTGGGACGACAGTACTCCTGTCTTTCACTCGTGTCCTCATCTTTCGAACTTTAAGACCTTCCTCCTCATACAAATGAAAGTGCGCAAGTAAAGGGGTCATAAATGAAACAACGACTGAAAACTCAACTATGGTGTTACCATCGCAGAGTCTGAGGGGAGGAAGACGACGTCGTGGGTCCCCCACGTAGGAGTGGGAGAGTCGAGGTGGCGACTTTACGAGTGCACTGAGACAACTAGAGCAACGGAGGGAGCTAAGATCCGGTGGGGAAGTGGGACCAAAACCAAAATTATCGGTCACAAAACGACAGGATCAGAATTTACACTTAAAAAAATTTTCACCAACTAAACAATGAGTCGATCATAAAGGTCCCCGGTCCAGACTCGGTGGTCTGTGTCCTTGTAGTAATTCGTTCAGGGACGGAAGTACCTTAACTGTCAGCCCTCCCCTCCGCTTTCTGAGTCCGTGAGTTGTCTATTGAAGTGGTCGCGGCTACCGACGCCACTGTCTGTGGTAGTTCCTCTTTATATCCCTCGAGCCCCGCGTACACTCCCAAAGTAACCACCGAGTCCCCATTTCTTAGGTGGACGGTTACGTCCTCCGTGTCCAAACTAGGGACCTAACCCTACTAGGGGACCCCTTCCCTTACCGTTGGGTTAGGTTACAAGAACAGACCTCTCAGGGTACTTGTCTTCTCGGACCGCCCGATGTCAGGTACCCCAGCGCCTTTCTTAGCCTGTACCGAATCGTCGATTTGTTGTTGTCTCGTATACTTGCACACTTTGTGTCCAGGACCCAACCCCCTGCCACCACTCCTCCCCGTCCCTTCGACGTCTGTGACCAGTATTGGAGTGATCTGAGACTCCTCTGGCGAAGGTTCGCTCCGGAGAGATGGATGTTCGTTCTGGACGTCGGATTAGTCCGAGCCAAAGGAGTAGACAGTCTATCGTCACTGGAACCAGTACCACGGGTGAAGTAACCACCGACACTACTAATTTACTCACCGACATACATTCTACAAATCTGGTCGAGGACAGTACATCGTCCCCGAGAGAAGTACAATTGTCCAGTACTTTTGAACACACAACACCCTGAATTTTGTCGATTATCTTTTAGTCTCTTGGGTCGAATTCCGGTCGTAGGTTCGATCCCTTCTCGACCTACCCCCGACGGTCCGGACCCCTGAACCACACCCATAATCCCGTCGTCGGTGACCTAGGGTAAGGGTCCTCAGAAAGTCCTTGTATACCCCCATCCAAACCAGAGTGTCACTTTACCATCTCTGTGATGTCCTTAAATCCTGGACCCCTGGTTCCTACGACTTACAGGACGTCGCGTCTCCTAATCATTGTTCTCCCAGTGAGAGTACTCAAACACAGTAGAGGTATATAATTCAATTGGAATTTGCACGTAAGGTTTTATGTAACACGAATACGACTCAGCAAGTCAACACAGACTGAGAAATACTGGGGTACCTGACGTCGGACGGTCCGAGGAGACAGATACTCTAAAGGGTCCGTTCTTATGATCTCACCCAACGGTAGGGGAAGAGGTCCCCTTAGAAGGGCTGGGTCCCTAGCTTGGGAACAGAGGAGGGAGAGGACGTAACCGTCCACCTAAGAAATAGTGATTCGGTGGACCTTTCGGGTTGTTTCCTAACAAGGTGGGGTTTACGGTCGTTGTCCGGGGGTGGGGTGGGGGACCTCTCTCGAGAGGGGATTACTCAGGGAAACCAAGAGAGGAACGAGAGACATTGGACAAAGGGGAGGGAAAGGAATGGGGAGAGGAGGGGTGAAACCTTTCTCCGACGAGACCGTCAACGTTCGACGGGGGTTTCGGGACTGGTGATTGAGGTGCAGGAGTTTACAAGTATTCCACGACGACGGAATATCGTGAACTTTTGTGAGAGACGGGTAGACCGTCTTTCACACTTTGGTTCATTCATAAGGCCCAAATAGTCAGACCAAGAACCCAACGTCCGTTGTCTTTGGTCGACCCCGGTGGACGTCATTTTCACTTTGGCCCCAGTCCGTCGAGCCCCCGTGGAGCTCCACCCACAAGTCCCCGTAGAGTCCCCGGCTCCCCGGTCCCCTCCCCTCGACACTCCTCGAGACTGAGGTATCGACCGGAGGACTCCTACTTAGGGTTGGAGTGATGAATAAGTCTCCAAAGGATTGGAAAGACACGGAGTCAAACAGTAGACATTCTGTTCCTTTTTCTTGTCTTCCCAACCCTGAAGGGACCACCAGGTCACCAATTCTGCGGTACGAAGGGGTCGTCCCCGGCACCCAAACTGGGGGTAACCACTTGACTCTGGGGTGTACGACGCGTTATACCGTTTTTCTTTTTTTTCTATTGTTATTCCATTATTAAAAATTTTTTCTTATCTTTCCAATAACATTCCTATATTCATAAACTCTGTCTAAATCTTATCACGAATCATGTCTCATACGTCGAAACTATTTATAATGGACGAAAACAAAAACAAAATAACGGTATCAATGACAGTAACAAAAATAACTTCAGGTTTAAGTACTCGTTCTCGTCGACTAGTCGGCTTCGAACACACACACCACCCCCCGCCTCAGGGTACTAACTGTCGGGGGAGGAGGGGTACGATCCTTCTTGACCCCTCCTCGAGAAGATCCTCTTCATCCGTCGACAGTGAGTTTTAACCCCGTCCGGGTCTGGGATCTACAGGAGGTTCGAGTCATTAAACTGGGGTAATTACAACCAATAAACGGACGAAACATGGTACTGGGCGAGATTCCTGTCTCCTGTGTCCCTTACCATTACTCGTTCCAGAAAAGGACTGTCCAGAGTTTCAAGTCTCCCTTCGTCGACTTTTTGTTCCCCACACCAATTCTGGTTCATGGATCTTATTACGGACCGAGAAGTTTCCAGTCATATATAAACAACTTACTTATTTGTGTATCCTTTTCGTGTCGTAACATCCTCGTGTGGTGGTTACGTAGACGGAAGGGAGACTAAGGTAGTCAAACAAACAAAAACCGACAAGACACCTAGAACCAAGGGACTGGTCCCTATCGCGGGGACAGGGGACGTCATCTGCGAACCTGGGGGTCGGTGATGTGTCGGTCCCTTCAGGGAGTAGTCAATTAAATTTTCTTAGGGTACAAACGTGGACGTCGGAGGTCCCGTATCACGTCTCCCCACACATGGGACCGTGTGTCATCCGCAAATTATTTACCCGTAACTCACTAGAGTACCTACGTCCGACGTCAGGTGGGGTACACTGTGAGTCCCTGTCTGCGGCCCGACCCTTTGCCCGTAGGAAGGGGCGGTTTGTCCTGCACGTCTGCACCGAGGTCCTCCGTAGAAACACCTTACACCAACGATTATGTTTACTCGAAGGAATGCAGTGTTCCGTAGGTAATACACCTGTCAGCCTACTGAACGACACCCTGACCCGCCTGAGAGCTCCCCTTAAAATGTCGGCGTCAATACAAAGTCCGAAGGGAAGCCTCCTTCCGAGAAGGGGTACTTACTGAGAATTACTCCCATTATTATCGGTCGTGAAAGGTCCACGGACCGCGACACGTTTTCCGAATAATTGGGCACCTTCGGAGGGCTGACGGACACTTCGGTTATGACTACAATAGGGGTACCACGACCCCGAGTCTCTACCGTGTATTGAACGGACAACCCAGGTGTCGTCCACTCCTTCTCAACCCTAAGGTCGGTACCAGAGAATTGAAGACTCGTACCCGAACAGTGAGGTGTGTGTCGGAGTAAAGAACAAATTCTTAATTGAAATTCTGTCATGAGACAATTAAGTAAGTACCACACGACACACGATTCAACGAAGTCAGTACAGACTGAGTAACGTTGAGGTACTTGACACCGGGCGGTCCGAGGAGATAGGTACCCTAAAGGGTCCGTTCTTATGACTTCACCCAACGGTAAAGGAAGAGGTCCCCTAGAGGGACTGGGTCCCTAACTTGGACACGGAGAATGTAGAGGAAGTGACCCAAGAAATGGTGACGACGACGATTCAGCGAAGTCAACACAGGTTGAGAAGCGGTGGGGTACCTGACGTCGGAAGGTCCGAGGAGGCAGGTACCCTAAAAGGTCCGTTCTCATGACCTCACCCCACGGTAACGGAAGAGGTAGAAATGGTGATCGATATTTCGCAGACGGACGTTACACCCTCTGGACCCAAACTAGGGACCCAGCCCTTCTAGGGGACCTCTTCCTTTACCGTTGGGTGAGGTCATAAGAACGGACCTCTTAGGGTACCTGCCTCCTCGAACCACCCGATGCCAGGTGACCCAGCGTTTCTCAGCCTGTGCTGACTCGCTGAAGTGAACGTGAAAGTGTGCAATAAATTTTTATTTTTTTACTTAAAGGACGGAACAGGTAGAGACTTGGGACGTGTCTTAGTCGGTGACACTGGACAGAGGAAGGTCTTTAAGAGACGTATATACGTAGTCCGTATGTGTACCATCGGTAAGAGATATGGGTCCCACAGTCTGACTTCTGGAACCCGGAAAATCGGGCGACGTACAAAGACCTACCAGGTCCTCGATTCTTACTAAAAATGTAAAAAATTTTTTACCAATTTTTTTCTTTTTTTAGTCCCGTGACAGGACCACCAGGTCACCAATTCTTAGGTGGAACACCCTTAAGGGACCACCAGGTCACCGATTCTGGGACGTGAGGGTGGGTTATGTCCCCCGGACCCAAGCTAGGGACCAGTCCTTCGATCTAGGGTGCATGGTGTCGATTCTGGGATACGTCGATTTATTTATTTTTATTGATAATTTTTTTTTTTCTTAGGTGGAACGTTACGTCCCCTACACCCAAGCTAGGGACCAGTCCCTTGATTCTAGGGTACACGGTCCCTCGTTAATTCGGACGGTCATGGTGTTGATTCTGGGTTACGTCGATTTATTTAAAAAAATTTTTAGTTTTCTTATAAAGTACTGTACACTTTAATCTACTTGAAGCCCAAAGTCACAGGTACTCACTTCAGAACAACCTCGTGTCGACACGGGAATAACGGTCCCGACGAGAGTGTGCTGTCCCGTTTCAACTCATCAACTTTGTCTTGGTACGCTCGGGGGGTCCGAATTTTTTCTAAATGAGAGACCGGTAACTGTCCTTTTCCACCGACCAGGGACTCGGTGTGAGAAAAGAAAGTCGTCACACAGAATCTCGGGAAAAGAACATATCATTAACACAAGGGAAGGAGGTATGAGTAATCAAATAAAGTGTCTTTGTCCGTGTGTCACCCGATTCGAGGCCACACGTCGCCCACCACTCAACTTACCACGTAGGTAAAGGCGGGTGAGACTCGTAAAGAGCCCGTGGTCGACGCACGGTCCGAGGACCGACCGTCGGGCTCGCCCAGGTCTGGACTGGAGTCCCCAGGACTCCCGGTCACCCACTCAGCCTGTAATAGTTCCTCAGGGTGTCTACCTACACAAGTCCAAACACCAGTGTCAGGTGGAGAATGGGAGACGGGCAGTGAGGACGAAACAAAACAAACACAATTTAAAGTAAATAAAGAAATAAAGACCAACACGACCGAGAAATAACGACGCGTCCAACACCACGTGCCCGAGGAGTAACGGCACCGAAGAAAACAACGCCTCGTGCCCGAGATCCCGTCTACCCGAAGTCGGGAACGTCAAGGGACCAAGATCTCGTGTCCGAGTCATCAACGTCACGTGCCGAAGCAACGAGGTGTCGGACACTCTAGAAGGGTGTGGTCCCTAGCTTGGGCACAGAAGACGCAACCATCCACCTATTAGAAATCGTGACTCAATGGACCCTTCGGGGGGACGAAACAAAAGCCCTATGAAAAAATTTTCATCCAGTATGTAGATATTCGAAGTTTTCAGTCAAGACGCACGCACGGAAACACGTACACACGCGTACACATCTACATGTGTGACTCGAGAGAGGATGGGGAAAGGGACGGGTGGAACAGGGAGGTGGGGAATTCGTTAGTAAACATAATCAGAGAACACATAGTAGATTCCAAAGAAATACGTTTGCGTTTATGGATAAAAATAGAAGGGGAGGAATGTGTTTCACGTCGGATGAGGTGTGGGACAGGACATGAAACGAAAAAATAAACTAAAAAACTTTAGAATGGCCGTCCAGGGTCTCGACAGAACAATAGGTCGGGTCACCGATTTGTAACTTCCAACCCATCCTTAATTAATTCCCTTTCTCTTGTCACACATCACCCCGTTTCCCTTCGTACTCCTTCTTGTAAGATCCGGTTCTCTTCTCCGAGACCCCTCGCCCCGAAGGAGGTCTCGTCTCTGTTCCGACACTCCGACGTAACCGTCCCTTCCCGGACGAGATCGAGGCTCCAGGACTACCAGTTCCCCCCCGGTACCGGAACTAAGATCCTCGTCGACCCACACCTCAAGACGAGACAAAGGAAGGTACAGGACGAAAAGAGACACCGGTTCACGTACACCGGAAATAGTGTGCACCGGGTCCTCTCCGGTCATCACAGGAACTCTTGTCTAATAACTCACACCAATTATCACTTTTCTTTACAGAGAACCCTCGACAAAGGTTCTCCACACTAGACCCCAGACCCCCAACTATCTGAACATGGAAACTAGAGGCACCAGGAATGGTCAGTACACTGGCTTCAGTTCAGATCAGTGGAGAGTCGAAAAGTCACTTGTGCCAGCCAGTACCACGACTCGTGTCCCCCAGAAACCTCCCATTGTATGATACGATCCGAGAGTCCAACGGTGTATCATTCACAAGTCATACACCATCACTACTAAAACTAATAAAAATTTATTAGTCGGAACATGTGTATGAAACAATCACATCGAGTGTTACTTCCGAAATAATTTTTTTAAAAAAAAACCGACACCACCCAGAAACAATGACGCTCACGCGAAGAGATCAACGCCACAAGCCCGAGGAGTAACGTCGCGAAAGAGATCAACACCACGTGTCAGACATCCGAGTCATCGAGACCGTAGGACCGAATCAACGAGACACCGTACACCCTAGAAGGGCCTGGTCCCTAGCTTGGACACAGGGGACATAGACGTCCACCTAAGAATTGGTGACCCGGTAGTCCCTTCAGGTGCCACCTCTAAAAACCAATCCTTCGGACCAGTGCACCCAAGACTATCCAGGAGACGGTGAATGACAGATGTAGCCCGTTCAATGAATAACACGAACTGAAACCAGTAGACATTTACCTATACTATTATGGACGGAAAACCAGGACACGACTCCGACTTTACTCAATAGTAAACATAACGCGAATTTTATCACGTGTCGTTCATCACTGTTTTCTCCAACGGTCGGTAATAATAATGTAGTGACCTGTGGGGGACGAAAGGTAGGCCTCCAGACATGTGACATATGAGCCCCCCTAGAACTACAGTTTCTCCTGTCATAGTGGTAGTAAAGTCCTCCCGTGACGGGAGAGACGTAACGTCATTGTAGAGTGAAAAAGGTTTCTGGTAGACGGGTGTTTATGGACCTCTTCTAACAGACAAATCAGCTCCTGCATTAAGGTGGTCTGAAGGAAAATACAGAAACCGGTATATTTCAGTGTACTGGTGAGAATTCACGTTCCCGCCCGTCCTTTATCAAAAGATTAAGAGACAGAACCATCTTATGTTTATTGTATAAGTGACCGTCCGAGTCATTTATAAACGTTCGTATCTTTGAGTAAATGGTTAGATCGATAGTCCTCTGAAGGGCCGTAAAATGTGTATAGGTACAACACCAGTCAAACGTCTTTCACTGGGTAGTTTACACCGTTTTGTTGACCGGGGGTTGGACTCCACGATCTTCCTTCGAACACTCCCTGTGACACAATTTCGGAGAACTTAACATCGACAGATTAGTCCCTCTATTAATATGGAGGATCTAGTCGCACCTCCCCGTCCGAGACCCTTGACCCGGGTCTCGCCGGTCTCTTTTCGACGTCTTGGCCAAAGAATTTGAAAACTAACGGTTCCCCTTTCCCTCCCCCTTCCCCATTTACTCCTCTGACCCTCACTGTGTTTGAGTGCACACTTTGTCTATTGAACATTCCTGGGTGGTATATCATGTCCCTTGAGATACTTGAGTATCAGTCATGAGACCCTACTGGATATACCCTTTTCTTAGATTTCTTCTCACTTGCACACAGACACACTAAGGATGCGGACTCTACCATTTCTTAGACGGACGTTACGTCCTCTGGACCCAAGCTAGGGACTCTAGCTTGACCTCTAGAGGACCTCTTCCCTTACCGTGGGGTGAGGTCTTGAGAACGGGCCTCTTAGGGTACCTGCCTCCTCGGACCACCCGACGTCAGGTACCCCAGCGTCTCAGTCCGTACTGACACGTTGACCGTGTTGTGTCGTATTGACTAAGTTAAACGACACGTATTCTGATTGTATTGTGACATTCAGTTGATATGAGGTCATTGTTAAATTTTCTTTCTTGGCCAAAGAACCTGTCCAGACAAATGGACGAAGAGACTACGGATCACTTGTTAGGGTAACCGAGGGTTTCCGGAGGGTCCAGTAGGGGAGGGAATCCGACCCGGAGAGAAACGTTTACCTATTTGTGGGACCCCGATCCCTCACGGATGACACACAGACCACGACAGGTTACACGACCTCTATTTCATTATCTACTGTACCGAGTCTGCATTTCGCAGACAGATGTTACGCCCTCTGGGTCCAAGATAGGGACCCAGTCCTTCTAGGCGACCTCTTCCTTTACCGTCAGGTGAGGTCATGACAATGGATCTTTTAGGGTACCTGTCTCCTCGGACCATCCGATGTCAGGTACCTCACCGTTTCTCAGCCTGTCCTGACTCACTGAAGTGAAAGTGGTACGGTCCGTGACGTCCACGAACCCAATTGAGTACATTAAAAGAGTCGTCGGGGTACTCCATCCAGAACACAAGCCGGGTAATATCTACATCTTTTTTGTTTTATACACCCTAAACCCCTAAAAAACACAAAAGAGGAAAAAGGGGGGAAATGACTTCATGTCAACTAAATGTCATAACACAATCGAAATCCACTTGTCGTGTCACTAAGTCAATAAAGTCTAAGAAAAGGGAATATATATAATATTCTATAACTCAGATCAAAAGATACGATATGTCACCAGGAACAACCAATAAATAAAATATATACGACGACGACGACGATTCAGCAAAGTCAACACAGACTGAGACACACTGGGGTATCTGGGGTATAAAATCTATATCATCACACATATACAAATAGGGTTTGAGAATTAAAAAGAGAGGAGAGGAAAGGGAGAAACCATTGGTATTTGAACAAAAGATATAGACACTCAGATAAAGACAAAATATTTATTCAAGTATAGTAAAAAAAATTAATTCAAACACCCAAAAAATTTAACTTAATATCAATTATTTAACAAATCAGTGGGTCAACAGACTGAGAAAACACTGGGGTACCTAACCCTAAAAGATCCGTTCTTATGACCTAACCTAACGGCAAACGAAAGAGGTCCCCTAGAAGGTTTGGGTCCCTAGTTTCGGTGTAGAGAATGGGTGTAGAGGACGCAACGTCCGTCCAAGAAATTACGACTCGGTGACCCCTTCGGGTACCAACTATATTGTATAATAGTTATCAAAGTTCATATGTCACTAAAACATAGACATATATAACGTTTTACTAGGATTTCAGAAGTAAATTTTTGGGAATAAAACAAAAAGTCAGTCATTCAGTAGAGGCTGAGAAACGTTAGGGCACCTGACGTCGTACGGTCCCGGAGGGACAGGGAGGATAGGGGGTCTCAAACGGGTCCAAGTACAGGTAACTCAGTCACTACGACAGGTTGGTAGAGTAGGAGACGGTTGGGGAAGAGGAAGACGGAAGTCAGAAAGGGTCACAGTCCCAGAGAACGTCACTCGACAGACAAACATAACCCACCGGTTTCATAATCTCGAAGTCGGAGGTCAGGAAGTCGTAGTCAGGAAGGTTACTTATAAGTCTCAACTAAAGGAAATCGCAATTGACCAAACTAGAGGAACGACAAGTTCCCTGAGAGTTCTCAGAAGAGGTCGTGGAGTCAAGTTTTCGTAGTCAAGAAACCACGAGTCAGAAGACATAGCAGGTTCAGAGTGTAGGCATGTACTGATGACTTTTTTCGGTACCGAAACTGATATACCTGGTAACAACCGTTTCTTTACAGAGACGAAAAATTATAAGATAGATCCAAACAGTATTGAAAGGAAGGTCCCTCTTTCCCAGAAAATTAATTCAGAAGTAATTTTTTTTGAATAAAATATACTACGAATTATAAAATTTTAATACTTATAAACAATAGAGTCTTATTGTATACGGAAAAAGTGACTACCGAACAAAACAATTCTAACTAAGAAAAAATTTCTAAATGAAAAATATCGTCAAAATCTTAGTATCGTTTTTAACTCCGCTTCCATACCTCTGAAAAGTACTTAGGTATGGGGTGAGGACTCATTGAAGGGGGTAAAAGTTATTGGGGGTGGTATCACTATGTAAATAAATTAACTACTTGAATGTAACTTTGTAACAATAGTGGTATCAAATATCAAATGTAATCCCAAGTGACAACCAAAATATGAAAGACACTCAAGTTTGATTACATACGATACTCAGATGGGAACACTACAGTATGTCTAAAAGTGACGGGATTTTTTACGACACACGGGGTGGACAAGTAAGAGGGAGGGGAGTCGGAGATCGTTGGTAACTAGAAAAATGACAGAGGTATCAAAAAAGAAAAAACCTTACAGTATATCTACCTTAGTGTCATCCATTAGAAAAATAAAACCGAATAAAGTGAATCATTTATAGAAATTGAAAGGACTTATAGAAAATTACGGAACTATCGAGTAAAGAAAAGACATGACTTATTATAAGGTAGTGTACATATAAAGGTTCAAAGCCGTAAACTCATTTCGACGATATTGTAAGACACACGTGTCCAAAGTTGAGGAAACCATTTATGGTCCCTAGTACTAACGCCCTAACGTACCATCCTCATACAAATGAAAGGACTCTTCGACGGTTTAACAGAAGGTTTCACCGATATGGTAAAACGCAAGGGTGATCGTTACCTACTCTCAAGGATAAAGAAGTATAGGAACAGTCGTAAACGACAACAGTCAAAGACCAAAACGACTAAGATTACCCATACACCATCATAGAGTGACAAGTAAAGTTAAAAGTAACTGGACCACTTTACCTCGTAGAAAAGTAAACGAATAAACGGTAGACATATAGGAGAAACTATCCTACAAACAATTTCAGAAACAGATAAAAATTAGTACAAAAAGATTAACAACTCAAAATTCCCAAGAAATATACAAGACCCAACGTCAGGAAATAGTGCACAGAAAACGTTTATAAAATAGTGTCAGACACTGAGTAGAAGAGTAAGAGAATTACAGAAAATATTTCGTCTTCATCATTTAAAATTGTTTTAGACCGAATAACTAAGAAAGTACCTAACACGGAAATCACAATATTGACTTTTTCAATAATTGACATGAGTTCCAGTAGATCTAAAAGAGGACACAATAGAAGATTCTCAAAGCATCAAAAGTAAAATGGAAATCCAGACACTGGGTAAAACTCAATTGAAAACACTTTCCCCCTCCTAGACACAGATCTAAGAAAGAAGAAAAAAACGTACACCTAAAGGTCGACAAGGTTATGGTAAACAACTTTTTCCAACAGAAACGAGGAAATAGTTTCTAGTCAACTGACATGAATACACTCAGATAAAGACCCGAAAGGTAAGACAAGGCAATTATATAAATAGACAAGAAATCGGTCATGGTGTGACAGAACTGATAACATCACTCAGAACTTCAGTCCACCACAGTCAGGAGGCTGACAAGAGGAAGTTATAACACAACCGACAGGACCCAGAAAACAGAGACGTATATTTGAAATCTTAGTCAAATAGTTATAGATTTTTCATTAAACGACCCTAATACATCTTAGATATCTAGTTCAACCTTCCTTGACTCTAGAACTGGTGTAACCTCGAATGATAAATACTTGTACCTTATAGAGAGGTAAATAAATCAAGAAACTATAGAAATAGTCTTAAAACATTAAAAAGAGTATATCGAGAATAACCCCATAAAATAGTATAGGAGTGGATTCATAAAATAAAACACCCCACGATTACATTTACCATTAACATAAAAATTAAAGTCTAAGGTGAACAGGTAACGACCATATATCTTTTCGTTAACTGAAAAATTATAATTGGAACTTAGGATGTTGGAACGATATTAGTAAAGGTCCTCAAGAAAGAAAGGGAGGAGTTAAGAAGTCCTCAAAACTATATTACTAGTACAGTAGACGTTTGTTCCCGTCAAAACAAAAAAAGATTATACACAAAGAAAGTAAAGGAAAAGAACAGAATAATGTAATCGATCCTGAAGATTATGTCACAACTTTTCGTCACCACTATCCACTGTAGGAACAGAATAAGAACTAGAATCACCCTTTCAAAACTCGAAGAGTGACCATTCATACTGTGACACTTATACTGAAAAGAGAGTAATCAAGGGGATACGGTCTGTAAACCTCCCACCGTGGAACGTAGATGAAGGGAATCGGGTTAGGACTGGTACATTAACTAAAATTTTTGTACAGTTACTTACTCATTATTTACTGAGATCACCGTGTTACTTGTCGATTTGTCTTGAAATGAACGTCAATAGAAGACCCGTCAACAGTTTAATCTCAATTTATCCGTCATCTCCCATCACTAACAGTCGTCTCAGTTCTCGGTGCTCGACTAAGTTTAGACCGAGACGACGAATGAACCGACTCATTGGAACCCGTTCCCTGACGTGAAGGTTCCTGGAGTCGTAAGAGTAGACACTTCACTCCTATTATTATCCTGGACGGGGTACTTCATCAACACCCTAAATTGATTCAACCCTCACATCTCACAGACCGTGTGGCGTGTACACACTCTCAATCGATGACGACAATGTCACAATACACCATCAAAGTTGAAATTTCCCATTAAACACAGAATCGAAGTTCATACACCTCTCTATTCGAGTTAAGGTCCCTTTACTTCAAGTTGGGTATTTGGACTCTCGGTCGGTAAAGTCGGGGCTTACCGACGAACCGCGATTGCACCTTCACATTCAGGTCGGGACTAGTCATGTGGACGAACAATCATGGCCATACTACTTTCGACCTTAAAAACCTCAACACAAGAAACACCCTCTTCAACCCTCTTTCTGTGTCGGACGAACTTAGAGGACTCTTGCAACTCCGTGAAAGGGTCTACGGGACAGTAAGGTCAGAGTCCTTCGTGACGGCATACGAGACCCGTCCTACCACGTCTTGTCACCAATCTCTCTGAGCCACGCCATAAGTCAGGAACGATTTCACACCGGAACCCGTTCGTTGTATCAGAAGGTTCGAAACCACAGGTAGAGACGTTTTACTGCTCTTCTTATTCTACGATATAGGATCCGGACAATTTCTCGAAACTTGATCATTTCGAGGAACGTCAAAGACAAGGAACATTCTTTTCGATACTGTTTGGATCTGTCACATAATTTTTCGTCTTTGTAGTCAAACAGTTGTTTCCAGGCAGATCAGTTTCAATACTAAAAAGGTAATCAGTACATACCTACACTCTCAACCTGGTCTTCCTTCCGACTCACGACTTCTTAACTACGAAAGTTTGGCACCACAACCTCTTCTGAGAACTCTCAGAGCACCTGTGTTCCTCTAGTTTGGTCAGTTAGGATTTCCTTTAGTTGGGACTTATAAGTAACCTTCCTGACTCCGACTTCGAGGTTATGAAACCGGTGGACTACACTTCTCGGTTGAGTAACCTTTTCTGAGACTACGACCCTTTCTAACTCTCGTTCTCTTGCCCCGCTGTCTCCTAGTCTACCAACCTACCGTAGTGGATGAGTTACCTGCACTCAAACTCGTGTGAGGTCCTCTGTCACTTTCTGTTCCTTCGAACCACACGACGTCAGGTACCCCAACATTTCTCAGCCTGTGGAGAACTGCTGACTTACTGTTGTCCGTTGAGACATCGTTTGATCTTGTAGCACCAGAACCACTTGCGAGTTCTTCTATTATAAATAAAGTAATTGGACTTATCTTTATTTTCTAAGTGTACAAGTGAGTTGTTTATATATATATCCCGAAGACAAGACACGGTTCATGACAACATTTGGGGTACAGGTGATACCTGTTCTGTCTGTGTCAGGGAACATGAGGATGTCATGTTCCAGACCACCCCCTCCGTCTAATTTTTATTTGTCGTACATAATCTCCACTAACCATAACAATTTGATTTGATTTCGTCCTATGACTCTACACTTGTTCCCACCCTCCCCCCGAAACCGCTCACCACAGTCCTCTACAAC
This sequence comes from Capra ibex, assembly GCA_006410555.1. Lineage (NCBI taxonomy): Eukaryota > Metazoa > Chordata > Mammalia > Artiodactyla > Bovidae > Capra > Capra ibex. The sequence continues at coordinate 42,198,803 of SJYO01050415.1, forward strand.
AAACTCGACTCTAAACTTCCTACTTTTCCGTGGTCGGTACGTTTCTCTACTTCTTTCTGGGTTCTCTTGTCGTTTACGTTTCCGAGACTCCACCCTTACTCAAACCCTTCAACCTCCTTTTCTTCCCTCCGACCGTACCGAACTCGACCCACCTGTTCCGACTCTGACACCCCCTCCCTGAACACCCGGGACTTAAACGAGGGACTTTGGACACGAAAGAACGTAGGGACCCTCACAAACTGCTCTCTCGACTCAAGTCGTGGATCCTTCTCCAACACCTCCCTTGGTCTCCGAACCGAGTACGGAGTCGAGAATCGCTGGAAGAGTTTTAGGATTGGGTCCCTGAGGTTCGGTCCTACTTCTCTGGAAAGCGGGGTACCGACCGAAGAGACTGAAGGTCGGTTCTTACACCAAATGTAAAAAAGAACAGAGGTTACACTGGATCGACACGACAGTTCGTGCCGTTTCGGAACTACGAGACACGGGCTTCGGGTAAGAGGAGAAGGTGTTTCATCCTGTTGACTTTCGATCGACGGGACCTCTCCATGGTCCTTCGTGGGACCGGTTTGGGGGGACGGAGAACCCTTGTACCTCCTATGAAACACGGTTTCCCTTATCCGACTGTCCAGTCCACGAGTCAGAACAGACTCTGAAACACTGGAACACCTGACATTGGGTGGTCCGAGGAGACAGGTATCCTAAAAGATCCGTTCTTATGACCTCATCCAACGGTAAGGGAGGAGGTCCCCTAGAAGGGTCCCTAGTTTGGACTTAGAGGACGCAGAGGACGAAACCGTCCACCTAAGAAATGACCATTGAGTCGATCATTTCTTAGACGGACGTTACGTCCTCTGGGACCAAGCTATGGACTCAGTCCTTCTAGGGGACCTCTTCCGTATCCGATGAACGACGTCATAAGAACCCGAAGGGACCACCGAGTCTACCATTTCTTAGACTCACGTTACACCCTCTGGACCCAAGCTAGGGACTCAACCCTGCTAGGGGATCTCCTCCCGTACCATTGGGTGAGGTCATAAGAACGGACCTCTTAGACGTACCTGTCTCCTTGGACCGTCCGATGTCAGGTACCCCAGTTTTTCTCAACCTGTGTTGACTCGTTGATTCGTGTGGTGTCACGGTGGAGGCTTCGGGGCACGGTTTCCCCTCCCTCCACAATTTCGGGGTCCAGAACCACCCTCTCGTCAAGTCGTCACTCCTCGGACCAGAGACTCAAAGTCGAGAGCGAAATGGTGGATGCTCGAGATACTAGAACTCGTTCATTGACCGGACACGGAACGAAATCGAAAGAGTAGACATCTTACCCCTGTAGTCGAGGACACGAATCTCTGTCCGTGTACCCTGTGTGATCGATAACAATCATAGTGGAACGTCAAACTTCAGTGTCACTCTATTCAAGGAGAAAGAAGAATAAAGGACACTTGTGAATTCTGCGAGCCTACAAAATGAGGATAAAGAGGTGTAGCCGGATCAAGGACGGGTCCCCGAACCGCAGACCGTCTGTCGTATCCGAGACCCACGGTTTCGTGGGGACGAAGAGCCCCCGGTCCGATAAGTTACGGTTCCTGGGCTCTCTCAGCTATCCTACAAACAGTGGTCTCCAGCCGCTGAGACACCCCCCCGGAGATGTCACCGCTGAAGACGGACGGACGATCCCTCTTTTCTGACGAAGGAGGTCCCGACACGAAGACCCAAAGAGTTGGGACTCCAACTTAACCATGACTTAACCCTTCCAGCCCGACCTGACAGTTTTGGACGGGTCGACGGGGGGAGGGAGGAGAGGGATAAATTTTTCGGACTCCGGGTTCGTACCCTTTAAAAAAAGTCACGAGGGATTAAACGGTGGTCCTAAGGGACCTACAGGGTAGTGACTTACATGGACTCTTAGAACAATTTTTACGTCTAAGACCCATCTATCGATCACCCTGTCGACGACTCCCACCCTACCCCCACTCACCTCTCCTCCGGGTCCTCCCTCCCCTATGTACATATAAATGTCGACTAAGTACGACAACCTGTCTTCCTTGAATTGCGTTGGCCCATATCGTCAATAGGAGGTTACTTTTTATTTGACTTTTTTTTTTACGTCTATGACAAAGTCGTCCAGACTCCTCCCCGCTACCAGAAGTAAAGATTCCACGAAGGTCCACAATGACCACGGGGACGAGGGACCTGGTACTGAAACTCCGAGTGTCCGGATCTTCAACCGAAGTGTCTGATTTCTTAGAGTCTAGTGGTGGTGACGTGGGGGTGTGTGTGACTTAAGGTTAGACGTAAAAATGGTTGAGGTGACCACGAAATCGTAGAAAAATGTCAAAGGTTCGGATCTGGGTCCCAACGCGTCCGAGTAAACAACTGGAAACCCCGGTCTAACAGGAAACAACACCCCGACAAGACACGTAGCACCCTGTACCTCGTCACAGGGAGTGGTAACACGTGTTCTAGGGTCATCGTCCGTGGTGGGGGTCAGTACTACGTTTGCAGGGCCCCACCAACAAGTCAGCGGTTCAGTACAGACTCTGAAACGCTGGGGGACCTGACGTCGTACGGTCCGGAGGGACAGGGAGTGGCAAAGAGGCTCAAACAGGTTCAGGTACAGGTAACTTAACCACTACGGTAGGTTGGTAGAGTAGTAAAAAACGGGAACAGAGGAAGACGGAAGTTAGAAAGGGTAGTAGTCCCAGAAAAAGGTTCAACCGATAAGTGCAGTCCACCAGTTTCAGGGTCCCATCCCCACCGTCTTGCGGGGGTCTTCGTTTGGTCCCCGGTGTTCGGGAGGTCGAACCGGTACGGACCCTTAGAGGACCGGTCCGCCGTGTGTCTACAGGTCCAGGACTCCGTCTCCAGTGCCGACGAAATCAAGACCCACCCCAACCTTAAGTATGTCTCTTATTTGTGTGTCTCGCGGTCTGGTCGGTTTAGTAATGTTCACCTGACATTAGTGACGGTAGAGTGTCGACCAGTCCTTTGGTTCTCGGGACGGGGTCGAGGTCCGACGACACGGGAAGCGGTGGTCGTCCGGGCACACGAGGAAACTCTCTCGACCGAAGATTTTGTTCTTTTTTTTTAACACGTCGAACACCCACTAGTGTCCCAAAGATTTTCTGACTTACCCTTAGACGGGAGGGTCACCCGTATTTACACAAATTAACCCGACGAGAATGATGTCGGTTTTATGGAAAAAAATTTTGGAAAAATTTATATATAAATAAAAAATTATCTAAATCAAAATAGACCGACGTGGTCCAGAACCAACGTCGCACACCCTAGAAAATAGAAGTAACACCGTACGTCATAGAAATCAATACCGTACACCTTTGATCAAGGGACTGGTCCCTGACTTGGGACCCTGGGACGTAACCCCTATGAACCTCAGAATCGATGACCTAGTCGTCCCTTCAGGATATGTTATCGTTTATAAATACATCGAGATTCGTGGTCCAGGATAAGATATATAAAAATGTGTTGTTGGGATACTTTAACCATGGTAGTAATAGGGGAAAAAGTTTTCCCCTTGGACTTCGTGTCTCTCCTCTCCATTGAACAGACTCCAGGGTACCACGCATCACCGTTTCTACCCTAAAAGTGGGTCTGGTGGACCGGAGTCTCAGGAACGAGAATTTGTACGACACCTGTATCGCGTTCCAACCGGTCTTGGTCCTGACGAGTGTCCAACTAGAGAAACCTCTACGCTCCTTCGGGACACTCACGTCTTCACTCGTCAGGGTTGAGGTCTGGAAGTCCCTTGTCTGTCGAGGGGTGCAGGGTCTTGTCTCCGGTGCCTCATGTGGACGTTGAGTATATTGTAACAGTTAGTTGATAACAAATCAGGGATCTAACACAGACTGAGAAAACGTTGGGGTACCTGACATCGGGTGGTCCGAGGGGACAGGTACCCTAAAGGGACCGTTCTTATGACCTCACCCAACGATAAAGGAAGAGACTCCCTAACAGACCTGGGTCCCTAGTTTGGACGTAGAGGGCTTAACCGTTCGTCTAAGAAATGATGACTCGGTGGTCCCTCCGGGGATTAGTTGATATGAGTTTACATTTTATTTTTAATTTTGTTTTTCTTTTGATTATCCTTTTTCTGTCCTAATAAGTAATTTTTTTTCTCTTGTGTATTTCTTTTAATTTTTCGTTTCCTTGTGTTAATATCTACGACGTCTCTAATTTGTATAACACTTATTGAAATACGGTCAGTTCGAGTTTTAAGTGTCCGGTGTCTAGGTGAGGATCTCTATGCTTTACGTGGTTTTTAGTGAGACATCTTTGTTGTTTGACTTATCATGATTGTATCTTTAATGGTTTTTAATTAATCTATAACTACTAACATGTTGTACCACTTATACCAACTACGACGACTTAACAGACAAATTTTTGGTAATGTGACGTTTAAAATACAATACATATATAAAATGGTGTCATTTTTTGTTGTATTTTGGGAGTTAGATCTTCTGTTCTTGTTGTTTTTCTCCAGTACCTATCTCCATCTCTGTGTCTACATCTCTCACCTGCTTGAACACCTGTGTCGCCTCCTTCCTCTCTCGTCCTGTTTAGCCCTCTCATCAGAACTTTATGTACATAATAGTATGCATTTTCTCGATCACCCTTCAACGACACATTGTCCTTTCGAGTCGGACCACGAGACACTAATGGATCTCCCCACTCTACTTCCCCCACTCTTCCTCCGAATACTCTCCCTTACAGGCAAACGAATACTGACTAAGAACGAACCCTTTAGGGTACGTGTTTCCTCCGACCGCCCGATGTCAGGCACCCGAGCGTCTCAGGCTGTGCTGACTCTTGTGTGTGTACACTGACTACGCGAACTCAAGTCATCCGAGTAATGACTCCTCCCCCCTACCACGTTTCGTCGTCAATGGTCCGTCGCACGCTGACGGCTCGAGAGAGGACCGGACCCCTAACCGGTCCCGAGGACCAGTGACACTCCGGGTCATTGTCACTACCGTCAGGTGGCACTTCACTGATGAACCTCGATCTCTGGCCAAAGTTCGTCCCATCTCTAAATCCTGTACACCGTAAACCCACACTCCGACACTTAGGAACGTCGATTCCCGAAACCTCAGTGCGCCAGCCGTGGACACAGGACCAAACAGGACGTGATCGACGCACTGTCTACCCTGACGTGCAGAGACTTACAGTCCGAGAAACAAAAATTTCATACGTGGAACCCTGAAGGAATCACCAGGTCACCAATTCTGAGGTACGAAGATTACCTCCCCCGTGTCTAAGCTAGGGACCAATCCCTTGATTCTAGGGTGTACGGTACACCGTACCGGTTCTTTTACCCCGCCCCCCTGGAGTAGTTCCATACACATATGTCTTCCATCTACACCCTTCCGTGACTCCAGTAGAGCACCTTTCACAAATCAGGCCTCGGGTCGTGGGGTACTCACAACTCACGTGTCCGCTCTAACACAGTACCCTCCGTCACAATGACTTACCAATCCCGTCCCGGAGGCCTCGGTGGCGAGGGTCGAGACACCGGAACCCGGTCACCGGAATCGGAGACACCTCGTCGTAAACGAGTAGGATTTTGTTCTTATTACAAACAGGAATGGAGTATTCCTACGACACTCGTAACCCACTCAGTCTTGGACACTCCGTCGATTTAATCGTGTCCCGGACCACGAGTATGGACAGTACCAAATTAATCGTAATTCTTACACCCGGACTCCGGATCGTTGGTCCACTCCTCTTGGAACGTGTCTTCTTACAATACTTACCCGACCAAAATCTTTGGAGGTGAGTCCAGTCGGTCGAAGGGAGATCCGTGTTGTCTGTCACTACACTCCGGGGAAACCAACACACTCCCGGAGAAGAGGAAACTCTGCCCTCAACCGGAGAGTCCCGACTTATTGGACTCGATCTTCGTCCGTCACTCTTTCGGTCCCTCACCTCCACGCGGTCCCGGGGTCCGGACTCAAAGTGAGCCCAAGATACTCCACGACCGACACACCAGCAAACACTCCCACTCTTACGCGAGGTCCTAGCCGACTGGACCTAGGGTCGAGACTCGCCACACTGAAGTCCGCTTAAGGAGTTACAGTCGCAAGTCAATCGAGTCTCCTCGAATCAGTCGCGACCGATAAGACCCCAGTCGTCCCATCACTCCTTCAATCCTCCCACCCGGGGACCTTCAATCCTCCCACCCGGGGACCTTCAATCCTCCCACCCGGACCTAAGTCGGAACCGACACAGTGTGGGGGCGACACCCTGGAACTTGTTCGTTGAATTAGGGAAGACTTCGAGTCAAGGGAGCAGACACCTTCCTCTCACCGTGACGAAATGGACCCCGGTACACTCCTAGGAGTCAAACGCACGCACACACACACACACACACACAACCACGGAGTCAGCACAGACTGAGAAACTCTGGGGTACCTGACATATCGGACGGTCCGAAGAGACGGGGACCTTAAGAGTTCCGTTCTTATGACCTCACCCATCGGTAAGGGAAGAGGTCCCTTAGAGGGACTGGGTTCCTAACTTGGACCCAGAGGACGCAATAGATAGATTTCAGGATTTCGTCCTGGGTCATGTCCCTTTCAGGAATCACGGGTAACCGCCGACAAGAACAACAATAATAATATTTGGGTAGGACCTTCTGTCACAGTCACTTTCTTACTTGGTACCTAGGTAAGGTCCCCTGTCTCGGGATCACTCCTTCAATCCCGAGACGTAGACTCGACCGTGGACTCGAAACCACAAAGATCTTACATTCACTTTTCTTACACGTTTCCTTGTAACCCACCCTTGGACGATTGATCCTTACTACGGAATGACGGCATCCCTGTCCGAAGGGTTCCAGCCTAGTAAGGTGACCTATTAAACTTCACCATACTCATTTGTGGAATCTGTCAAAGTATCAGCATGAAAATAAAAGTACGTATTGTCCTTTTGTTAAAGTTATGGTATAGTTTAGGTCATAAGGTACCGACAATGACGAAACCCACTCCGATCACTACCGTACATTCGGTTTTATTTTCCCTTACGTTAATTTCTCTTCACGTTTCATTCAGTATCATGGTCACCAGACTCCTATACCGTTTTTGTCACTTCCACGCATGTCTAGGGACGACCGTCCTGTGCACGCAATCCTCTTACCCAGACTCGACCCAAACAACAATCTAAAAAAAAAAAAAAAAAAAACCGACGTAGTCCAGAATCAACGCCGTACGTCTCAGATTAAGGTACTGGCCCTACCTTAGGCCGGGGGACGTAACCCTCGTACCTCAGAATCGGTGACCTGGTGGTCCCTTCAGGACGGTCGACCCAAGATTGGAACAAAAAGTCGGACCTTTCCGACTCCAAGGGAGTCCTCCGACGGTTCGACAACCCGGGGAAAGCGGGGAGAAGAGGAACGGAGAAAGAACGGGGACTTCCTCCCCTACGTCGGCGGAGTCTCTCCCCGGCGTCGGGACCGCCGACATCGAAGGAGGCAGACCCCACCGTCCCGCCCGCGACTTTACATGACTCCACAGACGTCGACCGGGGAGGAGAGAGACGGGGTCCTACATCTTCGACACCATACCGGTGCTCGTCGAGTGATACTATTACCATTATTAGCGATTCGTTCTAACTCACTCGTGGGTTGTTGTAGGACTCGCGAAATGTACGCACTACCGTAGCGTGGGGACGAGACACTTCGCTACACAGTCACTCCTATGTAGGCCGACGTCTATTGTTCTACGGACCGCTCCTGAAGGGGTACCGAGTCCACCATACTAAAACTAGGGACTCAGTCTTTCTAGGGGACCTCCTCCTTTCTCGTCGGGTGAGGTCCTAAGAACGGACCCTTTAGGGCACCTGTCTCCTCGGACCTCCCGATGTCAGGTGCCCCAGTGTTTCTCAGCCTGTGCTGACTCCTGACTCGTGGGTGGAGGACACATCCAAGGTCCCGTCTAAGACGTAGCACTCACAAGTGGTCACACCCATCCCTCACGCGACACCTTGGACCTCGTTACCGGAGGGTGCACCTTTCGGGTCCTACGATGGAACGGTCCTAGGCCACAAGAGTAGATTTGGAACTAACGAACGAAAGTTGACAGTCGAGACCGTGTATTTTCGACACATTGGGACCTGTTTACTGAAACGGAGGATACGGAGTTACAGATGTAACCATGGTCCCCTTTTTCACGAATTCTGTAACGGTTCGTGTACTCTTCGTAGTCATTTATAAAAAACAACTCAGGTGCTTACCTTCTCGGTTCAGTCTTCTATGTACGACCAACAGTTCCAAAACCCCTAGACATAATGGTTCTCCGGGACGTCTTTCCGTAATGAGGTAGTATGATCGACTTCACTGGGTAAAGGGATGAACAATCAGTTGTACTTCAGATCCTTTTTTATGGAAGATCCTTTTTTAAGTAACAATAAAACTAGTCAATTCTTTGGTCGAAGTATAACACCTGTGTATTCCTGCACAGACGTATGAAGTCTAGATGGTTGACTTTGTACATTTTCACTTTCGTGGACTATAGATCCCAAATGAAATTGTACGAAGTCTGTTTTCCTTTCCCCACCTTCTCTTTAGCCCTTATCTACTTCGATTACCCCTTCTCAACTATTAATGACTTAGATGTAAACTCATTAACCCTCACGTAGTATGAAAGAGAGAGACGTATAAATCTTATAATCGTTTTGACTTTTTTGGTCGGGGGCGGGGTCGTGTGTGCGTGTGTGTGTGTGTGTGTGTGTGTGTGTGTCGTAGATTTCTAACTTCGTACCACTCTGCAATGACTCGAGACCGACATGTCTCCGTAAATCGTCCCGGGCCCCGGGAACACCCAACCTATGTACCGTCGGAATGTCGGGAGCGAATGGGGAAAAGACGTACCTAGGAGAAGTACCCCTCTGACCAAACCGAGTCGTGGACGACGACGATTCAGTGAAGTCAGCACAGGCTGAGACACGCTGGGGTATCTACCGTCGGGTGGTCCGAGGGGACAGGGACCCTAAGAGGTCCGTTCTTGTGACCTCACCCAACGGTAAAGGAAGAGGTTACGTACTTTCACTTTTCAGTTTCACTTCAGCGAGTCAACACAGGCTGAGAAGACGTTGGGGTACCTGATGTCGGGTGGTCCGAGGAGGCAGGTACCCTAAAAGGTCCGTTCTCATGACCTCACCCCACGGTAACGGAAGAGACCCGAGTCGTGGACCTTCCTATCATTAAGAGTCTGAGGTTCCACGTTAAAGAGTAGAGGGAGGGACTTGGCCCGTAAGACTCTGAAAAAGGACTCTACCTCCAAAAGGGAAGGATCGGACCTCCCTTTTGTCTGAGGGCTCATTAATTGAGGACCCTTTGGGCGGGGGGTGGTACCAACACCCAGACCAAAACGACACCCCAATCTCCCTCAGTGTCTCCACGAAAGACACACTACTACCGTATTCGTCGACTAGGAGACACCACTAAGTCATAACTGAGACCGGGGCGAGTCGGAGACTTGTACGGTTCTCGTCAGGGACGGATGGGGACAGTCGGCATCGGGGGTCGGGAGGGAGATCTAAGTGCACATTTATGTACCGCCCGTCAGTCAAAAGATTCAGACAAAAGGTTGGGTGACCCTCCACTTCAAACCCTCTCCGAAAGTGTAGGGTAGACTGTGATCCACCCCAGAGTCAGCCCCCTCACACTAGGTGGGCCCTTGACTGGGGGCCAGGGGAGGGCTTTCCAGTAGTAAATTCTTACAAAGAATCGGGTCGTCTCTGGATGTACACACACACCAGTCGAGATCAAAGGCCGATAGAGTGAATACGACTTAAAGTTGTTAAAGAGTAAAGGAAATCCTTTGTTTTACTCAGACCTTTCTTCATACTTATTAGCACTACTGTCTGAACCGTTGTCCCTGTAACCCTTGGAACGGGACTTCGAGTATCAACCACAGTAACAACAGTCCCAGAACTATCAACTTGGGTTTCCTTCTCCTAGCGACCACGGTCTACTGAACCCAAGCCTATGGGCGTGGTGGTGAATTGCCGGTACACTGGAAGTCTTTCCGTGAATTAGAGAGACGGAGTCAGAAGAGTAGATATTTTATTATCATGGGAATACCCTAACATTCCTAATTTACTTTGTGAGAAACATTTTTGCAAATTTTACCGGAGTAACTTTTAGCTACGAGTCAATTACGACCACCACTAACAATATAGGGCAATACCAGTACGTCTCAATCCTGACTCTTGCTGACCAGACACCCGCGAAGGGACCACCAGGTCACCAATTCTGAGGCTCGAGATCACGTTCCCCGGGCCCAAGTCAGAAACCGGTCCCTTGATCTAGGGTGTGCGCGTACGGGGTCGACAGTCTAGGGTATACGGTTTTGCTTATAACTTCTAGGACGTACGATGTCGATTCTGGACCACTTCGGTTTATTTATATATATATATAAAAAAAAATTTTTTTTCTTCTTCTTTCTTTCTCTTTTCTTGGTCACCAGACATTACCACCAAGTCTACCTTCGTCTTCAATCTCCTAGTCTTCTTCCCCCATAAGAAGGAAGGGTTCAGATATCAAACCCTCTGTCTGAATTAAAACGGTAAATTTTTGTAAAAAGTGAGCTACAAATTTTAGATCTTTTCGTGTCCACTTTCTGAAGTTCCTTCTTCTTTTTAGAGAAGTGACGAGATATGTGTATGACGAGTGTGATCTCTTTTTTCTGGTCTTCCTTTACTTGATTGTAGAAATATCACCGATAAGAGGCACCCCTCTAATACCCATCGAAATATAAGAAGAACCGTGTATATAAAAGGTCCAAAAATTACACATACACATTCGTATATAGTGAAAGTATTCGTTCTTTTTATGAAACTTTCCATTCCTTAGTGCACTCGACACCGAAGACCCCTTCGATCCACCTTAAGAGGGTCTTGCCTCGGCAGACAGATTACAAACTCTTCGAACACAAGGTCGGAAGGAACTGCTCCTTGGGATATTGTAAAGATGAGTCTTTTAGGAATAATAGTTTCGACTAAGGAATCGTAGGTTCGGAGGTGGACGGGTCGGAACGAGATCCATAAGTGTGACAGAGAGTAGGACAAGAGTTCTACTTTTTTGAGGTCCCAAAAAAACCACCGAGACTGGAACTCTTCCTCCGAGTAAAAGTTTGTCGGTACCAGTCACCATTCGTGGGGAATGTATCCACGTAGAGTCGGGTGACGGCACACGTATGCCCACGAAAGCACAATCGATTACAATACTTATTGATATTTTAACCTTCGTTTCGTCAACTAAATAAATAAGTTATTTGTAAGTAACCTCTGGACAGGACATAGTCACTCGTTCCGTCTGAGTCAGACGGGGTGGTGTCTTTCTCCGATCTTCTGCGTTCTTTGTGTACCGGTGTGGCGATTAGGGGTCGAAAATTTGTAAGTCTTCTTCCTATTCTAAAAAAACTCGGTATCCTGTCCGCGAAGGGTCTCCGAGGGGTTCCTTCATCTCAAATTCATTGTATGAGGCCCACGTTTACCTTTTTTACTTGAACCACAGGTAGAGATCTATTCGGAGCGAAGGCTTGCAAAGGTCGACACCCGTCCCTAGAGGTCTACCCGCAACGATACCTTCGTAGAAGGTCAAGAGTGAAGGACTCAAATAAAGGCTCAAAGGGCGCGGGTACGGTCAAGGGTCGACACCTATGTCTGCACCCCGCCTCCCCCCACCCACCGTCAGGCCAGAAGGACGACGGAGTATCGACACGCCTCTCGCCTACACCGACCTTCGGTCGGCCCTCGGAGGAGGGCCGACTCAATCAACACCTTGGACGGCACAGCATCAAAGAAAACGTAGGCCCGAGAAAGGAAACAGGCGAGTACCCTGACACGGTCGTACAGGGTCGGACACAAAACTTTGAAATCTGGGGTCGAACATAAGCTACTTCTTTACTCGAGTATTCCCGAAGGAGGCGGTGGGTCGATGTCTTCAACTCAGACTAGAGAAAGTAAGTTTAAGGGAGAGGGAGGGGAGTCTCCAATCTAAACGGTGAGAGGACTGTCTTTGACCCGACCGACAAACAAGAAACCCTGACAATCACTTATTTCCTAAACTACTGGATTTGTTTCCTCATCGTTTTGTTCTACCCCCTCCCGACCTCGATTAACGTCAGACGCTGACTCCAGAAAGTCGATGGGAAGCTACGAAATCTTATTAGTAACGATTGTACAACTCTTAAATGTTACACAATCCATAAGAATTTTAACAAAGATTAGGAGAATTGGGTCACTTCACAAATAATAATAATAGGGGTAAAATGTCGACCTATTTGACAACAACAAGTCAGTGAGTCAGAACAGGTCGTGAAACACTGGGGTACCTGACGTCGTGCGGTTCGAGGAGACAGAAGTGACAGATGACCTCAAACAAGTTCAAGTACAAGTAACTCAGCCACTAAGACAGATTGGTGGGGTAGTCCCATTGAACACTGTCCCCCGTTTAATACAACAGTCAGGTTAACGAAATAACAACAGAATCTCGAGGAATTCCGGACGGTAAAATCGTCGAAAAATCCGGTTTTTCCTTCTAAATTGTTCTCCCACGATCCTACCGGGTCTCTTGGTTTCGTCCCGGAGTCCTTCCTGACACATGGTCAATGAACCAATGTCCATCGCCTTTGTGGTTCAGTCTACCTGTATTCAGGATCCCCTGTTCTAACTGAGTGTTAGCCTTTCGGGTCTCCACCCTGTTCGAAGACCCGACCAACCGAGACCTCGAGTCCCGGTAGGGGTCTCTGGGTGAAAGAGAGACAGGAAGGCAAGAAAGGAGACTACAGGTTTAGTAGGAGTTTGGACCGAGAGGATCTCCATCGTCTGACCGACGGTCGTGACCAGGTCCGAAAACAGAAGAGTAGGAACCGGACTCTCCATCTCTCTCGCAGAATAGGGAGTCGGTATCACGTCTCGACGGCTCAAGGACAGACCAACCTAATCGGGCCCAGTACACTGAGAGGGACTTGGTTAGGGACACCACTTTCCGACCCCGGCGTGTTTGTCCGACCAACGAGGGTGGGTTTTGGTGAGTACCCCTTCCCACCTCACCCACGACCCGTTGTCGGCCGGACACTTAACCTTGGTCACGTGTTTACGGTGGTCGTCCCAAGAGAAGGAGTAAGGACGGGGGTGGGGGTAGACGAAATAGGAAAGAGAGTATAAGTCTCAGAAAGACGGAAAGGGAGACGAGTAACTGCTGGTAGATGTCTGGTACGCCATATGGAACATCACCCGAGGGTCTTTCCGGTCTTGCTGGGTCCCATCCCTTCCACAGAGGGACACCTGAGTAGTGGGTCCCGGTCCCTTCCCAAGAGTTCTACCCGAGTCAACGCCAGTCCACGAGAAAGACCTGGTTAGCCGACACCCGTCCCTACCTCAGTAACAAGGGAGACAGGAGGGGAGGGGCGGTCCACGGGGTGACATAGGAAAAGGGTCCTGGAGACCCGACTCTCAGTACAGTCGTCCAGGGGACTTCTGTCGAAGGGTCCGCCACGTCAACATTTCTTAGACGGACGGTCACGTCCTTTACGTTCTCTGGGTCCAAACTAGGGACCCAGACTTTGTGGGGACCTCATCCTTCACCGTTGGGTGAGGTTGTAAGAACGGACCTTTTAAGGCACCGTAGTTTTTCTCAGCCTGTGCTGACGTGTGTGTGTCTGTGTGTGTGTGTGTGTGTGTGTGTGTGTGCGTACGTGTGGACTCCTGTCGTCAATCCGGAGTGAAGAACTGCGATTTTGGAGTAAAATAAAGGTTCGTCGACCTGTACTTCCCACAGGGAACGTAAAAGGTGTTAGGACCTCGACAGGGGAACGTCTTTCCGGTCGAGAATTTAGGGTGGTCCGGCTCGTTGGACACCGGGGACGAGTGGGGGACGGGGGTCGGAGTAGGACGTCCGGGGAGATGTGAGGTGGGAGGTCGGTGGACCGACCGAAAGCCAAGGAGGTCGCGCACTGTAAACAAGGGAGAGGACCTCACGAAGGGGAAGAGGGACAGAACGAGGGGTTGGAGGGTGGTGGTAAGACCGGAGGGACACGGTGAGGAGAAAGTCTAAAGGGGACTGTGTAAGGACGTCCCCAAATGGAATTGGTGTGTGGGATGAGAAGAAGGGACTTGATGAGTCGACTGTAGAAGTCCCGGTAAGTAGAAGAGTCACTTTCCTAGTTTAGATAAAACGATTTCAACATTGGGAAAGACAGTTTCTATACGGACTGATTCAAAACCACTCCCTTACTTACTTCGTCATTATTGTCATCGCCAGAAAAAAAATTTAAATAATCCGAGGTGACCCAGAATCAACGTCGTACACCCTAGATCAAGGGACTGGTCCCTAGCTTGCGTCCGGGGGACGTAGCCCTCGAGCCTCAAAATCGGTGACCTGGTGGTCCCTTCAGGTTCTGAACCAACTAATACCGTCAACTTGGGTTAGAAATCGGGGAGAGGAGAGGAGTCTCCAGCCCCCTACCCTGACTTTCAAGGTTCGTGATTAGGTTCAACTAAGAGGACCGTCGGTTCGTGGAGTCACCCACATCCACCAAACACCCCTTAGGAACCCAAAGGGGATCCCTGAAGGGTAATCAGTGGGGTAATTGTTTGAGTCCACACCAACCTTCCCCGAACAAGACTTATTGTCCTGTGAGGAAAGGGGAAATGTTGAGACATCGATGAAATCCTTAAATCCTATTTTGTTGTTATTAAACTTTGTTTTCTACAAGGGAAACGAGAATAGTGAATCCTTTAAGGGTCCTAAAATCTTTGAGACATGTTCTTTGTATTCAAACTCGTTTGAGACCCTCTACCACTTCCTGTCCCTACGGACCGGACGACGTCAGGTACCCCAGTGTTTTTCAGCTTGTACTGACTCACTGACTTAACTTGACACGGTCTTTGTTTCTGGTTGACGTAAAGATGATATTTAGTGTTGTGGTGTTATGTATAAAGATATGTAAGATGGACATATCAGATGTATATAAGTTGTACCGTGTATTATTCTATTTACGGTCAATTCTAGTACGACTCTATTATCAAAAGTAGAGAGTCTCCGAAGGGACCACTGAGTCTGTCATTTCTTAGGCGGACGTTACGTCCTCTGGGCCCAAGTTAGGGACCCAGTCTTTCTAAGGGACCTCTTTCCTTACCGATGGGTGAGGTCATAAGAACGGACCTCTTAAGGTACCTGTCTCCTCGGACCACCCGATGTCAGGTACCCCAGCGTTTCTCAGTCTGTGCTGACTCACTGGTTATGTGAAAGTCAGGAGTCTTCCCGTTCTCGTTTTCGACTCGACGACCGTCACCACACCCCTTCGTCCGTCCGAACAGGTCGCGACGCCCGCCGCCCACTCGTCCTGACAACAAAACCTCGCCGAACCCGCTATAGTCGGGGTGTGAACGTGTGGGGAGGGAAACTTGGGAGGGAAACGGATCGTGAGGGTGAAACTCCTTAAAAACGGAGTTTTCTACAAGGGTTCATACTCTTCACTAGAGACAGGTCGTACCAAGTAACGTCGTGGCAAACCGTCTTGTCTTCGACCCTTGACGGGGTTCAATTCAGCGAGCGAGTCAGCACAGGCTGAGAAACCCTGGGGCACCTGACATCGGGTGGTCCGAGGAGGCAAGTACCCTAAAAGGTCCGCTCTTATGACCTCACCCAACGGTAAAGGAAGGGGTCCCCTAGAAGGGCTGGGTCCCTAACTTGGGCCCAGAGGGTGTAATGTCCGTCTGCGAAATTGGAGACTCGGTGGTCCCTTGACGGGATGTACAGGGAGTAGCACTCCCCTGACCCACTTAGTCACTCCGAGTACCATGTCACCTCGTGACACGGTGAAACGTCCCCCGTACCCTAGGACTATCACGGAAAGCACAGACACCATGTGGTGGCTCATACTTTTTCACTTCCTTTTCCTTGTGGAAAATGTTTACTACGAGGTGACCCTTCCCGTCCAACCTTGGACTCCCCTTTCACATCCACAAAGTCCTTCCCCCTGGGGAAGGCCCCAGAACTCACCCGAGAACAGATTGGGAGTCTTTACTTAATAGACTCCTCTGGGTGTACGACTATTTCGTTCTCTGAAATAACCTTTCACTGCGGACCCTCTTCTCGTGCTCCAATTCCCTTGGGTCCTCTTGACGAGACGGTCCACTGAACTTCAGAGTCCAAAATACCACTGCCCTAACAGAAACCGGTTAGTAAGACTGAGTTCCAGGAAGGACCACCGTGTGCGTAACGAACCGGTCCTACTTAAGGTCTCCCCTCTTAAGACCATCCAACCATCCTGTGTTACTGGAAAGGCCTTAAGAAGACCAACCGCCACCGAACAATCAAGGCACTAGGAATGGTCCTGGAGGCCAATATTTTATTCGGTACGTCTACCAACGATACCACTGACCGGTCCTACCCACCAAAGTCAGTCACACAAAAGGGATTATCTCCAAAAAACTTCTAAGGTTGGGGACCTTCGGGTTCTCGTTTTCAGTGATAGTTTCGTCTATGGAATCTAAAGAAATCGTCCCCGACACAAGAACCGACACACACACACACACATATAATATGTATGTCGGTCGGTCGATATAGATTCTAATACATACACACCCATACGCACATATATATTAAAGTGATGAAATAAGTCCGGAGTCGAACTTACCGGGGAGTCTCTCCGGAAGGGTTCGTGGGATTCTGCCGAGGACGAGACAAAGGAAAGTATCGTTGACAATAATGTGTAAACAAACGAAAGACGTGGTAGGAGGACTTGAGACTCTCGTCGTTAGTACCCAGGTGGGGAACGGAATAGAGTCACAAATCTCGTCACAGACCGGGTATCATCAACGAATTATTCAGAGACGACTTACTGAGACTTACGCGGACTTCTTACTTTTAACAGGGGTACAATCGACACCTGGACTCCGGGGGTCTCCGGAACTGGAAGAAAGTACCTTGTTTGACTCCTGGGGACGAGAAGACTGACCCCTTCTCCGTTCTTCACCGGGATCTGACGGAAACTACACCGATTTTAAGAGCGAAATGAGTGTAAAGGTGGAACTCTCTATGTCTACGTCCACCCCCCCCCAGACGGACACTCCGTGACTTTTTGCTCGGACATGACAAGAGAAGACTACGGGTGAAGGGTCTGATAGACACCGGGTAGAGGAGAGAGACCGAACGTAAGCACGGTACCTCTCATCGAATCTCTCCCTCTCTTAGAAGGTTGGACTTCCGAAGAGAGGAGACCTCCTGGGAAGTAAAGGTGGGACACGAATTATAATAGTCTCAGGTCAAACCGGGTTCCCACAGCCGTCTGCACTCCTCAACGCTCGTAACAATTACCGAAGAAGTCACAAACCCCATATTGTCGAAACGATTGTAGAAAATCTCGAGGGCGACACGGTCCGCAAAACGGTCAGGGAGTTAGGCAATGGAATGAATTAGGAGGGTTGTCCGAACAAGTCCCCGCCTGTACCGGGTGGGTGGCGTGGAGGTGGAAATGACTATTCGTCTGAACCCGAGTCTTTCCAGATCAGTACTCGGTACCCAGTGTATCGACGACTCTCCGACTCGACCCTAAACTAAGACCGGGAGCGGCTGGTGGTACTTCCGTAAAAGGGTCGGTGCCCCGGAATGACGAACAGGTAGACGAAACCCATAAGAGGACCACCGGTCACCTCCTCCCAGACCAAAGGAAGTTACGCTATACTACCTAACAGCCAGTCCAGTGTTTCGGGACGACCGGTCGTACTCCGGAACAACCCGACCTCCTTCACCCACCTTTCGGAAGACGAACAAAGAAAAAGTATCTGTAAATGGTGTGCTTACTGGTTTGAAGACAAAGAGAAGTTCTGACCAAAAGTGGAACCCGTCCTCTCTCCCACCCTCTCGTCGGTCCCCTTGGGACAATGGTGGGGCAGTCTAGACAGACAGGAGACGAGGGATAAGGGTTCATTTTTGGTTTCAGGAGTAGCAGGGACGTGTCAGACGGGGCGGAACTGGACACTGAAGAGGAGGGTGAGGAGTGGACGGACCGAGGAAGGTACCCGGAGGAGTCACGAGGTATCTGTGATCCCATACATGGGAGGAGTCCTGGGAACGAGGCCGAGAAGGACGACGTTCCTTCCGAGAATAGAGTATGGGTACGTGAAACGAGAGTGTAATAGAAGATCCAGTTTTACACGTTTCCGGGATCCCATCCTTATTCGAACTTTCCCCTTTTGTCCGGTCATACCACCCTCGTAAACCCACTCCTCATTTTACCTTCCCCTACTCCAAGGATCTCCGCAACTTTTTAAAATTCGTCCTTTCCCCACACCAGGAACAAACTAAACTAGGAAGACCGACTCACACACATCTTATCTTAGACCCTTCCGTTTTCACTTGAGTCCTCCTGGTCGTCGCCTACATTCCCTCGACAGGTCCACTTTCTACCACGACCGTCGAACCGGACTCTCTTCCTTTTCCCCTACGCCCCACCGAAGGGACCACCAGGTTACCAATTCTAATACGGAAGGTCACGTCTCCCTCGACCAAGCTAGGGACCAGTCCCTTGATTCTAACGTGTACGGAGTCCCGGTTTTTTGGTTTTGTATGTTGTTTTCGTTATAACATTGTTTAAGTTATTTCTGAAATTGTTACTTTGTTTTAATTTTTCCGTTTTCCTTTATCTAAGTCCTACACAAAACCTCCAATACCGTTGTCTTGACCGCTTACCTGAGGGACACCTCCCCCTCCCTTCCTCTCTGTACCCGAGACGACCCCCAGACGTAGCGTGAGACAACCGAACAGAGAGGACTACCAGGGAGTTTAACAGAGGGCAAAACGGGTAAGTGCCTCCGGCGGGTGAGGAAACGGCCGGTTTAGAGCTTCCTAGCTCCCGTTCCCGTAGGGTCCACCTCCCTTGGTGAGGTCGATTCCGAGACGGTGTGGACCGGGTCGAGACTAGTCTCACACCCGACGTCTTGCCCTCGAGTCCCGGAGTCGGGTGGCGGATTTAGGACACATGGACGACGACTAAACTCTACACAAAAGTACGGGAGGGCAGGGGACGGAAGGGGACTCAGTGAGAGAGTAGACCGGTGTAAGTCAGAGGAGGGAGGTGGGACTGGGGATGGGGGGCTGTCCACTCAGGCCTCGACGTCCGTCACACCGGCGTCGTCCACGCAAGTCCACCTCACCGACGGTTACGAGTCCCGGGAACGAGAGATGTACTCGAGTCGAAACAGCAGGACAGCAAACTCAGTGCGGCCCCAGAAACCAAGACCTGGTCGGGACGTCCGGCTGCCCGCACATCCTTCCCTTACTCTTCTGGAGAACGAAGAGACTCGAGCTGAGAAGGAATAAGAAGTAGGGGACAAGGGAGGACAGAACAGGAGTCTTCTGTCCCGGGGAGTCGATCGTCGACGAGTACGTCGGAGGGAACGGGAAGGAGTCTCCGATCCCCGTGAACCCCCAGAGGTCCGACGAGCGATTACTCCGGCAAGTCGGTCGTCCTTAAATTTTGGTACTGGACGTGCGGGCACTCCTCTCTCGCAGGGAAGATAGAAGACGTGAACCACGGAAGTCCAGGGATTTCTGGACGAGGGCGGGACCGACCCCAAAGAAAGCACGGTAACCCTCCACAGCCGGTCCGACTGAACAGTTTTAATCATAGAGACCGTCAAACGAAAGACGGACGAGTTCCCGACACCTTAATCTCCTTAACACCTAGAGTGTTCGTCCATTTTACACTACAAACTCAAACGTGATCCAGTTTTTCACCCCCGACCCCCCTACCTGTCGGAACTTCCTCTTTTATATCCCGTAATTACTCGAGTTGACTCAGAAGAGGGTACAACGACCTCCTGTACACTTAGTAGCGTTGGAAAAATCTTCTGTCGGATTTTTTCTTTGGAATAAATAAAAACTTACTCGTCAGGACCGTGCACTATTTCGTCAGTTTACTGCGTTTTTTGGTGTATGTCACTTTTAGTTCAGAGGGAGGGGCCAGGGAACGACGGGTCAAGCGGAGGACACTCCTGTGGGTAAAGTCCACATAAGAAGGTCACTGTGACATGTGGGGTTGTTCGTGGACGACTTGTGTGTCGAGATAGGAAACTAGAGTCTTCGGTAAGAGATTCGATTGACATTTTATGAGGTATTTATCGGAAACTACGGACGCTTAGATAGGACACCTTTATTGCGGGGGGGAGGGGGTGGGTCATGTTTTCCAAGGAATAACGTCGTAATAAACACCACCGTTTTACTTTTTGTTTCGTTTTGAGGTCTTCCTTTTACTTGCGGGTAAAAAGTCCCTTATTAACTCATTTTATACCGTGGAGGGGTGACACCTTATAATCGACGATTCTTCTCACCCAGTCTCGAGAGGATCAACTAAATCTCCGTCAAGAAACTACGTCAATTCCCTTTCGTTCTAAGACTCTTCATCTATACTATACTAAGACAAATAAATTTTGTGTCACTCTTTTTAGGCATACAACACATACCACAAATTTCTGTTTTGTTTTGGAAATAAACGAACGTGGTCCAGAATCGATACCGTGTACCCTAGAAATCAACACCGCACGTCTGAAAATCGACACCGTACCCCCTGGATCAAGGGACTGGTCTCCAGTTTGCGTCCGGGGGACGCGACCCACGTCTCAGAACCGGGACCGGGCCCTCCGGGACATGCAACACCGACTCGCCGCCGACAGCGTGAGTGCGAGACGGTGCAGTGCGCCGGGGCACGAGACAGAAGCCCTCTGAAACGTCGCAGGCGGCAACACCAGCTTTGTTTGAGGTGAGTAGCCTGTTAGGATCTCCCGTGGACCCCTCCCACAGCTTGGGTGTACTCCTCGCGGGTACCTAAACCACAACCCTTTCCGCGGGGACCTGGGCACAGTCGTATCCTCCCCGAGCACACCGTACACCACTCTTCAGTGAGATTTGCTGTTACTGTCCGATAAACTGGATAAAGGGTCCGTAAACCATCCTACTTTATTCGTCTCAAACCAGTTGACACACTTCGTCCGTCGCGGTGGTTCAGACGGGGAGTCCTCCTATTGGTCCTTCTTAATCTCTTTGCGGCTTCAGTTCCGGAGTCCAGGGCCCGGCACTAGACCACTTCGACGGGTCCCGTCCCCCGTGTCCGTCGTTCAATGGAGTGTAGGTGGGGGACGGGTGGGTGTCTCGGTGTACTACCCTACGACGAGTGTGGGGGACGGGGGTCGTCTGGTCGGGACAACGACCCCTCTCTCCTGGATCTTCCTTCGGCACCCCTCCTGTACAGGGGTTTCCTGCAACACAGAGCGGTGAGGTCCCCGAGACAAACACGACACCAGACACTAGCACGACCGGGACCTCAAGAAGAGACACTCCGAGACGAAGGGAGGGGGAAAGGGCGAGGAGCTGGGTCTTGTTTCCACGTAAGGAGGTCCTAAGACCACAGGGGAGTCCTACGTACACCGAAAGTCACCCAACCCCCGAGTATTGAGGTCACTCAGTGTCGAGTAGCGGACGACCCGAAGGGACCCGTCAACAAGGCAACGATTCGGTTCAGGTTGAGAAAAGTTGGGATCCCTGACATCGGGCGGTCCGAGGAGACAGGCACCCTAAAGGGTTCGTTCTCAGGACCTCACCCAACGGTAAAGGAAGAGGTTCCTTAGAAGGGTTGGGTATCTAACTTGGGTCCAGAGGACGTAACCGTCCACCTAAGAAATGGGGACTCGATGGTTCCTTCGGGAGTGACCGTCAGCGACAAGAGCTGACTCCGGCGGAGCGAGTCACCTGGTGAAAATAGATGTCACGAAAGAGGGACGAGAACCGACACAAGGAATGCGAAGGTAGTGGTGGTTTTTCTCTTACGAAGGACAACGACCTAGTCGCAGAGAAGGAGACAAAGCAGAGGATGACCAGCGAGTAGTCTTCACTCTCGAGTGACCAGGGACCGACTAGATAAGTGGGGGAGTCTCTTCCTTCCTGGACTAACAACGACTGAGACAGAAATAGAACGAGTCCCACCCATCTCACCCACCCCCACACACACACACAGATATCACATATATCATATATATATATGTGTGATATATATATATGTGATATAATATGATATGATATGATATATATATCATATATCATATATATATTTCTCATAAGAGTCCAAAGACTAAACCCATCAACTACCATAGAGCACCTGGTGACAGGTGGTCACCTACCCTCTCTTCGTCCATGTCCATTCCTATAATATACCTCTCTCTCTGTCTCACATACTCTCTTATATATATACTAGCATGTGTGTGTATGTATGCCTCTCTCTCTTAAGTACAGAAATAACTTTTATGTTTTTATGCGGGATGTTTCTTAGTCCGCCGCTGACGAGTAAGTAACTTGAGTAAATTGTCCGTAAACGACTAGACGAGAAGAACACGACACGTGTCAATCTTAGACCGTCTTTTGGCGAAACCTCTTTGAGTACTCTGGCACATTTCTAGTGAGAGCTTAGAAGGAAAAGGCGGAGTGGGGTGGTGGGGGAAGTGTCGGTCCGGGAGTAGTCCCGAAGAGACAGGAACTGGACTTTGTCTAGTAGTGGTTGGAAGAGAAGGTAGGGCGACGGGAACGGGACGAGGGTCGGTGGTCGTAGGCAGGAACCCACACTGTCGTCGGTGAAGTACGAAGAGGAACGAAGAGAAGTTGGGGCCGTCAGAGATACGTTGTTGGTCTCCCCAGAAAGTTTACAGTCAGTCTCGTGTGGTAGGAGAAGGAGGACCAATCTGAATCTTATTTCTCGTATACCGACCGACCCCGAGTGTGTCGGGAGCTCGAAGACGGAGTAGAGGGTCGTGGGGGAGGGAGGGAGTGGTGTCGCTAGACCTGTTCTCCCGGAGGAGACTCACATAAATTGTTTAAGAAGGTAGAGGACCTTATAAGAAAAAGAAAGAAAGAAAAAAAAAATCGAAAGTAATCTCTGAAATAATGGTTAGACCATTAAGTTAGACTCATCGGGAAACTCAGAAAATTAACTCTATATTAAGTGTATGACCCGAAGAGACTATCGAGTCAACCATTTCTTAGACGGACGTTACGTCCTTTGGGGTCAAACTAAGGACCCAGACCTTCTAATGGACCTCTTCCCTATCCGATGGGAGAGGTCATAAGAACCCGAAGGGAACACCGAGTCGACCACTTCTTAGGTGGACGTTACACCCTCTGAACCCAAGTCAGGGACCCAACCCTTCTAGGGGACCTCTTCCCTTTCCGATAGGTGAGGTCATAAGACCGGACCTCTTAAGGTGCCTGATATATCAGCTATCCCAGCGTTTCTCAGTCTGTACTGACTGAAAAGAAAGTGTATGGTATTTCAAGTGGGAAAATTTCGTACCAAGTGTTCGCACCAAGTCACAAAAAATCACACAAGTGTTCTAACACGCTGGTAGTGGTCATAGATTAAGGTCCTACAAAAGTAGGTGTGTCCTTTGTGGGACTTGGGTAATCGTCAATGAGGGGATGGCAATGGGGGCTGAAGGTCGGGGACCGTTGGCGACTAGATGAAAGACAGAGACCTAACAGGAGAAGACCCGTAAAGTATATTTACCTTAGAGGACTATACTCCACCAGAAACAGTAATCGGAGAAAGTGAATCGTAGTACAAAAGTCACAAGTAGATACAACATATGTGCTTAGTCACGATGTCAGAGAAATGTCGACTCATTATAAGGTGACATACCTACATAGTACACAACAAATAGGTAGGGAGTAAACTACCCACAAGACCCTATAAGAATGAGGACAAGAAGTGTACCGAAGGAAGAGGAAAGGGAAGTCAAAACACGACTTTGAGTGAGTCCAAAGGCTGCAGCATGAAGAATGCCAAACGTGAACACATATACAGACAAGGGGACAAACAGAAGACAGGGGACAAGACCTGACACTCAAGACATTCCCACCCCTGGACAGACGGAAAAAAAAAAAAAACCGACGTCCCAGAAGTGACGACGAGTACGTCCGAAAGAGAACAACGTCACTCACCCCCGATGAGAAGTCAACGTCACGTGTCCGAAGAGTATCACTACCGAAGAGAACAACGTCTCCTGTCCGAGGCATCAACACCGAGTACCCGAATCAACGGGACACCGTACACCTTAGAAGGGTCTGGTCCCTAACTTGGGCAAAGGGGTCGTAACCGTCCACCTAAGAATTGGGGACCTCGTTGTCCCTTCAGGGCTGAGAATAGACGAAAACAAGTGGGACAGAGTGAGTCACGGGTCTTATCCTATCACGCATCATCAACGATCTACTTACTAAGTCATGTAGAGTAGGTCAAGAGCGAAATGTAGGAGAATTCCGTTTTACTAACATTAAGGAAAGACACCTTTTAAGACATACATCGCAAGATGAATGACATGGATCGAGAGATGAGACTTGTCACCGTCCAACGATCTTCCTAAGGAGACCACATCTTGTGACAGTGTAGACGACACATTCCGGTGTCACAGTAACCTTTGACGTACACCTACGGTCATCGTCTCTACTCTTCATTGTCACCACATTTGAGTTACCGTCCACCAAAGAGAACACTCATTTTACAGGACTCTAGACGTCAGACCCCGACCCGACCGTCGAGGTATCAGGAGCCCATTTCGTTCTATGAAGATAGGAAAACGAATTGGTAGTGCCGTGACTACGACTTCGACTTTGAGGTTATCAAACCGGTGGACTACGTTTCTTGACTGAGTAACCTTTTCTGGGACTACGACCCTTTCTAACTTCCGTCCTCCTCTTCCCCTGCTGTCTCCTACCCTACCAACCTACCGTAGTGGCTGAACCATCTGTACTCAAACTCGTTCGAAACCCTCAACCACTTACTGTCCCTTTGGACCGTACGACGTCAGGTACCCAAACATTTCTCGACCTGTGCTGACTTGCTGGTTTGACTTGACTCGAAACCCCCTCGAACCCTCTACATCAGAAACGACTCGTAGGGCTCTTCTTTCCCTTCTTACCGACGATCGACCTGTCGATCGTGGTCTTCCAGGTAAAGGACGGGGACCCGGGACCGTCGGTTGAAGACGGGTAACCGGACTCGGAAGTTCGAAAGAGGAAGGGATTTACCGGTCTTAGTTTCCTCACTGAAAGACAGACTAACTGGTTTCCCCCTCTAAAACTTCGGAGAGATCCCGGAAATCAGGCTTTTTGACTGGTACAGTGGTCGTAATTTTAATTACCATAGTGTGGAAAAACTTATAAATCATGTACTAGTCAAGACGAGATTTGTAAAAAGTACTTCACTAACTGAAGTACCCCGAAGGGTCCACCGAGTAACCATTTCTTAGGTGGACGGTCACGTCCTCTGTGTCCAAACTAGGGACCAGGTCCTTCTAGGGGATCTCTTCCTTTACCGTTGGGTGAGGTCATAAGAACGGACCTCTTCGGATACCTGTCTCCTCGGACCACCCGATGTCAGGTACCCCAGAGTTTCTCAGTCTGTGCTGACTCACTGACTTTTTGTTGTTGTTGTTAAATGAAATAGGAGTAGAGGTGGAATGTCTACCCCTCTGACTCCGTGTCTCTCCGATTTATTAGGATCTGTAAGAGCGACGATTATAAAGAAAAAGTAAGAAGGGAAAGTCACATATGTTACTTGTTCTCCTAATTTTTTATTTCGGACTGGATCAAACCATCTAACTGGTCACAAGTCAGAGGGTAGACTACTCGACTCAAGGTCTCTCACGAAACACCTTTTCGTGAGCCGTCAACTTTGGTGTAACTGTCCGACAAAAGTATCCTCACGTCCTTCCCCGAATTGAGAACCGTGTAGGTCGTTTACGGATGACTGTCCTCCTTTTTCCTAGGTGTTCGAGACGTCCTAAAGGGGTCGGGCACTCGGACGTCGGTCATCTGGAGTTTCGTAAAGACGGTTACCCGCCCCGCACCGGAAACTTTGGTACCGGAGACGCTGTCGAGAATCCCAGGTACCCCTCTTTCTTCCGGGAGAGGTCAAGTCTAGGAAACTCTTAATTAAGTCCGTGGTTCAGTCGAAAGACCTACGGACACTAGACCCTCTATCACTTCCGGTCCCTTCGGCCCATACAACGTCAGGTACCACAGTGTTTCTCGACCTGTGCTGACTCACTGACTTGTTGTCCTTACTAGTCGGTACGAACTACCTTTAGAGGCTAAGAGTCTCAAGTGGAGACTTAACCCTGAAAAACTCTGACAAAGTCAGAGGACAATCACCGAGAAATGTTTGAGACCAATCACCACACTACCTCGCCCACAAAGCCAGTCCTCACGTAACCCGACGTTCATAGTGTCCACCGTAACAGTGAAGTTGTGTAACCTCCACCAAACACAGAATATTGTGGATGTCCCTCTCCTACATTGAATCATTGAACCGTCTCACTTACGGTCGCGACACGGGGTAGTACCGGCGTTCTGTCGACGACGGGGGTGGGAGGGGTGTCCCGACCCCGTGGGACTCTCAAGTCAGGAAGGGAAGACCGTTTCATCACAAGACCTCTGTTCTCCCTCGGAGAGTTTAGGTTCATAGTGCAGATGTAAGGTTCGACCTTTTTCCGTCTGACCACTTCTCCGTCTCCCAGTACACCCACTCGGAGTAAGAAAAACACTCCTCTCGTTTGTGGAAGGGTCTACGGGACTGACTCTTTCAAGCGAATGGGGTCACACCTCTATGCTAAGACGAAATAGAAGATCTATGTGAACATTAAAGGAGAACACAAATCCAGAACCTAGGTAGACTTTTACCACAGACTTACACCTTACTCTAACCCAAGTCCCGACTCGGAAAAGACAATTGAGACACAAACCTTTAACCGTACCAACCACCAAGACCGTGGTCTGGGTGACCCAAGTTTGGGACGGACCGACGTGGTGGAGGAACCGACACACTGGAACCCGTCCGACGGGGAGACACGTAGTCAAAGGACTCGACAATTTTTACTCCTACGACCATCTGGGTGGAAGTGTCCGAACAATACTGTCAATTTACTCAACTACTAACTGAACTTTTGTCAAGACCGTACATTGTTTTTAGTTTCGGAATGGGAAGTTCGGTCTTACTCTTAAGTGTTCCAGAGCACCCAGACCCCTGAACCGTCCCTTAGAGTCTGGAGTCAGTCACCCCTTTCAGTGACTCCAGTGACAGAAAGAAATGTTCTTTACCGGTCTGACAAGAGACTTCTACTGACAACGTTGTATGTGAGGGTGGACGTCTCTGAAGGGGATTAAGGTATTGAAGTCATGTAAACTACCACAGTCTGAGACTGAAGAATCGGTCAGACGACACGTATTCTACCAGTGAGTACCTGCGAAATGGACTCGTCAAAAAGACATCTCCATACAGTACACGGTAAGTTGGTCTTTAATCAACCCGATCCGACCTCCGTCCTGTTGGTACTCTGCCAAGGGGGGTGGGGTGGGGTGAGGACCGTGTCACTTCTGGAGTCTCAAGACACGACTCTCGGGTTATGGTTCTACGAAGAGACCCTGTCCCAACCCCTCCCCACCTCCGACTCCTCTCCTGTCTTCTACTTCGAAATTGTAGGAGCATCACTCGTTAGGTCGGAACCAGTACTAACACCTGACTTAGTCAGTCACTTTCTTGGTTACGACTTAGCAATTACACACAACAATTGTCTTATATCCAGTATTCTCTTTTGCACTAATTAATGTTCTCCTAGGGTCACCGACAGTATGTTCTATCGTCAATTCCCGGACCTAAAAGGGTGTCGGTTCAGAAAAGAAGGGTATCGTCGGAAAGAAACAACCGTCCACCCATCTCCGTCAAATCACTTACCTCTAAAAGGCTTCAACGACAAGGTCTTTGTCCCACCCCTACCCATACTACCCTTAGAAGAGATTTACTTCCCACTAACCTGGTGAAATAACCATCCACTCATCCAGGGAGTACGGGGGTTACATTTCGAGACCATTTCAGATTTTTCCTCTTGCGTCGAACATCGTCTTCCGGGGAGGACCCGAACCAAGAGGAAGTGGAGTTTAACTTTACGGATCCGGTCGGTGAATGTCTGGACAGACGGCGTTACTGGCGGACCAGTCCCCCGACGGATCTCCAACCTACTTGTGACCGGTCCTACACACAGAACAAGTCATTTTCTGTCTTCCGACGGTAGAGACCCGTGTCCCTCTCTTTCCTCGACCATCCCGGACCAGGGTCGGAAACCCCGACGGCTAGGACGGGTGACCCCTTCACCTATGGTCGTGGTCGGTGTCTGACAGTGGACAGTCTAATCGGTCGGGAAATGGGTCCACCGTGATCACCGTTTCTTAGCTGGACGGCCACGTCCTCTACACCCAAACTAGGGACCCGGTCCTTCTAGGGGACCTCCTCCTTTACCGTTGGAAGAGGTCATAAGAACAGACCCTTTAAGGCACCTGTCTCCTCGGACCACCCCATGTCAGGTACCTCAACGTTTCTCAACCTGTACCGACTCACGTGTGTGTGTGTGTGTCTGAAGGAATGAACCGGAAACACTTCTCCATACTCACCTACTGGAAAAGGTACACTCAACTCTACCTTTGACTTCCCTTCTTCACGTCCCTGTCTTTCTGGGTCCACGTATCCGACGAGACCCCAGTCCTCTCGTCGCGGGCCCGACCGACCGGAACGTCTTTGTGGAACGGACCTCGGTACCGATATTTCGGCCGAAGTGTCCTAAAGTCGCTCCTAGTTTCGGTTCTAGTAATTGTACATTTGTGGTACTTTACACTATATTCTCTAACCAAAAGTCCTACAACTAACACCTCATTACCTTGAAAACAGTCTATGAAGGGACTCTCGGGTAAAACATTTTGTCTTTTTTCATCTCGACGACATCCCCTTACCCCCATACCTCCGGGGGACGACAGAGGGATTCCGGGTATGAGTCCCCTCAAGTCCCACTTTGGAGGAACCCGACACTCCTCCGAGACGGGGGTTGACCGGGACTCAGGGTTCGTTCTGTAGAGTCGTACGACTTGGAGTCAAAGGAATAGGTAATTCACCCGTCTAGTCTCATCGAACTTCTCAAGAAGTGGGCCAAGGATACTTGTCTCCAAAGTCCAGAAACCGTAGGGGTAATGTCAAACCCCCCACCTCCGTCCCTCTCCCGTAAAGATCTCTCTGCATCGTATCAAAACAAAACAGTCGAGGAACCTTCCTAATACAAGTAACCTTGTGCTTCCTCGTGACATAACTAAAGACTCCAGGGAAGGTCAAGATTGTCAGTCAATAAAGGCAACATTTACTATCTTACTTAGGAGGGTTGAGTTTGACCGAATTTGACGTTTCCTCCTTAAGTACCGAAATCCTGAACTTTTAGAGTCTCGACCGGACTGGTCTCAGGCGTGAGTCCTCATAAGAACAGTCCTTAGGTGGGATGAGGTGAAGACCCAAGACGGAGAAAGCCGAAACTGAAATAAGAGGCCACTGGTAGGGGAGGGGGTCCCCCGTCTCTTTTTGGGAGTTCGTCGGGGATGGAAGGTGGGTAAAGAAGGAGGGTCATTAGGTCGTTTTACAAACCCCAGTTGACACTAACCGGAACGAACCCAGTGCACAGAGAGGGTTCTCGGTTAGTGACACCGACTCCCCTCCTCAGTACTCTGAACCTCCGTCCGGTCCTACGGGAGAGTGGGGGTCCAAGAGAGTAGGACCGAAAACAAAGAACCATATTTGGGATCCTTCGTTCCACGCGTCGGGACACTGACATTGGAGACACTGTCCACTCGGTCCCGACAACGAGACCACCCATGACCTTAATGAATTCGTTGACGTTGACCCCAGGAAGGAAGGGTCCCACCACATTCTCCCCGAGACCCGACAGACCCCAGGACCGACTTGAGGACCACGATTTGGGACGGAAACGACGTAAAGGTGTGGGGAACCCGTAGAAGGAAAGACGACGCCGGGGAGGACACATAGTTCCAGGGGTCTGACTACCTGTAGTGTCGAAGGAGGTAAACTGCCCTTTGTCTAAGGGTCGAGTCTCTCTGCACCGTGTTGACGCGCAGTGACGACTACACAGAAATTTCTCGGTACTCGTAGTGAGTTCTCTTTCTTTCCCCCCTTTACTTACCGTCTTTTCGTTAAAGGTTACATCAATTTTTCCGTGACTAA
Organism: Capra ibex; assembly: GCA_006410555.1. NCBI lineage: Eukaryota > Metazoa > Chordata > Mammalia > Artiodactyla > Bovidae > Capra > Capra ibex. The sequence continues at coordinate 42,228,916 of SJYO01050415.1, forward strand.
TGTTAAAATGTTCGTCCCCGAAGGACTAGTAGGGTTCTTAAAAAAATTACCTTTCGCACCACTATTTCCTTCCACAAGATCCACGAAGACCAAGGGAGAACGGGAAGGTTCGTACAACTTTTAGGTTTAGTAATCATAAAGTATCTGGTCGAAATCCCTGACGTTGGTGGGTTCTCTAATAAAGACTCAAAAATGTCTCACACACAAAAAGACATAAACTACTAAGATACATATCATCGACAAAGATTAAAATAAAATACGAAAGACTTCACAGAACCATCACTCGACACCCTTAACAGTTCTTGGCATGAGTGCGGAAGGGAAGACACAGTCAACTCTCAGTAAGCCAACACACTTGTTCATCTTTAAGTCCAGTCGGACGAATGTATACTCTCCTTTACAAACTTGAACGTCAGACCCTGTAAGACACACATTGCTGGAGTCCCAAAGACCCTGGGGCAAAGGAAGGTAGAGGACCGAGACGTCAGGAGACAACCGAAATAACAGTCTACCCGAGATCCCGTCGAGGTCCATATATAGGTTGGTCGAATCGTCGGGGCCCCTAAAAGGATAATAGGGTCGAGTGCAGGACTCTGAGAAGACACCTGGACTAGTCGACCGAAACCACGGTCCCAGTGGAACTCGGTAGGGACTCCAATCCCGAGACCTTCTCCCCCATGTCACTGAAATAACCGGTCCGGATACAAAAATACTGTGGTAAGGGAAGGGATGGTTCGACACCCACCCCAGTAGGACTGTCCTTAGGGTACCCGACTCACTCTTTCTACTCCAAGGCTCCCGACTGGACCTTTTCCCTTCACCCATGTCCTACGTGGTTTTGGCGAGTCACGGGTCCTGGCGAAGGGTATACTTTGATTGTGTCTATACCTAGACGAGGTGTAAGGGGTCGACAATGGAAGGGAATTGTGGACGAGGTGGAAATGGGATAGAGTCCTGATCGTGTCCGCAAGAATCAGAACCCAAGTACCTGGGAACTTCTGAGAAACCTACGTTAAATCTCCTAGTACTTCAACCGACCCCTTTTTAATGTAGAAATAAAAGAGATGGTAGATTGACTTTATTAAAGGTAAGGACGACTTGTTTCCGGTGTTCGGTGTGACATAATCGTTGTGGGTACTGAAACAGCGGTGAGCTTTTGAGTTTTCAAAAAGGTATAGTACAATGACAACACCTATAACGTCTAACAGTAAATGTGAGCAGAGAAGGATTTACTGACATCAAGGACCTGGGTGACGATTCTAGAACACTAAATTTCGTAAGTGACAACGACATCAAGTAAACGAGTCAGTACAGGTTGAGAAACGCTGGGGCACCTGACGTCGTGCGGTCCGAAGGGACAGGAAGTGACAGAGGATCTCAAACGAGTTTGAGTACAGGTAACTCAGTCACTACGGAAGGTTGGTAGAGTAGAAGACAGTGGGGGGAAGAGAACGGGAGTCAGAAAGGGTTGTAGTCCCAGAAAAGACACTCAACCGAGGAGTGTAGTCCACCGGTTTTATAACCTCGAAGTCGTAGTCAGGAAGGTTACTTATAAGTCCCAACTAAAGGAAATCCTAACTAACCAAACTAGAGGAACAACAGGTTCCCTGAGAGTTCTCGGAAGAGGTCACGATGTTGAACTTTCGTAGTAAAGAATCCACGAGTCGGAAGAAATACCAGGTCGAGAGTCACCTTTTTGGTATTGAAACATGTCTGGAAACAGTCGTTTCACTACAGAGACGGAAAATTATGTGACAAATCCAAACAGTTTTCGTAAGTATTTCTTCGCGTTTCTACTGACATAGAGTCTTATCCAAAACACAATGTCTATAAAGACTTATATTGAGTAAAGGAAACATTGGAACACATAACGTAAAACATGCGAACTCGTACACTAAGATTATTTCTTGAGTGTGGGAAGAAGTGGTCCGACGATTGTCCCTAGGGACCGGACTCTTTCCCATTCTTGATTCTTGAGGAAAACCGAAGAGGTCGTAGGGATTCCCGTTCTAATAACTTTGACAGGATTAGGAATCCGAGACCTTTCATCCGGCCGACGAACGGTCCAAGGGAAGGAATCCGAGACCTTTCATCCGGTCGAGGAACGATCCAAGGGAAGGAGCCTCCGAGCGACCTCCCAGACCGACCCCACACTCCAGCCGGAACCACACACCCACCGTACACCTGTACCGGCGTAGCTCCTTCCTAACCCTCTCAGGAACGGTCGGACGTCAACCGGGAAAGGAGTAACTAGTGGCACTGGTGCACCGGACCGGTTCACCAGTCCTTGTCCGACACTCATTCGCACTCCCTGGTCCGACGGACCCAAGTAGGAGGGATACCACATGAAAACTGACTGACCCGTCGGAGTCAACCACCCGGGTAATGGGTGACACACGGAGTCAAGAGAGTAGACATTATGCCTACGTTATTACAAAACATAAAGAATCCGAATAACCCGTCCCCACCTCTGTACTTTACTCGGCCGTACAAGACGGACCTACCTCGGACCGTGTGTCCGTCACCTTCAGTGGTAAATCGTAGACCCTTCCAAGACCCAACAGGAGATCTAGAGTAGAGGGACGGAAGCACGGACCGGAGTTGACTTTATACTACAGTTTGGTACCTCTGTCACCGAAGAGTTGGGTCCTTGTAAGTAAGTAGGTACTTTATCGGTGAGTTTTTACATGTTGGTATGATTTATCAGTTTTTGTATTCAATCATTATGTCTCAATGTTCAGTCCTATTCTCGAAAAAGAGGTGGTGAGGAGACGAGTGTCAACAGACTTCCTCTACAGTAATATTACCCGAAAGTAGACACGAGGACTGTGGAGGGACGGGAGTAGAGGATGTACGTGAGACGAAGACGACGAGGACTCACTGGGGGTGCGGGGTGGGGTTGTGTGTGTGCGAGTGCACGTGTGTGTGTGAGGACGGAGTCCAGTGTACGGTAGGGACACGGACCTTCCGAGAAAGGGTCTACTAGTGTGTCGAGTACCAGAGGACACAAGACCAGAAGCAGGTGTCCGGAGGAGACCGGGGAGTTCTTTTCGTCGTCGAGGGAGTCAGAATCCGTGGACGGTGAGAGACCGACGTTTAACATAAACAAGTCACAGAGGGAAGGGACGACGTTACAGACGAGGGGTACCCGTCGTGGGGCCAGGACCAGTAACCGCATGGGAACCACGGACCGTGCGTCGTCCGCAAGTTATTTATGAGTCACTCCCTGACTTAAGCACTTATTACCGGCCCATGATTCAATCCTTCCGAGTATAACCGGTTTCTGCATTGGAACACCGAAACCCAAAAAAAAGAGGTATCTACGTGTCAGAAACTGGAGTCGAAAGGACCCTGGGTATTCCTCGTGATCACAGGTCTTGCATGGTTCCCACTCATGATTCCAAACAAACTGAAACCAAACGAATTCGAAATGTTGAGTACGTACATTCAGAGATAATAAGAAACGAACAAAAACTCAAAAAACAAACAAAAAAAGGAAAAAGAAATAATAAAAATTTCGTAAAAATTAACCTTCTCATAGTCCCCTTTCTGTCTTCAGAGGAAGTGACAGGGAGGGGTCTGGGTGTCAGACTACAGAAGGAAGGCTTCATTACTGACAGTCATCGACCCGCCCACAGGTCGGCCTGGAGTGAAGGAAAGTTGAAAAATTAAAGGCAAAAATTTTAGACGTGGTTCACGTTAAGGGAAAAACCACACATCAAGAAACTCAAATCCGTTTACGTGCGGTAACACATGGACGGTGGCACCAATCCTGTGTCTTGCCGGGGCCGGGGGTGGCACACCTATACGACGCTCAGATAGCCGATTTTTGCAACACGCTCATCAATGTGCTTTAATTTTATCCACATGTGCCATTCATGAATGGACATTATACGTCTAAAAATTGTACAAAACTTCATCCAAAGACCCACAAACCGATCACTCGTGGAAGAAACCAAAGAAACCGAATCTGGTCTCCTCCCCCGGAGTCCCACCCCCCACAGGGTCCACTATCACCCAGTAAGGATTCACTCGTGTGGATGGAAACAACCGTCCTACGGTGTTCCCGGAACCCTCTCCCCCACGACAGACTGGGAACTTCGTGGTTTTCTGGGGTTATCACAGAGAGCCGTTCACCCTCTTGTCTTCTAAGACCGTAGGTCCGAGACCTACGTGTATTATCATAATCGACTCAACGTCCCTGGTCAGTCAGCTCAAACCCTTGACTCACTGAGACGCCTGTCTCCCTTAAGGGACCGTCAGGTCACCAATCCCGAAGTTCGAGAGTGACGCTTCTCGGGTCCAAACTAGGGACCAATCCCTTGATTCTAGAACACCGGTTTCGGGTTAAAAAAATTAATTTTTTAATATCTGTCATAGAAGAAGGAACAAAAAAAAGAACCCACAGAAGTATAAGGAAGTAGGACCAGACACCTAGACGGGTCCATGTTTTCGAACAAACACCTGGTCAGAGAACTCTGGTCCAAAGGTAACACCCTACGAAGAACCGGGTTAAGAAATAATTGAAAAAAAATAAAATCTCCTTAAAATCTGAATATTTTTCAATGTTTTTATCATGTCTCTCAAGTGTAATAGATGGGAAGTTAGTCGTAGGGGATAACGATGGTAGAATATATCGACATCGTGTCGATAGTTTTGGTTCTTCACTTGAGACCGGGTCTTGATACTTGATTCAATGTCTGAACAAAATGAACAAAAAAGTGACTACAGGAAAACGACAAGGTTCTAGGACAGGTCCTAGGGACTGACGCAAATCACCAGGGCAGAGGAATTAGGAGGAGAGCAGGTGGAGCCAAGGAGTCAGAGAGGAACAGAAAATACTGACACTGTGAAGCCTTCTCTCGTTAGGACAGTAAAACATCTAACAGAGTTAAACCCAAAGAGACTATAAAGACGTCAAATACGTAAAAAGCCGCCTTGTGGAGTCTCCACTCCACGGGTGGCACCACGTACCGTGGGTGTCCAGGTGCATAGAATAGTGACCACTACAATTGGACCTAGTGAGCCAGCCCAACGACAGACGACCCAAAGAGGTGACAGACCATTGACAAAAAGGGAAACATTAACTATCTATAGAACCCTCTCCACGAAACTCTGGTGTGCTCAAAGAGGAATTCGAACGTGGGTGAGTAAAACGGTGACCATCCCACTTAGAACGTACGTTCAATAATGACACCATAAAGGGTTACCACTAAAAAAAATTTACAGGAAGTGAGAAAAATGTAAATACTTAACAGGAGTACTAATCAAGACACTCCTTCTGGACAAGGAAGGGGGAGTAAATAAAGTCAATAATTGTATATAAACATACCGGAGTACTTCACTCCACTTTCAACGAGTCAGCACAGGCTGAGAAACGTTGGGGTACCTGATATGTAAGGTCCCTTAAGAGGTCCGGTCTTATGAACTCACCCATCGGAAAGGGAAGAAGTCCCCTAGAAGGATTCGGTCCCTAGCTTGGGTCCAGAGGACGTAACGCCCGTCTAAGAAATGGTCGACTCGGTATCCTTTCGGGTTCATATGACCTCACCCATCGGATAGGGAAGAGATCGCCTAGAAGGACTGGGTCCTTAGTTTGGTCCCAGAGGACGCAACGTCTGTCTAAGAAATGGTCGACTCGGTGGTCCCTTCGGGACACCGGAGTACCCATGAATAAACTTAGCTCGCACCATTTTCCCCCTGAAGGAACCACCAGGTCACCAATTCAGAGGTGCAAAGGTCACGTGGTCCAAGTCCAGGTCAGGAACTATCCCCTTGATTCCTAGGGTGTACGGCACGTCGTACCGGTTTTTTTTTTTACAAAACAAAAATTAAATCATACCATGTTCAAGGTCAAAGACTCACTTAAGGATCATAGCGGAGAGTTCGGTGTCCTCCTGGTCGTAACAAGGGTGGACCATTGGTCGTGTAGTCCCTGACCTCTCGTCCGCTACCCCAAAGTAAACAGGGAAGTAAACAAGGCAAGTAAGGGAGTTGTTTGTCCGTAAACTCGTGGATGACAATACAAGGTCTATGACCCCTAAGTCCTTACTTGTTCTGTCTGTTTTGGGAAAGGGACGTCCGTGACTGTAGGATGACTTCCTATCTTGTTATCTGTTTCCTCACTTGCAGCCCTATTCATGATATTCCTACTCATTTCGTCTTTTCCTCTGAGTGACCCTCGTTGACCCCCGCTAAAATAAAATAAAAACCGGTGTGACACGCCACACACTCCAGAATCGAGGGGTTGGTCCCTAGTTTGGTCACGGGAGACACAACCCTCGTGCCTCAGAATCGACGACCTAGTGATCCTTTCAGGTTCCCCCGCTAAAATCTGGTCCACTAAGTCCTTCCGAAAAGACTTCTCCGGGACTGGATTAAGAAGGTGGACGGTCGGTCCTCTCGACTTGTTTAATTGAATGAAGACTTATCCCAAAGTCCTTAACACCGTTTATCCTTTTACACAAGGGAGAGACTCCTCGTCGGGGATGAATCGAGATCGGGTAAACGGCGGGACACCTTTACGATTTAGAACGGTCTAGAAAACTAAAAAAGGGGTTATCTTCTGTTTTTACTCCTTAAGAACGGTTGGTGGACTTGGGTTTAATACCATGTAGTCAATTGAAAGTCTCTAGTCACCTACTGATAGAAAACAAGGAAAAGTAACACAAATAAGTAATTCAATGAAAACATCGTTTTCTATGGTCAAAACGACAAACTCATTCTTACATCTAAGACGTATATTTACACACATATATATAAGTTCAAATAACTCATTCATTAACATATTACCCTGTGTAATTATCTACGTCGACTTTTCCCTCCCATCTTGTGTCTCTGAGTCCAAACCATTTACGACCAGAACCGGAAGGTACGAAAGAAGAGACCTAGTCCTCAAGAGTCGGCCCCTGGACTTGACTCCGACCATCTGTCAAAGGTACCGGTACACGGGACTCGACAAACACAGTACCACCCGTGTCGTCGGACCTTACCAAAGTCGACGTCCTCGTCTTTTGGGTCGAGTGTCGTCGAATTTATTTACTCTCAACGAAAGACAGGGTATTGTTGTTTGGTTCACCATGAACCGACGGTTACAATCAAGTCTCCGACTCATTACAGATTCGACCTCGGAGGAACTCAGGGAACCGGAAAGGGAGCACCAAGGTTTCAACGACGACGTCGAGCTCGGTCTTGTGTCTTCCCACGTAGTTACGGTCGTCGGACAAAAGAAGAGTCAAGACTTGACGAGTCGTGAGGGTCTTAGGGGAGGGGTCTTCTAAGGTGAATGCGTAGGAACCGGTCTTTACCCGGTATATTGAAGGCGATCAAGATTTGATACTTTCACAATCAGTGAATCAACACGGATTGAGAAACACTGGGGTACCTGACATCGGGTGGTCCGAGAAGACAGGTACCTTAAGAGGTCCGTTCTTATAACCTCACCTAACGGTAAGGGAAGAGGTCCCCCAGAAGACTGGGTCCCTAGCTTGAGCCCAGAGGACGCAACGTCCGTCTAAGAAATGGTAGACTCGGTGGTTCCTTCCACTCTTCAAAGCAAATCGTAAAGTCGTAAAAGACTCCTCCTTCGGTCTCTTTTCCCCTTAGTTCTCACAGTCACCCAATCGGTCGGTTGTCACAGACCGAGGCGTCCCCTTCTTTTTGTTATTATTACTTGTAATTACCCACGACTGAGCCACGGTTCCGGACGACATTCGTGAAATGTGCGTACTAGAGTAAGTGAGGAAGGTGGGTGGGACACTCCAGCGACGACACTAGAGGGGTGACCTTACTGAATCTTTGACTCCGTGGCTCTCGACTTCGGGAAACGGTTCATCTCCTCGACCTCACCCTCGGAAATAAATAAATCAATCAATCAAAATAATTTTTACTACTAAAATAAAACCGAGACGACCCAGAAGTAACATCGTCCGTCCGAAAGACGTCAACACCACGCACTCGAAGAGCAACGCTACTACAGAGAACAACGTCTCACACCCGAGATTCCGTGTGTCCAAAGTCATCGACGTGGTGAACTCGAGTCACCAACGTCGGGAGTCCGAGACCTCGTGTCCGAGTCAACACCGTGTGGTCGAAGCAACGAGGTTCCGTACACCCTAGAAGGGTCTAGTCCCTAGTTTGACCCTAGTCTCTAGTTACAGAGGACGTAACCGTCCACCTAAGAAATGGTGACTCGGTGACCGTTTCGGGGTCTCACCCTTAGAAATGTCACAGAGGTCTCACGAGTGAGTATCGGTGACGTAAACCAACGAAGTATTTTCCAGGACCCCAAAGTCTGACGATCGACAGACTGGAGTCGAATCTAAAAAGATCCTTCCCTCCTTAGTCCGTCGTATAAACAAAACCCCTTCAAAACTAGTAATTTTTCGAAGGAGTACTTAGTGTAGGCGAGACACAAGTGTAGAGTCACCAAGACCAGGGTGGGACCACTCCCCGTGACCAGTGTGTGGAAGGAGGACCCCCGACAAACACCGAACGTCTACCACCTCAGTAGAGGACTGGAAGAAAAGGTTTGTTCGAAACGGACACGAAAGTTGAAAAGAAGGGTCTTACCACGAAGGTCGGAAGGAAGGAAAGAACCCCAAGACGACTACCTAAGTTGTGTATAAATTATACAAGGAGGAATCACGGGTGGGGACGTCACATCACCACACCCACTCTACCGAGGGTACCGACTCACCCGGGACCTGAGTCTCCCAAGGAACACATCACTCCCTTCGTCCGGGAGTCTGTCAGTGTCGCGTCCGACATACCCCGTTTGGGTCCTTCACGGGTCTGTTTGCACCCCCAGTTCCTCCAGAGGACCCTCGTCGATCCCGGGAACTTCTTCCTTACCGTCAGCAGTTCCCCGTTAAAGAGAGAGAGGAGATTGAGGGGAAAGAAGTCCCTTTGAGAAAGTACCGTCGAGAGTAACGCGTGAGAGGTGACGGAAGGACATCCTACTTCCCAAACCTGAACCCAAAGGTAGGCAGGTTGGTCACTTGTCTAGGGTAAACCCGAGACCCGAGGGTCCCGACGGGAGAACCTATCCCTCATAAACCCCTTTCGAGACATCCACGTGTTCGGTCTCGCTACTCTCACGACTCTCCCCTCCGGTGTCCCGGGACCCTTGAGACTCCTCTCTGTAGACTGTGACCCCGAAGTCCCGGTCGAAGAACTTCCTTCACTTTAGGTGGTCTCGTCCGACTGTGTCACCGGCTCTCGTGTCCGAGTCTCAGTTCGGGTGGACGGTAGATCAGAATCGAACTAGTGACTACTCGGGGTTCACCCCTCGGATTGACCCTCGAAGAGAAAAGAGGATTCTAACAGTACCCTTAATGTTGTACTGACACTTACAACCCCCGAAGGAACCACCGCGACTATCATTTCTCGGACGGACAGTCATGTCCTCTGTCTTCTCTACCTGCAAGCTAGGGACTTATCGCTTCTAGGGGACCTCCTCCTTTACCTTTGGGTGAGGTCATAAGAACGAACTTTTTAGGGTGCTTCTCTCCTCGGACCGTCGGATATCAGCTACCACAGTGTTTCTCATCCTGTGTTGACTTGTTGTCGTGTTACTTAGAGTTCATGAATTACGGACCGACTTCATCAGTGTATTATCTACTCTACCGGTACTACCACCGGTGAAAGGAAGTAATCGGAAATGACATACAGTCTTCAATCCGTAGGAAATCAGCGGTTGGATATTCTATTATTATTCGTGAGTGACGACGACAATCCTAACAAATAAGGAGTCTATACTCACAAATGGATCGTGGGTCGAGGCTCGATCGCCCCACGGACCTGATATGAGATCTTTGTCGACTCTGGATCCGGTCTTTAAAATACCCTCTTCTCTCCTCAAACAAGTCACACATAACCTTCGGCTGTCGAAAGTCAGAGGGTCAGGGGAAAGGTAGATCAGGGGACCTTCGAGGGGGTTTAAGGTATGATAACCCTAAAACACCTCGAAGTAGTACATCCGTACTAGTTAGTAATTGGTGTAAAGGTCGGGGAGAAGAGAGAGACCTCTTCCACCGTCCCGGACTTTTAAAGTTCGAACGCGGGGTGGAGGGACCCGGAAAGTCGCTCGAGATCGGAGGTTGCGTACCCGACGGGAACTGGAGACACCAGTCTTACGTACCTACGAGAGAGACGAGTCGGGTAGTCGGCTCAGGGTTTAATCTGGACTGTCACACTAAATAAGAAACCCTACCTCGACCCTCCCGTCTCGGGGTCACCCACTAAGGCTCCCTTCCAACAGTCGGGCTTAATCGGGTTCGGGAAGTACGTCGGAACGACAAAGTCGAAGGTGATCGATTATCCCAAAAGGTCCCACAACGACCGAAGTCTCGCCGGAGGAGGGGTAAGGGTCCCCGGTTCGGAACCGACACTAGGGATTCCCCGACGCAAACTACTCCCGGGGCTCCGCCCGAGACAGACTTCCCTCACCCCCGAGACCCAGGAAAGTAGACGGCGTCGTCCGTGACTTTCACCGCTACGGGGTCCCTCGTCAAAAAGTCAAAGGGGGAGAGTAGGAAAGTCACTCAAGTCATGACCGTCGACTTCGGTGGAGGGACGAGGAGTGGAGGGTCAGACATTAGTGTCAACAGAGACGGAAGTAAGTAGGTACCTCTTACGGTCACCCTCTGTTCTAAGACGACGTCCTCGTTTAATTGGGACTTTAGGATCTCCGACGTACGTTGTTTACAACGGAAGAATAAGTACTGGGTTCAGTCCAGACGACCCCAGAAATGGAGTTTGGAGTCTTTGGGTCTTAACCGTCCCCAGCCCCCCGCCCCCCACCCTCCGAGGGTACAGAACTTGTCGTCCTTGTACGTCTGAGGTTCCAGTGGTGACGTCCCGTGTCCTTGATCTCCCAGGTGTCGTCTCGAATCTACGGTTCCGGTCTCATTGTGTCAGGTGGAGACGTGTGGGCCGTGATCGGCGTACCGGAACGGATTGACGTTCCCCGACCCCACACCCACGAGTACCCATAAGTCACTCGTCATTTATAGGCGGTGACATCCGTCCACACCACAAACAATTCGTGGATGACACACGGTCAAGAGGATTCCCCCGAGACTTCTATGTTTCCCCGGGAACGGAAGAACCCCGGGTACCAAGACACCTCCTTTGTGTTGGAGTCATTCATTAGTGACTTACTAGACTCAGTAATTGATACGTGATGCACGGGACCAACCCCTTGGTCCTCTCGGACAGGTTCCCCCTCTCCAGTCTCCTGCAGATAGTATGTCTGATGGTAAACTCCCCTCCGGACTCCTGCACACCGAGGGGTCCACCGAGTCACCATTCCTTGGAGGGACAGTTACGTCCTGTGTACCCAAGTCAGAGGTCCAGTCCTTCTATGGGAACCTCCTTCTTTACCGTTGGGCGACGTCACAGGAACGGACCTCTTAGGGTACCTGTCTCCTCGGACCGCCCTATGTCAGGTGTCCCAGTGTGTCTCAGTCTGCGTCGACTCGTACGTGTGCGTACACGACTTCCGAGTCATCTGGAAGTACCTAGTCCCGTGTACGGGTCATTTCCTTTGTCGTAGTCGCTCAAGACCTGCACCCTTCCTCGAACTGAACCTTCCTTGACCTTCCGCCGGTCGGATTGCTGTCCTAGGACTCAACCCCTCTCCTTTCACCTCCGTCTGGCACGTCCCAGACGCACCAACATCCCTCCTCAAGCCATAAACAATTGTGGATGGAAAACCTCGACAACCTTTTTAATGTACTCGAGTCAGTAAGAAAGTCGTTTCCGAACAAAGTCGAGAAACCGTCCGTCACAAAGTCCAGGTGCCCTGTATCACTCTTGTTCTACCTGTGCACAAGGATAGAGTACATCGACCGTAAGACCTTCCAACACCCTCTGTCTATTCGTTCTTTTGGTTCATCATAGTAAAATGAACCACGTTTTTGAAGACTGGTCACTTTGTCCCATTAAATTGTCTCTCGTAAATCAAGTCTACGAAAACCGGTACTCATTGTCTTTTGGACTAAACACGTCTGAATTTGACAGTCCTTTACACACCCGAGGGGTTCAGGTCCACAAGAGCCCCGACTCCTGAACCGACGAGTCACATCGCATCTCTTGGATCCAAATGGGACGCCGTCGACCCGACAGGTACTACGTGGACGGACGTGGAATTCTGTCCAGGGAGGGTACTAGTGACCCACTGTCAACCCTGTAGAGTCCGTCAGAGTCCCCACCTTCGTCTTCGGAAAAGTTTGAGACACACGGGGTCCCTAGAGGAAGTCGGGCGGAAACACCCGACATTTAACATCCCGGGTACCCTCTCGTCTCTCCGCCGAAGACGGTCTCAGGTCTACCGTCTCCTACCTCCTGTCTGGGTCTCAACCCCCTCACCTCCCTCTCCTCCCCCGTCCAATCGTCCATCTTACCGACCCCGAACGACTGTCGTGCCGGTGACCTTTCTTCTCTACGACTCGTGTGTGCGAGCGTACGTACGTGTGTGTGTGCCGACAGGCGGAACATGACGCAGGAAGGGAACATTTTTATTACCACGCGTAAACGTATAACGAGACTCTTTAGAACGTCCTTTCTTTGGACGAAGAAACTGCTACCTTGGAAAATGAAAAGATTTTCCGTGAATCATTAGAAAAGACGTCTTTTTAAACTTTTAAAAATGAAATTACCACAGAGTAGAAGTGCCGTGGAATCTCAGTGTACCCCTCGAAATTCTTTGGGGTTCCGGACCCGGGGTGGGGTCTCGTAAAGTGATCTCAGTGGTTCCCATCCTGGTCCGCACCCTACCCAAAAAAAAAAATTCGAAGGGTCTACAAAGGCCCCACGCCGACTCCCACCCTTGATAACAAAATAACATAGGAAACCACTCGGAGTGTAATATCTTGACATAACAAAAAGACACACAGACTAATAGTTTCATTATTGAACGAACAAGTTTTTTTTTCTTTCTAGTTTCCTGGACCTGAGACGGTTCTATTAGTAAAAAAGTTCGGACTACACAAGGAAGGTCTAATTTTTTTTTATGAACATGAATTTTTATATATATACAAAACATATTTTATAATACACACTTCACACTTTCAGTGAGTCAGTACAGGCTGAGATCCGGTCTTATGACCTCACCCATCGGTAAGGGAAGAGGTCCTCTAGAAGGGTTGGGTCCATAGCTTGGGTCCAAAGGGAGTAACGTTCGACTACGAAATGGTAGACTCGGTGGTCCCTTCGGGTTCTTACGACCTCACCCATTGGAAAGGGAAGAGGTCGCATAGAAGGGCTGGGTCCTTGGTTTAGTCCCAGAGGACGCAACGTCTGACTCGATGGACGACTCGATGGTCCCTTCGGAGGTTATAAAATGTGTGTGTGTGTGTGTGTGTGTGTGTGTGTGTGTGTGTGTGTGTTCCGGGATTATAATATATATACACACACATATATATATAGGGTTTCGTTTCACTCGTCGACTTGACTTTCGTTTCACTAAGGGGTAGAAAGGTCTCTTTTCTAAAAAAAAATTCAAAACCCCAGATGAACTTTATAAATCCCTATAACTACTGTATTAGTCGTCGGATAGATATAAAAAGTTGAATAATTAAAATACTGTGTAAATCTTAGTTCTATAATTTTTACAACTTAAGTTTTACACCGAATCTAGGCGAGTGAAACATTTTACAGTGAGTATGATAAGTACCTGGAGGGAGAGTAACCTCGGGGAAAAGTCAGTAGCTACGTGCAAAGGTCTTATGTGACAAAGGTGGATGAAGATTTCACGAACAGTACGTCGTGAAGAACTTAGACACATAATTCAGTAAAGACCTTTGACATAGGGTTTATCAGAATATAGTAATCTGTCAAAAAAAGTTTAAGGGGAAAATCAACACATAACCACTAGAGATTGCACATCGGCTATTGAAAATGATACAATGTAATTCTTTCTTTTTTTTTTGTCTAAAAGAAAATTTTCCGTTAATGTCTTTTACTTATTTACTTTTTTATACTTGTATATTTTCACCAATGTATTCGTAAGTAAAAAACTCAGTTAGTCTGATTACTAAGGTTATACTTATTATTTACTGTCAAATCCTTTTACGTCAAAGTAGGGTGTGTCGTCGTGAAACGGAGCTTTACCAAAAGTCAGAATGAGATGTGTCGGAAAAAAAGTCAAAAGTTTTAAAACCCAATTTACGGGGAAGGCACATGTCATTCTGAAAAAGTGAAACTCCAAAAACAAAAAAAAAAAAATTAATTTACTAAGGAAACAGGGATAGAACGAAAGACAGAAATTTCCCGGAGAAATTCACTGACTTTTATGAACCTTAACACTTCAGTTCGGGGGACCTTGTCAAGGACTCAGACAATATGATATAGGGAGGAAAAAATAACAACGGTTTCGATCGTAGTGACTTTAGAAATCTACGATGACACCGAAGAAGGGTCTACCGTGAAACAAGTTTTCTTTTAATACACTTTTGAGAATAAAGACTTCTAGTAAAAAGTCCCCCCTTTAGAATGAAATATCAACCCATCTAGAATATAAGTTTGATTTAATTAATCCAATTTGTGTGTCAAACGAGTCACCATAAACATAAACTAGAAGGACGGTACTCGTTATTGAGGAACCTTTCGGACTCAAAAGAGAAAGGGTTGAATTAGAGTAACCGAGTAAGTTATAGCTAATTAGAGGATAATCGATGGGATTCGCCTCTTCCGCTACCGTGGGGTGAGGTAGTGGACCTTTTAGGGTATCTGCCTCCTCGGACCATCCGACGTCAGGTACCCCAGCGCTTCTCACTTTGTGTTGCCTCGCTGAAGTGAAAGTGCAAAGTGAAAGTACGGAACCTCTTCCTTTACCGTTGGGTGAGGTCACAAGAACGGACCTCTTAGGGTCCCCGCCCCCTCGGACCACCCGACGGTAGATACCCCAGCGTGTCTCAGCCTGTGCTGACTTCGCTGTATCATCGTCGTCGTCGTCGTCGTCGTCGTCGTGGATGGGATTCTTGGTCCGAAGGGTCCACCGAGTCACCATTTCGGCGGACGGTCACGTCTTCTCCGTTCTCTGCTCCCAAACTAGGGACCCAGTCCTTCTAAGGGGACCTCCTCCTTTACCGTTGGGTGAAACCATAAGAACGGACCCCTTAGGGTGTCTCTACGGATTACTCGATGTCCGGTACCCCTGGGTTTCTCACCTTGCACTGACCGGCTGACTCGTACGTGTTTGGGTGCATGGGATTCTTGGTCACTTCTCAGCACTCTGTTTTCCGGACACAACCTTAGGGTCGGAGGATGAGCACACTCACACCGGTGCCGTAAATTGGACGGACACGGAGTCACAAGGGTAGACATTTACCTATACTATAGTGATGGAGGGAACATTTCACCAACACCCCTAAGTCCCCAAAAGTCGTAATTTCTTACGATTTTGATGGTGTGTTAACGTGAGTAGAGTGTGTGATCATTTCATTACGAGTTTTAATAGGTTCGGTCCGAAGTCGTTATACACTTGGCACTTAAAGGTCTACAAGTTCGACCAAAATCTTTTCCGTCTCCTTGGTCTCTGGTTGAACGGTTGTAGGCGACCTAGTAACTTTTTCGTTCTCAAGGTCTTTTTGTAGATCAAGACGAAATAAATGATACGGTTTCGGAAACTGATACACCTAGTGTTATTTGACACCTTTTAAGACTTTCTCTACCCTTATGGTCTGGTGGACTAGACGGAGAACTCTTTAAACATACGTCCAGTCCTTCGTTGTCAATCTTGACCTGTACCTCGTTGTCTAACCAAGGTTTATCCTTTTCCTCATGCAGTTCCGACATATAACAGTGGGACGAATAAATTGAATATACGACTCAAGTAGTACTCTTTACGACCCGACCTTCTTCGTGTTCGACCTTAGTTCTAACGGCCCTCTTTATAGTTATTGGAGTCTATACGTCTACTGTGGTGGGAATACCGTCTTTCACTTCTCCTTGATTTTTCGGAGAACTCCTTTCACTTTCTCCTCTTACTTTTTCAACCGAATTTAGAGTTGTAAGTCTTTTATTTCTAGTACCGTAGACCAGGGTAGTGAAGTACCCTTTATCTACCCCTTTGTCACCTTTGTCACAGTCTGAAATAAAAACCCCCGAGGGTTTAGTGACGTCTACCACTGACGTCGGTACTTTAATTTTCTACGAATGAGGAACCTTCTTTTCAATACTGGTTGGATCTATCGTATAACTTTTCGTCTCTGTAATGAAACGGCTGATTCCAGGCAGATCAGTTCTGATACCAAAAAGGTGACCAATATATACCTACACTCTCAACCTGACACTTCTTTAGATTCGTGGCTTCTTAACTACGAAAACTTGACACCACAACCTCCTCTGAGGACTCTCAGGGAACCTGACGTTCCTCTAGGTTGGTCAGGTAAGACTTCCTCTAGTTGGGACCCTAATGAAACCTTCCTTACTACGATTTCGACTTTGAGGTCATGAAACCGGTGGAGTACCCTTCTCAACTCAGTAACCTTTCCTGACACTACGACCTTCCCTAACCGTCGTCCTCCTCTTCCCCTGCTGTCTGCTACTCTACCGACCTACCGTAGTAACTGAGCTACCTGGACTCAGACTCACTTTAGACCCTCAACCACTACCTGTCCCTCCGGACCGCACGACGCTAAGTACCACAGCGTTTGTCAACCTATGCTGACTCGCTGACTTGGCTTGTCAGGGTCCACCTTACAAAAGGTTTGTCAGAGTTTGAGGACAGGTAGAGAAAGGCTAGACTACTTGACGACGTGTGACCTGAAGTGACAGGAAACGACAGAGGACCTCAAACGAGTTTAAGGACAGACAACTCAGTCACTACGATAGATTGGGAAGCAATAATAATAACAAATTTATTATTATAAAAAAGTTTATTGGCAAACATGTATAATATAATTTATTATTATAATACTAAATTTATTGGAAAGTAATAATAATAATAGACTTCGCGTATGGAGTGATAGGAATTAGTAGTACACCTTTACGTGTACTATTGGCACTCTACGGTAGTGTGTGGGTGGAGTCATCGACTTTAGTTTTCTGTCGTGTCCTCCTCTACTCCAGTCTCAATGTACACTCCGGACTATCCCTGGTACCGAAAAAGGAGTCACACAACACCCTCCCGAGGCTCGTCTCCTCCCTCTGCCAGACTGAGTTTAGTCGTCTGAGGGAGACCGACACCCACCCTTATCCCGACCCTCGAGGACGAAACCAAGTACCAGGTCCGACCGCCCCTCGCCGCCCCTCCTGGTCCTTTCACCCGTCTAGGAGTGGTATTAACCTCCCACCCCGGTTATGATTGAAACTTACCTGACCTACACCCCCACTCTCGTCTCCCACCTCCCACCGTGGTCCACTTCTCACTTCCGCAACTCAACTCTTGGTCGTCTCACCTCCACACGTGCCTCGTCCACTTCCACCGCCCTTTTGGTTTCTATCTCGACTACCCTTACCTAAGTTCTCTTTGTACTGAGAAAAAAACAATTTCTCCTCAAAATTTCCATATGTCTTTTTGCTAGTGTCTCATATCTTTCAAGAGTGTTTGAGGTAGAGAGGGACGGAGTGTCAAAGGGGAAAATAAATGTAAAGATAATCGCACCATACAGAAATTTAGCTACTTGGTCATGACTATGCTGTAATAATGGACTTCAGACATCACATATCGATCCTGAGTACGGAGTACAAGATGTACGGTACCCAACATTGTGTGTACTATACATGGGTGGTAATGTGACAGTATGTCCCATCGACGTTTCGGGACACGAGGTGGACAACCCAGGATGGGGAGGTGGTTGGTAGTGGGGGAGTTGGTGATTAACTAGAGATGATTTCTTCTTGTCCTGAAACATAGGTAGGGGTGTCGTCTGTACTCGGACACTTTTACGTCGAGGTGCACAAAGCAAACAACGACACAGAGAGCACGAGGTCGGTACGGACTGGGTGTCATCAACGTGTGATTCTGAATGGACCGCCAGGTCACCAATTGTGAGACCTGACCCCTGTGTCCAAGGTAGAGACCAACCCCTTGAACGACACGACGTACCGGTTTTCTACTCTTATTTTGTATTATACGAGTCAATCACAGAAGAACCTAACCTCTCCGAAATCTCGGACTTTCCCGAAGGGACCACCGAGTCTACCATTTCATAGACGGACGTCACGTCCTCTCAGTTCAAGTTAGGGACCTAACCCTTCTAGTGGATGTCTTCCCTTTCCGTTGGAAGAGGTCATAAGAACGGACCTCTTAAGGTACCTGTCTCCTCGGACCGCCCGATGTCAGGTACCCAAGTCTTTCAGTCTGTGCTGACTCACTGATTGTGAAGATCTTGGTCTTCCTCGAGAACCTTAGTCTCCGATATGTATTCGTCGCACACTGTGTTTACACGAGACACCTGGACCCGAAGACGAGGAGGTACCCGAGGTGAGGGGAGATGGAACCTTTAATCCCTCGCCCTTATTAGTCTTACATGGAGGTTGTAGACACAGGGGGGAGTGGGGGTTTGATTGGTAAATGTCTCACGGACCAGGGTACCTGTCCCGACTGCACTGAAGGGGTAGACATTTAATCCCATCATTATCATAACTGGAGTGTCCCGACACCACTCCCCAGTGACTCTATTACGACACTTTTGTAGCATCCACAAATTATTTACACTACTCGACAACAATTTTCATTATTACAGTGACGGTAATAAGACTGAAGTGTCATGAGGGGTATACGACTCCCTTCTATGAATAGTCTATTAGTGAGTCTATTGTTGTATTAAATTTGACCACCATTTTGAGATTTCCTTTTCAAGTCTTACGGAACTGTCTCTCAATTGTCCACCCGGGAATGACCTCACACCAACCCTCTCAGGATCTTCGGAAAAGACCTCTTTACTGGGTAATTGGATCTGAACTTCCTAATTCATCCTCGAGCGGGTTCCCACTCGACCTCCGGCCCACAAAACCCCCGTCCTTCTTATCGGACAAATCTCCGGGGCGCAACACCACCTCCCCTTGTCTCCGGTTCACGGGACTTGTCTCTCTACCCCCCTTCCCAGTAAGGCCTGGACCACTTGGTAGGTATTGCTAACCAGAAGAAGGCCACCAGGGACTCTTGGCTCCTTCCCAAAATTCCTCTCTTCACTGGAGCCGACCGAACCAAGGAATTGCGGACACACGTCGGGTGAAAGTGCCGGACCGGAGGGTCGACGGAAGGAGTCGGACCCTGTCAAATATGGTCTCTGACGTTCGGTCCCAGTTCCAGTCTCTGAGGTTGGGAGGGACGGTGGGGCACCACGAAACACACCGGGAGACCGACAGACAGACGTCCGGACCTTCCTCGAAATGTATTCTTCCACGGGGGCAAGGTCTGAGTAGTTGGGACTCCTTTCTTCGTCGAACGCCTAGGTAGGGTCCGGTGTCCCTCCGGGCGCTTTGTCCAGTGGCGTCGTCCCGGAGAAGGAGTCTTTCTGAGTCCCGGAGCGACTGAGTGGTAGGGGAGGAGAGTCTCTTCCCTGGGTCGGGGTGGGCAAAGGGACAAAGAAAACATTCTACGGGTGGTCGTCCGAAGAGAGTCAAGGGAGAACGTCCGGTCCGGGACCTCTCTGGCCCCTGTCGTCACCCCTCCTCTCTAAAGGTCTACTGAAACCAGAGGAGTCGGGCCGTGTCCTTTGTCGATAAAACACCGGGTTCTCAAACCCCTCCGGGGACACGGACCGGGGAGGCTCTCCCGAGTCCACTAAGGAGGTCGGACCCCTTACCACAGTCCAAAGACCCCACACCTCTCTGGGTCCATGGGACTCGTCGAGGAGACTAGGACGGGACCTCAGAGGGGACGGCCAAAGACCCATTCACCTCCTGAACGACAGGGGAGAAGGCGACACAGGGACAGACCGGCAAGGGTCTCGAGGGTCTCTCCTTGAGACTGGGCACCTCCCCCACTCCCCCAGAGGGAAGACTCGTGAACCCCCGTGAGACAGAGTCCTTCGGGTGTTTTGAAACTCGACACCGAAGAGTAGTAACGACGGACCTCACAACTCTCCGAATCTCTCAGAATTTGACTACCTAAGGTGTGGGTCCCAGACACGACGAGAATAGAACGACTCAGGAGGGTTGTCGGTACCCTCTACCCTAGAGAATTTGACTACTCCTTTGGTCCCGTGTCCAGACACTCCCGAGAACGGAGTCGGGACGTCGACCCTTCACCACCCAAACTTGGACCCGACAAACCAAAGGATTAGTGACCGACACGGAGACCGGACGGACGGGAATAGTGTCGTGAGACAAATAAAAGAGGAATCGTGGATGAGTCAAACAACTGAACACATAACGGATAGATGTGTGGGAAATCCTACATTCGAGGATAAACTATTATGATTAATATGAAGAACAAACGACGAGTTATTTGTAGACAACTTACTTACTACTGTTCCTACCCCTCCTTGACCTAGTGAGGGTGAAACGACCACCCTTACAGTACACCATGTCCGTGAGACCTTTTATCTGACCACTTAAGAATTTTTGAATTTAAGAATTCACCCGTTGAGAGTATACTAGACCGGTAAACTGAGAACCCGTAAATAGGGTCTCTTCATTGTGAACCCAAGTGTGTGTTCGGATATATGTGTCAACAAGTGTCGTCGAAGAAGTATTATCGGGGTGTGACCCTTCTCGGACCGACAGGGAGTCGTCTACTTACCAATTTGACACGATATAGGTATGTTACTTTATGACAGTCGTCATTTTCCCTTGTTTGATGACTATGTGAACGGTTAAACCTACTTAGATTCCATCGTCGTAGTGACTGAGCTATCTGCACTCAGACTCACTTGAGGCCCTCAACCACTACCTGTCCCTCCGGACCGTACGACGTTACGTACCCCAGCGTTTCTCAGCCTGTGCTGACTCGCTGACTTGCCTTGACTTGACTTGACTTGACTTCCATCGTCGTCGTTCCCTCAACACGACTCACTTTTTTCGGCCAGAGTGTCCCAACGTGTGTCATACGAAGGTAAATATATTGAATTTTTTTTTTTTGATATATACGATATTAAAGAAAAAAGGTGAGTAGTAACATCGATAGAAACAAAATATATATATTAAAAATTTTCAATGTGAGATAGATGTCAATGATGTTTTACAACCGATATCAGGGGTGCAACATGTCATGTAGGAAAATCGGACAGAATGTGGGTCGTCAAACACGCAGGACGAGGGAGTGAGGACATAACGGGGGGTATTGGTGATTGAACAAGGGACTTAGTCACTCAGACACGAAGAAACGATATTATGCGGAGATCGAACAACATAACAACTCCGTGAATGAAAACCGACGAGACCCAGAAGCAACGACACGCATCCCAAAGAAATTAACACCGCTCTCCACGATGACATCAACGTCACGTGACCGAGTCGTCAACGCCACGTTCCCGAACCAACGAGGCGCCGTCCACTTTAGCAGGGACTAATCCCTGACTTGGGGCACGGGGGACGGAACCGTCCTCCTAAGAAATGGTGACCTGGTGGTCCCTTCAGGCAACATAAAAAGTCTAGGGTATTGATTCATTCTAGGATGTCATAAACAGAAACAGACTGAATAAAGTGTAACAGGAGGTTCAGATACGTACAACAACGTTATACATTGCAAAATTTTACGGTTTTAGTATGTTTACCTTTTGTATAACCACCAACAGTCTCCCCTCCCTACACCAATACCTCCTCACCCACACCAATGTGTTCTATTGTGTTCCCCAGAAACACTAGTACCTGGACAAGTATAGAACCAACATAACCACCTATGTGCCCGTGTGTATACACTACTCACCCACATCTTGTCCTAATGTGTGTGTTTACTTATGTCCTTTAACCTTATAACAGTCATCTAACAAAGTCACAGGTATAGGACCAATACTATAACACAAAGTAAAAACATTTTACAATGGAACACGGGTTGACCCATTTCACACGTATCATAGAGAGACACCACCACCAAATTAACGATTCAACACAGGTTGAGAACACTGGGGACGGTCCGAGGAGACAGGTACCCCAAGAGGTCCGAAATAGTACAAAATGTTTACATCCGATCCGACGTTACTAGAGTTATTTTTTACCGACAAAAATTTTCAGTGGTCACTCTGCCCTTTCTCTCTCTTCCCCTTCATCTCCTACCTAGAGACACGTCTCTGGACCCTCTACCCGTCCGTCTCGTGTCCCGGACCTCCGGACTCTCCCCAAATCTCAAATGGGACTCCAATCGGGGTCTTCCCAAAGTCTGTGACCTCTCCCCGGACCGGTCAATTCACTATTGTAGTGTGAATCTCTAATGTCAGTCTCGTTGACCTCCTGTCTCGGTACCGTTCCCCTGGCCTTACACCTCCTTTCCCTCGCCCGACCCCTCGGAAAATCCCGATATCGATTGGTCGGAGGTATCCTCTCACAGTCACTACTGAGGACTTTGTTCCGTGAGTCAATTATACAAACCAGTCGATCGGAGGCACAGAACAAGTCTCACACACAATGTTCACATCTGTACACGGTTTTAATATATATATATTATATGTGTGTGTGTATACACAACAAGTCAGCGAGTCAGCACAGGCTGAGAAACGTTGGGGTACCTACCGTCGTGCCGTCCGAAGGGACAGGAAGTGGCAGAGGGTCTCGAACGAATTTGAGTACAGGTAACTCAACCACTACGGTAGGTTGGTAAAGCAGGAGACAGTAGGGGAAGAGGACGGAAGTTAGAAAGGGTCGTAGTCTCACAAAAGATTACTCAGTCGAGAAACTTAGTCGACCGGTTTCATAACCTCGAAGTCGTAGTTAGGAAGATTACTTATAACTCCTAACTAAAAGAAATCCTTACTGACCAAGCTAGAGGAACGTCAGGTTCCCTGAGAGTTCTCAGAAGTTATGGTGTCGAGTTTTCGTAGTTAAGAAACCACAAGTCGAAATACCAGGTTGAGAGTGTAGGTATGTACTGATGACCCTTTTTACGTACACAATAAATAAATAAACCGACGAGACCTAGAATTAGCGTCGTACACCCTTGAAACCAATACAGTACACTAGAGAGTCAACACTGTGCACCCTAGATCAAGGGACTGATCCCTAGTTTGGACCCGGGGGACGAAGTAGTCCTCGGACCCCAGAACGGTGACCTGGTGGTCCCTTCAGGGGTTTGACATGTGAATTTTGGTCATACACAATGTCATATATATTAATATGAAGTTATTAATTACGTATGTATGATGGTTTAGAATTACTAATTTTTTTTTATCGGATGTAAATAATTCGGAAATGAGACACGGTCTGAGGTACGATTCGCGAAATGTGTATAAGCAAGTAAAATAGGTATGTTGTTAAGACACTTCACCCATGAAGACAGGAATAAAATAGCTACTCCGTCGAGTTCACTTTAGTGAGTAGGTCCCAGTGTTCCGCCGGAGTGCTGACTCGCCGGTGACCGTGGTCCCGTCCGGTCGAGGTCTCCCGTCCAGAGAAACTCGGGGAAAGTAGAGTAAGTCCGGAAAGGGAACTAGGATTACCTCACTACCATGTGGTTTCGGTCACCCCACAGGAACGGCTCCAGGAGTCCGGCACTCGGTAAAGTCTCTCGGATCGACATCAGTATAGAGTCCCAAGAGTCTAGGTCTTCAGGTCGGAAACTAAGTCCTTGTCTCAGAGACGTCCTCTCGGTCCGACCCGAAAGAACAGGACAGAGAGTAGGAGTCGACTCAGTCGACCCCTAATTGGGGGACGGCTCAAGTCCTGCTTATCTTGTATCTTTTGGTCGACGTCGAACCGAGAATACTTCTTACTTCCTTTGCTCATTGGGTGACGTACTGCAAAGGACTCGAGACCCCGCGGTCCCTGTTGGGCTGTCGGAACAAAGACGTAGGGTACACACCACAACAGGGTGGTCCGTCCCCTGCGTGTAGAACTCTGAGCATTTGGAAGAACTACGGCGTAAGGAAGGACAACTACAGAGTCTACGGGGTAACGGAAGAACGTCCTAAAAGGAAACACTTGTCAACTTTTTGTCGACGGATGAAACACCAAAATTCCTACGAAAGTCAACGTTCATTGTTTTTGGAACCATAGTAGACCGGTTTACCATTTCTGTAAATTAGGCAGAATGTTCCGATCTTCACTCACCCATAGTCCGGTCCATCCCAGTCGTCGAGTTTACAGACGGTAGATCCAAGAGTCGTAATCGAAATAGGATGCAGAGAGTGAAAGGTATATTTATATATATATACTGGGTACACGGAGAAACAGGGTTCTACCGATGGTCACTGTCAGTCCCGGTGGACGAAAGGACAGATGTCTATAGTTCTCTCTTCTTTTTCTCTCGGGTCAGGGAGTACCCAATATTTATGAAGGGAAATCCGATCCTAACCAGGTCGACTCCAGTGTACGAGAGGAGTGGACCGGTCAGTCTAGTGGTCTCCTTACGGTGCGGGACTAACGGAAACTGGTCAACCCCACGTAGAAGGTCCCCTTCTTCCCTCACTCATAACTCATCTGTCGGTTTATGGCCGGTCTCGACCCGTTCCGGAGGTCTGAACCACTGGTTCCGATTCAATTGCTCAACAGTCCGGGTTGTGCAGCACGGTAACCTCTTGTTTCCAAAAGAAACATTCTTCACATCACTAATCATAGGTCAGAGACAGAAGACGGAGGAACAGGTGGGAGTGGTACACATGGTACATGAGTCAGGGAGTCAGCACAGGCCGAGAAACACTGGGTACCTGACATCGGGTGGTCCGAGAAGACAGGGACCCTAAAGGGTCCTTTCTTATGACCTCACCCAACGGTAAAGGAGGAGGTCCCCTAGAAGGACTGGGTCCCTGACTTGAGTATAAAGAAGTAAAGGACGTAACCGTCCATCTAAGAAATACAGTCAAATCTTCGGGGGTCTCCTTCCGTCTCCTAATCCACTGAACGGGTGCCAGTGTGTGGATCCCTAGTCCCATGGTCCTTAGGTGTATGCCCATTTCCATTATCGTCGATTGTGGAGGACCACCAATGGACACGGTCCGTGACGGGAGCCCCGAAATATATACTTGGGCGAATGGACCACCGAGTCTCCAATTTCGCAGACGGACGTTACACCCTCTGAACCAAAACTAGGGACCCAGCCCTTCTATAGGATCTCTTCCTTTACCGTTGGATGAGGTCATAAGAACGGACCTCTTAGGGTACCTGCCTCCTCGGACCCCCTGCGTTTCTCAGCCTGTGCTGACTCACTGAAGTGAAAGTGAAAGTGAAGAAGTGCAGTTGGGACACTCCCCTCCATGACATCAATAAAGGTAGAATGTTCCTCCACTGTTCAGTTTCTATTCTTAATTGTAAACGAACGCTTCTACGAAACATGGCCTGACAAAGTCTAAAGATCGAGCAATTTCGACTCTGTCTAGCACCATCGGTGAACTGTCCGTTATTATGACTCCCCTTTTTCTCCAACTGTCACTAGTGTCGGTGACGGGTAAGGACCGTAGTCCAGGACATGATTCACGAGGTCTACATATCTATGACTACGAAGGAGACCTTAGAACAGTCCATTCAGGAGTATCTACTCCTCTGTATTCGAGTCTCTCGACTCCACGGGACAAACCTCGACTTTCCATGACATCAACCGTGAGTCTGATCGCGGACACGAGGGTTGTCAACTGGTGCCAGTGGTTCCTGTAGTCACTCCTAGTCAGTGGTTTACAGTGGACACACGGACGACACGGTCAATGACACGACCACGACTCTGTGTTGGTACGTGTTGTGACCGTAACTGGGGGAGTTCCTCGAGTGTAAATTCATTGACCTGTGTCTGTTCTGACTATAAGTGGTAGGTAAGACCAACGGACAATGGTACAATAACAAAATACAGAGTGGGACCATATATTCACTACGTCTCAGTTGAGTGTCACCGAATAACTAGTTCTTCATGTCTCTTTTCCGTCAAGACTCTAACCAAGGTGTCGAAGTGTACAGTCCCGGGGTTCTTACGTGAGGACTTTAGTAGAACTGGAAAGGAGTACCAACGTTTTACCAACGACACCGAGGTCCATTGTACAGGAGAGTCGGTGTTCCGTCTTTCGTTCTTTGGTCGATCTTGACGGTATGACGAGAAAATACTCCTTCGTAAGGATGGAAGATCGTCGGAAGAGTCGACCTTTTCACTTTCACTTTCACTTCAGCGAGTCAGCACAGGCTGAGAAACACAGGGGGTCCGAGGAGGCAGGTACCCTAAGAGGTCGAAAAAGAGATCGAAAAAGTCGGAGTTATAAGCGTCCAATTGTTTCCTCTAAACCCCTCCGGTCAACTCTCACAAACGACACCGAATCCACCTTTTTTTTAGTTGAAAGAACGACGAGTTCGGACTGGGGTCCACGGAGAGAAGTACGGCGCCTGTAAACGTGTAAATAAGAACGTTACCTCTTTCTAGAGGATCTCCAATTTTCGTCCCTGAGATATCTCAGTCAGAAGTTCTAAACTTTGGTCGAAACGGTAATTGGTCGACACACTGGAACCCGTTCAAGGAAGTAAGATACGGAGTCAAAGGAAGATACATTTCACCCCAATTATTTTCATAGTAAGAGTTTCCCTTACCGTTGGGTGAGGTCATAAGAAGAGACCTCTTAAGGTACCTGTCTCCTCAGACCGTCCGATGTCAGGTGTCCCAGTGTTTTTCAGTCTGTGTTGACTCGCTGATTGTGTATGACTGCAAAGAGTTTCCTAACAACACGACTAGTTTACTCGATTATGTGTATTTCACGAATCTTGTCACGGTCCGTGTATCATCGGGGGTATACTTACAACCCGTCGTACTAATAAGAAACAGGGTAAGTAGTCTACCTGAACTTGAACAGGACCTCCACGGTCGTGAGGACCCTCTCAGCCATGTCTGGTATTCTGGTGTCCTCGACCAGAACACCTCCGATTGTGCCGTGGGTTGTCCTCACGGTCCATCGGTCGGAAAGGTCTGTGGTGTAGTCCGTCGGTCACCCGGTCTGTCTCCCCGGGGCATCGAAAGGACTCCCCGTCACGGTCCACCCAACCCCTTTAGTCCCTTCCGAAGTGAGTCCTCCACCGAACCCTTGACCTGGATGCCTTCTCCTTCCTAGCCGTATGTACCGTCGGTGACTCTGTTCGTTCGTCTCTGTCGTTCGTTCTTCAGGTCTCTTTTCTGAAGAACAGAGTTGTCGTTCGTCTCTGTTCTGGTTACGTTCCGTCCCCCACTCCTCCGACGACCTTCTCAACAACGCTTAAGCGACCCTTAGGACCCCATAAACCGGACACTCTTTAGTAGAGTCCCAATCCCCAACACAGTTCTTTAGTAGAAACGTAGGTTCTTAGGGGATCTCTACCACTTGCGAAAACAAGTGTTCTTCTCCAGAAACCTTCTCCTCTAGGTGTGACATGGAGACACTATCATTATTACCTTGGTCAATAACCCGTGAGACGAAAGGTAAGTAAGGAGTAACTTGGAAGTGTCGAAGGACATTTCGATCACCACCACGGGGGTAAAAAGTCTTCTCAGTGAGGTGGAAGGGACCGAATGGATATCGTCTCATGTCAGAACTGACTATTCTCCCGTAACCAGTAACGAGGAAACCCTTGTGGGTTTCGTTTCCTCGTTTCCTTCGAGCACGAAGATCACTCGCCCAATCTGTTCGTTTGATGACTTACCTCTTCATTTACCTTCGGTCCAAAAGACGTTTCGGTCATAAGAAGTGATTCTAAGTTCCTCGACAACTATGATGCTTCACCAATCTCATGTCCAAGTGTAAGGTCGGAATAGAGAAGGACCGACATACACTGGAACCCGATCACGGGCGAGGAACTTCTCGAAGATAAAGGAATAGACATTTTACTCCTAGACCAATCCTGGAGTATAGCGTTGTATCAGAGAGGACGTGTACCCTTCCTATACCTCTCACCCACCTGACCGTGTCCCGGTGACCGACCCCCTCTCCCGAGGACTTAGGAACGTACACCGAAAGTCGGAGTGTCAGTGTCCTACCGACGGTGTGGAGGTCGATACCGTAGGTGTAAGGTCCTTCCTCTTCCTCCGTCTCCTACACGAGGAAAAATAACCTTTCGTTATTGAAATGGTCTTCCGGAGAAGGGGGTACGGGTCACCTGAACGTGAATTGGAGAACAACTGGTCTTCCTCTGTGGATAAATCGGTATTGATGTTCCCTTGGACTCTTCCGTCAGAAAAACATACATGTAGGGCGACGAGGTTTGCTTAAGTCCTTTTTTTACTTAAACTGTCGGTCGTCACTTCAGGTACCCGAAGGGAACATCGAGTTAACCATTTCTTAGACGGACGTCACATCCTTTGGGTCCAAGTTAACGACCCAACCCTTCTAGAGGACCTCTTTCTTTACCGTTGGGTGAGGTCATAAGAACAGACCTCTTAGGGTACCTGTCTCCTCGGACCGTCCGATGACAGGTACCTCAGTGTTCTCAGTCTGTACTGAATCGCTTATTGGTGGTGGGTGGTGGTCGTCACTTCAGACACGTCTGTGTTCATACTTGGTAAGGCGCACCCTACCGATCGTACCCACGAATCGTGCCCTCGTCCGGACCCACCTCTCAGTGTCATAAGAGTGTTGACTCCCGGGGTTAAGAATGAGAACAATAGTTCTTTGTGGCACTAAACGTGGGCCAAAGGAATAGATGGGTGACCCCTACGAGGAACGGAATTCCAGAGGACTCGTTGTGAATGTTTTTCGGACGGGTCCTTCCTAAACTTTATGACGTGTAGGATGGGGTAGTCTCCCATCCCTGACCGAAAAGGAACCTTTGGACAGTGTAAAGAATGTCGACTTGGGTCGGGATAGTCCACCGACAGTCGGGTTTGTGCAACGGAACATTACCGAGCAACCGAGGGGAGATGGGGAGACATCAGACTTGTCGCACCCCGACTCTCGTTTCACCACCGGACGTAGAACATCGGCCAAGGGTGGACCATGAGTCAAATCCTAACTCACGGGACCTCAAGGAGGACACACTCCTCCTCCGTCGGTCTAGGAGAGGTCAGGTGCGGGAAGGGGAAGAGATGTAGTCGTGGTGGGGGTAGGACCCGCTCCGGTGAGGACGGGAGATACCCTTACCGATGGGGTCGAGGGTCCCCCCGATTGAGACGGTGAACCGTCGGTTCAACCCAGTGACGGAAGATTTAGACGGTACTCCCTGTTGAGATCTGAGGAGTTGTGAGGCCCCAGAAAGGTAAACGAGAAGTAGAGACGAGGAGTGAATGGTGGGAGGGAAGAGACCAGTGGAAGTGTAGGAAGTCCCGAATTTACGGTGGTGAAGGCTCTACCGAAGGAACTAGTGGGTACGACGCCGTGGGACAAGAACAGAAGGTAGTCGAGTAAGAAAGAAGTGTAGCGAATAAGATTACACGCACAAACCATTCCCGTGCGTTAAGTACATATAGAGGGGGAGGTCGGTACCCCGTCTCCCCCAGATAAAGTACGTGACGAAATAATGTCTTTGAAATCCTTTGTAAGGAGATCACTTTCCTTTAGTTAATTTACCTACTTTCGAATGACGAAATAAGGGGACTAAAACTTTCGTAAATAATTTCCATTAACCCTTTTATATCCTTACAAATCCATATTTCTTGTGTAAAAGTTTTTATTGACCCACTGAAGGGACCACCAGGTCACCAATTCTGAGACTCGGGGGTTACGTCCCACGGACCCAAACTAGGGACCAGTCCTTGATCTAGGGTATACGATGTTGATTCTGGGTCACCTCGGTTTATTTATTTAATTTTTTGTCTTAGTGACCATCAGGGTTGAGGTTTTGTATTGGGACTACTTGTAAAACGTTAAAAAAGGGTTAGAAAAGAGATACTAACGTAGACGTAAATATTATTGTTATTATTACACATTACAGTATTCCTATATACCATTATATAAATTGGTAAGAGGACAATCTGTAACTCCAACCAAGATAAAAGAAGGGGGAAATATTGGTTACGGTACTCAAAAAAAGAAGTAAAGATTGACAAAGAGACCCTAGACAAAGGTCTTCATCGAGACGACCTTCCACTCTTGGAAAAATTTTCGACAACGGTCCACAGGACAATTTTCAAAAGTGGTTGACACTGGTAATTTTTTTTTACCAACAGGACGTTCACTCACCGACCAAAGGACCACACCACAGGATCCGAGCAAACTCGAGGGTCCCTCCGGGACGGCAGTAGACGAGTGTCGGTCACGGGGAAGGTCGGACAGAAGGAGTCGGCTCCGGAACAAGACTCATGGATAGGACGCACGTCAGGACCCTTTCCTACAAACTAATACCACAACAAGTTTGTCTCGACAACAGGAGTGGTCGACAGTCGCCCATACACCCGGGATCTCCGCCGACACGTGGGTCAGAGCCCAGTTCTCGGGAAGTCTCGACTGACCATGTCACGTCCCCACCCTGGGGTGGGTCGGGACACGGGGCCTTCGGGAGGACATAAAGAGTCCACTCACAGACAGGGAGGGTGGGACAGGGGTCGACAGTGAACTGCTGAACAGGACTTGGACTATGACACTCTATGGGGAGGAGAAGGACGTGGACGGAGGGGTGGGTCCCGATCCTCCTTCATGTGCAAGGGGGTCGGACGGGTCCCACAAACACAAGTGTGCCCGCTTCACCGGGACGTCCAAGACCCTTCACCTTAGGAAAGTGTCTCCTCTTACTCCTCGGTCCTCTCACTCTCGATGTCCCCACACACACACACAAGGTCCTCTCGCTCTCGTTGTCTCCACACACACACACGTGTGTTACACGGTTCTCTCAATCTCATTGACACACACACACACACACACACACACGCGTGCGGTCCTCTCACTCTCGTTGGCCCTACACACACATACACACACACGTGCGTGTGTTCGTTGACGCCACACACACACTCTGACTCTCGTTGACCCCACAGACACCCCCCACACACATACGTGGTAGGCGTTTCCGTACTTTGACTGGGAGTCCATGAAGTCTCACCCAGACGTCTCTAGTTTGTCGACTCTGAAAGTGTATACATAAATGCACGAAAAATTTTAATGTATTATACTCATGTTATCATATATTATGAGTATAATACATTGTCTTAATACTAGAGTAAAAATTTTTCTTAAGCATGTTATGTTTTCTGAAAAATTTTTGAAACAATGACCCCTTGCTTTGTATCCGTGTCTCTTCGTGTATTCTGTATCTATGTGTCAAACCTCTTGTCAATTTTCCGTTCGTGAGGACATTGGGGGTCTAGTTCCTCTCTTAGAACGACCGTGGGGGTCTTCGGTGGCGAGAGTCCTGAAGGGACGAGTGGCACAGAACGAAAACTTCAAACCAGTGGACACATTTGTTGAGACGTCTAGTACCGAGGTAAAACGGACACAAACTTGAAATGGCAATACCTTAGTATTGGGTAAAATACAGCGAGAGGTAGGCCGACGAAAAAAAAATTTGGGGGGAGTCCTAGTACAGACCCTCGACGTACGACCAAAACTACAGTCACGTAAAGACCATACTTTCGAACAAGTGTGACTACATGTCTGTTCAGAATGCTTCCGAGCGTAAATACGTAAAACAAACTACTCATAATCTTCTTTTTTATTATTGAAGTCGTGACAATAATAATTCCGAAATCACTCACTCAACCAACTTTCCTGGTAGAATTCATTTATTATCGTGTGCACTATACAAATCATTTATTATCGCGTCCACCAGACAGTTCATGTATTCGGGTCCACCAGACAAACCACCGTCACTTCCACGCACTGAAGCCCTTCAAACCCTCGAAATCCCAGGTTCTGTCCTACTAGCGAACATACGCATGGTGACGAGGGGAGGGACCCCATTGGTCGATGTCGACCTCGTGACGGAAGGTCTAAAGTTGAGACACAACTGGATCCATTGATATATCTGTATTTTATCCATCGAACCTAAAAATAAAATTATGATTAAAAGAAAAAACAAACAATTCTCACACACGGTAAGAAGATTTAATGAAGAACTTCAAAGATTCAAACAAGAGGTTAATTTTATCGGGTAAAGGAAAATTCTAACGTAAAGTCCCACCTCTACTCGGACCTATATATATGTACATGCATATGTACATGCCAGAACCCGACGTCGACAACCCTTGAACCTTAGACCTTCCTTGAATTGTCTCCCTGGTCCGTCTCTGACGGTCGGACCCTGTGTAGGGGGCACCACTTAATCGTACCCTAACACTGAGTCCCTAGGCTGTACACGTCCCGACACTACGCCGGTAGACACACACGTGTACACACTCTCTCTGTGTGCGTCTTGCTCCTGTCCCTGTACCCCTCTACCCCTGTCCCTGTGTCTCCACTTCGCCTCTGTGTCTTCGCACCCCCTCTCTGCGTCTACCTGTCCCAACTCCCGCGGTTGACTCTGGTCGAGCTCCCGATTGACCGGTCCACCGACCAACCAACCAACCAATAGACTGACTCACTGACTGACCAACGAGACCATCAAACCCGAACCCTAAAAGAGTTACCTGAGTCCTTTGGGTCCTGAGGCACCTGATACCCTCTGAGCGGGACTAGAACCTCGACGACCCCTGGACCTCTGTCCCGTCAACCGTCACCGACGTCTCGTAGACCCACAGACTGAGGGGTGGGGGCACTTCCATGAAACTTACCTCGACGAAACAGAAGTAATAAATACACACACACACACACACACACACACACACACACACACACACATAGGACCTACTCCTACATACTCACGACACCCCTCACCCCGGAATGTCCCCAGTAGAGCCCGAGGAGGTCGTCAGGCTGGTCCGTTGTGACAATTAGGAGAGACCAGACACAACCCCCGTCCTAAACTAGGGTCCTCTAGACTGAGGTCCCGTTCTCGGATTGAAGACGACACTTTAANAAGTAATAAACACACACACACACACACACACACACACACGCACGCACGCACGCACGCACGCACGCACGCACACACACACACTTAGGACCTACTCCTACATACTCACGACACCCCTCACCCCGGAATGTCCCCAGTAGAGCCCGAGGAGGTCGTCAGGCTGGTCCGCTGTGACAATTAGGAGAGACCAGACACAACCCCCGTCCTAAACTAGGGTCCTCTAGACTGAGGTCCCGTTCTCGGATTGAAGACGACACTTTAATGGCTCCTTGTCTCCGGTCCACAAATGACTTCTAGGTGGTACAAGTGTCGAAGTACGGACGAAAAATCTCTACTGTCATCAATACTACTGGTGTCTCAGTGGGTGGACCCAAGTTCGGGGTGGAAACGGAAAAAGGAGTGACCCACTAGAGTCTGTCCTTTGAACGGCGAGACTCGGAGTCACAAGGAAAGACATTTCACCCCTTTTGTTATTCCGGGAGGGCGATCGTCCGTCACACTTAACTCCTCCCGGTCCGCACTCCGGTCACGAAGAATCGTCCCGGTGGTAATCATGTACATCGAATCCCCTGACCTGGAACCCTCGTCCGGAGGTCGGACCCGAGGACCGAGGTATTCTCGGTCTAAACCAAGGGAGAAAACTGTTGAACATGAGTACACGTCCCTAGGGGGACTCACTAGAGCCCCGTCTGAGACCTCATCACTCGGTCTGACTCTACGTCTTGGGGCGAGGAGACTGTCACCCGTTCATTACAGGGGAGAGTCTTGGAAGGGAAGGGGTAAAACTTCACCTCCATGACTCTTGTGACGGAGGTTCCCAGCAATCCTTTAAAGTCAAGTCTCAAAACACTGTTCACGAGACATCCCTCGGACGTGAGACCTACCCCCTCGCCACCAATGACAACCATCGACCCGTGGTGGGTCCTTTAGTCCCGAGTCGAGACACACAGGGGGAGTGGGGGAGGGGTGGGAGAGTGGCACCCCTCCGAAGGACCACAAGGACCCCCCGAGGTGACGGGTGGTTGGTGGGGGTGGCGTCTCGGCAGGAGTCCACTCCTGTTCGTCTCGGACCGGGGGGTCCTCGTCCGACCTTTCTTGTCCCGAAATTGTCTACAAGCAACTACTCCTAAGGGACCGAGACAAATTAGTTCTAACAGTTTATAACTAAATTAGAGGTTCGGGTCGTCTACACTAGAATCGTCACCGTTAATCGACCCTAATCAATCGTTCAGTCCGAGGTGCGACTGTTTTGTAGTAGAAGGTTTCCGTCGGACTGGACCGGTGTCCTCACTCGGGACCCTCTCCCCTTGTCTGACTATAAATTGGTCGTCAGGCTGGTCGTCGTCGGTACTCTCGTCTGAGTCTTCGTCCCAGGAACTTCGGGGACACCCGGGTCGTAACAGACTTTGTCACTAGTACCCTTGTGAACCCCAAGTTCCGTCATCGGTGACTGTCTTTTCGAAGTTATAGTTTTATTGGTGGTGTCCCTGAAGGGACCGTCAGGTCACCGATTCTGAGGTGTGAGGGTCACGTCCCCCGGGTCCAAACTAGGAACCAGTCCCTTGATCTAGGGTGTACGGCGTTGATTCAGGGTCGTGTCGGTTTATTTACTTATTTACCTGCCGGTGTGGTTACGAACACCGCACTGTGACCTACAAGTTCGCCCCACAAGGGGGCTCCCCACAGACTGAGGACCTTTCCCCGAACACGGGGACTAATTCAGAGGGGTCTTCCTAGAGGGGAACTGGTGTCTCCGGGGGTCGGGCCGAGATAGTGACAGGGGGTGAGGAGCTCGGTACCGACGTCGAGGACCCACCCGGACCGTGCACACGGGACTGAGGTCCTCCGTAGGAAAAAATTAACACGTAAAGTTTCAGAGTAAACTTCACTCGTCCTGACGGGGTTCTTAACCTTGTTCTACGAGTTAGGTGTACACGAAGTCCCTCCATCATTGTGGGAGTTGGCTGGGTGGGCTGGGGGGTCCCTGAAACGTCGCCCACGGGAGGACCGGGACCCTGGTGGTCCTTCCTTCCCGAACAAGTTCCAACCGGTCGGCACCCGGTCGAAGACTCGGGTCTCCTTGGTCTCAAATAAGGTTCCGGTGTAAACCAGGATAAACAAACGAACCCTATAATAATAATGTATTTAATTAAATTAAATTAAAAATAACAACAAATCAGTGAGTCAGACTGAGAAAACACTGGGGTACTTGACATCCGACGGTCCGACGAGACAGGTACCCCAAAGGGGCCGTTCTTACGACCTCACCCAACGGTAAAGGAGAAGGTCCCCTAGAAGGGCTGGCTCCTTTAGTTTGGGTGCAGAGGACGTAATTGTCCACTTAAGAAAGGGTGACTCGTGGATGATTATAAATATATAGTGACATACGGTCCCAATAAGATTCAGAGATGCAAGTAATCAAGTATTGCAGAGGTTCTCAATACGGGATAATAATAGAGGTAAAATGTCTACCCTTTTGACTCTATAGTCCGTAGATTCAGTGGGTGGGTCCCAGATTGGTTCACCATCTCCACCCTTAACTTGGACTCACCAGAAATGAAGATTGGTGACACGATGACGACAGTGTAGTCCTTTGTAGAGACTATAGACCATTATTCATTCTTCTCGTTGGTACCTCGACAATTGAGTAAATAAATTTTTTTTCTAAATATAGACCCATATTCGTGAATAAGGTCAAATTCGTAAAACCCATTTACGACAAAGGGAAAGAGACCCCTTATGTATTCGGGCTCTACCCACGACGAAAGAAGGGAGTCCCCCAAATCCCCGTTCGTAGGACAGTCCAGTGTCTCCTTAGAGGTGAACCTTTCTACACATAAAAAGTCTGAGGTACCACGATCTCCGGTCCATCAACAACAAGTCAGTGAGTCAATGATGGTTGAGGCGTTGGCGTACCTGAACGTCGTGCGGACCGAAGGGGTCGTAGTGGTAGAGGACCTCGAACGAGTTTGAGTACAGGTAACTCAGCCACTACGGTAGGTTGGTAGAGTAGGAGACAGCAGGGGAAGAGGAGGGGAGTCAGAAAGGTCGTAGTCCTAGAAAAGGTCACTCAGTCGAGAAACGTAGTCCACTGGTTTCCTGACTCCCCCCCTGAACACGAGTTAGGTCCCCCGCCCCACCGAGAAGGTAAGATTGGTGTAGGTAGTCCCACAAACACCGCACCGAAAGCGAGACGGGTACAAAGGGAAGGGTCCGAGGTGAAAGTTTTGACTTTTGGATTGGCGTCGGACTCAGCGGGGAGTGGACACGTCAACACTCGTAAAGGAATATTTGAGAGTCTCTTTCCAGACCTTCTTCTGTACGGTCTGGGTAAGAAAGATCCTAAACCTAAACTCTGTCTCGGAGCATCCTCAGAACTTCTCCCGGAACTTGAACGTACGAACATTTTCAAACACATATCGGTCCCTCTTATAAAACCAAAAAAATTCAAAAGGAAATAGAGGTAAGGTAAAATGAGGAATCTTCATTGATGAATTGTCAAACTGCCTACAGAAAGATCTGCGAAAGAACATATAAAATATCCTAAATACATGTATGTGTGAGTGTGATTGTTTTACACGGAGGGGGTTAAATTTGGATTACCCGGACCCCCCTGAAGGGACCACCAGGTCACCACTTCTTAGGTTGGAGGTCATGTCCCCTATGTCCAAGTTAGGGACCAGGTCCTTCTAGGATGTACGGTGCACGATGACTCGGACGTGCGACATGTCGGACACCTGGTGTTGATCTCTCAAACTCGCGACGTCGTTTCTGTGGCATACCGGTTTATTTGTTTGTTTGGTACGAAAGACCGACTCACTAGAACCCGTTCAATGATTTGGAGAGACCTGAGTCTACGTAACCGAAATAAATAAATGAAAATTATAAATAAATAAACCGACACGGTCCAGAATCGGCGTCGTGAGTCGTAAAAACTAGGAACAACGTCGTACACCCTAGGTCAAGGGACTGGTCCCTAGTTTAGGTCGGGACGTAACCTTCGTTCCTCAGAATCGGTCACCTGGTAGTCCCTCCAGGTACGTAACAGAAATTTACAGAAATTTCCAGGGAGTCAATCAGGGAGGGAGTGTTCGGCCAGTGCTCCTAATTTACCCACGTACACACATTCGTAAAGGGGGACCCCGTGTCATTCGTGAGGTATTCATCCTCGGTTTGAGTAACTGAAGTCCGGTACCTCTGCTAAGGAAATGTGCTGCGTCGCGGGGGAGTGACAAATAGTGTCGTCGTCGTGGAAGGGACCTCATTTCCGTCGGTCTGTGTAAATTGGGTAGTAGACGAGGACCCGTGACCCCGACAAGGTCGCGAGGACATAGTGTCGTCTCCCTGTCACACTCGTGCGGACACTAACTCGGTGGAACTCGGACAGACAGTTCCACGGAACCCCACTTGTGGAGTTTATTTCGTTATACTCCTGAAGGGACCACCAGGTCCCCGACTGCGGGTCACGAGGGTCACGTCCCCCGGACCCAAGTAAGGGACCAGTCCCTTGATCTAGCCTTCAGTGTACGACGTCGATTCTTCAGTGTACGACGTCGGTTGATTTATTCATTTATAATTTTGTTTGTTCGTTGTTGGTTATACGTGTGGATTTTAAAGTCACACATTAAGGTTAAAAGAAGGACAAGAAAGTTCTCCTCTTCTGGTAATTGGCTAAATATAGCAATCTTCGTCCTACTCGGTGAACCCTTGAGACTGGAAAGACTGACTTTATCGAGACATACCGACGGAAACGGGTACACCCCGACGGGAATTGAGGATCCATCCTTGTACCTGGGAAGGACCTACGGGCCCTTGTAAATCAATTTTTGTGGGTAAGTGCCCCGAGAAACTCCAATTTATGATTTCATGTCTAAGAGTGGTACACTATAACACTACATCATTCTTTTTATAAAACCAGAAGTAAGTCCAAGGACCGTGTTCTCGAAGATTTTGGGAACTCTCTACACCCACTATGGTAGAAAAACAATAAGTTCTATTCGAGGAAAGTTGGTAATGAACTCAAATACGACTTCCCCACTGAGAACCACCTGGGGACTTATCGAAGTCCCAACGGTCTTCTTGGTTGGTACACGAATCTCCCAACCCGGATAGTCAGGGCGGGAGACTGGAGACCCTTTCCCTCTCCCCGACGTCCAACTCAATTAGTGGTCACCGGTCACTAAGTTAGTTGGGACGGAAGTTTGCCTTAGAGGTACTTTGGGGTCTTTCCTCCCAAGTCTCTCGAAGATCCAACTACTCGAGTAGGTACGTAACCCTCCCGTGGTGTGAGGTTTGAGGTACCCTTGTCTTCGAAGACGTGAACCCTGGAAAGACCCGAAACAGGACACACAGACTGACAAGTACACATAGGAAAAATTATTCGGTCATTATCATTCAGTATAATGATATATTATTATCTATTGATTATTCCTGACTAACATATCGTAGCCACCGGGTCTGTTATTTCTTAGACGGACGTTACGGCCTCTGGACCCAAGGTAGGGACTCAGCCCTTCTAGGGGATCTCTTCCCTTACCGTTGGGCGAGGTCATAAGAACGGACCTCTTAGGGTACCTGTCTCCTCGGACCACCCGACGTCAGGTACCCCAGTGTTTCTCAGCCTGTGCTGACTCGCTGATTGTGATACGGTGAACATATCGTGTCTCTCGAGACAAGTCGTCAGACATTATTGGATTTACCCTTTTCTTAGAAATTGTTTTCCTTCATCACAAAGGGACTCAAGACACTCGACAATGGTGTGTACTACCTCGAACTTCTTTCCGAGAACCCTCGGGGACTAAACATCGGTTCAACCTGTCTTCACACCTCTTGGACCCCTGGACGAAGAACGACAGCCGCAGACTCCACCCCTGTCAGAATAGCCTGATTCGGGAAGTGGAAACCCCAGACACGATTGAGGTCCATCAATCAGGCTCCTGACTCGATTTAACGTCCTGTAGGTCAACTTCTCAACGAACCATACCTTTTGGGTGTGTAAACCACAGTCTTGACAACTCTCATGTTTTGTCTAGTGTCATCACATACCGACATCAGTTCCGGGACGAGGAACAAGAAACCCGACTACCTCGTCAGAGATTGCACTATTGAAAGATTACTCTAAAGACTCTAAGGGTAGGTAGAGTAAAGGATCCCCTCGAGATTTCGCCGCGACGTAAACGAGTCTAAAGGTTATTTCACCCCTTTCTATATCCTCCTTCTTTTGTCTGAGGATTAGACTTTAGACGACTCGACAACGACTGTAAGATCTCGAAACAGGAATACTTAACTAAGGCTTCTATGTACGCAGTGAGTACATAAGTATGTCGTGTGGGTACCCTGGACGACATAGAAAATAACTCTCACCTCGTCCCTTCCATACCCTCGGTCTGACAGCTCCAAACGTAGGGTCGACGGGGTGAACGGTCGAACACTGAACCGGCACAATGGGAACGGAGTAGACATTGTACCCGTACGATCCCAGGGATGAATTATCCTATTACTATCGTGTGTTCAATTATGTGGGGTGCTCCCATCGAAGTGTACACTAGGTAGTCTGAGTATCACAATCGGAATAACAATGTTTGTAGTGGTGGTATAATAGGAAGGGGAGAAGGGTTGGTGCATCGTTCCTGTGCATACAATCTAAGGTCAGGTGGTGTCTGAACCCCGACAAGTTCCGGACTCCTCTTGTTTTCTATAAGTCTCCGAATTTTTAGGTCACGCGAACCCTGAAGGGGCCACCAGGTCACAGACTCTAAGGTGGAAGGGTTACGTCTCCCGGGTCCAAGGTAGAGACCAGTCCCTTGATCTAAGGTGCACGGTGTTGATTTTGGGTCGTGTCGGTTTATTTATTTTATATAAAAAATTTTTAGGTCCCCCGATTCAGAACATCCACTCACACATACGTCGGGCCTCGGGCCTCTCGAGTCGGTCCCCTCCTGCGTCCACTTGGGACGGACCTAACACCTTCTCGACCGCCTTCCTTTCGTACACCCGGTCGTTGTGACCCCGACTCCCCATACTTGATCCGAGGGACCTCGCCGTCAGGAGGCTTTATGGAGGAGGTAGTAGTGGTCACGCGAAGTCTGGTCACGACACACGCGAGTCAACGAGTCAGCACAGAGAAAAGTTGGGGCACATGACATGGGGTGGCCCGAGGAGAGACTGGTACCGGAAAGACTCCGTTCTTAGGACCCCACCCAACGGTAAAGGAGGAGGTCTCCTAGAAGGTTGGGTCCCTAGCTTGGGCACAGAGGACTCAGAGGACGTAACCGTCCGACTAAGAAATGGTGACTTCGGTGGTCCCTGTGGGAGAAGTCTGGTCATTAGCGGTGGTTTCCACTAGGAGAGCCGCCGTAGGTCGGGACAGCTGGGGGACCAGGAGGGGTCTGGTGTAGGGGGAGGTCCGGGAAGACGCAGTGTGAACGGGAGGACGGGGGGCCGGACTCGGGCGACCCTGGCCACGCGAGCGAGGGAGACCGTAAACACCGGAGAGTTCCGAACTGCAGTCTGGGAGGAGAGAAACGACAGAGGTAAAGAGGGAGACAGGAGTCGGGACCGACGCATAACCTCAGTCGACGTTCGAGAATTTTCTGCGAGTACGGACCCGGGGTTACGGTCGGTCCACTAAGTCTGTGAGACTCCTTCATTACCCTTGTGGACATAAAAATGTTTCGAGGGGACCACGGAGATTACCTGTCGACCCCCTCTCTTGGTACCGGAACCTGTTGGGGAACATGTACCGGAGAGGGTCGAAAGGACGGACCTGTGCAGTCGGAACGAGTAGTCGGGTGGACCTTGCGTTGTCCGTGGGAGAGAATCAGGACTGGGGGTAGTCTCCCGTGGGGGAGAGACTCGGAAGTCCCATCCTGGAGGAGGGTGGGACAGTGTCGTGACTGAGGGAATATACTGACTGATGGGAAACTTCAAGGAAACAAAAGACAGAAACAAATGAGTAAGGAGACCGAAGGAAGATGGCCTACATGTAAGAATTTTCTTCTGTACCAGGTAAGAGATAGAAGTGAAGGACGTTGTCATCGTGTATTGTCATCTACGAAATTTTTTAAATAACTTATGGTCTAAATTTCACAAACACCTTACTTACTCAAAATGTACGGATCATTTACAACTTACTCACTTACCAAAAATCTAAGTATAGACTATGACCTTATATCAACTAATTGTTACAATTGCAATCAAAGTCCACATGTCGCTTCACTAAGTGAAAATGTACTTGTGCATAGATAAGAAAGTGTTTAAAAGGGTAAATCCAATAATCTCATGACTAGTGTCTCAAGGGACACGGCATGTCAGCTAGGAGTAACCAATAGACAAAATTTACGCCGTCACACACGTACAGTCAGGGTTTGAGGGATTGAGTGAGACGAGGGATGGGAAAGGGGGAGGATTGGTATTGAAGTAAACGATTCAGACACTCATCCATAACACTTATTTAAGTAAACATAGTACAAAATCTAAGGTGAAGATTCAGAAACAGATTGTGTGAATCATACTACTAGAGGTCCAAGTAGGCACAATGTCGTAACCGGAATAAAGTAGGAAAAATCACCGACTCATCATAAGGTAGCATATATAATCGCACATGGTGCAGAAGAAATAGGTAAGAAGATAGTCACCTGTAAATCCAACGCAGGTGCAGAACCGATAACACTTGTCGGGACGTCACTGGCAACCTCACGTACATAGGAAGACTTGGTACAAAAGGAGGTCCATATACAGGTCCTCACCCAATCGACCTAGTATACCATTAAGATAAAAATCAAAGAATTCCTTGGAGGTATGACAAGACGTATCACCGACGTGGTTAAATGTAAGAGTGGTTGTCACATTCTCCTAAGGGAAAAAGAGGTGCCACTTATGCAGAAATCACGAAATTCTTACACCGTCTATAAACAACACACTCACTTACTTGCTTATTCAAAATTCTTGACTGATCAAGAATGACCAGTTTACTTACTGAACATATACGGTCTTTACCGACTTAGTGGTCAACAATATATACGAAACAACAACAAAGCAGTACATTGATTTTACAGGTTTCCATCTTACCCCAACCGAAGTCCAAGTCCGAACTACAACTCTGAGTGTATCACTGACATTCGGGGGTCTAACCGACATTGGAGTCGGGGACAGTGTTTGTCTGAAGGGACCACCGAGTCTACCATTTCGCAGACGGATGTTGCGTCCTCTGGACCCAAGCTAGGGATCCATCCCCTCTAGGGGACCTCTTCCTTTATCGTTGGGTGAGGTCGTGACAACGGAACTTTTAGGGTACCTACCTCCTTGGACCATCCGATGTCAGGTACCCCAGTGTTTCTAAGCCTGTGCTGACTCACTGAAATGAAAGAAAGTGAAAAGTGTTTGCTAAGAGGGGAGTACTAGTGTTCTCCGACGTTACTAAGGTAGGAAGTGTAGGAGAGGATGAACCCCATTCTCCTCTTTCGTGTGAGAAGTCGGGGTCGTGAAGATCGTTTTGGTAGTGACTCAGACACCAAGACTAACCCAGTGTACTAAACAAGGACTGGAGTTCTTCTTCGGGAAGAGATCGGGTACCCTATCTCTAATCTCCTCCGTCTAAGAGTTTCCCTTTAGACCCGACAACAATCTTTTTCTTCAGTACCTCGTTTGATGTTTACAGAATTGTGACCTTCTGAACACAAAAAGGGAAGACGAGACGAGACACTCCAAGACCATCTGTAACACCGGGTCGTCTCGTCCCGGGAAGTCTCGGTTCGACCCCGGTACTACGATCGGACAATCAGACGACAAGATCGGAGGCCCGAAACCCCCGGACTATTTCTTCACAGAAGAGTCGAGGTTCAATCAAGGGGTCGTAGAGTGTTCAATATGGCATTCAACGGACGAGAAGATTGTCTGGGACTACAAGAGTCCCTTGGTCACACCGGTCGGGGTCTATGTTCAGGAGGGACCGGGTTTCCGTTAGTCTTACCAGTGTCTATAACGAAATGGTCGAAGAGACCGTCTATCTCACCGGTATCACTGGCGTAAGACCGGTTACTCTGCATTTTCCTTCACACACCTCCATCCCCGTCGCAAGACCGTTTACAGGAGTAAGGACTAATCTCGTCTATCTATTCTTTCTACGAGAATGTAGTAGAAAAGAAACCGGGAACGGTTATCACGTCGCTCTTCGTACTGACATCGGCGGTCGAACACTGGCACTCCGGCGTCAGTTTCTAAGTCCGGTCGACGCGTGACGTCCTGTTGCTGCCCCCTCCCTCTCTTTCGCGGACCGTAGTAAGTGGACCGGGTTCGGACCTCGACGGCATAGACCGGAGGAAGAAGGTACTCTACTACTTAGTAACGGGTTCTGTGGCAACCCGCTATGGTAATGAACGTCGGTTTACGGAGGGTAACAACGAACGAAGAGGAACACGGTGACGGACCTGGGGTAAACTAGTGGAGACGGTGAGTACCGACGGAAACGAGTGTCGTGGCGCATAAGTAGTTCCAGGAGCCTACGGTCGTCGTCTTCGGACTGAACTATCAGAACCCGTCTTCGTCTAAATAGTCACGGAGTATCTTAGTTTTCCTCCCCTTTTTTTTTTCTTAGTTTTCCCCCGGTCTCCCGGGTAGCATCTTTCGTCCGGTCCTCGGTTCGTTGGGACC
Organism: Capra ibex; assembly: GCA_006410555.1. Lineage (NCBI taxonomy): Eukaryota > Metazoa > Chordata > Mammalia > Artiodactyla > Bovidae > Capra > Capra ibex. The sequence continues at coordinate 42,272,485 of SJYO01050415.1, forward strand.
TTCTTTGGGTCCCTGAAGGGACCACCAGGTCGCCGTTCTGAGGTACGAGGGTCACGGTCCCCGGACCCAAATTTAAGGACCAGTCCCTTGATCTAGGGTGTCCGACATTGATTTTCTACGACGTACGGTGTCACTTCTAACTTCTAGGACACACGGTGTAGATTCTGAACTGCGTCGGTTCATTTGTTCATGTGTAAAAATTTTCTCTTTCTTTTCTTGGGTCCACAGGGAACGTTCAGTGTACATCCTTTTCGGTCTAGGTATAAGGGACAGTGACGTCCTGTGGGAGGTCGGAAAGTACGAGACGACTCCAGGAGGGGGGGGGGGCGGGGGGCACGTGAAGACAGACCCCGCCCCCTTCTCGAGGACGGTTTCTCTGTCCTTCCTTACCACTATTATCGTCCCTGGGACTCGATCTCCCATATTAGGGGTCAAATGTCTAATTTTGACTCAACACCAAAGTCACTGTTCAGGTGCCGTGTCGTCACAGACTTGGGTCCGTCCGACCGAGAGTATAACACTCGTAGAGGTAGTCCTACTAGTCTCCCGAAAATCCGTCTCCTTCAAGCTGTCTCCGTCGACCTTTCCCTGGGTACACATGGCCAGGGACTCGGGGTCCCTCCGACGCCCATAGTGTGTGAGTCAGACCCTTGCAGTGCCCCTCTGCGTCACCGTGGACGAGCCCCTCCCTAAACACGTCTCTCTGACCCCGGAGCTCTTGTAGACACACAAAAGTGTCTCGTTTCGCTTAACCCCCAAAGACTGACTCGCCCTTGTTTTACGGTAGTCGTTTCGGGTAGACAGTCTCCACAAACGTATTCGTTCAGTCCCAACGAAGCACCGGTGACAACAAAAGGTTTGGTCGGGTTTGCCCCGGAGACTTCTGACTAGGAGACTTGGGACGGTCCGACTGGGGTCCTGTGTCGGTTCGACGACTCACGACGGCCGGACCTGGGGATCGGACCGGACCCTGGACCCCGGGTCGTCTCATACCCCGAAGGAAGTTCGGGAGTAACGCCCGTTTCGACTTCTGGTCAGTGTATTTCAGTGTTTGGTTGTCGGAGACGAGCTTAGGCCGGGTGTACGACGGAAACAGTCGGGAGGACCACTACACACAACATTATGACAACTCTCCACAAGACAACTGCTCTTTATGTTCGTTCATTAGGTTTGTCAGCGGTCGCCACACGTCCCTTTTTATTCCGAGGAAGGGTGGGGAAGAAGTTTTTGTGTCTAGGACCACTATGTGCCCGAGGGGTCCACCGTGTCACCATTTCTTAGGTGGACGGTCACGTCCTCTACCCCCAAGCTAAAGACCCAGTCCTTCTAGGGGACCTCTTCCTTTACCGTTGGGTGAGATCATACGAACGGACCCTTTAGGGTACCTGTCTCCTCGGATCACCCGATGTCAGGTACCCCAGTGTTTCTCAGTCTGTACTGACTGACTCGTACCCCTATGTGTCATCGAGTGTAAGAAAACCCCTCCCTCTGCTCCCTATTTAGTCTCTTTATTCATGATTCCTTTTATGTGCTTCGTCCCCTCCCTCCCCCGACCCTCACCTCCCTTTTCTATGGGTTAAAGGGAGGGGTCTCCGTTAGTGGTACTCGTCAAAGAACTTTTAGGAAAATCTCCAGTAGAGACGTATATTTAAACAACGACACTATCGACGACTAAAACAAAAAAGTTTGACCCTCTACAACGTATGTCAAGGTCTGAAGGTCAAACAGAACTTTTTGGGGTACTAGTCCGTAAGTGTAAGGACGTTCCGAGTCAACGTCCTCGACTCCGGGTGGACGGAGAAGTCTTCTGTGAAGACGACCGGTCCAGTAGTGTCGAAGTGGACCGGAGGTAGAGGGAATTGGTCGGGTCGGGACCCCTGAAAGGTGAAAGAACGGGGAAGAGGTGGGGGAGAGGACACACGGAGGGAAGTTGAAGAAGTCCTTACGAGAGCACGAGAACCCCTTGGTCCTTCTCCCAGGGGAAAACGAGGGTGGAGTGTAGAGAGGGGAGTGGATCAAGAGTGAAAGAGTCTCCAATGTCCGAGGGGAATCCTCAGAAGGGTCCACCTCGTCACCATTTCTTGGGCGGTCAGTTACGTCCAAGTTAGGGACCCAACCCTTCTAGGGGATCTCCTCCCGTACTGTTGGGTGAGATCATCAGAACGGACCTCTTAAGGTACCTGTCTCCTCGGACCGCCTGATGTCAGATACCCCCAGTGGTTCTCAGTCTGTGTTGACCTCGCTGAATCGTGTGTATCCGAAAGGAGTGACAAAACGAGGTACTTAGACGAAGTACGAAGGACGAGCGAGGGAGAGACGGTCGATTGAGGTATGGAGACCCGTCCTCAACACTTTACGAAGAACGTGCACACACACGTACACGCGTGTGTGTGTGTGTCAGTATGAGAGTGTGTCCTTCGGAAGCTGAAGGAGTGAGTCTTTCGTACGTGTCAGTGGCTGGTGTCACCGACACAGGTCGAGGTGTAAGATTTCCTGTCTTTTCAACGCCAGGGGAACTCAGTCTACGACTGGGTCGTAAGACGACGGGACATCTCTTAGTCAAACCAACCGTCCTCGTTTCCCGTGTCGACGACCCGGTTCGTCCTCCAAAACGGCGTCCGATACTAGGTGAAAGGGGAAGGAAGGGGTGACTCCCAAAGTAGAAGGTCGTCGAGTTTCACCTCTGTTTGCCTTCACTAGGACGTCTCCTGAAATACAACGACCCGTCTTCTTCCTACTTAAAGGGAAGGGGTCTCCAGACGTTCAGTCCTACGTATATGTGTAGTTCAATCTGTCTTCGAGAGACAAGTGAGCAAGCATGTGATTTTCTCACTTACTCCCAGGGCCTGTGACAAGACCCTTGACCCCGATGTAGTCACTTGTTGTCTCTGTGGGAACGGTAAGACCTTGCCTAGTAAATCACCACCCCTACCAGTCATTTATCTATTACTCGTTTCATTAAAGTCGATCACCATTGACGGTTCCTTTTTCTTCTTTCTCACTGTCTCTTTCCGAAACTCCCACCAAAACCTTCCGAAGTAATTTCTCGTTTACAGTTCACTCCCTTGGCCGGACCACTTTTTGGCTCTTTCCTAAGGGGTGCATAGGGCCTACCTCGACCTACACAATCTTCTTATCTGTTCTTCTGGTCACACTACCCTAGAATCCAGATCCCTCTCCGTAGTCTCTCTGACCGGTCAGGACACCCCGACCACTCGGTCGTCCTCGTTAAATCTAAAATAAGATTATTTAATCTTCGATGACCCCTCTAGAGTCACTTCATCACTACCCTTAACTAGATGACCGAGAGTATCATATCATTAGTACATCTAAAGGTCTCTGTCAGGGAAGCGTTTTAGGTGGTCACGAGTACCACTAAGGAGGTAGGAAAAGTGAAGGAAAGACCACCCACTTACCAGTCTACGTGACCTTTTGTCTGTTGTCACGTCGGAGACGTATGTCGGTGATCATCAGTCCTGAGTACCGTCTCCCCGGCGTCCCCTTGTACAAACCTGTGATGTCTCTTATCGGTCGGTCTAGGACTTTCACCCTTTGACTCTGTTGACTGGGATAAGGAAGGTCTTCATTTATAGTAGTTCTACCCCTACCCCTCCATATCTCATCGTCTCTGGACTCTTTATATTAGACGGTCTCGTCTCGTTTCTATAACAAACCTAGGACTAAACTCGTTTGGTGGAGAGTTTTCTGTGAAGACTCTGTTACCCCCGCCGCCCCCTTACATTAAGTCAACCCCATAATGTAGTGGAATTTCTTAAGAATAAATAGATCTACCCACACTATTTCCACTTTCACTTTTTCACTTTCACAATCAGCGAGTCAGTACATGTTGAGAAAACGTCGGGATACCTGACATCGGACGGTCCGAGGAGACAGGTACCCTAAAGCGTCCGTTCTCATAACCTCACCCATCGGTAAGGGAAGACGTCCCCTAGAAGGGCTGGGTCCCTAGTTTGGGTCAAGAGGACGTAATTTCCGTTTAAGAAATGGTAGACTCGATGGTCTCTTCGGAGATACTATTTCCATAACACAAAACAAAACAAAACAAAAACCTCCGGAATAGTGGATCTCTATGTTCGCTTTCATAAATATCCACTGTACCGGACTACAGACCCTAAATGAGATTTTATAGGACAGTTTCCCGAAGGGACCACCGAGTCACCATTTCTTAAGTGGACGGTTACGTCCTCTAAGTCCAAGTTAGGGACCCAACCTTTCTACGAGACCTTCCTTTACCGTTGGGTCAGGTCATAACAACTGACCCTTTGTGGTACTTGTCTCCTCGGACCGCTCGATGTCAGTCACCCCAGCGTTTCTCAGCCTGTGTCAACTCGCTCATTTGTTCTCGTCAGGACAGTTTTTGTGGCACCTCAGCCCCTCGTCTACCTTCCTTACTCTTTATCACCACAACTTCGACCACACCTCCCCCGAGTAGTACGAGAAGAGAGACGAAGACCCATGGAAACTTTTAAAGGTATTATTTTCAACAACAAAAACAAAATTATTCATTTCAACTTTTTTTATTCAGTAAGACACCGTCGTCATTGGAGTGTAGAGTGAAGACAGAGAAGAGGGAAAAGTCGTACCGTCCCTTCCACCGGGACGTCGGACGGTCGGAGGTGCGTGTTGACGACGAGAGAGACGGGGCGACTGGGTGAGTCAGACCTCCGGGGCCCTGTCGCGGACGGAGCTCTCCAACAGGTCCGTGACGACAGGTGTCGCTACCACCTCTTAACCTGAGGTGTCCGAGTGTTGGAAGGGTAGTCCGAAGTCCCCGGTCGTAGGAAGTAGGATCCTGACCACCGGGACTTGTTACCGACTCCCGGTCCCCTGGGGTATTTCAATCCGATGTCGAAAGTCCCCGGTCGTCGTGAGGTCGCGGGCACCTGATACTGGTGGATAGCCGGGTAGGGGTCACTACCACACCTGGACCGTCGGCCGACACCCCGGTCCCACCGGCTACAGGACGGGCCCGGCGTGTGCCCCCTGATGCGAGGGAACCCTAAGACCCACGTCTTGCCGTCGCACGGGGTCGGGCACCCGCTCTCGTGCCAGTCGCGGGGGTGGGCGGGGTCGGGGTGGTGGGGACGGTACGGGTTCTACCCGCACGCGCGGGCCCACCGGCTGACCGGCGGGTTCGCCCTCCGGGACTCTCTTGTCTTGTTGGGGTCGGGGAGGGACCTGCGTCTACCGTGCTTCCGGTGCTTCCGCCGAGTACGGTACTCCTCGCATGTTGTCTTGCCTGTCGGGGGTCGGCCATGGGGATGGGGCCGAAGGAGTCCCAGGTTTCGGAACGTGGCTGAGCGGTCCTCCGCCAGATTCCTACACCTCAAGGTCCTACCCACCGGGGCCAGGGGGCCGGCCCGGAAGGAGGGCGACGCCTTGGCGTCGTCGTCGCTCTAGTGGGAGTCGCTCACGCTGCACCTCCTGTGCCGCCTCGGGGCCCGCCGGGCGGTGTGCCCCCGCGACGGCGAGAAGGCGCTCATGCCTTCGTGCAGGAGGTAGCTGCACGTCCCGCACGGGCTCGTCTCGAAGAAGCTGTAGGAGTTGCTCAAGGCGTCACTCGTCGGACTCCGGGCCCCGTGGGGCTCGGAGTGGCTCGAGGACGCCCGGCTAGGGCCAGGGGTGCAGAGCCCCCCGCCGCCGCCGCCGCGTCGGTTCCCCCTCCGGGCGTTGCCCGTCGGGTGGTTCCTGCCGGACGACGGCGACGTCGGGGACTTTCTCTTCCTCTTCCGGGCGTTCTTCGGGAGCGCCCCGGACCCGCCACCCCTGGTCCACCTGAGCAGGTAAAAGGCCTTCGACGCCTCGTCGTCTCGGCTTCCGCTTCGCCGGGCCACGGGGCCCCTCCGGCTCCTGACGGCCTCGGGGGGCCTCCGGTCGGCCGGCACCCAGACGGTCTTCTCGAAGCGGGTGAAGCTGCACGTCTCGTACGACAAGCTGGAGTTACTCCGCCGTCGGTTGGCCCGCAGGTGCCGGGTCGCCGCCTTGTGCTGGTGGCCCCGGAGCCGGCGGAGCCGGTACCGCAGGGACTGCCGCAGCGCCCGGGTGTCGGAGCCACCGGACCTGGGGCGGAAGTGGTCGTGCCTCCTGGACTTGACGTTCCTCTTGGACCTCGTTCTGGACCCGCTGCTGTGGTCGTTGCTGGACGACGAGTCGACGGGCGTGAAGGCGTTGCTCTAACCGCCGCTCACGCTCGCGTTGCACTCGAAGAGCTCCCGCCGGCGACCGAGGGGTCCGCCTCCACCCCCGCCGCCGCTCCAGGCGGGAGGTCTCGGTTGGGACTCGCGGATGGCGTGGTTGCGGTCGTAGAGCCACGACCTCCACGGGTTCCTCGTCGTCTCCTGCGTCTCAGCGGGCGCTGTCATGTCGTAGCTCGTGCACCTGGACCCGCGGGCGATGATAGTCCTGATGAAGCACCCGTTTCCACTGCACCCCCCGCCTGCCCGCCCACCCCGTAACGAGGAAGTATAAGACACAAGCAGGACGGGACCGTGCCTCCTACGTCTCTCCCCGACCCCCTGAGTCACTCGGGGCAGAGTACGGAGTACGAAGTGTGACGCGACGTCCTCTGTTATCTGTCCGTAAATCGTTTATTCACGATGCAAGTCGACGCACAGTCCGTGAAACATCTCAGTTCCATATGTCACAACTGGTCGAATTGCGTTTTTAACACAGAAGGATCGTATGTCACAAAATTACCCCCTTCTGTTCGTTAATATGATCTATTTATAGATTTCATATATTCCGCAGTACTCCACCCTTCACGCCACCTCTTTTCATTTTATCCCTCCGCCCTTTTGTCACAGTCACAGGTCCACAACGCAAAAGTTATTCCTTACCAGTCCCTCCTGAAAGATCCACCCAGGGAAAACTCATGACTCGACTTCTTCCACTCCCTCCCTTGGAACGTCCCTAACCTCTACCACAAGGACCGTACCTTTTGTTCATGTTTTCAGGACCTTATAACCCCCTCATCCTATCTCCGGTCACAACGGCCCTGTATCACGCCCTACCTCCGACTTTCCTCTGTTCTAGTGTACCCTAAAACACTCGGTACCACTCCTGAGGGTAAAAATGGAATTCACTTTACCTCGGTGTCCTTCTGAGACTCGTCCTTTCCCGGAGCTACACTGAGTCCACAAGTGTCGAAGGGAGACCCCTTCCTTCGACATCCCCGTCTCCTAGTCCCTCTGGGTCCTCCTCAGATGACGTCATCAGGTCCGTCCTCTACCACTACCCGTTCAGATCCTACCCTCGGGTCCTCACTCCTCTTTCGTTCGTCTAAGAACTAGAGGAGTCTTCCACCTCGACGACTACAAACCTCCCACAATTGTACCCCTAGTGTGTACCAATTTGAGTAACTACGACTACTCCGTTAGGAGTCTCCGTTGTCTCGTATCACGTTTCTGGTGTTCAGGTCCGTCGGTGTCTCCGGTCCGTCCTCTATTATCTCCCTCCGTCTGGTCCGTCCCCGACACGTCTCCCCTTGAGGCCAAGTGATAACAGTAGGTCCTTCACATCTGTTTGGGTTACAACGGTAGGAAAGATTAATAGATCTAAGAGGACTTTAAGTCTAAAAAAACTTATACCTAAGAGGATACAGTTAAGTCTTAACGAACATTGACGGTCATTGTCCGAATTTGTTGTATTTAATAAAAAGAGGTGTATTTTTTCAGATCTCTACACGTGGAGTCCCGATCATACCAATGAGGAGTCGTAGTCACCTTACGGTCAGAATCACGTAATCGGAGGTACGGGAGTCTCACTAGAGGACTACGAGTTCTACCGACGGACTCAAGGTCGGCAGTGTAGGTACAACGGTCCGTTTGTCTTCCTCCTTTCCTAAGTCTGTCTTATTGTCTAAAGGACAGTTCAGTCGTGGGGAGGGGATAGAAAAATAATTCAGTCGGGGAAAATTCTTCTCGTAAGAGTCTTCAGGATCGGTTGACGAAGACAAACAACCGGTGAGGTCAGACGTTCCATTCGACCCTTTACAACCATTCTGTCTCGGAGAGAGAAAAGAAGGAGGTTCTTGTCTCCAAAAGAGAATTCTTCTTCCCTTCTTATCCATTACTTATCCGTCGATCATGAGGTGTCGATTAAATTTTAAAAAACATTTCGTCACAGGATCAGTCTACGTTGATTACAGTAGGGAGATCCAGTAGGGAGACAGGTCTCATGTCAGAGACCGCGAGGTGGTCACAACCTGAGTCGGAACCCGAACCCTACATACAAAGCATCGAATAATCGATGTACTGTGTAAAATGGGGAACATGAGACACAGGAGTACACTCCTTGTCTCTACTAACATCGTCATAGTACACGGGTCTTTTTTTCACTGTGTCTCTAACCTTTAATTTCCTACTTTTTTCTTCAAGTCTGTCACGATTAGTTCTCTTTCGGTCACTCCGTTGTAGTCATAGTGTGCTTCATCTGAAGTTCCGATTGTCGTAAACAATCTTCTTGACTTTCCTGGCAAAGTTCATCTAAAAGATTTTTAAATGGTTCTTTGAGATCATCAACACATGGACCATTGGACCAACTCCCCGTATATTTATTTTTTGATTATGCCGATGTCCTCATGTACTTGTTTAGGTGTTGGGTACCCTCTTCAACTGTCCCAGACAGAAACTTTAAATGTTCGGATCACCGGTCTTAACTCCCCTAAACTTTTTTAGACCAAAACGTAAATATAATATAATTAAAAGATGGATTGGCCGTCTCTTGTGTATAAAGTAAATCACGTGTCTTTATGGATGTGCCTTCCTGACACCATTCCTAGTTTCTTCTAACATGTAGTTTTGTGAGTCAAGAAGTAGTTCGTCCATCATTCATGAATAGTACCTCGAAATTTTTCTTCGACAAAAGAAATTTTTTTATTAAAGAAACATCGAGGCCTTCGAGTCTTTACAATCAGTAACCAGTCACAAATAACTCACGGATCATATAAGATCCTGGAGTTCCCATGACCCATACGTAACCACCTTTTGTCTTACCGGGGACGGTCACAAAGTCCCTATCTAACTATAGACACCTCGTGTAAATAAGACAAGAAACTGGTCAACCCCTCTAACAGATTAGGTGACGTCCACGACAAGACTAACCCTGGTAATTAATTGCAATAAACTCGAAAGCTATTCGGAAATTAAGTGGTTCTCGTAGAGTACTCTGATCCTTAGGAGAAAATTTGTACCTTTCGTGACCTCACCCTTCTTTAAAGACCGTCACATATCTACGGGCGAAGCACCTGACTTCAACTCTGTCTGACGACCACCCGTACGTGGTCTTCGTCCTCTATGAACCCAATCTGTAGTCCTTCTTGACAAACGGACCTTTCCAACATTCTGTCGTCGAAAAAAAAAAAAAAAATTTCGCGTCTGTCGACAGTAAAGTCTCTCTCTTGTTTACTCAAGGAGGTACTGAGCAATTTCCGAGTCAGTGGTATTCCTTTTTTTCTCATCACGACTTCAAAGGATACAGATACCCTCGTACCGATCTATGTCCACTACGAATCCCTGAACTCAACACCAGGACAAGACACTACTTGCAGTACGGGACGTCCATCATTATCGGTTGTGTAGAGTGAACGAGGGAGACACGGACCGAGAGACGAGGGGTGAATGATTGGATAAATTAGGAGTGTCAGTACGACTCTAGGGTGAGATGATTACTCTTACGACAGCTCACTGCACCCGGTGTACATTACTCAGGTCCCGGGCCTAAAGTCGGTTCGTCTTCTGTGAAATCAGATGTTAGAAAAAAAAAAAAAAAATCTGATCTTAACATTGACGAAGTGTTCCCGATTAACCGTCGATTCGGCGACTCGTAAACGTTTATACTCTATTAGTGTTGCTCTCTGATTCAAATAATGTTCCGTCCGTGGCGTGATTCGCAAAAAAATAAACATCGAAGTCAAGTGAGAGTGTAGTGGAGAATACTTAACGTCCATCGTGATCCCGGGGGAAAAAGGATCTACTCTTGTACCTCTGAGTCCTTTGAAGATACTGACGTTCTTCCATGTCATTCCACCCGAACTGGAGAGTACCAGAGAGGTAGATCACACTGACGCTGGTCCGTACTTCAAACACACTGGTCCTGGGGTGTCCCGTGTGTTCTCGGAAGGGGTTGACAGGGGAGTCGTCCGGACGGTACCCTGTAGTGGGGAGGAAGGGTCTCTCGACCGAGACTTGAAGGAACGAGAAGGAAGTGTCTTGTGCGGTTAATGAAGCCCCACCTGCTCTTCGATCCCGGTCACCGGCACTCGTAGTTCGCTCTCTTCGACCTCCTGGTGTTCCTGGTGCCCGGAGTCATGGTCATGTCCTAGTAGAAGGCCTGGGCTCTCCATCCACGTCAGCGAGTGCAAGGACACTGTATTGCGGTGTCGGTGAGTGTAACGACTCGGGGATGAGCCATAGACCAAGACACTCGTTCGCGACGGGGACGAAGTCGAGGACATTAGGAAGGGTGTCGGAGTGTTCTCGGTAGTGCAGTCAGGGGGGTAAAATGTCTACTCTTCTGATTCTGAGACTCTGTACATACTTAGTCACCGGTTGTGACCTTAGGTCACCTAGACTGGTGTCTCGGGGCCTAAGACTATAAACGTTTTCCAACTTTCACCGCTCGTATTTTTTATTTCCCTCTTGACATCCGATAAAAAAGTCCTAGCACTCCACAGGACGTCTCACCTTTCCGTTTACTTCCGGCGTCCAGAGTCCGTCCCATCCTTGACCCCTGAGAATCCTCGCCCGTGACGACAACTACCCGAGTTTTGTAGGGTCGGGACGAGGAAGATAAGTCTTATCTCCGCGGGGAACAGGGTCGAACCAGGTTCAGAAGGGGACCTTATTTCCAGTCGACACCGATTCCTTGCTCCGGACAAGTCCCGTGGGACACACTAATAGAGAGAATTCAAAATTCACCGTCTATTAGATGACAGACCCCAAAAAACAAACAAACAAAATCAAACCGAGGGCATCTGTCTCCTTGGACGGTCCGAGTAACCTCGAACGCTCTAGAAATGAACACCGTACGCTTGAGAATCAATGTCGTACACCCTAGACTAAGGGATTGGTCCTCACTTTAGGTTCGGGGGTCGTAATCCTCCCGACTCAGAATCAGGGTCAAAAACGGACGAAATTCGGTCATCATCTTCAGTAACCGAGTACTTTGACGTTCAGGTCCCCATCCCGACCGAAGTCCGTATCGACCTAGGTCCGTCAGTTTACTACAGTGGTCTCGCGACAGAAGGACAGAGAAGGTGAGTCGACCGAGACGGCGAAAAACGTAACACCCAACAGTAAGAGAAGACGTTTGTCTGGTCGACGAGCTCAGAAGGTGTAGAAATATGAAAGAGGAGGTGTAAGAACGGACAACCTCGAGACCCTTCTTGAGACTAACCGAGACGTACCTAGTGTACGGGCACGGGGTCCGGTCAGTGACAGTAGTCCCTACCATCTCCTTACGAGGTGGGACCCAGGTCCCGGTCCGTCCCGTGACACTGACTACCAAGACAGTCTCGGTGGACCGCCACGAGCTCTCCGTCAAGGAGTCGTTTTCCTCTCCCTCGATCCGGTCGTGTTTGCTACCTCTGAAGGTTTTCTGGGCTTCCTTCTGAAAGGTCTTTTCTCCGTTAGTAGTCGACCCGAAGGGTCCACCGCGATCACCATTTCTTAGACGGACGCTCACGTCCTCTGTACTCTCTGCGTCTAAGCTAGGGAACTCAGTCTTTCTAGGGGGCCTCCTTCCGTACCGTCGGGCGAGGTCATAAGAACGACCCTCTTAGGGTACCTGTCTCCCCGGACCGCCCGACGTCAGGTACCCCAACGTTTCTCAGTCTGTACTGACTTCGCTGAATCGTACGTGTAGTCGACCCGTCTGGGGGTTTCAACTAGAGGGAGGGGCGTACGTAATGGGGTAGGGGGAACGAGGACCGTCTGTACCCCTGGTCGTCCGTCGGCGACGGTCCCTCAAACCGACACCCCGGCCGGTTTGGACCTGGAGTAGGTCTGCCGTCTACGACGTGGCTCCCGGTGTCGGGGTAGAGGAGTGCTTCTGGAAGGACGACTCCCCCTTACTCTCCTGTGTGTCCGAAACACCGTTGCGTCCCCTCCGTCGGGGGGTTTGAACCGTAGGTAGGGCGTCCACCAGGGGTAGGGGGACAGAGGGATCGTGGTGGGGGACGGGACGGAAAGACCGGTCTACTCGCGGTCCCGTCTTACACTCCACTGTCGAGTGGGACGCAGTCTCACAAACTGTATACCCCTCGCCGGTCCACTCCACTGTCGTCGTTAGTATATGATTATTTATTATAACGCCGACGACAATGTAACGTCCAAGTGAAGTGTGACGCACAGTCCGTAAAAGACATGAACAATACACGTAAGTGAGTGAATTTACAGTACTGTCAACATGTCACTTCCGTGATATTAGGAAGAGTAACATTACTACTTTGTCCGTGTCAGTCCCATCCCCTAAACGGGTCTCGTGGGAGTCACCCACTGTCCCGTTCCACAGTCGAGCACGGGGCCGGTGACGAGCCGGCGGAGCCCAAGGAGACTGAGTCGAGTCCGACATACATGTAGTCTGGGTAAGTACTCAATACTGGAGTGAAAGTACGGTCGCAAAATAACACAAAAAAAAAAAAAAAGGTACTTCTGTCTTGTATATCTTACTAATAAAAAAATTACATGGTCTGAAACGAAAAAAAACAAACAAGAAAATAAAACTAAAAACCCTAAAAAACCGGTACGAGACACCGAACGTCCTAGAATCAAGAGACTGGTCCCCAACTTGGGTCCGGAGTCATCATTTTCGTGTCTTAGGATTGGTGATCTGGTGGTCCCTTAAGGGGGTCTTAACCAACACGTGTGACTCTCAGCACCTCTACGATCCAGTCCCACATTGTAAAAAGACACCAAGGATAAGTCATCGAAACTTTGACTGAACCACGGAAATGACCTAATACGGATGAAGGTGTGTGAAGGGTGGGGGTTATGGATATTTTTGATCAGAGACTCGGTGGGGTCCGACCTTTTCCAGGAACCTCGAGTCCCTGTGTCCACACCTTAAGAGGGGAACTGTCTCTAAATGAGTCGTGGTGGTGGTCGGTCGGGACGTGACCCGTGACTCCTTTGACGTCATTTATGTCGTCTCTACGAGTACGGACCCCTTCCGTCTGTCATGTATCTGCCGGATCGCTTAATGCGTGACACCGCATACGACTGTTCCACCTTGTCTTTCGTTCCTCCTCTCTTCACACCCGCACCATTCTACAAAGCTGGTCTATCAGTTCCCGTCACAGTGAGTCCTGTAAACTCATTTCCCGGATTTCTTCTACTCTCTTCCTCGGTACCCCTGTACACCTTCTTACAAGGTCCACTTCCCTTGTTGGACGCGTTTTCAGGACTCCGTCCTTCACGGACCATGTCAGTGGAGCACCAGCACTTTGGAATCTGTTGAGGAGAGTCTCGAAGGTAAGGGAGGCATCCTAGGGACAGAGAGTCCTGACACCGCATCCGAACCACTCCAACGGGTATTGCACCCGTGACGACCCGGACCGTGAACCCCTCCCGGGTGTCAATCGGAAACCGCCCCCAGAGTCAAAGGGTAGGGAAACAGTGTAAGGTTGGTCGGGACAACCAAGACCGGGTCGCACTCTAAGTGTCGGTGTCTACCCGGAAAGAGACTGGAGTGTGTACACGTCCGGTGTACCCATAAGTCAGGACCCGGGTCGGGGAGTGTCTCGACGGACAACCTGTGAGTCCGGACTCCTGGAACAGTAGTCCTCCTTCCCCGTCTCCGGTCGTTCCCAAGGTAACGAGGAAGGTTTCCGGGAAGGACCCTGAAGGGACCGCCAGGTCACCGCTTCTGAGGTGTGAGGGTTACGTCCCTCGGACCCAAACTAGGGACCAGTCCCTTGATCTAGGGTGTACGGTGTTGATTCTCGGTTGTGTCGGTTTATTTATATATAAAATTAAAATTTTTTTGTTCGTTTCCGGGAAGGACGGCACCGTCGTCTCCTCAGTGTATTGGGTTTTCATCTTTCCTGTCATCAGTATCCTCACCAATTGTGAAAATCGCGTATAAGGACTACACACGACACGGTTCACAAAATATAAGTAACTGGAAAGTGTCGGAGAGTCATCAGGGACCTACATCCAAGGTACCAGGGGTAAGGTGTCTACTTCTAAGAGCTCCGGATCCGTCTATTAGTGAACAGTCCCAGGTGTCACCGTCTCGGTCCTGTCCTTGGGTCTGACGGACGCAGAGGTCGGGTACGAGAATTGGAGATCGGTGAGTGAGATCCCGACTCAAACTTAGGACCGGGACACTGGTCTGTCGGACCCCAAGCCAACTCGAGACGGTGAGTGGTCGGAACACCGGAATCCGTCTACCGAAACGGGGACCTGAGGAGGTAAAGAAGTAGGTATTCTATCTGAACATGACAGACACACGGCAGAGGTCCTTTCCGCCCTTCCGAGGGGACCTCACCGCGTGCGCTCGACCCTCGTGTGCCGACGACCCGCCGCTCACAGAGACTCGCCTTCCACGACACTACTGCGACTCCAACGCCGACAGCGAGAAACGGCTATCCAGTCTCCCGGCACGATCCCTCACTTCCAGTTCGAGCACCTGTCTCAAGACAGGAAGAGGACAGTGTGTGAACACAGAACCCCCGGTCTCGCTCCCCGGGTCCGACAAAAGGTTCGGTCGACCGACCGGGCGGGGTCTACCGGCGGGGGTCGGTGGTCCCTCTGTCTCACCCGGGTGCAGAGGGTCGTCTACCCTGGCCTCACAACCGTCGCGGTTCGAAGGGCGGTCCCGCCCTTGTCTGACCTCGACCCGAAACCATGACGTGTGGTCTTGCAGTCGGAGTGGGCGGGACTCGGACCTTTCCTGTTCGAGGTCCAGGTCCGGTCCCGTCGGGACGGGACTCGGGGACCGACCGTCCTGTGTCCCTGACGGTCGTCGGTCCCCGAGGGACCGGGTCACCCAAGGGAAATCGAGGGTTTGTACTCGAAAACTGTCGGAATCAAAACAATCCCAATCTCCAAACCTAAGAAAAAGCAAGGAATAACTTTTTTCATTGTCAGCGAGTAATTCTTAAATTTCTCTTAAATTTACATATGTGTCATTTTTTTCCTTCTTAGAACATAATTCACGTCTTTTGTTCCCATCATCACTTCGAGTAAACCCTGGAGTGAACACAAGTCCCCCATGGAGACAACCACACTACAATAGAGGTCTTGTAGGACAATTCACTCCCCTTTTTTGTTTGACATCGAAGGATTATTCCAATTTAAAAGAAATGAAAAAAAAAAGAAATGTAAAAATTGTTGTGTATACCGAAACACATTTATGTAAACACATGACACTGTTGTCGATTGCATAACTCACGAGTGAAACACGTCTATCTACCATTATTCGTGACATAATTAAAAAGAATAACTTAAATAAAAAAACTGACACGGCCCAGAAGTGACCCCGAAAGTCCGAAAGAGACCAACACCACGTGCCCGAGGAGTAACACTATCGAAGAGAACAACGCCAAGGACCCGAGATCTCGTGTCCGAGTCATCAACACCGTGTGCCCGAATCAACCAGACTCCGTACACCCTCGGAGACCCTAGTCCCTGACTTGGGGGCAGAGGACGTAGCCGTCCGCTTAAGAAATGGAGACTCGGTGGTCCCTTCGGGAAACATAACTTAGAAATGTTGGGAAAAACCGTCCGCGACAATAAGGGGTAAAATAGCCATTTTCCGTGTCTCTTTAAGTCGTCGAACGGTCTCAGTGTGTCGACCCTCTCCCCCTCTCGGTTCTAAACTTGGTTCCGTCTGGCTAAGGGTTCCCTGGAGGGCCTTTCTTGAGGTCCTCTCACCTGGTCGTGCCTCCTTCCGTCCCCACGAAGACTCAACCTCCGACCACCTCTTGTCGGACGTGCCCACCCTTGGAGGAACGACCGCACCGGGACTCCGGGAAATTGTCGGGTCACTCTACTACGGTCCACAGTACTTCCCACAACGTCCGGCTCACTACTCACATCTAAAATAACCCTCTCTCTACCTGACGACAGTCGCGGAAGACGTGTCTCCTCTCTGTACTAGACTGAGTTCGCCGACGCCCTTCTTACCTAACCTCAGTCCACCTCTGGTCCCTCTGGTCCTCTTCCGACGACAGTCAGGTCCATCCTGTCCTGGTCCACCTCCCGCCTCCACCGACGTGCAACGTCGGACGGTCACGGGATGAATAGTAGGGATCGTCTCTTCATGTTAGACCCTCGAAAAGTTGACCACCGAAAACCAGTTCAGAAGTCTCGGTTTTTACACTGCCATCCGGTGGACAGAGGTCACGCCTGCTTTTGTTCCTGAAGACCCGGTGTGACAGAGAACAGAGGTCGTCTCCCGCGACACCCTGTCACAGACGTCCTAAGTTTCCGTGACTAGGACACCCAGGTACTCACCTTTAAGTGTTAGGGTCCCGGTGGGTCTAACTGTCTCGTTTCGTAGGTATAGTACCGAAAAGTACTAGATAAAGTTCTGATAGGACGGATACTATTCTCTCAACAAACAAATATTGACCCTTGAGGGTTGGTACTCTAGTAGAGGAAAGGTGCGTACGGAGAACGGGTCAGGACAAACCGTTCCCGTCCGACACACAAATCTCCGTTACAACACTGTACAAGAAAAACGACAGAGAGCCGCAGACAACTGACTCCCACTCGCACAAAAAGGTCATTGCGACTCGGCGGAGTCAGAGAATTTGACGTCGGGGTGCACACAAAGGCCCCGGTGTCGTCAGGGGAGCCCCCTCCTAAGAAAGGGACAGGACGACATCTGGTCCCTCAGTAGAGTGTTACCGTGGTCTCGACGCCACGGCGCGGGTCCGGTACCGCTCGGGGCGCCGGTCGTCGCGAGACACCCACCCTCGGACTCGATCTCAGTCACTCCTGTACGTCGTCCCCGAGAGTCTGTCCCGACGGCACACATTTACCCGTGTCGGTGACCCTTTTGACGAACCGTCAAGGTATTTTCACTTTTAATTGTACGGACCACTGAGTCGTCAAGGAGAGGATCCATATTTGGGTCTGCGTTTACACAAGTACACGAGACTCTCCACGAAGACACTGACAAGGATTGTTGGGAGAAGCGTCAACAGTTTGTGACCTTCGTCGAAGGTGCGAATAGTCGTCATCCTACCTAATTTAGGTAGCACCATCTCTGCCGTCGGAGAACGTCGTTGGACCAGGGTAGAGTATCGACACCGTAACACTCTTTCTCCGGTCTATCTTTACTTATATTTGTGTCCTTCGAGTCTTCGCCCGTCTTTATTTAGTACCACGCTTCTTAATCCTATCCTAGCGAGAACAAGAACAAATCAGTGACGCACCAGGGACTGAGACGTCGGGGTACGTACGTGATATCGGACGGTCTGAGGAGACAGGTACGCTAAGAGGTCCGTTCTTACGACCCCACCCAACGGCAAAGGAAGAGGTCCCCTAGAAGAACTGGGTCCCTAGCTTGGGCGCAGACCGTGTGACCGTCCACTTCAGAAAGGGTGACTCGGTGATCCCTTCGGATCCCAACGAAAATCCCTCCACTTTTCCCTGTGTTTTCTCAAAAAACCTCTGACCATTACACAAAGAAGTAGACCCACCACTAATGGATCTATAAGTGAGACACGATTAAGGAGTTCGACATGAATGTACACACCACATGAGAAGACCTCATATAATATAAAGTCTCCCTTTTTTAATGAGTTTCTCTTTTTAGTACTCGAGACCTCTGCAGTGTGGATCCCACCTTAGGATCAAGTCGGAGAATCGACACCACTGGAACCTATTCCGTGGATCGTAGAATCTCGAAGTCAAAAGAATAGTCATTTCCCCTCTATCATTGTAAGGGGAGGGGGTTGTCTGGCTGTGTATATGATCATCAATGTTGATGATAGTACGGACTCATGTCACGTCAACTTGACACGAAAGCATTTACACTGAACAATAACTATCTAGACAATCTTTAATGAAACAGACGTTTCATTGTCTTTTCTACTGATATCGATTTTGTTTATGCCCAATAAAATTAATAGATTGTCCTTTAGACCTCCATCCTTCACCGTCCCTGACTGAAGATACACTAAAACAACAACAGAGTAAGGATTACTAGGGTCCCACCGACAGCGTCGAGGTCTGTAGAATAGGAGTATGGTCGCAGGAATCTTTTTTTACTCGTCCACCTTTCCCCGAAAAATTTGGTCCCTTCTTTTAGAAATGGTCCTTTCTATTAGACGGTGTCTACAGAAGGGGTTCGACTTAAAGGAAGAGTAAAGTTCCGGACCTAGATCAGTACACCGGTGGACATCCTCTTTGAACCTTTCGTCGGAGACCCCTTCCTCTTCCGCTACCGGCACTAACCGAACTGATTTCCAAAACAAAACAATTCGTTAAATCTGTCACACATAAAGTATCAAATGACAATGTAAGGTAGTCCTATAAACAATACTGTCAGGTCTATTTTGTACATAGAAACCTTTTTTCGAAGTTTACGAATCAAAGTATTGTGCATTTATATTACGTGTATTGTTTCTATATCGTTCTTTGGCGGTGGATGGGTGGTCCCTTTTCTGGGACCACGACCCTTTCCGACTCCCGTCCTCTTCCCCCGCTCTCTCCTACTCTACCAATCTACCGTTGTACCTGAGTTACCTGTACTCAACCTCGTTTGAGGCCCTCTACCACTTTCTGCCCCCTCGGACCCGCACGACGTCAGGTACCCCAGTGTCTCAGTCCGTGCTGACTCACCGACTTGTTGTCGTAGTTGGGTCTTTGACGGTATAAGTAGTAAAGACTTTGTGGAGACATAACCGGTGCTACGAAAGTCGAGATTCTTTTGAATTCAAACATTTCGTGGTCTATCATTGACAGAATCCAAGATACCCCGTATACCAGAAGAAGTCTGATAACTTGAGACGATTACATCACACGTCCGTCGGTGTCCATTTTGTTCACAAAAAAATAATCGTAAGATTATTTTGAACTGAAATACCTGTGAATTCAAACTTATAGTATATGAAAAGTGTAGTGTGCTACAATTAAAAAGTTGGTAAATCTTTACATTTTGTACCGTCCGTCACCCGGTCTAGGTTTAGTGAACACCTTTTTGCCTGTTGGGCTGGTTTCGTTCCGCGACGTCGTCACTTCACTCCCCACTTACGACCATCGGTTGGAAAATAAATAAGTAAAACGTCGTGTCAAGTTTTTTATTTTTAATATTACTACCATCATAGATTGTACCTCGAGAAGGACACAGAGTTTGTGAATACGATTCCTGAAGTCTTTATAATTGAGTACGTGTGGAGTTTCGTTAGGATTGTATAACAATAATAGTGAAGAGAAAATATCTTTTCCCTTGACTCCGTGCCTCTCCAACTCACGTACGGAGCACGATCTTAGACTCGGACCCATCAACCTCAGGGCTCAGGTGCGAGAATTGGAGACACAGTACAACGAAGATGATCTTTCTATTTCTATCATTTCTGGTACATCCTAAGAGTATATTAAGTCGACGTCATATTTAACGTTGGACGAGACGTTGGACGAGTTATAGTCAAGTCGAGACGTTGGACGATTTTGTTGTGATTGTATAAAGAAAGACATCATAATACAAAAATAATAACATATCCCACAAAAGTCGAAAAATTTTTTAACAACAAATCAACGTTTTAGTATGGACTCAGAAAACACTAGGGTACCTAACATCGGGTGGTCCGAGGAGAGACAGGTACCCTAAAGGGTCCGTTCTTATGACCTCACCCAACGGTAAAGGAAAAGGTGATTCATTTCCAAAATTTTAGACTGACGTGTAGTCTTAAAGGACTCTTCATAATCTTCTCTTATCCATACATTTATGTGTCTATACATTCACACACATATGATGTATGCATGTATGTTCGGACCCGGGGTGGTGGTTGGTCGACTTAGTCTCGGTAACCACCACTAAAACTGTCCTTTGGTCACGATGTCAAGTTCTGGGTGTTGCCATGACCACAGACCCCGTCCGTCCACAAAATGGACTCACACACCATTATCTGAAGGGACCACCGAGTCTGCCATTTCTTAGGCGGACGCTACGTCCTCTGAGCCCAAGCTAGGGACCCAGTCCTTCTAGGGGACCTCTTCCCTTACTGATGGTTGAAGTCAAAAGAACGGACCTCTTAAGGTTTCTGGCTCCTTGGACCACCAGATGTCAGGTACCACAGAGTCTCTCAACCTGCACTCACTCGTTGCTTCATGTGTAATTCATTACGTACATGTACATAATGACACTATTGCTGTCACTTTCACAGACAATCGTACGGTTGCAACATCAGGGATAAAATAAGTGACATGGACAATAATGGACTGTGTTAGGTGGAGGGGTGGACGCATAGTCGAGGTCCTTCTGTCCCCAGAAACAAAAAAGTGGTGCGATTTCTCCCGCGACCCTGTTATAAATAACTTGTTTGTTTCCGACAAGTAGGTGACAGGGTTGTGAGGGACCCTCGACTCCACCTCGCTATCCTTCAGTGAACCAGTTCTAGAGTGTCGGTTCCCCGTCGTTCAAGTTCAAGAAAGTCTGGGTCACGAAAGGTCGGGGGCTCAGGTTCGAAGACTGGTAGTGTGTACAACGACACTCGTGTCTTGTCGGAGCACCCGGGAGAGAGGAAGGAAGGGCGCAGGACTCTCGAAGCAGAGGGGGGGAAGAGGGACCTCGTCGAGTGGTGGAACGCCCCGAGGTAGGACCTCCTACGGTGTGGGTGGCGGTACTTCGTGCCCTGACCCGCCCCGGACGGGGAAGCCCTGCGGGACCTCATGCAGTAGGGACTCGAGTTGTAGGTGACGGACGCGGACCGAGAGTTGTGAGGGTTCCACTGCCTCGTCGACGACTTCGAGCTGCTCGTTCCCCATTCGGCCCCGGGCCCTACCCACCCCTGCGTCCCCGTCGTCGGACGTCGGGGTGACGGGTTGAGAGAAGGTAGAGTGAAAAAGAAAAGGAGGTTTCTTGTCTTTGGGTGAGTCCGATCAAGGTCAATCTCCTCCTTGGAAGATAGTTCAAGATCCCGACGGTCCTCGGCCGTACACTGACGACGCCGAGGGTTCCCTCTATCAGACCCTGACTCCGTCGGTGGCCCAGGGGTACACACAGTCACGAAAGCGAGGGAGTGACGTATGACGGAGGGTGTCGAGGGTTTCCACGATAATCCTACTCTCGGAACATGGCCGGGGCCGATCGACTGGGAGTCAGGGTCTTCTCGGAGAGGGCCGGGGTGCGAATCCAGTGCACTGACAGGCACCAGGTCACTGGTCCCGTAGTCCCTGTGTATTTCGTTTGTACCGATGGTCCCGAGCGGGGGGTTCTTCATTGCAGCTGAGGTGACTCGGGAGGTCTTACCGGAAAACGTCTTGGGATCGGTCAAGGTCGGGTGGATGGCACCCTTCGGCCGGTCCCACCGGCAGAAAGGGAGCTCTCTCGCGGTGGGAGGTGGGAACACATCTTTCGGACCCGCACCACCACCGCGGGGAACGTCACGAGGAGACCTTTGAGCCTTTCCCTCTCCCGGCCGGCCCTGTACGGGGGTGTGGAGAAAAGAAGAGGCCGACTCCGGGACTTGGGGGTACATTGGGGTCGTCGGTCCCTCTCGGGGGAGACAGGACGCGGGAGGAGGCAGAGACGGACCGGACGGAGAGACTGCGGTGAGAGCGGAGACGTCGAGACGGCCTTCGTGTTTCACCCGTAGGAGATGACGTTCCGGCCGGTCTCGAGCCTCCTCCTCTACATGTTGTTGCTCCTCCGGCCGGGTCGGAAGCTTCTCAAGGAGAGGGAGTAGCCCCTCTTCCAGACGGACTTCCCGAAGTGGTTCATGCGACGGGTCGACCTGCAGTTCTCATTCACCGGCGTCACCCACCGGACCGTCCCCCTCGGGATTGGTCGGGTGAATAGGGTACCCGGATGTCAGGTTTCCGGGCCACTATGGGACCCCTTCTACGTCCCGTCGCCCGTAAGCTCCTGAGCCGACTACTGTCACACCCACCACGTCCGTGAGACCTATTCTCACAACGTATAAGATAATTTCGGACTTCTAACAGGACGACACACAGAGTCGTGGATACGAGGGTCTGTGTACGAGACTCTAGGGCTCGTGCACGTACGGGCCCACCCAGGACTTCCCCAGTGTCGGCGTCTGTGGACGTACCACGGGTGACACGGGTTCCTGGGGTCCCTTGTGTCACGAGGACCGGTCAGAGGGTCTAGCGTCGGTCGACCTCCAGTGGACCGGGACCACGACCGGTCGGTACCGAAGTCACTGAAGTGGACAGTGTCGAATAGGGGACCCTACACTCGGGTGTTCTTGTCTATAAGGAACCAGACAAGATAACGACGAAGGGAGCGTGGACGTTCATTCATTTCGACCCCAGGATTCCCCGGCTCCGTATCCGGAGGCCCCACTCACACTGTGGGACCTCACTCAGCGTCGCACCTGTACCTCGCCTTTGGTCGAGGACCACAGGACGGACCTGTCTTTCCTCGCCGAGTTCCACTATTTTTTACACCCCTTGGACTGGAACATAGCCCGCGTCCGGACCTGTTGTCACACTGGACTCTCCCCACTCTACCTTATTTTATCTGTTTCTTCCTTGTTCTTCACACAAGGTTCTTTTTCTTTATCGCGTACGCTTTCGGGACTCCAGGGTTCGGAAATCCCTTATTTACCCTTCCTGCTTGACTCCCTCCGGTCGTCCCCGGAGTGTACATCCTGGAAATGACGATTTCTAATCACTAAACCCAGAGAAAGGATACTCTTAAAACTTTGAGTATTCTCCGTAGTAACTTATGACAATTCTTTTGTAAGACCTTTGAAGGGAGTACCAAGTGACCGAGACTGAGGTGTGAAGGTCACGTCCCCGGGGCCCACGTCAGGGACTAACCCCTTGATTCTAGGGTGTACGGTCCACCGGGTCTTTTGTTGTTTTTTCTCGTCACGTACCGTACGGGTTTTTAAAAAATTTTTTCTTTTGTGAGACCTCAGTCTATCAGACCCAAGGTCAAGTTCGGGGTCGTGAGTGACGTCACACATTCGGGACCCCACTCAGTGAGGTGGGCACACGGAGTCAAAGGGGGAACCTCAGGTGTCAGTCCACCCAAAGAGGGGCCAGTATTGTGGGACGGCAATCTTCTTTCACAGAAATATGAGCCCTAATAGTCAAGGAAGAAGTATCAAACCGTTAGACATATACGTAGAGATTCATTATCTTAGGTAAAACGAACAAACCCCTATAATTCACTTACCTTAATATGTCAAACACGAGGAAACACAGACCGTAGAAAGCAAGGTGCAACGTAAACATCCTAAACGGGTACACCACCGGCACTGAGTAAGTAAAAGTACCGACACATAAAAAGGTGTCATACTTAACAAATAGGGACCCTGACTGTATGACTCTGATCGACATGGGCATAGGACCCCGTGAGCACATACTAAAGAGATCCGACACTAGGATCCTCTATTTCGTGAACCCAGTAGTCACTTCGGACAGAAGCCCAAGTCATTGATAATGATTTCAAAAGGCTTTACTAACATGGTTAAATGTGTGGAGTGGTCGGCGTATTTCCCAAGACCAACGAGGTGTGGGAGTGGTCGGGAACCGTGGCAGTCTGAAACTTTCCAAATGGTCAGACCACCCACGAATTATATTCTAAAGGAAAAATAGAATTAAATGACTTTAAAATAACAACAACGACAACAACAATAACATCGACACACTGTACACCCTAGCATCAAGGGGTTGGTTCCTAGTTTGGGTGTACGGAACGTCACCTTCCTGTCTCAGAATTAATGGTCTGGTGGTCCGTGTAGAGATTTAAATGACTCGAAATTTCCCACTTCAATTTACTTTTGTAGTTGAATTTTTGATTGTGTCTACCGCACACCCTGTACCGTCCTCGGGTCTCCAAAACCTCTGCACTACGAATTGACCACAAAGACAAAGTCGGCTGAGGTGCCCGTGGGTGAGGGAGATGTGTTGCATGGTCCTGATGCTCTAGTACAAGGTGCAGAGGTGGGATGAGGGCATGTGGGGGTTGTTGTCCGTCGTCCAGTCACCCCGGGTCCCACCCCCGAGGTTCACTGAAGACCAACTACGTGTCGACTTGGGTTCCGTCGAAGGGAGGGGTGCTGGAAACCGACCGACGGCCGGGCCGTGGCCGAGAGGACCGCGGTGGAGTCCGTCGTCCACCTCCGGAAGTCGGAACCTCTGGAAGAGATGGTGCCAGAGTAGTGGACCCCGAACCTCTGATCTAGTCCACAGTAAGTTACAGTGAAAAAACAAGACCGATAAGGAACCGGTGGGACGATGGGGTCGAAGAGAGTTCCCAGAGAACTCAGTAGTCCCCAGGAGACCCCTTCTGGGTTCACTTAGTCAGTTGTAATAAAACTGACGTTCACTGTCTCATGTTTAGCTTACTCATTTTCGCTTTTTACTCTAAATGGCTCAATATATTAAGGGTTCATATTAAGGTTATGAAACCGGTGGACTATGTTTCTCGATTGAGTAACTTTTCTGGGACTAAGACCCTTTCTGGCTCCCGTCCTCCTCTTCCCCCACTGTCTCCTACTCTACCAACCCACCGTAGTGATTGAGTCACCTGTACTTAAACTAGTTCGAGGTCCTCTACCACTTCCTGTCCCTTCGGACCCGTACGACGTCAGGTACCCCAGCGTTTCTCAGTCTGTACTGACTCGCTGACTTGTTGTCAACAGTTCATGACCCTCTCCCGACCGAAATCCATACCGACCTAGGTCCCCGAGTCTGTCACAGTCCTCAAGAAGGGTAAAGAGTGGAGACGAAAATAAGAATCACCAACATAAGTGTCTGGAAGGGTTCCTCACCGTCGGGAGTGGAATGTAGGGTGGTCGAATCGAGGGAGTCCTCTTTCTCTCGAGACGGAACGTTCACAGGGTCTTTACAAAGGCCCGACTTAGAGAACCGTGGTGGGTGAACGGTCCGGGTCCCGTCCCTATCTTATCTGACCGGTTTGGACTTCGTGCACGGGTGGGGACTCTCCCGGTCACCCTCCACGAAAGGGTTTCCCCTACCTGTGCCGACGGACCTCCTCCTCCTCCACGATCCACCCGTGTTGTCGACGACACACGGTGGTCCCGGAGGAGAGGACCTGTGTGGTACGTACAGGTCCTCGACAAAGAGTACTTGTCTTTGGGATGTCCGAAAACTACCGAATCCTTCACACACATAAAAAAGGATAACCATGCCCCAAAGGGTCCACTGAGTCACCATTTTTTATGTGGACGGTTACGTCCTTTGGACCCAAGCTAAGGACCCAGTCCTTTTACCAGACCTCATTCTTCGTCGTCGGGTGAGGTCCTAAGAACAGACTTCTTAGGGTACCTGTCCCCTCAAACCGTCCGACGTCAGGTACCCCAGTGTGTCAGTCTGTGTCGACTCGTGTGTGTGGTGTGGTGGTGTCCACCGTGACACGTAAGACGACTGGTAAAAATACCAGTCTGCAGCCACTAAAAATCTTTCAAGTGGATCATCGACGACATTCTCGTAACGAGAGTAACTCGTACTCAACCGCAAGAACCAGACGGTGAAGGAGTGACACAGTAGAGTGGAGGGACCCGGAGCCCAGGGACGAGACTTCACCCGTCTTGTTATCGTGGGTATAGAGTCCCAGTACCCCTTTCCTGGGACGCCAACACACACTTTGGTCTCGAGCACCGTCCCGAGTCGAGTCCTCCATGTGCCCTTCGTCGACTCGCATGAGGACCTCCACGCCACCCCTTTCGAACCCCACACCCCCAGTTCGTCTTCACCCAAGTTTAGTGTCGAGGAGGGAGGTACTGAGACCTGACTCCCGTTCTACAAATTGGGGGCACTTGGATTGAAAAGAGTAGTTGTTTTCCTCCAGTCTACTTAATTAGGGAGTGTCCTGAACAACATTTTTATTTTACTCCAATGTCGAAAGTATACATCCACATTCTGCGGACCAAGTCCCGACCAGTGTTATTTACCCATGAATTCGTCAAATCAAATTAGGACACATTTTGTGTGTCTCTCGGTTGCCAAGTCGTCACACATAACACGGTGATTCACACTGGTCTAAAGTGTGAGGGCCGGTGGAGTGCATCTCAACGTACGTTGGGGGAGGAGTAACCGTCCTTAAGGATTGTCAATGTACTTCCGATTTGAAGATATGGATTCTTGTTACACCCCGAAGGGACCTGTAGGTCACTAATTCTGAGACGTGAAGGTGACGTCCCCGCGTCCAAGCTAGGGACCGACCCTTTGATTTAAGGTGTACGGGTGAGCCACACCGGTTTTCTTTTTCTTGTTACATTAAAATCGTTCCTTCATTTTACGCTTCTCACGTAGTAGCGGAAACTTCTACTGTCAAAAAGAGTCTCCGGTACTGTCCGTCGTCCCTTTACTGCCCCAAGAACACCCGACTAGACTCCGATAGTGGGGTCGGAAGAGTTGAGGCATCGGTCTCTACCCGGGACGATCGCCAGAGTTCCGACGGAGACGGTCTCAGGTACTTACACTGGAACTCGTTCAGTTTTCGACGGTCTGGCACGACAGGAGGTCGACTGCAAAGAACTCGTGGGCGACACACGGTCCGGGACGAGATCCGGGACTCCTATTTCGTGGACCGTCACTTGTTTCGTCTGTTTTAGGAATAAGAGGTCCTCAACGGTACAATCACCCCTTTCCGTCTTTGTTTTCCTTCTCCCCGTCGGTGAACAATTCTACTCACACCTGCTCATTGTGTGATAATGAACTCATTGTCCCCGTCTTTTCGTCTCCCCCACTGTATTACCCATTCTGTCAGTTCCGGGACACCCTTCCACTGTAAAGTCGGGTCTGGACTTCCTCCCGTCCGTCCTCGTTCGGCACACCCCTAGACCCCCTTCTTCAAGGTCCGGAGTCCTACCAGGCGCCCTCGGAGTCCTTTCCTTTCCAAAGACTAAGTGAGTTCCTCGTCGTCCTCCGACCACACCGACCCCGTTTCCCCCTCGTACCGTCCTCGGTCGTCTCTCCACTACCCGGTCCAGTACTTGGACCTCGAATGGGACTGCAAAAGGAGAGGGGGCGGTGACAGAGGGGTGGTGGTCGACGACTCCTTCTCCGTGTATCCGTTGCTGTAGCACTGGTAGTAGAAGGTCCTCGGGCCCCGCGACGGCAAGTGGGGGTTCTTGTAGGCGAGGGTGAAAGTCGTACAGAAGTAGTAACAGGCCCGGGTGTTGGGGACGTGACTATTGCAGACGATGTCCATGTGCGGGGCGGGGAGGGGGACGTGCGCGTCCTTCAGTCCTTTCGACCGAAGGTCGTCGGCCCCTCGTACTCCCACCCCCCTCTCTCCCGTGCCGACCGGGTCCGTCCGTCGGCGGGTGCAAAGAACAGGCACGAAGTCATCCCCTCGAGATGAGTGAGTATGGGCGTGCAGGGCTCTCTCACCAAGAATTGGTCTTTCCCGGTACAGTAGGGTCAAAGTTGTTTCTTTGGTAGTCCTTAAACAAAAACGGACCTCAGAAAACCGACGTTCACTGTCTTTTGGGTAGAGTTTTTCGTCAGTGTCCCGAAGGGACCGTCAGGTCACCAATTCTGACACGAGAAGGTCACGTCTCCTGTGTTCAAACTAGGGACCAGTCCCTTGATCCTAGAGTGTACGG
This sequence comes from Capra ibex, assembly GCA_006410555.1. Classification (NCBI taxonomy): domain Eukaryota; kingdom Metazoa; phylum Chordata; class Mammalia; order Artiodactyla; family Bovidae; genus Capra; species Capra ibex. The sequence continues at coordinate 42,300,227 of SJYO01050415.1, forward strand.
AGCACCACGTGCTTTTCTTGTATTTATTTATTTACTTCTCCGCCAGAATGTACGACCGATAGTATTTACTGTGTAAGTCCGGGTGGACCTCCACAAGGTCAAGGGACATGTAGTAAAGTAAACGACCGTCGAGGTACGAATCGTAGAACGGTCGACGTCTGGGTCGTCTTTCTCTCGGATGAAAAGGGTCCTTTTCTTCGGGGTCTTGACTCCGAGTAACTGGGTGTACTCCAGTGCACGGGTAGGGTCTCGTTCTGATCGTCGACACGACCCGTAACCCGCACACCGACTCTCCGTGGCCTCACACCGGGTTTCCTTCTGACCTTCTACGTTCCTACCTCCGTCCCAACTGTCCCCGTCGGGGGAGCCCTTTGTCTCGACTCCCAAGAATTAAACTTCTAGTTATTCACTGTGTTCCCTGAAGGGGCCACCAGCACCGATTCCAAGGTGCAAGGGTCACGACCCCCGGACCCAAGTTAGGGACCAGTCCCTTGATCCAGTGAGTATGGTGTTGTTTCTGGGTCACGTCCGTTTATTTAGTTATTTACATAACTTATTATGACACAATGTTCGAAGTCAGGGCAAGTCACAGGAGGGGTTCGCGGTCAGAGTAGTCTCCTGTACCGGCCGGGGGTGTCCTGTTTACCTTTCACGACACCCACACCTCACTCCTCTCATGCCACCAAGAACTTTTGGTAGGATAGTTATTGGACCCGGGCCCGGTTCCAGATGTAACCAGGGACCAGTCGTAGCGTCTGTGACCCCGGACCCGAACCCTCACAAGTCAAGTCAAGTCAACGTAGGCTGAGAAACGCTGGGCCACTTGGCGTCGTGCGGTCCGGAGGGACAGGTAGTGGTTGAGGGCCTTAGGTGGGTTTGGGTACAGGTAGCTCAGCCACTACGGTAGGTCGGTAGAGTAGGAGACAGTAGGGGAAGAGGAGGACGGGAGTTAGAAAGGGTCGTAGTCCCAGAAAAGTTTACTCAGTCGAGAAGTGTAGTCCACCAATTTCATAACCTCAAAGTCGAAGTTGTAGTCAGGAAGGTCACTTGCGGGTCTTGACTAGAGGAAATCCTACCTGACCAACCTAGAGGAACGTCAGGTTCCCTGAGAGTTCGTAGAAGAGGTTGTGGTGTCAAGTTTTCGTAGTTAAGAAGCCGCGAGTCGGAAGAAATATCAGGTTGGGAATGTAGGTATGTACTGGTGACCTTTTGGTATCGGAACTGATCTGCCTGGAAACAACCGTTTCATTACAATCAAATGTAAATTTCCCCTTTTTTTTCAAACTTTAATCTATGTTTTCCATTAAAAAATTCAATTTCTAGTTTTAAGTGGAAAGTAGAGAATTCAGGAGTAATAGGGTAGCGGGAGCGTCTCCGTCGACGACAATCACTAAAGGACTATTGGATCCGGGTATGTCCGTTTACATACCTTCATAAGGAAAAGTGGAAAAATTAATTATGTCCACCATAGTATAGGGTGTGTGACAAACAAGACGTAGGACATAAAAAAGTGAGTCGTCTTAAACTCTTGAAACGTGTGGTCAGACATTTCACAAAAAGGGAAGTACTGCCGCATAATAAGGTAATGTATCTACGGATTCTTAGAGGGGAATACGGAACCGCTGTCCATAACCCCAACAAAGGACAGTGGACAACGATGTAAGGTGGAACGTCGCGACAATAATTGTGTAAGGGAGGTGCATCAAAACACTCCCTCCCCGCCAACAAAAACCGGCACGAGACGACGGACACTCTAGAATCAAGGGACCGGTTCCTAACTTGGGTCCGGGAGCCGTCCCTTTCGTGACTCAGAATTGGTCACCTGGTGGGTCCTCAAGGGGTATTGGATCAAATCTGAGAGTACCGTGTGTCGACCTTATCCATTCCAGGAGTCGTACCTCAATGACCCGGTTTGTCATACAAGTATCCACGGGACCAACCTGAGTTACCTCAACGGTTCTTGGATGGTCAAAGAAGAGTAAACTGAGTAAACTTTTCTGGGACTACGACCCTTTCTAACTTCCACTTTCCTCTTCCCCTGTTGTCTCCTACTCTACCGACCTACCGTAGTGGCTGAGTTACCTGTACTCAAAGTCATTTGAGACCCCCAACCACTTCCCTCCGAACCACACGACGCCAGGTACCCCAGTGTCTCAGTCTGTGCTGACTCGCTGACTTGATTCGACTGGTCAAAGAAGAGACCCGGTCTATGTACTCTCCTCCGTCCCCCTAAGGTTTTACGTCCTTCCAACACCTGGTGGTCCGACCTACACAACGACGACCCTCGGTCGTGTGATCCACCTTCCGGACGCCGGGGAAGGGGGTGGGTACGGACAAGGGTCCTGTCTCGACGTCGAGTCTCCCGAACACGGAAGTCGGAGGGACATCCGGACTCCAATGTTTCTATCTCAAGAACTTGTACGCGTCTTACGCACACGTGTATGGGAATATCGTGTAGTCTCCGTCCTCCGACGACCCACTCGGGAAAAGGGGAAAGAGGATTGGCACCCGAGGGGAGAGGATGGACCGAATAGTGTCCTCGGACGCCGGCTGGAGGCGCGAAAGGCCCGGTCGGAAGTACACCAAAGGTCTCCCAAAGAAAAACAAGACTGCGTGGTTCCAAAGAAAAAAAAAAAAAAAAACGTTAAGTCTTATAAAAGTAATACGTTGTAAAGTTTGCAAGACTTTTCATGTCTCTTATTGTCTGTGGGTACACGGGTGGTGGTCTAGAGTGTCTACAATTGTAAAACGGTAGAAACGAAGTCGAGAGCGAAAATTAAAACTTCTTTCTTTTACAATCTCTACGTTGGTTTGACGGGGGAGGGTGTTGGGGAAAAGAGGGGAGGACGTGTGTGTCGACAAGAGACCTGTCTGGAAAGGGTAGGGAAGAAGAGGGGTACTGGGGATCTGTGTAAAGACAGTATCTTGAACAGTGTGACATTCTTGATTCAACAACACAAAAAAAAAAAAAATTCTAAATAAACGAAATAAAAAACCGACACTACCTGGAAACAATGACGTGTACTCGAAAGAGATTGACCACTCGCCCTCGGCGCGAGACCGACGTCACGTGCCCGAAGAGTAACAACACCGAAGAGAACAACGTCTTGTACCCGAGACTCCCGCACCCGAAGTCATCGACGTCGAAAGCCCGAGATCTTGTGGTCGAGTCGTCAACACCGTGTGTCCGAATCAACGAGGTCCCGTTGATTCTCTCTAGAAGGGTCCCTCTAGAAGGGTCCCGTGCCCCGGACCGGGAGGACCCAGACGTCCTCGAGGGAGGTGCCAGAGACGTGGGCGAGACCGGGGAAGGAAGGGAAAGAAGTACCCCGTCGGTGCTACTAGGGACGTCTACCAGGTGGACCGTGGACACAAGTAGTCCCTGGGTGTCTTTCGTCCACGGGGGGTGAGTCCCAAAAAACCAAAACAAAATTAAATAAACCGACACAGACCCGAATCCACGTCGTGTGTCCTAGAAAACAATATCACGTACTTGAGAGATCAACACCGCGTACCCGAGTCATCACTGTCCGAATCAACGTCAACACCTTAGAATCAAGGGACTGGTCCCTAGTCTGAACACAGGGGACGTAACGTTCCACCTAAGAATTCGTCACCTGGTGTTCCCTTCAGGGGGTGCGTCCCAAAATTGACTCCCTAATTACTTGTCCGACTATCCACACCCATCCCGAAGGGACCACCGAGTCTACTATTTCTTAGACGGACGTTACGTCCCCAAGGTAGGGACCCAGTCCTTCTAGGGGACCTCCTCCCGTACCGTTGAGTGAGGTAAGAGTGGACCTCTTAGGGTACGTGTCTTCTCAGATACTGTCCGATGGGAGTCACCCCAGTGTTTCTCAGACTGTTCTGACTCGTCGAAAGTGATTATCCACACCCATCCAATTTCCTTGGTCATATCCTTTCACTCCGTGGGTCCTCGGTCGTTATCGTTCCTCGGTAATGGGTGGTACTCCCTACTCCAGTCTCCCGTGCCCTCTGTAAAGACCTTTGGTCCCACTTCAACCGAGACCCTCTCCCCGGTGGGGAGTCTTCGATACCGACAACTCGTTTCCTGGTTCCTGATATCGGTGACAGGATCGAGCTGTCCGTCCGTCACTTCTCTTTATTTCTGAGGTGGGAGAGAAGGGAGGGTACATAGGACCGGCCCCCTTGGTCACTTCGACTGTGTCGGACACCTTTGGGTGGAAGGTCCCGTGACCTACCCCGTCTTCTACCGTCTCTGACCCAGACCCCCACGTCTGCCACTTTTCGACCAGGTCTACCAATTTACCCACGAACAAAAGTGTTAGTCCTACGTCTTACGAACGAGTGACAGTTCCGGTACGGACCGGACCAGGGACGACTGGAGTGGTCGGAAGGCGGCAAATGAGAGACCCGACACCGCGTGGTCGGCGTAGAGTGGAACGTGCACGAGAAAGGACAACCCAGAATATGGAGGGTACGGGTAACGGACGTCGTGGGAGAGGAGACGAGAAGGAAACCGAGGATGAGTCGGAGTCTAGGGCCGAATTAAAGAGAAGGAGTATCGCGGTGTGGGTCTTGTGATTGAGGGGTCCCAGGTTCCTCTCCCGGTAGGACCTTTACGACTAGTCTGTGTGCGGGACCAGTTCAACCCACCTCCAAGTCCTCAGTTTTGAATTTGTTCGGAATGTGACACCAATCCAAAGTACTTTATCCAAAATTAGTTGTTAGAGTAATGAAATTTTTAACAGAATGTCATACAATCAGAGAGGGGTCGTAGTACTAGTGTTCGACTGTAAAAATATCTTCCACTTACGTAATGAGAAATTCTTTTTTGGAAAAATCATAGAATATGACCAAAAATTAACAGTAACACATTTATCGTATTAAGTGAGTACCATAGGGACCTCCGAAAAAAAAGGAAATTAACCGATGTACATCGTCGTACACTTTAGAATCAAGGGGTTGGTACCTAACTTAGGTACGTCACCTTCGAGTCTCAGGATTGGGGACCTGACGGTCCCTTCAGGGACCTCGGGGAAATTTAATTTACAGAAGGGGACGAGGGACCCACGAGTGAGACCGTCCACGCTATCGGAAAGACGGACTAGAAACTTCAGTAGTTTCTAGTGAGTCACCGGGACATCGGTGACTCAGAGCTCGACCAGTAGCGTCGTAGCATTGACTCTAAGTAGTCTAGACTTGGACTGAAATCGTCGGTCAGAGGACGGAGCGTCGAGTTCCGACGGAGGTGGACCCTTGGAGCCACCTACCCCTCGGACGTAGGGAGAGGAGACACAGAGGCGGAACGTGAAGGGGAGGGGGTCCGAGTGACGGTCAAAGACTGGACAGGTCCCTTCCTCGTGTTCTCCTTTGTCCTTCGGCCTTTAATGGTGACCTCGACACCACTGTCGACGACGTCCCTGAACGCTCACGGAAAGAAAGATGGTCGACTTATTAAAGACCTGAGACCCGAGAAGGCCCCGAGGGCTGGGAGGAACGTCTCGAGGGTCCGTCCTCGTCGGGGGTCAGAGGAAGGTTTGAATTCCCAGTGGCTCCTCCGGTGATAAGTCCCTCCCTTACCTCTACTGCCCGGGTGAAAAAGGTGCCTAAAAGGAGGGTTATTCTAAGAGGGAGAGATCAATCGTATTACCTTCTCCTTCAAGTCCTTAAATTCCCTCTTCCAAAATCTAGTAAAGAAAATATGGAAGAGTAAGTCAACGACATACTGAACACAGGATTACCGTCGAGTCAATTTTGGTTTCATCCCCTGAAGGGACCGCCAGGACACCAATTCTGAAACGGAAGGTCACGTTCCCTACGTTCAAGCTGGGGGACCAACCCCTCGATTCTAGAGTGTACGAAGTGTCGGCTTTTTGGTTCTGTATTTTGTCTTCGTCATGACATTGTTTAAATTATTTCTAAAAAAATTACCAAGTGTAATTTTTTTAGAAATTTTTTTTTTTGTTTTTTGGTTTCATCCTTCCCAGGGTAGGATTGAAGGGGAACATCACTTAAAAGTTTTATTGGAAACATCTCTACTAAATGTTTCGTACAAACACAATATGTTCACAGACTTTCTTCATTTAGTGTCTTACAAGGTATAGTCAGGCTAAAAGGATATCATTGTGACGAATTACTTGGTGGGGTTTTCAGGCTCCGAGTGTTTGTAATAGTAAAGAAGAACCGAATGAGTAGACGTCCAACCGACTCCGGACCGACGGGAACCGACGTACAGACGAGGTCCGTGGGAGTAAGAGGGACTGGTCATCTGGGGTCTCGTACAAGTGAAGTACCTCTCCCGCCCATGTATCCTCCGTTCGGACCACGTGCACGGGTAAACACGGAAACGAACTTACGGTAATCGGTTTAGTTTAGAGTACTGGTTCGAATCCTACTTGTCCCGCCCCTACATGGACAGGTATTTCCATCTCTCTTTCCCTACTTAGAAACGTTTTGATATTAAGTGGTGTTCGGACATACATACATTTTGTTCTTATTGACTTCAACTTGTCACGATCCTTTTAATGGGAAATTTATAGTCACCTACAAGATTGTAGACGACATATCCTTCATTTTTGCGTATACACATGGGATTCTGAAAGAGGTCAAAGGTCAGATTAGTCGACCGTTGAATGATTAATCTACATCTGAAGGAAAGAATCTTTCCTTTGAGGAGAAAGACACATAAAAGAAAGATTTCCCTGAAAGTTCACGGAAAGAAAGGCGGTAGATTTTTTAAAGAGGGAGGAGTCATACCGTCACTGGGCTAGGTTTCTACGAGGAGGAAAGCCGGGGGGCTAGGGGTCGCCTTGGTGTAAGGCTTTTAGACTGCAGAAGTCTCTGAAGAACGACCGGTTCCACTAATTACGACTCTTGCGACGCGTGTTCAGACTGTTCAAGGTGTGGTACCGGTGGTCCTGGGCGGTCCTCATGGAGTTCCTGGACCGCCTTTTGACACAGAGGTTGTGTGGGTAACTGAGGTGGCCGTTCAAGTTGGAGTAGAGGGACTGGAGATTCTTCTTCCTCTTCTGTTTTCGGGCCCGTCCACGACTCGTCGTGTCGCGGCCCCGGTAGCGGACCTCCCACCGCCGACTCCTGATACGCGTCCCCCATCTCTATCTGACGTAAAACCCTTAAAGGTTGCTCAAACACCACGAGGATCTGGATGCGTGATTCGTTCACCACAAGTTGACGATGACGCCCCTACAGTAGCCGACCTGGGGTCTGAGGAGCTGTTAGTTTTAGAAGATGCCCGCTCCCCTGGTGTAGAAGGAGTTCCGGAGACTCCCAAGACACCTCCTGTATTCTCTTTAACAGGTCTCTGACTTCCATTCCCTCTCTCGGGGAGTTCCACGTCGTCAAGACACCAGACCGTCTCCGGAATCCTTGGTGACTTCATGGAGGGACTCGGGGCAGTTAACCGGGTCCTGTGAGCAGTCGGGGTTCTCTTAGTCTTAACAGTGAAATTTGTGGCCCCCAGATCACCCAAGACGTCGGACCCAAGAGGGACCCCTTCCGAACCCGGTTTCTAGACTCCGAGAGGTACAGTAGTGGAACTCTCCTGTTGTCCGAATAAATGAGTGAGATCTACAAATTTGAGTACAATTTTTACATTCCTATGAAAGGTCTTCTTAATTTTATAACCTAACCGGTTTTTCAAGTACACCCAAAAAGACATGGAAGAATGTTTTGTGGTCTACTTGAAAAACCGGTGGAGTTGTCTTACTTTCTGAAGGACCTGGAAATTTTATATCTCCGCCTTCGTCCTATAACCCCCACCCCACATTTTTTCGTATTCTTTTGTTTTAATACACCGTCCTTATTAAGGTGTATCCATTAGTGTTATTTACATTCACTAAATTGTAAGAGACAATTTCTTGTCTCTGAGTGTCAGATCTAAATTTTTTAGAATGGGATTGGAGAACCGTCGAATCCGAGTCTGTCGACGGTTTGGTTTCCATCGTCTAACCAGAGTTCACTCTACTGTCAAATCAACCATTACCAGCAACCTTCGTAACCCGATTCTGCATGATTCCGATGGAGTCTCGGGGCCCACTTCCTTTCGACACCAGTCACTAACCGAGAGTCACCCAAATCGTCTTACAGTTGGTACTTAATCTCTTCCGTCATATAGTACCCTCAATTGCTGTGTTCAAGAGTTCAGTCCTCCGAACCGAAGTTCAGGGTCGTGACGGTGAATGGTAGGATGGTAGGTGAATGGTGAATGGTAGGATGTAGTACACCTTTAAAATTCCTGACCTACTCAATACAACGAGTCCGTTCGACCGGACTGAATCCTCCGACACTAGAGGTCTCCGGTCATAGTGTCGGTCGGGAGAAGTGGGAAGATCCGAAAACGTGAGCAAGGAACTCAAGTCCACCCTAACCATTTCTGGTCGAAAGTCGAAGGGACTGAGGTTTGAAGTACGGGGCGGAATTTGATGTCGTTGTCGACCACACATCTAAAGGGTAATCCTACACTCCAGGCACTTGTTCCCGGAGACAAAACGAGTGAACGAATAGAGTAAACACATCTAGTCCCGACCGTGTATCATCCACAAATAATTTACGACTAACCAGTTAATCGACTTATTCTACTAACTGGGGACTAACACACGGTACTGGCTACTAGAGTATCGGGAGGTGGACGGGACACCTCACATCCGTGACAAAAATAAGGGTTACCTGGGTACTCCTCGTACGTCGAGTCTCTTCAGTGTGTCGGTCATCCACCGTCTGACCCTAGACTTAGGTCTAAAAAGACTGAGGTTTTGGATAAACACGGGTTTGAACTCTGATTACTGATTGACGGATGAGTTGGACACTTTGAGTTGTACAGATTCTCGTTCGAGGACTAAAGCAAGGGGGACGGAGGGCCCCAAGAGGACAGAGTAGTCTCTTGTTCGGGTAGTGCACTCACCTTAGCATTCGGAGGCGTGGTCGGAGTGAGGAGACAGAGAGTAAGGCTGCAGGTCAGACAGCCGAGGTGGGGGCCTCCGTCTGAGACGATGAGGACGGGAAAGACGTCGGGGAGAACCGGACAGGTCATCGGACGAACGACCAGAGGAAACGGAGGAACGAACGCAGGGACCCCAGACAAGAGTCCTTCCAACAGTCTCCCTAGAACTAGTACAGGGACGAGACGAGTTTGGGGAGTCGAGTGAGGTCCATATTCGGGCCAAGGAATACCACCGGACACTCCGGGATGTATCGGACCGACCGACAGTGAGAACGGAGGAATAATGAGAGAGACGAGGTTCTTGTGTCTGAAGATACAGGTCTCACCCGAGTAGCCCGTCAGTCGGAGTCCCGGAAACGTGATGGACACGGGAGAGCGACCTTGTGCAAGAAGTAGGGGTGTACGGAGGGAGGGAAAGATGTACGTAAATAAGTTTCCAGTGGATAGCCACTCCGGAACAATAGGTTTTAACATTTTTGGGGGAGGTGTTGGACCGGAACTCGAACAAGGTGGGTGAAAGGGCCGAAACAGTGTCATCGTGGATGGCGGTAAACTACACATAAAAATGTATAAACGACGCAGGAGTCGTGGACCCGGTCACAGACCACACGTCGTCTGTGAGTCACTGGCACCTGACTTCCGTGCGTATGCACGACAGACATCACTATCGTTTTCACCGGTAAACGTCCCCCGGTTGATAGACTGAGGAACGTCGGAACGCGTTGACACGTAAAGAAGAAGGGTTTTGGGTCACTCCCTCTATGATAATAATTGAGTTAAGTGCCCTGTGTTCCTGCTACTAAAGTTTCCCTTCTTCGCAAAACTGAGGGTTTCGTCTCCGGTACCAGACCCTACTTCGGTCAGTACTCAAAGAGAAAACTCCGTGATTTGACATCCGAAAGGAAAGTTTGTTTAAACAAAATCGAAAAATTAGTACCTTTTAAAGTTTGTCTGCGTTTTCATCTCTTTGAGCGGATCACTTGGGGATCGGAATAGTGGTCGAAGGCATCAATAGTCGGACCCCGGGTAGAACAAAGAGGGAAGGGAGAGAGGGAAGGGGACTATTAAAACTTTGTTTAGGATCTGTAGGATAGTAAAGTAGCCATTTACACAGTTCTAAAGAGAGATTTTGTATGTCGAAGACTTTTTATTGATAAAACGGATAATACATAAATTTTTTTCTTATCATTAAGGAATCACCGTACATTTGTTCAACCCGGTACTTTAGTCAATGACCTAGAGTCATCCGTTAAAAGTTCCTGTCCGATCTTTTCTTACTCCGTGACTCCTCCGTGGACCAGAGTAACTCGAAACAGGGTCAAAGTGTACGAAGGAGTGGAGGGTTTACGAGTGACAGGTCTGATCGGTCCTTGTCTACACAAATGTAGAAGTCCATTCAGGACGTGGTAGGTGTGAGTAAAGAACGATGGGTGTGAGCCCTTGCAGACACACCTAACGTTTCTTATAAAAACACATACACCTATGTACACATTTACATACTTACGCGTCGCACCGAACACTGTATTCTAAGAATGACACGTCGAGATTACTCATGTAGTCTATCGTAGTAAAGATTGGTCCCTTACTGAAGAGTGCCCTTTACAGTTGGCAATGTGTCGGCGAAAGGAATTCCGTCAAAAATCCGTCCGTCTAGAACGACATTGAACCAATTGTCGAGGCCGAATAGTTCAATTAGAAAAATAAGGTTCTTCTTCTCCCTTAGGGATTCCTATACGACTTCGAGATCCACAAGACAAGTCACCGAAGAGGATAGATACCAGTATCCAATCGTACCGCTTTCAGAGGGTGTTCACTTTGTCCCTTATTTAGTCTCTCTTCCGGGAGGGTCACACCAGACCAACCGAAGTCCTACCCCCTGTCAGACTCCACCTCCAAGCTTTCCCCAAAAACGGAACGTCTTACTCCAGGACCTCATTTCTTACACCGCGGCTCGGGGGACGGATCTTTTTGAGAGTCCCAGAGACCAGAGACCGAAGAGGTCGAATGAGACCAATGTCAGTGGCATAGGTAATCCCGAAGTCTGTTGTTTCCAAATAGAGTGAGTACGGTGCACTGGTAGAGTCCAACCCGACCTCCGACATTTGAGTGTCTGGGATCGACTGGTTTGTCCGCCAGAGACTTTATTAGGGTCACCGGCACCGTCTCCCCTTTCCGGACTTCTCCCAGAGTTTAACCGTTACTTTACGGGGTCGGGTCTGTCATACGGTCAGGGTAAGTGTCGAGTAACCGGTTTTGTTCAGCACACGTACGCACGATTCAACGAAGTCAACACAGACTGAGAAACACTGGGGTACCTGGTATCGGTTGGTCCGAGGAGACAGGTACCCTAAGAACCCGTTCTTATGATCTCACCCAACGACAAAGGAGGAGGTCCCCTAGACGGGTTGGGTCCCTAGTTTGGACTCAGAGAATGTAGAGAACGTAACCGCCCGTCCAAGAAATAGTGATCACGGTGGACCTTTCGGGTTTTGTTCGAGGTCTCTGGTGGTTGGTATCTCTCCCGCCCTCCCCGTACACCTCTTGTGTTGAGTACTGGCGGCGGAGACATACTCCACATGTGCAAAGAGGTCCTCAGTCTTCGGATCCGACCCTGTTCCACCCACAGACGCGCGGACATGGGACTGTAGTGGACCCTCTCACCTCCCCAACCCCCCCCGAGAAACCGGAGGTTTCCCGTCTTAGAGGGGGGTTCTCGACGGGGGCGAGGGGGGCTCGTCGAACACTTTGACCTGGGAGGCACACCGGGTGTCCACTACTGGTTGCCGACCCTCTGTCACCTGTACTGGGACGCCGCCTTGCCCGACCCCGTCGACCCGAAGGTGCACTTCATGCTGCCCTGGCACCGGCTCCACCTCCTAATGCCCAAACGGACCGTCCGGCCGGACGCCGTCCCGTCGGCCGACCACCTCTAGACGTTCCACCGGCACCAGTGTGACTGGGTGCTGGTCTACTAGCTGGACGATGCGTGGAGGCAGTGGCAGTTCCATCAGTAGTAGGGCGGAAAGCTGCTGCCGTGCGGGGCCTCCATTCAGACAGGGGGGGCCTCTCCAGTCGTCGAGGGGCCCGGGACCGGGAACCCCGGGAAGGAGTCGTCCACCGCTATTACCACAGTCCCAGGTTCAGTCGTAGACACCTTGGGGAGGACGTCCGTCAGTACCAGATTCGAGACGTGCGCGTACGACAGGGGAGGCCGGGGGTGGTGTCGGGGTGTTCCACCCGCGGGAGGAATCAGCGTGTATCGCAAGTTCAGGAACGGACTCCCTCAAGGGACCGCCAGGTCACCAATTCTGGCAAAGGTGACGTCCCCGGCACTCAAACTAGGGATCAACCCCTTGACTCTATGGTGTATGGAGTTCCGTATCGGTTTTTTATCACCCCTTTTTTTCTGGAATGGATTTCCAGGTTACACGAAGTAGTAAACAAGCCGTGCATAAATGACTTGGGGATGACACATATGTGAGGTAAACTTCAGAACTCATCCTAAATCGTCATTTGTTTTATTTCCGGGGAGAAGGGAACCTCAAACACAGGACTGTCCGTCAGTAATTTATCCACACATTGTGCCCTGGTCCGTCACTTCTCGAGACTCCTCTTCTCGTCCCAGATCTTCCCCGATTGTCCACCAGTCCCTCCCGAGGGACCACCTCCGACGGTACACTAAAAGGTCCGGTCGTCTTGGGTCCGGTACCTGTCCGGTCCCGTCCCAGAGGTCTCACAGTCGCATACATCCTCCTCCCAAGGACGTCGGGTCCCTCCCGCCACACCTCGTGCGGCTCCTTCCGACTCTACCCCCTCTCCCGGACCCGCCCCCTCGTCTGACCCGCGGGAAGGACCTGTGTCACAGTCCGAACCCAAAACAAGTGACCCTTCGGTCCCGTCCTAAACAAAGAAAGACAAAACAAAATTACCTTATAGAGTTCGTAGAAAGAGAATAAATAGACAGACGTAGTCCGGAATCAACGACGTGCACCGTACAAGCAACACCGGGTACCCGAATCAGATTTGAGGTACCGAATACCTCAGAATCAAGGGGTTGGTCTTTAGCTTGGACGCAGGGGACGGAACCTTCCACCTAAGAATTGGGGACCTGGTGGTCCCTTCAGGGTATAAAGTTCGTATAATTTTCGTACGATTCAGGGGACAAAGTTCTAAACAGTTGTACACCGGTCAAGAATAAAACAGAAACAAAGAAAAAGTAGGGTATGGAGAGGTGGAATCTAATAAACTTCGTCAGAGTGAGGAAGTTGACACAGAGATGGGTCAGTCCTGGAATTTTTCTAAATCGTCTGACGGAGTTGAGGGGACAGGTAGAAATTGAAGAAAACATAGTGTCCGAGAAGACACCGTAAACCAACTACTTAGAAAAAAAAAAAAAAATTTAGAATATAAAAAAGAATGGAAAACAAAACCCTCCTTTGGCCCGGAGAACAAAAAGTCAAAGGGCGAAGGACCTAAATAGACGAACGTAGGACGACTACAGGAAATTGGACAAGAAGACCGTGCACATAAAGGGTGTTTGACCTCAATCCGTATTTTCGAACTAGTCTAAGATCAATTTAAAGGAAAAAAAAAAAAAGAATTCTAAAAAAAACTACGCCTGGTAAAATTTCTGAAGTAACCTAAACAATGTTATAATGAAAACCAAAGACAAAGTCAAGGAACCGAAACTCCGTACACCCTAGAATCAAGGGACTGGTCCCTAGCTTGGGTGGAAGGGGCCGAACCTTTCGCTTCAGAATTGACGGTCCCTCCAGGGACTTAAAGAAAACCAGTGTCGTGAAGGGTCCACACGTAGGTAGTCCTCCGCGGTGTACAGACCGACAGGGACACCCTCACTATGATCCCCGCCAGTCTCCCAAGGCTCCCACCGTCGGACTGGGATTTGCGATATGTAAAGGGGAGCCGAGAGTCGTCGGTAAACACTAGGAACAGACCTAGGGGACACAGTACTACCCAGTGTGAGTTCACTACAGGAGTCAAGATCGGACGGAAGAAATAAAAATTTGTTTACATAAATACACAGACAGAAACACGACGCAGAGACAACGACGTGTGGTCCAAAGAGGTCAACGGCACTCGTCCCGATAAGAGATCGACGTCGTGTGTCCGAAGAGTAGCGTCGTCGAGGAGAACAGTGCCACGTGTCCGAGATCCCGTGCGCTCGAAGTCGTCAACGATGAGGGCCCGAGATCTCGTGTCGCAGTCATCAACTCCAAGTGCCCGAATCAACGGGGAGCTGCACAGCCTAGAAGAGTCTGGTCCCTGACTTGGACACAGGGGACGCCACCGTCCGTCTAAGAATTGGTGGCCGGGTAGGTGGTTCCTTTAGAAAAGAAGTAAATAACAGACCTTAAGAAGGTTTTACTTGTAAGGAAGTCGTCGGTAAACTAAGGAGACTTTATATTAAACATGTCTCTTCCGTCCTATCTACACTAAGACTCTTCTTACTTAACCATGGGATCGTTGGAGGTCGCTACTGAACCTTTGTCACCAAGATCTTAGTGATGTAGGGTTCCGGACTTCGTGTCGACGTGTTTCCTGTCAGACCCGGACCCGGGAGTGTCGGGACTACTTACCTAACCCCTTCTGTTGGTTATTTTTTCATTCGGTCACTCTACCAAGTGTGTCAGGTTCGTCTTTAGTGACCCACATCACCCTTCCGTCTGGACGTCCCTCCAACGGATGTAAACTCGGGTCCGAGGAGCAGAATAATTGACACTGGAACTCTAAAGGGGTGGTGAGACACGGACAAAAGGAGAAAATATTTTCTCCTTTACCTCGAAAATGGGTTTTCACCGATATTTCAACCTCCTCCGCTCGGGGTGTCTCGTGCGTCTTGTCCTGCACCGGACATCCTCCGTGAGTCTTCTGTGGTCGGTACTCCAGGACCCACACTCCTTGTAATCCGGACTGGACTGTAGCCTGACCCACCAGTCCTTTCCGGACCCCCGCCCATTCTTGTTCTCCGGGAACCCAACAACTGCCTGGTCTTCCTCCCTGTGCACCGACCTTGTCCCACTCGGTTCTCTTTCCGTGTGTTACTCCCCTGTGACTCTCGAATGTGTGCACTAGAGGGTCCCGACCACACTAGGGACCAGATGTCTATTCTTTTGACTGTGGGTCCCACCTGGTGACAGAACACGTCTCAACGTTCCGATGATTCACCGTCTCGTTTTGAGTCAGGTCCAAGGGGTAGAGGCACATAAGACGACGGAGAGTTTCGTCAGAGCTCGACACCCGTACACTCAGGACCGACGTGGGAGGGTGGAAGAACTCAGAACGAACGAGACTTGAACCACCCCCTGTCAAGTTGGGACGATGTTGGGTCCCGAACCGGTGGGTCCACGGTCAGGAGATCGGAACCCTGAGGTCAGTCCGGGATCCGAAGGGGAAGAGGGTCGGGAGAAGGGTCGGTCCCGAAGGAGGTAGGGACGTACCCCGGTTCCCGTCCGGTGTGGGTGCGGTTCGAGACGTCCCCGTTCAGTCCGACTCCATTGGGAAGACGGAGCAACGTATGTGTGTGTCTGTGTGTGCGTCATCGTCGCGCGGACAACCTACTGAGAGGTTTCGAGCCTTCGTGGTCTCCGGTGTGTTTATAGGAACCTGGACGTCCATCCCTGGTCGACTCACTTTCCGTCGTAGACGTCCGAGGGAAGAGGTCAAGACCCCTCTACTCCGGTTCCTCCCACACTGGTCTGTCTGCCCAAGGTGAGGGACGGGACAAATCCTCCTTTCGATAGTAGGTCGAGGGAAATGTTCCGTCGGTGGCTTTGCCCTGTCGACACCCAACCCTGAACATACCACACACACCGAAAAGTTCGCGTCTCCCCAGACCGACTGGAGCAAACGTCTCGACTATCAGGTCAAAACGCCAAGGAGGTCGGAGAACGATACTGGGACCGGAGGATCGGAC
This sequence comes from Capra ibex, assembly GCA_006410555.1. NCBI lineage: Eukaryota > Metazoa > Chordata > Mammalia > Artiodactyla > Bovidae > Capra > Capra ibex. The sequence goes on from SJYO01050415.1 coordinate 42,316,105, forward strand.
CCACAGTGTTAGGGACGGTGGTCGGTCCGAAACATCCGGGACCCAGACCTGGGGTCCGAGAAGTCTATGACGTACCGTATGTCCCCCAGTATGAGTGTGGGGGTCTGGTACTCCGACCACAAGAGTTCACTCGGGGCGGGTCCCCCCGGTCCATCGGTCCTCCCTGTAGGGTCTGGGACTCCGACCCCAAGAGTTCACTCGGGGTGGGTCCTCCCGGTCCATCGGTCCTCCCTGTAGGGTCTCAGGGGCTTCGCCGCACAGTACCATTGGACCGCACAAACATGTCCGAGTAGAGTGACACAGACAGGACGGACTACCTCTTCGACTAGGTCCTGTGGAAACCAAGGAGTAAACCTAAGTTCTATAGACTTCCCTCCCCTACGAGGAGGGACTCTTCCCCTTAACTTTGGGGTGTTCACTCACTCAACCTCTCTCTCTTTCCTCAGGGGTACCGGAGGTCTTTGATCCGACAACCCTTAGTTTCTCCTCCACCGTCTATCCTTTTCGCCAAACACTTTGACCGGTAGGTAGTGGTCCGTAGAAGGCGTGTACCGACTCTCCAACCTCTCCCTTACAAATCACGTCGCAACAACCAGCTCGTTTTCTGACCTTCTTTGATCTACAGGTTGGTATCCTCTGACCGACTCATTTAGGGTCCAGTAGGTATACTACCTCATCATTAACTAACAAATGTCTTTTACGTCACTCAGCCCTTATACATTTTTGGACCGTCGACACCCACGAAGACCACCCACATTGACCACCTGTCTCCACGGCAAATTATTGTGAAATTAAAAATTTTTGTTAGGATTTTGACCTAGTCACTTTCCTCGAAGAATTTGAAAGAGTACAGTCGTAGTAGGGACCGTCGAACCATTTTACGTCGAAGGACCCGGGGCGGAGTTTCTCCTGACACTAAGTCTCCTCGACTCAACCCGGGTCCGTAGACGAAAGGAAATGACTCGTGAGTCCCATTAGATCTACGACTACCTAGAGTCTAGTGTCCCTTCCTTAAACAAGATCTCGGGGACCCACCCAAACCGACCTGAAGTCTTTTACCTTTCTTCCGAAGACGAAGACTCGAACACCCTTACCGTCCGTCTCAGGTGTCTTAGTCGACCTCTTCCGCTGGTGTTGTTGTCGACAATACACAATTCGTGAACCGTACGCGGTCTGAAGATCGACTACGAGTGGTGGTGGGGGTAAAACGTCTACTCCTTTGACTCCGAGACTCTTCCTTTGAGGAAGTGGGTTCTGATGTACCCGGTATTCGTCGTCTCGACACTAGACTTGGTCGACAGGCGGACGACGAGGGACCGAGAGACAGTCAGACACGATGGGAGGTTACTAACAAAAGGGAGAAACTCCAGTACGGGTCCCTAAGAACCGGTTTCCACCTCGACAGTCATTGTCCCCGTCTTCAGTGTCCGGGCGCCTTAGATGGGTGACCGAGGGTTTGGTGACAGGGTCATTCGGGCACACATACCACCAATTTCAACACCCGAAAGCTCAGTCGAATGATAGAAATTTAGGTCAAAGACCCTTAAGGGACCATTAGGTCACGAAAGTGACGGTCCCGCACCCAAGTTAGGGACCAGTCCCTCGATTTTAAGATGTTCGGTGTACCGTGTCGGTTTTTTCTTTCTTTTTTTTTTTTTCTATTTAGTTAGTTAAGTCAAAGATGGAGAATGACCGACACACTGGAACCTATCCAATGAATTGAAGAGACACGGAGTTAAACGAAGAAAGAAGTCACATAGATAACTATTATTGGTCGTTGTCTCCACTTCGTTTTCTCTTTGAACTGACCGATTACGTGGATTCTTATGACCCTCTATCCCGTTCTAACTTTACACCGAAATACGTCCTAGAACCTGTAGAAGTAGTTCTTAGAGAGAGTGGACAGAGTACAAGACGTAACGATAGTAAGAGTTCGGTGGAGAAGGAGCAGCGTCGAGGTCGAATCCAGAGGGGTCGAGTCGTCGGGTCACTTTGTCTAGAAAAAGAATGGTGGATGGGGGGGAGGGGACGAACGGGTGGGGGGTGGGGTGGGGGGAACGTCGTCAAGGTCTCAACTACGAGTGACAGAAACTAACCGAGTCGAACCCCGTGGACTGTTTGGACACGGGTAGTGGAGTTTCTTCGCGACGACTAACCGACCGGACCCAGTGTACGAGTATGGACCTCGGTCCTTCACCCTAGGTGGGGTGGGTCTCGGGTGTCTGGACAAGAGTCCTCTTCCCCCACATCTTCGATCCGTCCGTTCTCGTCGCCCATACGTGACGGACCCAGGTGCCACCATGGTGGAGGTGGACCCGGACCGTCTAGACGTCCAGGACAATCCGCAAGCATACGACAGTAAGGAGTGGACCGTGGACCACTCCGCACCCGTGGATGACTAGGTCTCTTCGACGACCTTCCGCGAAGACTTATGGTCGAGGTCGAGGTCACGACGGCTCCCGTGACACACAGACCGGGTCCACGGTCTCTTGTAAGGACCCAGTGAAAAACTACGGAGGAATCGTCTGCACTGGACCCAGGGGCTGGTGGTCTAGAAAACGGCCCACTGGGACGCTCACGGGGTCCGAGGTCCTCCGAGTCCTCTTGGGGTCTCCCGACCGAGCCACACCCGGACTGCCGAAGGTCCGGGTCCCGAGGACGGTCGAACCGAGGGTGTCGGGGACCCTCCACCCAAAACACTCGTGCCGGGGGACGAGCCCGAGTCTCGGGGGAGGGTGCGACGTGACGTCGCCTCCGCCTCCTGCGGTCGGGTCGGGCGCCTCGGGGGGCGGGACTCGGTCCTTGTAACGCCACGCACACGGTCGGACCAGATCCCCCTCAGTGTCCGGCAACACGTAGATAAAGTTCCAAGACCTAAAAAACACCGAAAAAAAAAAAAAAGGTTGGTGGGACGTTTCATCCAGTGGACGAGGAGAAGGTCGACGGAAACTCGAAGAAACCTTGTTCCGTCTATGACAGGAAACTACGGCTCCCGTAGGCGGAAAGACCGGGACTCATGACGGTTCCCTCCCACCCCCGCGGTTCGATCGGACTTCTCCTGTGACCGGTTGACCTCAGGACCCAGTCCCACTTCCCTCTCTGATCCTCTCTGCTTCTCCTTCCCTGCCCCTCTACTTCATCTCACACGGGTCGTCAGCCCCAGTAACACAACCTGGGACAGAGCCAACTCCTGTGTCTCGACGAGGTAAAGTCTGGTTAAACTTCCCAGGGGTGAGCCGGAAATTTTATCTTCTGACAAGTCTAAACCCGACGCTTCGTCGTCGGGACGCGCGACCACCCGGCCCCGGAAAAGGCTCATTGCTACAAAAAGAAGGGTCTCCCACCGGTCTTTGGATACTATACTTATGGAGCCTCGGGTTCTGGCTCGGCCTCCCGGACCGGGGTCCCCCGGCCGGGGGGATGGCGTCGTTGCGAGGGACCGTCACCTCGCCCGGGCGCAGGGTGTTGAGAGAGGGCCGGAGGTTCACCCGGCGGGGGCGGTGGGGACCTGTGCGGGTCAGGGACTCGGCCGGGGGCTTCGTCTGGGGGTACCAGGGGAAGGCCCTCAGGGTCGGGGACGTGTCGTTCTCCATTCCTGTGGGGGTGGGGACGGGTCCCCANGGTCCCCACGGTGGGTCGGGGGGGGCGGGGGACGGCGGGAGACGGAAAGAGAGAGAGGCGGACAACAGGCGGGAGGAGGAGAGGGAACGGAAGAGTAAGAGCATGGGGAGGGAAGAAGGAACGGAATTTGAACGGAGCACTCGGAGACCTCGCACCTGTGTCTCGACCCCGCGAGTCACGGACGACAACCTTTAGGTGGGATGGTACACACTAATTTTGGTACATAAACAAAATTTCCAGTTCCCTGACTATTCGTGTTTTAAATCCTCTCACTAATGAAGAACCCCTCTGTCCCTTCACCGCCCCCCTCCTCGGGTGGGTACCCATGTGTACCGGGGTCAAGATCGAGAGCCCAGCCACCATTGAAATCCGTCAAACAAAATAATACTACCGTATATGGAATGTCTATTCACGAAAACTTATGGAATATATAATTTCTTTTTAAAGATTCTTTACTCCCTTAGATTGAACGTCTCCTCTCAGAACAGGGACCACACCCACCGGGCAGGTCGGACACAGTCCGACATCTGCGACTCCCCACCCGAGTCGACACCACCCTTCCCCACAGGACCGGAGGGGTCGGGAAGCGAGTCGTCGGAACGGAGGTAGGGGTGTCTCTCTCGTCCACTTCGGGTGCCCACACCGACGCANGATCGAGAGCCCAGCCACCATTGAAATCCGTCAAACAAAATAATACTACCGTATATGGAATGTCTATTCACGAAAACTTATGGAATATATAATTTCTTTTTAAAGATTCTTTACTCCCTTAGATTGAACGTCTCCTCTCAGAACAGGGACCACACCCACCGGGCAGGTCGGACACAGTTCGACATCTGCGACTCCCCACCCGAGTCGACACCACCCTTCCCCACAGGACCGGAGGGGTCGGGAAGCGAGTCGTCGGAACGGAGGTAGGGGTGTCTCTCTCGTCCACTTCGGGTGCCCACACCGACGCATCGTCCTGACCCGGCCCGAGGAGGAACGAGTGGGGGTGGGAGAAGGAGAGAGGATGGAGACAAGGTCCGGGCAGTCGAAGGGACTTTGGGGAATGTGTCGCAGTGGTCGTCCCCAGCTGTTTCAGGGAGGGATGGCTGTCGGAAGACCCTCGAAGAGGTGGGGGCCGAGCCGGTGGATGCGCTCTATGTTCGGTAGGGGTCTTTCCAGTCTGAGAGGAGAGAGAAAAGGCAATTCCTTAGACTACTTTCGGTCGTTGGAAGAAGGGGCCCTCTACGTGAATGGACTGTATGTCCAAATAAACGGTAAAATACCCCGAAAACCTAAGGGGTCCCAGGAGTCTCCGGGCGATCCTATCTCCCGACACACACAATCCTACACCCCGGTTCGGTCGGACTGGTCCTTCCCGGGACGGCCAGAAACGTCGTCGCAAAGTCAACGGTAAAAAGAGTTACGGACTTAGTGAACAGACTCGTGCGGGGAACGTTGTGTCGACAATAGACGGAGGTCGGGTGCGAGGGGGTTGTGGTCCGGGGGTCGTAATGGGTCAAAAATCCCGGTCAGGGGAAGGGGTCAGACCGTCGAATCCCCTAGAAGGGTTGAGGACGGACCGAGAGCCACGGGAGTCTTATTTGTGTCAAAGAGATCGAATGAGAGGTCGTCGGAAGGTGAGGTCACGGGACCTTGGAAGGAGGAGGGGACCCCACGGACAGACTCCCCACCGGTGTGGTGAGCGGACAGGAACCCGGTCTCGGCACGTGGAGTAGGACCTACGGAGGGAAAGGGGAGGGGAGATGACGCCGGGTAGAGAAGTTGGAGGACTCGTAGAGACGGGGGCGGGGGAGGAGGAAAGGGGTCACGGGACGGGACCGGTGGAGGAACTCGGGGGTCGGAGACACGGTGGAGGAGATCAGGTGGGGGTGAGTCATCGGTCCCCCAGAAACAGACCGACCGGTGCAGATAACGGACGAGGTTTGGGGTGGGGGTGCACAGGGTCTCGAGAGCACTGTGTCGGAGGTACGAAGTGACACCGGTCGTCCCTGGGGAGGAGGAGGAGACGGAAAGGTCGGAGCACGTCACGGGACGTGTAGTCGGAGGGGTCGGGGAAGAGGGTAGGTTCATGACTGGTCCGGGCTGGGACGAATCGAAAGTTGTAGTCTGTTCTACCCTGCTCAAGTCCCACCACACCGGAATCTGGGGTCGGTGAAGACTAGAGGATCCGTCCGACACACGAAACGTCTTAGGAGGGACACAAGAAGACAGGTGGACCTTCAAGAAGTACTAGAAGTGGGGGTGTCTGAGGGACCTGGGGTGAGAAGGTCACACTCACGACTACGAGGAGGTCCTTCGGAAGGGACATGGGGGTGGAGGGTGTGTCACTGTACAACGGTGGACAAGGGAACTGAAGGCAAACAGAAAAGGACTACTGCCGGAACTCAGGAGAGGTAGGACAATCGGGTCCCTTCACACGCACGTACATATAAGTACGCACACACGTACTTGTCCGGACGACGAAAGGTTATATATTGTGAAAAACAAGAATACTAGTGGTAGTGTGTCGAGTCCCTGACCATCTAGGAACCACATATAAACTACTTTCCTACCTCACTCACTCACTCAAACAAATTGATTGTACGGAGTCTTAGTGGGTCTTCCTCGCGAACAATTTTATGACTATTGACCCGGAGTGGGAGCTTAAAGGTCGAATCATCCTGATCCCATCCTGTACACTAAGGTTCCGACGGTCGGGTCCCTTGTGTGAAACTCTCGATGATGTGATTTGGTGACGAACTAAGATTCGGAGACAACATTTTAACCCCCTTTGTATGAGAAAGTAGAAGACCATCGGTGGTAAGTCGAGAGTTGACGTCACCCAGGGTTCTCGGGAGACACAAGGTCCACGGTCCTCTTTATAAATTCTATGAATGGGTCCCCAAGGACAATAGTCGTGGCAGATACCACTCTCTTCTAGAGTCTTCCCTACGTGTGTGACGGTTCTCGAGTCCGGAATCTCCTCCCTCGAGTCGGGTTGGGGTCGAGATTCGACCGACGGGTCTCGTCCACCATAAACTTATCCCGAAACTCTCTACTTATCCTCAAACGGCGTTTCTTCTCCCTCTTTCAGTAAGGTCTGTCTCGTCTCCGGTGTCTGTAGTCATTCGTCTTTCCACACCTTACCTCTCCTCAGACTCAACACCCCCGTGGACCCACCGTTGTCACCGACTCCGACCTTCACCGTCAACCGTACCTCGGTAGTCGGTTCTTATCTCCACCACCCCTACTACGAAAAACAATTAAGGTTCCTCGTAAAAAGGGGGGTTTCAGGACCACAGGGGTGAGGATAGAATAACGAAAATTTGATAAACTTATTAATATCTAAGTGTTCTTCAAATTTTCTTTACATATCTCGGGAGAAACTTAGGAAGTGGGTCGGAGAGGTTTAAATTGTAGAACTTATTGATTATGTTATAGTTTCGTCAACTGTAACCATGTTAGGTGTCACGAATAAGTCTTATGTGGTTAATGGACACACACACATCGACACACCTCAAAACAGGTGTCAATTCTGACTTGACACGGCAGTGGTACTTTGAGGGAGGCCGATGGGGAAATATCGGTGTGGGTAGGGGAGGGGGTAGGGAGACCGTTGGTGATTAGAAAAGACCCAGAGAATGAAGTACTTACGACACATTTTCCTTAGTGTGTCATACACGGGAAAACTCTAAAAAGAGAGTCAACTCTCAGTAGGTGTAAAAACGGACATAGACATCAGTTTAGGAATGACAACGGCTCAACATAAACCACCACACCATGGTAACTACTTATAAGTCCATCAAAGACCCAAACCCGACACGTTTATAAGTACGAGACTTGTACGCACTTTTCTTCAAAAGTGAAGAGACGTTATTTACGGGTTCTTACGTCAACGAACGGTTTTATATCTTTGTTGGATTTACCGACAACTGTCTACTTACCTATTTCCTTTGCACCACATTATATGTGTTACCTGGTATTTTTCTCCTTTAGGACGGTAAACGTTATTGCACCTACTTGGAATTTCCGTAATACAAGTCACTCTATTTCGTCTTTCTGTTTATGACACGTCATAGTGTACACCTTACTTTTTTTTCAGTTTGAGTTTCTTTGTCTCATCTATCTTGCCATCAATTAACCCCCACCCCTCTTACTCTGTCACAACCAGTTTCCCGTGTTTGAAACTCAATATTCTACTCACTCAAGACTTCTAAAGTGCACAGTGTACCACCGACATCAATTAAGACATAATATGTGAATTTTAGACGATTCACCCATCTAGAATTTGTAAGAGTGGGGGTTTTTTATATTGATAAACTCTACAATCTACACCATTAACACCATTAGTAAAATGTCGCATATGTATAAAGTTTGGTAATGTAACACGTTGAAATTCATATAATACTAAAATAAACAGGGAATGTGGAGTCATTTGGACCCCGCCCACACCCCTCTACAAAGAAGTTCACGGTGAATGAGTCGTTCAACTCTCGTAATAATAAAGTCACTTTCCCACACGACTGGTAAGACATAACACACATCTTTTCACAAATCCCTTTTTTTCTTTTCTTATGTTAACGTATGACACACCATTCAGGTAAAAATCAAAATTTTTCTTGACGGTTTGATAAAAGGCCTCACCAACATGGTAACATGCAAGGGTGACCGTTCGACACTCAGTAGGCCAAAGAGGTGCAGGAGTAGAGATAGACCACAGTAGCGGTGAAAAGTGAAGTCGATAAGAGTATCCACACTACTATCGAGTAGCACCAAAATTAAACGTAAAGAGGTCACCGATTACTACAACTTGTGGAAACACAAAGTCACAAACATATAAGATCTGTGTTCAGGAAACAGTCAAGACGCCAAACGTTTACGAAGGAGGGTGGTCAGTAATCAAACAGAAAAGTAGAACAATTGTCTCAGAAAGTGTTTTGTTTTCAAAAATTAAAACCACTCTACGTTTAATGTTAACAAAAGGGAAATACCTAGGACGAAAACCACAATTTAGAATCTTGAGAAAGGATCAGGACTCAGGACTTCTGCAAAAAAGGATCTTCAAAAAGGAATAAAAAAAAAATTCGACGTGGTGAACCGTACAACCCTAGGATCAAGGGGCTGGTCACTAGTTTGGGTACGGGGAACGTCACCTTCGTGTTTTAGACGTGGTGACTTGGTGGTCCTTTAAGGGGAGGATTCTTTAAAAATAACAAAATATAAAACGTTAATTCAGGTATCAACTGAAACTCAATTAAAAAATTTCGATCAAAAAAGTATCCCACTTTCCAAATCCAACTCTAAGGAAAAAAACGGACGGTCACAGGTCGTGGTAAATAACTTTTCCGAGGAAGAGGAGGCGACAGGGACAAAACGAGGAATTTCGTTTTCGAGTAACCTTCCCCTTTAGTGGACCCGTGTGAACACCCCCAGATAAAGAAACAAGAGACCTGACAGGGTAACTATGTACTCGAGTCACCCGACAAAGATAGTTAAGGTGCTCCACCCATCTTACAGGGTAAAATATCTCCCTCTCCCTTTTGACTCCGAGTTGTTTCACCTAGGTGAACCCGCCCTAGTGAAAAGGTCCTTGGACCCGGACACACTAAGGCTCCCTGGTTGAGACTGGGTCGCGACACGACGGACAGGTGTCCTTGCCAGGGAAGTCCTCAGGGGCGGGGGCGTCACTGTGACCCTCCGACACTAAGACACAAAGTCCGAGAGACCGTGACCGTTCACCTTTTGAGAGTGAAGGGGAGTCTAAGGTAGAGGAGGGTCGGGTGGGGAGAGAGGGGTCCGAGGGACTACGACGAAAGACATAGTGACCAGAGTCATAAAAAGTAGAGACTGTCGGTCGGTCCAAGGTTCAAGACGGTTTGTAAGGATCGTATGGAGTCGGGGACTTGGGGCGGTCACAAAGAGCACCGACCAGTGGTCGGTCGGAATCCTCCGGGACTTCGTCCAACCCGACGGGGTCACCGGAAACCGGAGTCGAGGTAAGGGGAAAAGGACAGCGCGTCAACTGTAGGACCTCGGACACCCTGGGTTCGGTCCGTAAGGTCGGGTCGGTGTCTGCAAAGGGGGAAGCCCTGAGGAGACCGAGGACGACAGAAGAGGACGCCCGGAACTGGACGGTCTAAGTAATTCAAAGGTCCTTGAATCTCTGGGAGTATCTGGCTTGGACAGGACGTCGGGTAGAATCTAAATGACCCTCTGTTCTCCTGTTCTCCCGGACGTGAAGTAGTCGGTACACCACACCCACTCCCCGAAGTGAGACGGGGATCCAAACGAGTGTACATTTTGCAGACGGAGTCCCGGAAGGGACCGTCAGGTTACAGTCCCGAGGTGTCAAGGTGACGTTCCCCCGTGTCCAAGTTAGGGATGAGCCCCTTGATCCTAGGACGTACGACGTATCGTGTCGGGGTTTTTCTTTTTTTAATCGACAAATCCTTTTTTTTTTTGAGAATTCCGAAGGGACCACCGAGTCACTTTTCCTTAGGTGGACGGTTACGTTCTCTGTGCCCAAGCTAGGGACCAGGTCCTCCTAGGGTGTCGTCACCTCGTGGATCTGGACACACGGTGTTGACGACTCAGACACCGAATCTCGGGCCCTCGGTGTTGGTGGTTCGAGTGTACAGCGTTGATATCTTCAACAAAAGGAGACGGTCAAGGTATTTCTCACCAGGTAGTCAACCCTTCGTAAACTATAAACACCCCCACCGCCCCAACGATGAGACCCAGAAGTAATACCACGTGTCCAAGAACCAACGACATACACCTGACTCATCAACGTTCCGTGCCCGAATCAACGGGGTGTCGTATACCCTAGAACCAAGGACCTGGTCCCTATCTTTGACACAGGGGACGCAACCGTCCGTGTAACCATAGATGACCTGGTGGTCCCGTCAACTTTGTAAACTGAAATCTGTCTTTTGGATTGAGTTCTTCCGTACTCGTAATTCCCCTAAATAGTAGTACACTATTAAGGTCTCCGTCCACCGAGAGCCCGACCAGTTAACACATCCAAGAAGGAGTTCCTGGACTGATGTGAGTACTGGGCGTCCCCGACGACACCGGGGTCCGTTTTGGCCACGGGACGTCTTCTCCCTTCTCGACGAGAGACAAAGATTCCTACTTCCTTGAGTCAGTGAATGGGTGGGGACTTGATTGGGGACCACTCCAGTGCACCCTGGGGGTGTTAACAGAACACACGAATCAACGAGTCAGTACAGGTTGAGAAACACTGGGGTACCTGACATCGGTGTGGTCCGAGGAGACAGGTACCCCTAACAGGTCCGTTCTTATGACCTCACTCAACTGTACAGGAGGAGGTCTCCTAGAAGGGTTGGGTCCCAGACTTGGGTCCAAAGAGCACAACGTCCACCTAAAAAAAAAATGGCAAACTCGGTGGTCCCTTCGAGTTTGGGAGTCATAAACGAGTTCAGTACACCAGCTCCCAACCGACGGTCTCGTCGTAGGCCTGAGGTGGTCGTCCCAGTTTCTTCCACCACGGAGGACCTCACCGTCGGTTGTTACCGACGTAGCACACTGGTGGGAAATGGGTCGGTAGGATATTACGTGGGTAGGGGTCGAGGTGGGCAGTCAGAGACATCCTCTGACTGGCTCGTGCGACCTCGGGACGGGAGTCCTGAGGTGTAGACAGAACCATGAAAGGATGCACCGTCTCATCCTTCAAGTTTCGTTTCTAGGACCGTCGGGTCCGGACGAAGACCCCTCAAAACGGGTCTCGACACGTACCACTCTACGACCTTACAGGATCAAGGTAGTCGAACTGGTCCTAAACCGTAACTATGTCTACCGGGGTTTACCCTGTATAAGTCGTAGATTTCTTACCAGTCGTATCCGGTCAGTCAAAGGTAACCCTACCCTTCTTCCGAAAAATCACTTTCTTACTGCACTCACTTGTTTCATGTCCAAAAGAACTATCTTCTGTCAATCGACTCTCTACTGCGACTTTTGTAAACAAGTCGATTTCTATCAGGTAGCTCCTTAAGGGGTCATTAGGTCTCCAATCCTGAGACAAGAAAGTGACAGTCCCGAATCCAAGTTAGGGACTAACCCCTTGATTCTAGGGTGTGGTACGACGGTCCCCTCAGCGTACATCACGAAAATAAAGTAACCTTATTTCGTTCCCTCAGACCCTTTACATCAGACTATTGGGTAGCGTAACGACGGTGGTTACGATAAACCTAAGACGTACCACCTTCGTCTCTTATCTGTAACTCCCTTCACGGACATCACAGACGGAGAATGTTTGGATCGTTGACGGCTGGTAAAAGGAAATCGTGAGTCCTAAACTAAGTCCACAAAAGTTTTTTACCTTATTTGGGTAGTTGTGAAGTTGAAGGTCGTTATGACCTCAGTGTAAAATGGTCCTCCAACCGACCGACGATTCAGTCGGTCATTCCACTTCTGAGGGATACGAAAAACAAAAATTTATCGCATATTGACGAAATGTCACAACACAATCAAAGACGACAAGATGTCGAGCGTAGTTGGTGCACAGATGTAAAATAGAGGAGGGAAACCTCGGAGGGAGTGTGGGGTGGGGGTTGGGGTAAATCCAGTAGCGTCTCGTGGTGCGACTCGATGGACACGATACGCCGTCGAGGGGGGTCGAGAGACAAGACGCGAGTCGTGACAAGAGAGTTCAGTAGGGTGGGGGAAGAGGGTGGTGGGGGTACAGGGGTTTCGACAAGAGATGTAGACACAGAGGTAAGGAAGGGACATTTGTCCAAGGAGTTATAGGAAACAGATCTAAGGTACATACACGTAATTATATACCATAAACAGAAAAGAGAAAGTGTGAAGTGAGACATACTGTCTGAGATGTAGTGAACGCAGTGATGTTTGTTGGGTTAAAACCAGAGAAAGTGTGTGTGTGTATATGTGGTGTAGAAGAAATAGGTAAGTGGACAGTCATCACAGAAAAAAAGGACCTCCGTAATCTCAAGTCCCGGACCTCTTCACCCCTATTATGCACAAAAGGACCGTCCACTCCTTTCTATTCTAAAGTCTTTCAGGTCACGTGGAGACGTCGTGAAGAGACGACGGACATATGTACTTTCGGTCCTCGAGTCTCAACCAGAAACGTCTCTGTCGGGACCGAAACCTGACCGTCCCACTGGGGTCTCTTCAGTCAATTGAAGAAAACCTAAAACCCCCACCCTAAGGTCAAGTAATGGGAGAGTTCAAAGTTCAAGTCCGTGTCCTTTGTTCACTCCTTAGTGTCATAGTCGAACTAATTACCTCCGAGTCGCTGAGGAGGTTTCAGGTCCCAAACACGGGCACCTTACGAAGACCGACGTTCATTGGTTTGTAACGTCCTTAAACAACAGAGGGTCTTTTCTCCCAAGTCTCCGTCTCGTCAAGGGTCCCTCCAATTAGGTCGTGGAACTGTTGTAATACTTCCCGGGTCACCGAGAAGGACGGGGCAGAGAAGGTGTAAGTCGTAGCCGGCACAAGAGTCTGACCAACCCTCTCCCGTTGTCGACGTTCACTACAGTATAAACCTGGGCCGTTGTAGACTACTCCTTCTCTCCCGTAGAAAGGAACAGTAGAGGGAGACCTCGTTCCTCTGAAGTGTTCGAGACTCCTCTGAAGGGGATAGAGTCAGTCCAATACGACCAATTGTCTGGACTTTTAACGTCACTGAATTCAGTCACTTCCCCAAAGGGTCCACTAAGGTGCTATTTCTTAGACGGACGATTGCTCAAACTAGGGACCCAGTCCTTATAGGGGACCTTTTCCTTTACCGTTGGATAAGGTCATAAGAACGGACCCTTTAGGGCACCTGACTTCTCTGACCGCCCGATGTCAGGTACCCCAACGTCTCAGCCTGTGTTGACTCGTTGATTTATTGTTGTTCAGTTGGGTCCAAATAAAACGTGGATGTGAAGTCCAGGTGGTGACTCACCTGGAGAATCCTGGGTCCGAGGGAGTGTTGAGGGACTAGCAGTGTGTCGGGGTTGGTCGGTCAGAGTTTCCCGACCTTCTCACCGGGACGGTACACAAACAGTCCACTTCTTAGTCTTCATGAAGTACCCTTACTTTGAATTATTGAGTTTAGGAGAGTGTACAGGAGACGGAAAGGATTGGTTGGGGTCAGTCTCTCTCCCAAAGGTGGTACTACCTAAGACTAGACTCCACCTTACCTACAAACCCTCCGTGGGTGTCCGAGACCCAAGTGTCTCTTACAGAGACCCTGCGCTCCGGTGTCTCTTGGAAACGGTCAGGGAGACAATTTGGAGTCCGGAACGGACACCGAGACGTCCCGGGTGGAGGTCCTCTTAGAGAGAGATCCTCTGTCGAAATAATAAGGTAGGGAGGTGTTGGGACACATCATCTTTTACAGTAAAAAGTCCACCCTTTTGACGTCGAGTTTGACTACTCGTGAACGGGTCGGTTCCAGTACGTCGATCACTCCCTACCTCGATCCCAACCCGGGTCTGGACGGAACACGACTGAGGACTCGGGAGTTGGAGATGGGACGTCGGGGAAGGAGGTCGTCTCTCGGTCTGTCTAAACCAAGGCCGGGGAGTCGGTCAACATAGTGCACAGTCAGAGTTGCGTAAGTCAGGATGTTCCTTTCTGAATGATGTCAACGGAGAACTGTCGAACCCTTTGACAGCCCCGTTCCTTCACTGACTTGGACCGACCCGTCCTCCGGTTCCTCTTCAAACTAGGGGATTCGCCGGATGAAGGTCCGGAGGACCTGGATGTTTACCGACGGAACAAAACGAGAGAAGGTAGTCTCTCTCTCCCTCGGGTTCTGGTCGGATCCTCATCCCCGACGACTGTCGTCGCGTGGGGTAAAGTATCGGTTCTTTGTCTTGGGGCCTCCTGAAGGGACCGCCAGGTCACTAATCCAGGGGGCACGAACGTTACGTACCCCGCTAAGGATCAGTCCCTAGATTCTAGGGTGTACGACACACCATGTCGGCTTTTTTCTTTACCCTGAGATCTCCTCGGATCCAGGACTCACCGAAGACGGGGGCGGGAAAGGGACTTCTGGGGTGGACCGGGGTGCACGGGACGGCGGTGGCCGAGGGACCGTACGAAGGACCTGTCTCGAGTAAGGACTGGGCGTCAATTATCGTGCAAAGGTCCGAATGAGTAGGTCGGAGGGTCGGAGTTCCTCGGAGGGCCCATAAATTTTGGGGGTCGTTCGTTCAGAGCCGGAGTCCACCAAAAACTGTGTGGTCGGGAAGTGGAACACGGGCGGACGAGAGCGAGGGGACGTCCATGTGTCGACGGGGTGTGGGCGACGACAGAAAACTAGGGGTGAAGTCGGTGCTGCCCTGTAGGTCGCCACTGAGGAGTAGTCCGCCGGACTGGTCGGTCCTCTCGTGGTACCTCGCAGTCTTCGGTCCATCCCGGGGGGGTCCGGTCGGTACGGGCACCGGGGTGGGACGTACTGGGCAATGGGTGTCACACTGCCCACTTCGGGGAGGGGGACAGTCACTACCTATTTTGTACTTTCGTTCGACAATCACGTGGTACATTCCAATCTCTTCCGAAGACCCTCTCGCCATCCCTGGTCACAGGTAGGTCTGTCCCGTAGTCGTCCGCCCCAGACGGCAACGACAGTTCGTCCTCAACCTCGTGTTTACACGTCGGGCCTCCTCCCCTGACGGTCCCCTGTAGACTTTCACCAGGAGACCCCCGCCCCCCGACTCGTCTTGGCCGTCACAGGACTGACGAGTAATGTCTTTCGGAAGCTACGACAAAGAGTTAACAATACGACTCTGTGCTCGGGTTTAGGTCTCGTAGAGCACACTATTATATTAGTGTTTCACTTGTGTGGGGACAAGGTGTGGGTCCCGCTCTCTCTGTACCGGTCGGAGGACCGTCCGGGGTCGGGGAGGATCAGTCGTGGGGGCTTCCGGTGGTGTGGGACAAAGAGTGCCGGTCCAAATCAGAACGGACCAAAATTTGAAGTGCGTATACCTTACATCTAAGGGTCACCTGTACGACACACACACATATGTACTAACACTGAAGACACCGAGTCATGACACAACCACTCCCGGTCGGTGTACTGACAGTGTCGCGTCAAGACTCATCATATAGGTGACAGACTTACTGGGCGTTACAGAATGGGGTAAGATCGAAACTTCCTGTAAATCTAACCTGGTCAAACCCCAACGAATCTTGTCACGCCGGTCCTTATAGGAACATGGACGGAAAAGACTTCTACACGAGTGCAAAGACGTCCCTTATATGGGTCCTCACCTTAACGACCCAATACGTAAATTGAAAGATTCTCTAACAGTTTAGAGAATCTCTCTCTCTCTCAAGAATCGCCGAAGTCAGAAGGGGTCGAAAAGAGTAAAGTCGGGAAGGACCACCCGTGTGTCACCACGGTGTAACACACAAAGTAAACGTAAAAAGACTACGGACTACTCTGATTTTCAGAAGAGTAGACAAATGAGGAGACACATATTCATAATTAGTACTGTATATGAGGAACCTACTTACAGAAGTTGCACTACAGAGGATTGTTTCCACAATCGGGAAAATTTGACACTCTTGGTCGTCCACTATCCATCCAAGTCTTCTTTCTTTTAGTTACTTCTTAGCCTCCCACGATTGCAGCCTCCCCCTCCTCTACCTCTACAGGTGTGTCACCCACAAACTCTTATAGGTCCGTCAAGAGTACCCCCAACGGGTACAGACGTGTAGTGACCGATGGGGGGTCCACGATACCCCGTTCCTCTCTCCGCGCACGTGGGACAAGGGGTCCACTCGTCGGACCTCTTAAGGAGTCGTGGAGGTGCGGTACCAAGAGAGGGAGACATACACAGAGAAAAAGAATTTAAAAGAAGGGAGGAGGAAAGGAAACAGACACCGACGTGACTTAGAAGTAACGATACGTGTCAGAGAGACCAACACCTCTCGCTCCCGATGAAAGGTAATGTCACGTGTCCGAAGAGCAACGCCTCGTGTCCGAAATCCGTGTGTTCGAAGTCATCAACGTCGTGCACCCGTAGTCGTCAGGTACCAAGACAATTTGGTCCCTGTTGTCAACCTGAAGTCGGTTCGTCCAACGGAGGAGGGGCTGGTGTGAGGGGGGTCCAGGCGACGGAGGCCCCGGACGTCTGTGCCGAGCGAGGAGGTGAGTCGTGTGAACTAGGGTGGACGTGCGTCCAGACACTAGAGACGAGGGTCTTTTTCTCTTTGGACAACGACCCTCTACAGTAATGTGGTCCCACATTCACCCCTCCTTTGAAGGGGTCGCAAGTGATAAGTGATACCCGGGGTCTATTCCCCCAGTGTCTTCGAGAGGCACCCGGGAGGAAGGAAGGTAGAAGTCAGGGGGTGCCGGGATAAGGGGAGAGTGGCGGAACTCTGGAACATTCAACCGGTTATAAAGGGACGTGCGAGTGTCTAGTCCCACTAGACACGGGTCTTCAGTGGTATTTCAGGTCTCACATAAGTTCGAGGTCCCACCCCCCTTAGGTCGTCTCCCCTACCTGCACCCCCTCACGGGTCGGGACCAGTCTACTGACACCAGTGTCGTTGTCATCGTGTCAAAGTCCACGAGGTGTGAGGGAAGACAAATTAGTAGAGTCCTTGTGTTGTCTCCCCGGTGACACTGGTGGGGTAAAATCTTTGTTCTTTCCACTCCGGGACTTTCCCACAGAGAACAGGCTCCAGGGCCGACCACTCATCGACGTAACTTTAAACCTGGTCCTGGATGACCAAGACATTATCCTGGAGAGAAACTGGGTACGGACGACGTATATGGTGGTATCAGGGAGTTGGTGTCACACTCGACTTATAATTGACCTTTATTCGTATCAAGGACCTTTCACTAAACACCCCAGACTCCTCCAGAGACTTGTTTAGTGTAAAATCCTCTCCGATCTTCTTACACTCCCTCTGTCGACCCTCTTGTAAGGTCCCTTTCCCTTGACGACTCGCTTCTTGGGGCCCACCGTCCCCCAGACCACAACCTATTTCTCCGTCTCCCCGATCTCTTTACCACCCTCTGCTCCGGTTCCCTCCACCGCCCCTGTCGTCCCTGAAACAGGAAATGAGTCTTGGTGCCCCGAGTCGAGAAGACTCGTCTCCCCCTACCCTAGATTGATCCACAAGTGTCTCAAGGAGACCGATGTCTAAGCGTACCCCGTCCCGGTCACCTCCCCCTCTCCAACGGTCCAAGACCTATGTCAAGAAACCTCCATTTCAATCCTAAAGGACTCCAAGTTCCTACTAATGACCAAAGACTGGACTCGTCGGTTTTCCTGTCTCCTCTGCTCTCTACCTCCAAACCCCCTTCTATTCCTCGACCGAAACCGGTACAGGTCATCACCCACGGACCATCTGTGAGGTACCTCCACACACCCGTCGACATACATGTTCCGACTTCAGCACCCCTGTACAGGGTGGTCTCTGTCTTCACACCCTCGGTACCACAGGATCCACCATCTTCTCGACCCACACTGACGGTGCCCGAACCGAGAGACGTCTTTGCACCAGAGGACCGTAAAAACCGGGAGGAGGGTCTTCTGGTCACGAAGGACCCGCAGAACCTGTGGAGGGTCCTTCTTTTCGTAGAGACCTCCAACTTCGTCCACCCGTATCACCCGTCACTGTGGGAGCTGACACACGTCAGTCCGCCGAGAGAGACACAGGGACTCACGGGAGGGACTGGGAGGTGCGGGTGGAAGGGGTAGTCCTTGTACCCGGGTCTCGGGGGATTCCAACGTTGTCCCCGTCGCCACACACATACCACCACTTGAGTCCGAGGCTACCCGGACCACCCTTCAAGACTCAGTCGACATATTGGAACGGTTACTGGAGTAGAGAGGGTCGGAGTCCAGGAAAAAGACATCACCTGTGGGATTCACAGAGAGGAACGTCCCACCAAAACCCTAGGTCACTCTAGTGTGGACAGACAGGGGTCGTGTCCTGGGTCGGGTAGTAAGTCTCTTACCGCTGAGGTCGAAGGCCTCGCGAATAAGACGTGACAACGATCGTAACAGCAGCGACCCCTTCGCGTCTCTCCAACGGTCCCAACTCTCGTATCCGGACTTCGAGACACACTGGAACCTGGTCAAAAAATTGGAAAGACTCAGAACTACAAGAGGAAGTAGATAATTTGACCATGATTGCAGGTGGAGTATTATAGTGACTCACCAATATCGTTCCATTGCGTCCGTCTCCCGAATATCATTATGACCTGTGTTGAACACGAATCATTATTAATAGTAATAACACTCATAAAATTGATGTCGTGACTAGTTTTCACACTCGAGACCCCAATCTGGTGGCTCCAAACCCAGGAGACAATTGCGTAACACATTCAAACTATCTATAATTAATCGGGAGGTAAATCTAACACACACACATGTACACAAATTGAAAGCTAAAATACAACCTCATATCGGTTAATTGTCACAACACTATCCCGGAAGGGACCACCGAACCACTATTTCTTAGGTGGACGGTCACGTCCTCTGTGCCCAAGTTAGGGACTAGACGTTTCTAGGGTGTACGGTTCTCCAGTGATTTCGGCACATCTTGATGACTTCGGGTGTGAGATCTCGGGCACGAGACATTCTCGTCGGGGACGTCACTCTTGGGCTGCGGGATACTGATCTCTCATCGGGGACGAGCGGCGTCGATCTACTTCGGACGCACGTCGTTTCTTCGTGTCGGTTTTTAGTTAGTAAAAAATCTTTTCCTTGCTACTACACCATCAAAGTCCACCTGTCGTCTCTCTGAGTCGGCATATGTACATAGGTAAGAAGGGTCTCCAACACACAAAAAAATTCTAGACTACGAGGTAAGTCCGTGCAACTGGTCGGAACCCTCAAATCCGATTAAATGTGGGTATCGTCGGTAGTACTAAAATTTGGACAAAGCGGAAACTTGGTCGGTAAAGTGAATCTCTTAAGACAGGGTCTGTGTTAAGACGTGAACGAGTTTCAACTTACATCTCTTTTCCGGTGGTTTTACAATTCTTTTTAACTTTTATTGGACTTATAGGTAGTCATCTTTTGACCGATCTATTAACTACAGGTAAGTTACTACTTTTTGAGACGTCGACAATTTTTATTCTATTGAACGTCAAGTCAATACACTTACACACAGTACTTCTATGTGTCGTTTTTCGTTCACAGTCATATAAATAGACACTTCAATCTCAATTTAACAGTTTGTCACGAATAATACTAACATGAAGGTAAATTGGTTTTTTCAACACGTACCAATTGGTTGTTTCTTACGATGAAACGTATATATTTCTTGGGACAAGTCCCTGAAGGCCATCAGGTCAGTAATTTTGACGTGGTGGTGACGTACCCCCGGCCCCCAATCCCCTCACCAAGTCAGGGCTAGTCCCTTGATTCTAGGGCATACGGTGCACTACACCGGTTGTCTTTTTCTTTTTTCTCGGGACGAACGGTCTTTCCCCAGTCAAGGTATCTTTTTAAATATTTCGTATACCTGTTTATTAAATATTTTATCTTTTAGGTCCACCGGGCCTTCCGGCTTTTACGTGAGTCGGAGGAGACTCCCAACTCCCAACAATGTCATTCCGAAGTGATTCAATTCGATACATTTCGTGATCGTACCACGGACCGTGAATCATTCACGAGTCATTTAGGAGACAAGGACTCACAACGATCTGGGATTCCGGACTCGTCTACCCCAGTACCGGCACAGTACCCGTGTTCGACCGTCTCCTTACCCTGGCAGTTTCGGTGTACATCGCGGTCTACGAAGGCCACCTACGGACTCAGCGAAGATTGGTGACCACACAGAGGACAACGTGACGTCTCGGAAACACCGTACACGGACGGGTCCGGGCCGAGAGCCGGTACCGACCTTCGTTGCCCTCGTTCGTGCGGAGGTCCGTCCTGTGTCGTCCGTTTCTAAGGGGGTTGTCCGTAAGGTTCCACTCAGACCCGGGGCGGGCGGTTGGGACCCCTCGGTCCCGGTGCCCTCGGTCGACGGACCGGGCGGGACCGACGGTTGTCGACCTGACGAAGTGTCGAAGTGGACCCGCACGAGGAGGAGGCGGGGGGAGGTGAGGTCGTCTTCCCCGATGTACCGACCAGACCTCAATCTGGGTCGGTCACCACGTAGGACCGAGGTCGGGGGTGGCAGGTAGAGTAGAACTCGTTTAGTGAGTGGGGAAGGTCGGTGCTAAAGGAGTAAGGTAGTCGGTACCACCCACAGAGGTGGTCGAGTCCGAAGGGATTGATTTTGTGGTGTCTGACCTACCGACTATTTGTCGTCAATGACTAAAGACGATCAAGACCTCCGACCTGTCAGGTTCCAACTCCGTGTCCGTCTAAGCCACAGACTACTCTTGGACGAAGGACCAAGTACCTGTCGGAAGCGGAGTGGAGCACACTTCCCTCGAGAGACACTAGAGAAAAAATTCCTATATTTACATATATACCTGAGATATTGGGGGAAGTACTCCTGACATATTTGTATATATCCTATTTATGTACTTTTATGTATCCCTAACCATTAGAGTAAGTACTCCCGAGGTGGGAGTATTGGATTAGTGAAAGGTTTCCGGGAGGGAGGATCATGGTAGGGTAGTCTAATCTTAAGTCACATGCGTACAACCCCCTGTGTCTGATAAGTTAGAAATCGTTATCCAATTGACAAAGGGTCCACCAAGTCACCATTTCTTAGGAGGACGGTTACGTCCTTTACGCTCAAGTCAGGGACCCAACCCTTCTAGGGGACCTCCTCCTTCATCGTGGGGTGAGGTTATAATAATAGACCTTTTACGGTACTTGTCCCCTCCGGCTGTCCGATGTCAGGTGCCCCAGTACTCTCAGCCTGTGCTGGCTCACTGATTTGTTGTTTGACGACATTGTCTACTAGGGGTCCAGGGTCACTGGAGTGTATTATTTCAAATAAGGGGAGATTACATCGTTAAGTCACACCAACAAGTCGTTCGTCGAAAGACGTCCTAAGTCTTTGGGTCCGAGGGAGGGAGAACATCGGAGTCCCGTGGTCTCGGGAGATGGCCCGGGGACGGAGAAAGGTCGTCAACTCCCTCTCTCCTGCAAAACACCGAGTCTGGATCTGTTTACCGTATTTACTGTAGGTGCACATTCCAATGTAACCGGTCCTACGACAGTGCACCGGTGTGTAGTGACGTTCCCCTCGACCCCCTACATCAGGACACACGGGCCCTTCTCTGACTCTTGAACCGTCAGAGAAGTGTAGGTAAGTAAGTCACTCACTTACTACTCGTACATGGTACCAGGTCCATGACCCTGGGGTCCCTACTTCTCCTGTCCATCCGGGGACACGAGTGTTCCGACTGAAAGGTCACACCCGTTGTTCGTCAGTCGTCTCTTTGTCTAAGTAATATATTACTAATCTTGACTAAGAATGACGTTTTTTTTTCAGGTCAATTTCTCTTACAGTCCGTATCGACGAAGTCTACTCCACCAGTCTCTTCCGGAAGCTCCTCCACTGGACATTTGTTTTGGAACTTCATTCTCCGTTGGGTCCTTTTAGTAGACTCCCTTCACGTAACGTTCGTCTCCTTTGTCGTTCACGTTTCCGGGACTCTCTTGTCACGCGGACCGCACGAGTCTCGTCGCTCCTCCAGTAACACCGACCTTGCCTCACTAGGTCTCTCTCCTTCTTCCTCTACTTCAATCTCTGACCTTGGGTCTAGTACGTCCCGGGGTCCCCGGTACCCCTCCTGAGACCGAAAAGGGATCACTCTTCCTCCCAAGACTCGTCCCTTGTCTACACTTACCTGTACTCACAAGTGTCGGACAGGGACCGACGTACATCCCGTGTCGAACCCCAGGCCCCCACTCCTTTCTGTCTGTCCTCCTTCCTCTGTCCTCCTCCGACGACGGTACCAGGTCACCCTTCGTCACCGTCTGTCCTGGTCCCACCTCAGAACTTCCCTCCGTTCGACCGTCCAAACCTAGACAAAACTTCTGTGTCCGTTGCTCTAAACGACAACCTGATCTATACCCACACTCTCGTTTTAGTTCCAGGTCTCACGGAGGTGTCGAGAACCCATTCCTGTCGGCTTTGCTGCCTCCACGGGAATCCTCTGTTCCTTCTCCGCTTAAGTCCTCCCTTCCGGTCCTCGAGTCGAGGTCTGTGTGACTCGAATCACGACCGTCGTGCAATGCATTCGTCACAGCAAATAGGGAGACTCGGTGGGGTACCTCGTCCCAATAACAGTCGGGTAAAGTGTCTATATCTTTGACTCCGTGTCCCTTCAAGTTAATCACCGGACTCCTCTCGGTCTCAAGTTTCGACAGATCGAGGTCCCAAGTGCGAGTCGATACTCCACTTGGGGTCACCCTCCCATCCAACGGGGGATGGACCTCAGATCCTTACTACTGTGTCGAGAGGACGGAAGGTCCCCCTCGGGGTCATGAGGTCAGTAAGGTCGTCGTTATGGGAGAGGTCGTTACGAAGGTCGTCGGTGTCGCTACTGGCAACCAAGCTGGGGGACCTGGGGGACCTCGGGCTCGTTCTGGGAGAGAGGTTCCCGCCGAGATCGCTGTCACCGTAGCTGTGGTGGGAGATGTGGAGGTCGGGGCCGACGTACAGAGACCGGTTCTGTGGAGCTGGTCGGTTCGGCGTGTTCGGGGGCCCTTCGTACCCGGAGACGCCCCCACCCGCGCTCCGGTGGCCCTCCAGAGTGGTTCGTCTGGCCGCCGCCCTCCAGAGCGGGCGGGGCCCGTAGTGACCTGTCTTGTTCCCGATGGCTGGCTTCGACATGAGGAGTCCGAGGTCGTGGGGTTGTCCGGACCGGCCCCCGTCGGCGCTGGGTAGGTCCGTCACGTCCATTCCGAGGCTTAGATCGGGGTCAAGAAGTCCCCAAGACTGTTGGAAGGTGTAGGGGATGTCAGGACTACCACCTCGAGGGGAGGGGTCTTTATACGAGTGTCTACCTACACGAGTGTGCAATCAAACGAATGTCTAGACCCTATGGTACCTGGTGGGGACCGATGGGTAGGTGACCGGAAATTCCTAGAGTCATCTCCTTCCTTTTAGGAACTGACAGACAGAGACCAAGTGAGACTGGGAGTCAGGGAAAGGAAAAAGAGAAAGGGTTCTGGTCATCAAAAATACGGATGACCCTCAGTGTGTGAGAAAGATAATCCTCACGTAAACCGACTTCCATTATCTTTTGGTCTGGGTGTCTCCGAACTCGTTTATCTCTAAATTGTCAAGGGACAAACCTTCAGGCCCCTCCCGTCTCGACCCGACCATGTCGTCGTCGAGTCCCTCCCGGAACTCCGGACCGTGGGACACAGAAGGACGAGGCAGCAGCAGGAGTATGACCGACGCTGAAGGACCAGAGGTCTACCGACACCACGGGACTCTCCGGACCCCCGTCTCTTGTCTCCCTTCTCCCATCGTAGGAACAACGAGGGACTGACACCTTTTTCGTTTTCGAAAGGGCCTTGGGGAAGGTGTCCGTTACAGTGGACCGGTACAATCAACGTTCCTTCAGACCCCTTTGAACCGGATCGGAAGGTCGGAGGCATCATTTCCCGTCACACCTGGGGTCTACCAGAGGTGACCTCCCGACAAGTTGTGCGTAAGGGGATTGGATGACCCGTCCCGGACTCTTACACGTAAACATGTCCCAAGACACAGCCACGACTACGACAGCTAGGGGTCTGGCACGAAACTCTTGGTGACCATCTCTCCGTCTGTCCCCTTATTCACTCTTGTTCGTCCGTAACTGATTGGTTGTCGGACCTCAGATATGGCGCACCCGCACGCACACACGAGTCATCGAAGTCACCACAGACTGAGAGACACTGGGGTACCTGATATCGGGCGGTCCGAGGAGACAAGTACTCTAAGAGGTCAGTTCTTATGACCTCACCCAACGGTACGGGAGGAGGTCCCCGAGAGGGACTGGGTCCCTAGGTTGGGCACAGAGAATTCAGAGGACGTAACCGTCCGTCCACGACATGGTGGCCGCGGTGGACCCTTCGGGCACGTGGTGTATGTGAACTCTTAGACTACCTTCGGTGCTCCACGGAGGACATTGGCAGTAGGATGGCAGTGTCCTGAGTCGGACTAGGTCCCTGGGACACTCCAGACACCGGGGCCCGTTACTCATGTCACGACGTCGGGGTTCACACCTGGGGATTCACACCCAGGTGGAAGGGTCCAGGTGTCACACCTGCGGAGGGAAGGAAGGGGACTGCTCGTCCCCGGCCCTGGCGGAATCCCTAGAAGTAGAGGGAACCGAAGGACTGTGGAACCGGTCACGGGTCTGGACTCGGAGAGAGACGTGTCTTGTGTGTGTGGACCGTCAACGGAGCCCGGAGAAACTGGTGTCGGGGGTTACCGGGACCCAGAACCAGACACATCTTTACAGACCCAAAAAAAGTTTCCACTTCGTCATGAATCGACCACAAGGTCACCAATTCTGACGAAGTTTACGTTCCCCGTGCCCAACCTAGGGACCAGTCCCTTGATCTAGGGTACGCGGTGTTCTGTACCAGTTTTTTTTTTTTTACCAAAAATTTTTCCATCTCGTTTTCAGAGGGAGCTCTAAGAATCACACTACCACGTTTCGGGAAATCAGGTCAGATCAGGTAAGTCTTACACACTCACGACGAGCGATGGAGGAAGTTCCTAGCGTACTGGAGAGTCACTCACCAGAATGGTCTGAGTCCAAGACGACGAGTAGCGAACTTTCGGTCATAAACTCTCTAACCGCAACCGACCTTTCTTTTTATACGGCATCACACTCCCAGGATCTCGAATCTCTAAATTCATATTGACCTAAGATTCTGGTTCCCCGAGGACTGTGACTGACCAAACCTTTGGCGGCACAAACCCCCACGAGCGCACAGTCACGATAGGGAGTGGGACCGGAGTCGGGAGGACCTCAGTCCCCGGTCCTCTTTCCGCTCACACCTCTCCTTCCCAGAGTGCCTCTGAATTCAGAGACAGTGTCAGACGGAGTGATCTGTCTAGAGGAAAAAAAAAAATTAAATGACTGACACACTCCAGAATCAGTGTCGTGTGTCATAGAAAGCAACTCCAGGAGCCCGAGGTCCCACGAACTCGGGAGGTTAACTCCGTATACGCGAGTCTTCATCTTCGTGTGCCCGAATCAACGAGAAGCTGTGTTCCGTCTCAGAATTAGTGACCTGATGGCCCCTTCAGGAATCTATCTACCTAGACTTAGTAAACTCGAGTGTCCGAGAAAACTTGTCGAGGAAGTAAGTAATTAGATGGGTAAGTAAAGTAAGTGTTTATAGAGAGTCCCTGAACAAAACAGGGTGCAAGATCCGACTCTCGACTTCTCTTCCTCGTGCGTTTAAGTCTACTCTGCGGAACGGGAGGGGAGTGGGTGGTAGGTGACTCCCTCTGTCTGTAGTGACTCTGTGCAGAGTCCCGTGGGTGGTTCTCCCTGAGCGACGGTACCCCACGGGCCCAGAGGGGACGACCCGCGTCCGGACTCATCATTTCGACTCATCGACTTCGCAAAACCTTACACACGATATTTTCGTCGCCACGACCCCTCAGCTGGCACCGACTCCGTCCTCCTCACCCCTGTTTTAATGGGACACAGACTCTCTTCCTAAACGACTTGGGTCTTTACTTCCCCCATTTTACCCTCGCCGTGGCGAAGGTTTCTCCCGGGACACCAACCCTCGAAATTAAACGTACGTCTGTTAACTACGATTAACGTTTAGTAAGAATAGACGAGTAATTTCGACGAAGGACTTCAAAAGAGGATCCGTTGGTCCGAAATCACACCTCGTCGGAAAAGGTTTTACCCCACGAGTTCCATTAAACCCACCACGCTCCTCCTTTTACAAAATAAAATTTACCTATAATCCTTTTCACAATAGTTGGGTAGGGGACTAAAATGTCTATGACGGAACCTGTCCAATTCCTTTTAATTTACTTAACTAAATTTCTTTATTTATAGAAGTGTCAGTTACTCTCACACCTGAGGTCTCAGTCGGGTGGGCCCAAACTCGGAACGGAGACGGAACAGAACCGACACACCGGAACCTGTTTACTGACTTGGAGAGACCCGGAGTCAAAGGAGTAGACATGTTACCCCCGGATCAGTGACAGGGATTGATTCCGACACAGTCACAGGGATCGACTCTGGGACTACGACAGTAATTCCAGGACTGTGACAGGGATTGATTCCTGGACTCGATAAAGATTGATTACAGGGTTTGACAGGGATTGGTCGAACTGGGAGAGTGATTATCGGACTTCGACAGGGACTGGTTTCGGGACTAAGACAGGGATTGATTCTGGGACTCACACACGAGCTAACGATTCAACATAGGTTGAGAGACGTTGGGGCACCTGACATCAAGTGGTCTGAGGAGATAGGTACCCTAAGAGGTCCGTCCTTAGGACTTCATCGATCGGTAAGCGAAGAAGTCCCCTAGAAGGGTTGGGTCCCTGACTTGGGTGTAGAGGACGTAACCGTCCGTCTAAGAAATGGTGACTCTGCGGACCCTTCAGGTGGACTCCGGGACTGACAGGGATTTCAGGACGACGACGACGACGACGTTTCAGCGAAGTCAGCACAGGTTGAGACACGTTGGGGTATCTACCGTCGGGTGTCCGAGGAGGCAGGGACCCTAAGAGGTCCGTTCTTACGACCTCACCCAACGGTAAAGGAAGAGGTTACACACTTTCACTTTTCACTTTTACTTCAGAGAGTCAGCACGGGTTGAGAAGCGCTGGGGTACCTGACGTCGGGTGGTCCGAGGAGGCAGGCACCCTAAAAGGTCCGTTCTCATAACCTCACTCCACGGTAACGGAAGAGGGTCAGGACTCCGACAGTGTTTGAGTTTCGGACTGACAGGACTGTTGGACTCGTAGTCGTAGATAAATCCCTGTCTCGGGAATCACAAGTGTCAGTTACACCCACTGTCTAGGCGGAGGTCACTGTCGGGTATCACCGGTCCCGGTCCCACTCCCTTCGGGAGTCCCACACCGTCGGGTCTCCTCCCCGGCCTGGGTGACAACCCCCTCGAAGGGACCTCTTTTCTCCGACTCGAGGACCCTTCCTCCTCCCACCTCACAAGGTCTGTCTCTCCCACACACCAGGGTAAGTGGGGCGACCGGGAGGGTGGAGAAGGGTCGCCCAGGGACTCGTCGACACGAGTTCCCCGGGTGTACACGGAGACTGACGGCGACCGGTGTGTGACGGGAAGCGCACCCCGTCGAGACACGAAGACGACTGTATCCAGGTAAGGGACCCCGCCCCGGTCTTGCCTGTGGGACGACGTGTCATCCGAGGGGCGTCCGTCCGTGCTCGTGACACCGACGGGAACACAGAGGAAGACCCCGGAAACATCGGGTCGTGAAGAACGAGTAAATACATCGTCCGTAGTTCACATACGTGTCGAGAGACGGAGTTTGTCCAAGGGAGCGAGAGGACCTTGTCTGTCCCACGACCCCCTCTGTCGTCCGTTTATTAATGTTTTCGTTACTCACTTAATACGATCCCCTCACGGACGTCCCGTTTGGAGGACCCTAGACTCCCCTACACTACGTACCGACCTCCCGACAGANCCCCACGCCCCCCACCCCGCCCTTCCCTATTAAAGGGACTCCTCCTCAGTAAAGATGGTTCCTGGTCTCCCAATTCCCCCTTCCTCGTCCATTTCACCAAAGACCCCTTGACTACTAAAGTAGAACCACGACAATGCACCCACAAACGAAACATTGACAAACAATTTAACATGTATATACAAAACATGTGAAACGATATACACCCGATAAAATGTTTAAAAAAATTTTCTTTTATCTTTCTACTACATACCTCTTTCCCAGGGATACTCGTCTTTATCGTTCACGTTTCCGGGACCCCACCCCTCCTCCCACCCACGGCCGTCCAGTGTCCGGGGAACCGAGTTCCTACCTTTAACCCTCCCGTCGACTACCCTTCAACTCCTCGAACAGTCCCCGGTCTGGTGCGTTCCGGGACAGTCGGTGTCGTGTCTCAAACCTGAATCAGACTTCTTGACACCCGTCGTTCCTTCACAAAGTCGTCTTTCCTACTATGTCCGTCTATCTACAAAACTTTCTACCACGACCTCCGTCCTAACCTCCTCTTCACAATCCCCACCCAGACTCCGACTCTGTAGTCACTCTTCCCTCCTTCCCCTGGACCTGGTCTCCCGTCTCGTCGACACTGACACAGTCGTCACCATGACGGCCCTGCATTCTTCCCTCCGCTGTTTCCAGGCCCTGTCACGACCACTGACGAGTACAGTCCTCCGATGACGTCTGCCCCCAGAACTCTAAGCACTCTTTTATCTCCTCTGACCCCGGTTCGTCAGGGCTCTCCTTACGACACGACCCAGAAGTGACGCCGTCCGTCCGAGAACCAATATCGAGCGCCCCAAAGAGATCAACACCGTGTACCTGAGAGATCAACACCGTGTGCCCGAGATCCCGTGCACCTGAGTCATCAACACCGTGCACCCGAATCAACGGGGTACGGTACACCCTACAATCAAGGGTCGGTCCCTAGTTTGGGTACAGGGGACGTAACCTTTCGTCTAAGAATTGGTGACCTGGTGGTCCCTTCAGGGGTCCTCACAATAAGAATACAAATAACAACAAATCGGAGACTCAGTACAGACTGAGAAACGTTGGGACACCTGACATCGGGTGGTCCGAAGAGACAGGTACCCTAAGAGGTCCGTTCTTATAACCTCACCCAACGGTAAAGGAAGAGGTCCCCTAGAAGGACTGGGTGTCTATCTTGGACACAAAGGACGTAACAGTCCGTCTAAGAAATGGTGACTTGGTGTCCCCTTTAGGGACAAGAATACAAATGACTGGGATTTCGTGGATGACACACGGTCCATGGCAAACTTTGTGTCACCTGTTTCAGTTCAGGGAGAAAACACCTTGACTGTGATAGGACCTCTCTTTCGCTCCGTCTGTCTATCGACTCGTCGGTACACGACAATTATACGGTCCACCTCTATTCCAGACCCTTCTTTTGGGTCGATCCGTCTCCAGGGCCTTCCGGAGAACCTCCTCCACTATAAAGTGTCCTACGTACCTTTACTAGGTCCGTCCCCTTTATCGTCTACGGCTCAGGGACTTCCACTTGAGTAAACGTCACAAGACATCTACGACACGACCGGTCTGTCCGGCTTACCCTCTTACCGCCCTCCAGACTAAACGTGCCACCCGTCCCTGGGTCGAGTCCGTCCGAATGGTTGGTACCAGTCTACGACCCAAAACCAAGACTCTCTGTACCCTCGGTGTCTTGTATTAGACTGGACACAAAATTCTAGTGACACCCGAGGAGTCCCCTTGCACCCGACAGAGTCCCCATCATCCCTAACTCAAACGGTCGTGTTGAGTTCCTGACTGACTGACGGTCCCTTCCCTTCCCGAGGCGGTACGGGTTTGGGGGGTGGGTGAGGGAGGCGCGGGAGGTCGGGAGGGCACCTTTGGCGACGTCGGACATCGTCGAACACGGGCACCTACTAAGGTCACTGAAGTGTCTGAGACGGGGGTCTGTAAGCAGTACCCTCGGGCCGAAGGTCCGTGTCCCGGTCCGCGGTCACGGACGACGCCCGTGCCGTCACCCGACTCGCTAGGGTCCGCCCGTCGGTGGACCGGGGGGCGGGAGAGAGTTCCGTCGTGTGTGAGGTCTCGGGGGACCCAAAGGTCTCGTTAAACAGCCGCGACAAATCTCCGCTACGCGCCGCTACTCTCCGAGAGTCGAGGTGTACCTCGACTGTGCCGGTCCGTAAGGGCCCGCCTGTCCGTCCGTCCTTCGGGCGTCGGGACGAAGGCGTCCGTCCCGGGAACAGAGGTCCTAGGGGAGGACCCCCGTGTCGGGACTTTCCATTGTACTCCGGGAGTCCCAGGTGACCCGGGGTGGGGCGAGCACATCCGACCCTTCGGTTCCAGTTCCCCTCTGTGGATGAGCCTCTCAGTGACAGTCGAACCCTTCTTCTTGAGTCCGGTAGAGGTCTTTGAGGTCCCTTCCTCCTATGGCTCGTCTTTAGCACCCCGTCCCGTTCCCCTCCCGTTTCCGGGACTCCACCTTCACACAGACCACGCAAACTCCTTGTCACAGGTACACTGGTCTCGTCTTACTCACGCTCCCCCTCACCCTCAACGAGTCCCGTCTCTCCCCAGTCGGGGCTACCGCACCCCGAGACACCTGGCCCCTCCTGGACTGGGACTCGACTCCTCTCACCGCTCCCGAGAGTGGGAGACCGACCCAAACCCCACTCCCGTCCTCCTCCGGTGACACCCCTATGGATCCGTGACACCGACCTCCACCCCACCTCCACCGACCACCGTCAACCTCAGGGGCAACTAAAACACGGTACCTCAAAAACGGGGTATAACAGTGAGGAAGGTGAAAGATTTCTGGACTATAAAAACGAGGCTCCGACTTCCGTCTTACAACGGTGCACACCGATGATGTGACTCGGACTATTAAGATCGGTACACGTCCCTGACTAAGCCGAGAGTTCGGGGACGGCCTGTGGTCCGTCTTTTCCGGGGTGTGTCCGGGGGGACCCCCATAGACCACTCGTCGTATAGGGTCCGAGACCAGAGACTGACGGACACAGGTCCAGTGTTGAGGTGGTGATTGGTCGACGCACCAGAGGTGGTCCGAGGAATCAAAGAGACTCCGAGTCAAAGGAGCAGACATTTTACCTCCACTTCTATCTGAGACACCAGGTTCCGACGCTCCTATGTGTGTGTGGTACCCAAACTTCGTCGGTCGTGTCCCGGACTCTGTATCGACCAGGTTTATGTAGTCGACGACGACCAAGCCAAGAGTACACAATGCATAAACAGTACTGATGGCAACAGTAGTTTTCATGTCCAACCACCAATTTGTCTTGCAGAGAACTCGGTCTGACGGACCGAAACATAGGACCATGACAGGAGTTGGTCAACACATTAAACCCCGTAATAAAATTTTAGAGAGACCCGGAGCCAAAGGGGTGAACCTTGTATCCCTCTCACCATGAAGGACGGAGTACACAACGACCCCGTTGGCTTACTTCACTGCGGAGGCTCTACGAACCTCGTCCCGGAGCGACACACGTGCCCGAGCCGCGGCCGGCGACGGGAGTGATGGTGGACGAGGCAGTCACGAGAAGGAGGGTTTCCGTTCCCGTCCTAAGGGGGCCACTAGACCACCGGTTCTCAGGTGGACGGCTACGTCCCCCGCTCCCAAGACAGGGACCAGACCTTCCTAAGGTGCACGACACCCCGTTGGTTCGAGTCCGAGGTGTCGATGACTCGGGGGTGCGATCTCGGACACTCGGAACTCGTGACTTTGGGCTCGTGAGATCTCGGGCACGAGATGTTATTCTCTTCGGGGCCGTTGATCTCTCATCGGGTGTGAGTGGTTTTAATCTCTTTTGGATACGTGTCGTTGTTTCTGGGTTACGTTGGTTTTTCCGTCCCCACGTCGAGGGAAACACGGACAACGGACGGGCCCCGGTGGGTAGTCGGAGGGGTCCCTACTTGTCTGGTCTCGTACCGTGTGAGGGTCCTTCGACACGTCAAAGAAGTAAGTCGGATGTCAAAAGGACAAAAGTGAGGTTGTTTTAGAACTGACGAGGGGGACTCTATATCGTGTCCATTTACGGGTCGGAGAGACCCCCTTCCACCCCACTCTCATGTCTCGTCTTACGGGGGAGGAGTCGGGACCCTCTCGGGCCTCGGACCCGTAAATCGGGGACCCGTGTAGTGTAGGGACACACAGACGTCGAGGTTCTCGTGTAGGGCGACGGGTCCGGACGGGACTCGTGAAACACGTCTATACTAGAGCACTCCGTTCACACAACAACGGAGCTAAGAGTCTCCTCCTTTGACTCCGAGTGACTCCCCTTCCCCGAGGTCGTTTCTAATGTCGTACAGTCAGCCCCGACCTTAACCTGGGGTCCAGTTCATTCGTCGTACCAGATACAAGAGTCGTACCAAGAGGCCGTCGCGAGTACGGAGCAAAAAGTTCGACTCCGAGCCCCTCCCGTGGACCGGAACGTCTACGAAGTCTCTTTTCCACATAAGTGAGACAACTAACGACCACCCCATTCTTGAGGTGGGACACGAACCGTGGACCGTGTCGAGTACCAGGTTCCCCCTCACTCTTCCTCGCGGGCAGACTCGCCCGGCCCAACTCTTCGTGTCGTATAAGTCTTATCAATAAACACCGGGACGACACACACCCCCCGTGGGCAAGTACGGACTCCGACCATCTCCAACTTTCGTCCCTATCAGCACCCTTACGGAAACCGAGGTTCGTTGTTCAGGGTCGAGTTAACCTCCTTCAGACAATGGAGACTCTTGTACTTCAGGGTGTGATCCCTCCCGGGGTACTAACCCCTTAAATGACTGAGTTCCTGAGTCCAAGAAAGGGAAAGAAACAAGACAGAGGTAGCCGGACGTGTGACCGAGGGGAGAGTCAGAGTTTCACTGACAGGTCTACCAGTGGCACAGTTCACCTTCTTCTTCACTGCAAATGATGTTCACCAGAAACAATCAAAAGGTCACTTCTTTGGAAGGGGTCTTCAGTGGATGGTCTGTCAGGTGTGTGTGTGGACTACG
This sequence comes from Capra ibex, assembly GCA_006410555.1. NCBI lineage: Eukaryota > Metazoa > Chordata > Mammalia > Artiodactyla > Bovidae > Capra > Capra ibex. The sequence goes on from SJYO01050415.1 coordinate 42,349,312, forward strand.
AAGTGACAGGTGTTCATCTAGTGTCTGGATGGGGACTGGACAGGGTCTGTCCACCGTAGGTTGTAAGCCCTAACACAGGACCCGACCCACGGTCCAGTGGAAGGAACTCCGACTCATTTTGGTCGGAAGTAAATGTTCTACTGCCCCTTATCCTACTATGGGTCACGGACGGTATCCGACTCCCTCGTTCGGGTAGGGTTTACCCCGTTACCTACCTCGGTCGACCGTCTGTGTCTCTTGCCCCACAAGAAGAAACGGAGAACGAAACTAAGAATGATAAACGAAACCGGTACGACCCAGAAACAACGTCGTGTGTCCGCAAGAGGTCAACACCGTACCCCGTCTCCGAGAGAGTAACACCGTACACCCGAAGAGCCACGTCTCGCACCCGAATCAACGGGACACCGTACACTCTAGAATCGAGGGGTTGGCCCCTAGTTTGGACGCAGGGGACGGGACCCCCCGTCTAAGAATTGGTGACCTGGGCTAGAAGGAAAAAAAAGAAATAGTAGAGAACAAACAAGAAAGGTCGAGTATTTTCGACTTGTACCGACTACTGTCCCATCTCTTTATACATGACATCTTTATATTTTCAATCCCAATTTTGGTCAATCCTATATAAGTATCTCACCTGGTGGACGTCGGTAACTTCCCCTCTCCCAAAACACACCTGACTGTACCTCTCTCGAGGTCCCGTACCACAATTTCAGTTTCGGTCCACGTCTCGTTCGAGTACTATCCGACGGTAAATACAATTTTTACTTTTAACCCTCCGATGTGTGTGAGCCGAGAGACAATTTCTTCTTCTTTCCCCCTTTCAGTTCCAACGAAGTTTATTCCTCTGACTCGACAGTCTGTCGTGAAAGTAAAGATGGGACACGACACATACACCAAAGTAGGGGGGGCAGTAATGACGGAGGTCTCTATTAGTCACACGTGAGGAGGTCTCTAAAAAGAGGTTTAGACATGGTTGGGTCCAGATAGTTTGTATAAAACTGCCACTGGGTTTTGTCCCTTTCGTAAAATGTAATGTGGGGTCACACCTGTAGGAGTCATTTCAAAGTGTTTTGGTGAATGGGAACGGAGTATACTCCATGTGACTCCAAAAAATAAGGTCAGACAAAGAGGGGTGGGGGATGGGGTTTATTGTCAGTTCTAGATCATTTAACTAAAGTACCGGGTGTCAACCCCTTTTTTGATATGTAAAGGAAAAGTATTTTTTTTCTGTGGGGGGGTTTTTTTTCGGGTTATTTGTAAACTGTTGTATACATGTAAAATTTTTCTTTTTCGTGCGAAACGTACTACGGAGCAAAGGTGAAGGACATCGAGTCCGTAGACAGAAGTAGGTATTTGTCTTCAACTGGAGTAAGAAGTGTGATCGACGTATCAAAAACTAGGATACCTATACGAACCTGACTAGATTCTTAAGTCCGGTACAGGTCGAAAAAGAACAAATGTGTGTCGTAACGTCACTGGTAGGAACATACACGGACGTACAGGAACACGTCCGAAAAGACACCGCACCTAAAGACCCTCTAGTCTACGATCTGACTGTGATGAGTGTAGAAAGTCAAGTCGAGTCTGTGACAGAGGAGGAACCCCTTCGGGGACACTGGAGGGGTCTAGTTCAGGCTAGGACTACAATGTACGAGGCACTGAGGGACCTGTTGGGGAGTGGTCACGTGTTGGAACCTGCACAACTGTCTACAACGATTTAATGTCTTTCAGATATATTCAGTCAGTCGCGAACGTAAAATTTCAGGTAGGACTGTCAGAGGGAATCCGAACCCCACAAAGTCGTAAGTGTGAATCACTGCAATGACCACCACTAATCTAACCGTAAGCGGCAAAACGCGAAACGAAAGATACAAGTGATAGAAAGAGGAAACGAGAAGGACATGAAAACGGAAAACACAATTTAATCAAAATCATGTGGTAAACCTAAGAAGAATTGAAATTAATATCATACGTAGAATAGTCACATGAAGTCTACTCACGATTGCCTTATGGTTGTTTTATATCTGTGAAAGGAGGTTATTTCGGGGCAAGGAAAGGGAGAGGAGACACGACAATGACAGTATGTAAGACGTAGGTATATACAATATTTGGTTTGTTATCTCACAATAATAACGGAATATGTCAGAATGTACATTGAAATCTTCAATCTCTTCTTTATTCTTTTGGATTTATAAGATACAACGACGAGTCAACACAGGTTGAGAAACACTGGGGCACAGATATCGGGTGGTCCGAGGAGACAGGTACCCTAAAAGGTACGTTCTTATGACCTCACTCAACGGTAAAGGAAGAGGTTTTATGAGATACTTCAGAAAATAAAATTGGGTAAGAATGGTAGAACCTGGGAAGTGAAGAGGTACACTTAAGTCCAGTAGTGGACGTCAGTAAAGGAAAGTCGGGTCCCTTAAAAATGAATAATCCGTCTACACGATCGTTACTTAAGGGACTCAGACAAATAGACCCCTGTAGAAGTAAGACGGAAGTAGATACTTCCTATCAAAACGACCTGTATCTTCAGAACCAACTACCAAAAAAGAGAGTCGTGGAACTTTTATGGTGGGGTAAGAACCGTTGGGTGAAGTCATGGGAACGGACCTTTTAGAGTACTTGTGTCCTCGGACCATCCGACGTCAGGTACCCCAGCGTTTCTCACCCCGTGCTGACTCGTTTATTGTGTGCGAACGTAACCAAGTTTACTGTCCAGTTGTCAACTAACATAACTAAAGGAGACATATACTACTTAGAAAAAGAGAACTACGAAAGTCTCCAAAATAGAATCACGAACTGAAAGTGAGCAAAAAGACCTACTTCAGAAACACAAATAGGACCACCCCTAAACAACTCAAAGAATCTACACATCTACTTACAAAAAAATGGGTCAAACTCTTCGAAAATCGGTAATAAGGAAGTTTGGAAAGAAGACGGGGAGAAAGAGAAGAGGAAGACCTTGGGAGTCACTCCAAAACGCCACCGTCTTGAACGAACAAGTAACTCGACCCGTCCCCCTACCCTCCTCGGGGTCCGATTTTGTAGTCTAAAGGAGACAAGAATGGGACTTCAAGTCAAAAAGTTCTTTTATTTGTTATGAACCTAACAACGTACAGGAGCCAGTTAAAGGTCTCACGACTTTACCAACAAAAACAACTAAAACACGAACCACCTCTCTCTTAAACGGTCAGAAAAGTAAGTAGGTATCAGTCTTCAGGGTGGGAAATTAAAACGATTTAACTGGAAGTCATTCAAAAATAATTGAACGTGAGGTTCCTGTAATTAAAAGGGTAATTTCTGGAGAATGAACTGCACCTTAATCTCAAAATAAAATTTCAAAATTTTCGACTAAACGAAGTCACCCCAGTCGTCAACCCAGGGGTTCTGAACCCAGGATTAATTGGTGTACTCCAAGTAACATCGTAATTGAGGTGTCCTTAGGTCGTAAACCTTATAGCTCGACACCAAAATCTAATCTAGTCGACCTCACCATAGACTGCACATAATCACGAGTTTTTTATGAACTCACTTCTATGATACACCGTTCCGTATTCAAATTGTTTTTATTCAATGTCTTGTTAAATAATCGTGTCTGAGTCAATACACTTTTATATTAAGAGCGTGGGAAGTTTTTTTTCCAAGGACAAAAGGTCAACATATGTGTTAAAAGAAAAACAGACAAAAAGAAAAAGAAAGAAAGAAGAAAAAAAAAAAAATTTCGGCACGACACGACGAACACCCTTAAATCAAGAACCGGTCCCTAGCTTGGGTCCCGGGGTCGTCACTTTCACTCAAGATTGGTGCCTGGTGGTCCCTTAAGGGTTGTACACACAAAATTGTTATCCTTTCCCAATTCTTTCTTTATACCACTTGACATTTGGTACCAATGGAGGTCTCTACCCAACCGTCCTGGGGGTGGAAGTCGACACATCCAACACGAGTCCTATGTTTCTTAGAGGTCCACAAATCCCTTAGTAGGTGGGTGTCTCCCACTGAAAAAATCTATGGGTATCTCCATGGTCGACACGATCCTCCTGTAGCGACCCTCCCTTACCCCCGACACTTCCGTCGTAATGGAAAAGAGGTGCATCTGTAGATACATAATCTTAAAAGTGCTGTCATAGAGAGGACACACTTACTTGATAAAAAAAACAAAGGGTTCTCATCTGAATTTGTCTACCTGAAAAGCTTTGCATCCTGTCTCAACAAAATGAAAAGGTTAAAAATGTAACGTCGCTATACTCGAGGTCCCGGCCGATGGGGCGAGTCCAAGTGTTCTGTCGGTCGTGGCTCTGGGGCGCCGGGAGTGTCGACCGGGTCCGGTCGCGGAAGGTCGAGAGGTGGAGACAGGGGTTCAGGAAGAAGAGGTTCGTCGGGTACGCGTTGTTCGTGGGGTGCCCCACCTTCTCCTGTCTGCTCGGGGGCGGTGCCGGCGAGGGGAAGTGACTGGGTTTCTTCATTCATGGACCCGTGGACCACTCCGTGGGGGTCTCGGTTCGAACCGTAGAGTCCCGTCCCCTCTCCCACTGGGGAGCGAGGGAGTATACAGTCAGTGGTACGGTCAGATGTGTGACCCTTATGTTGGTGCGTGTCCGGCTGTCCCAGGGACGGGAGGTCCCCCGGTACGACCAACCCTTGTGTCTGTCGTCTATCCCACTGATTCTTTTCACACGTCTCAGCCCACCACCGCTCGGAACACTGTGTAGACCTGCTTCTGGGAAGGTCCGTCTCCCTTGTCGTCGACTGTCTGGGACGCCGTCCTCGCCCGAACCAGACACCCCCTTCCGGTCACACCGAGCCTGGTACACTCGTGTACTCCAGTCTCTCCGTTACTCGTGTCCGGCACCTCCCAAGACACCCGGGGTCCATTCCCGGACCCGCAGACGACATTAAGTCCCCCTTGGCGTCTTCCCAGACCTTGTCTTCCCCTGTCTGGATTCAACCCATAAGTGTCCCGGGGACACCGACGTACACCTCGTACCGGACGTTCCCTGGTCCTCTGTCCCCCGCGACCACACTACCAGGTCCGTCCTGTATTCTCCGGACCCCACCCTACCTCCGACTCCTCCTTCTTCCTCCGTCGAAACCCTATCTAAGAAACTTTACCCTCGATCGTCCAAGGCGACCGTCTAGTCTACACTACACTCTCTTTCTCGCTCCACTTTCCACTATGGTCCAGAAAGTTGGACCTCCTACCCGTCTGAGAAGAACTCGACTCTACCCCTGACTCACCCCTCACCCGAGTCCCAACCTTGACATCGACGACGACGATTCAGTGAAGTCAGCACAGGCTGAGACACGCTGGGGTATCCGTCGTCGGGTGGTCCGCGGGGGTAGGACCCTAAGAGGTCCGTTCTTGCGACCTCACCCAACGGTAAAGGAAGAGGTCACGTACTTTCACTTTTCACTTTCCCTTCAACGAGTCAGTACAGACTGAGAACTCTGGGGTACCCGACGTCGGATGGTCCGAGGAGGTAGGTACCCTAAAAGGTCCGTTCTCATGACCTCACCCCACGGTAACGGAGAGGCACCTTGACATCTCACTTGACATTTGGTACCAAGGGAGGTTCACCCCTCGAGGTCTCGAGTCCCGACCTGCCCAATGGGAAATAATAAAAAATCGACGTGACCCAGAACCAACGACGTGCTCCCGAAAGAGGTCAACGTCACTCGTCCCCGATGAGAGTAACACCACGTGTCCGAAGAGTAAAACCACCGGAGAGAACAACCTCGTGTCCGAGACACCGTGTACCCGATGTCATCAACGTCGAACGTCCGAGATATCTCATGTCCGAGTCATTGGGACTCCGTACACCCTAGAAGGGTCTGGTCCCTAGTTTGGTCACAGGGGACGTAACCGTCCGCCTAAGAATCGGTGGTCTGGTGGTCCCTTCGGGTGTCTACCTAAAGACAACACTACAAGCCATCTGTGCCTCCTCCGTCAGCCCATTCCTCAGACCTCGAGGTCCCTCTCCAGTCCGACCTCTCTTACCCTGATAACAGTCGTATTTCCGACCTCTCCTCCCCCTACATCCGGAGGCGGACTCTAGGGAGTCACAAGTATACTCCTCCTCCTCGGTCACTTCCTCCTTGGGTCTGCTTACACCCCAGACCCTCGGGTCCCACTGCTGACCCTCGTTAGTCCCTCGTATCCCAACTCGGAGGGTCTCCACTGACCTCCTACGGTCTCTCTTCGGTCCCGTCTTGTCCTCCGTCGACCAAACCCCGTAAAACGAGACTTTGGTTGTTCTTCTCTCCTCACCAGTCAATTTTTGGCCAAGAAACTTAAACCTCCAAAATAAATAAAATTAAACCGACGTGACGCGTCGTGTACCCTAGAATCAAGGGGTTGGATCCTAGCTTGAGCACGGGGGACGTAACCTTCACACCTCAGAATTGGTGACCTGGTGGTCCCTTCACGGTCCAAAACTTCAATCTCATGTGACTATGACTTTGAAATAGGTCATGAGTGGTGTACGGTCAAACCCACGACTCGAGATCAGGTACTTAACTAAGTGACTTGGGTAGAGTTGTTGGGAAGATACCCAACAACAAGTTAGTCAGTAAGTAAAGGTTGACACACTGGGGTACCTGACGTCGTGTAGTCCGAAGTGGTAGAGCACCTCAGACGAGTTTGAGTACAGGTAACTCAGCCAGTACGGTAGGTTGGTAGAGTAGGAGACAGTGGAGGAGGAGTAGGGCGGGAGTTAGAAAGGTTCGTAGTCCCAGAAAAGGTCACTCAACCGACAAGCGTAGACCGTCGGTTTCATAGTCTCAAAGTCGGAGTCGCAGTCAGGAAGGTCACCCACCAGTCTCAACTAAAGGAAATCCTAACTGACCAAACTAGAACCTCAGGTGCCCCGGGAGTTCTCACAAGAGGTCGTGTTGTCAACCTTTTGTAGCAGTGCAAGAAACCGAGAGTCGGAAGAAATACAAGGTTGAGAGTGCAGGCATGTGCTGATGATCTTTTCAGTAAAGATCACTAAAAACTGATCTACCTGGAAACAGACGTTTCACTACAGAAACGATAAATTATACGACAGATCCAAACAGTATCGAAAAGAAGGTTCCTCGGCCGTAGAAAATTAAAGTACCGACGTCGGTGGCAGGGGCCACGAGGTACTTCGTCTGGACAGTAAACGGGTCGAAATGACTCCTCCGGGTCTCCGAGTGTCGACCCTTCCCCACCTCGAACCCAGTCTTGGGTCTTTCGGTGCCGAGGAGAAGTCCACCCCCCGGACGGGAGGAGGCAGGACAAGCGACAGTGCAGGAGAGAGTACCGGACCTCCCCCGGTAAGTCTACACACCACTGTGTGTCTCGAGTATTCCTCTCCACAGTCCTAGGGACCTCTCCACCCGCTCGCTCGTTCGGCCCTTAGGTCAAGTGCGACGAGCGACTGTCGGCCCCCGGTGAGACGTTTGATCTAAAACTAGGAGGGGAGGGGACTGATTTTGGAGGTCGCCGAACGGGGCGAGGGTCCTGATTACTGTTTCCGCGAGGAAAGGACTCGCGTATATAGCATGGTCGGTGATCGCGTGGCACGCGAAACGGGTCTGAGGGTGGACCTGGGGTGTGTCGCACGGGCAGTGGGGAGACGGGAGGAGAGGGTGCGAGGGGGTCCGAACGAGGCGAGGTGGGCGGGCCGGAGAGGGCCGAGGAGCCAGAACTCAGGGTGGTGCACGTCCGGCTGGAGTCCCGGAGACGTCACCGACAGTGGTCAAGGGTCTTACGAGAAGGAGGTGCAGAACACCGGCTCCACCCCAAGGCCTCGAACCAGACCACGGTGGAGGAATAAGCCCAGAGGGGTCGGAAGGCAGGGACGACGGCAGTGAGGGAGGGACCAGAGGCAAGGTACCGGGCAAGGAGGTGACCTTTCGTCCACTGTTAGAACCAGTGTTCTGTCCACAGTGGACTGTGACACACCCGTGAGGTAGTCACTCACCCTACAGACTCGGAGTGTAGTGTGAGGTAAGAGTGACATTGGGGTATTTTATGCCATTCCGGGAGTAAAAGGCCCAACGGTCTCCCAGGTCGGGACGACCGGGGTGAGACGAGGAGGTACCCTCACCGACGGGACCGGAGGGGTCGTGCGCACGACAGGGAAGACGGACCCACGGGGGACGGAGTGACCGAGGCAGGACGGGTGGACCTCAAACGACCCCGACGGTATTGTTTCGTGACGTCTACCCCCGAGTTATCGTGTTCACAGAAAGGAGCCTCGAGACCTCCGACCTCCGACCTCCGACCTCGGTCCCACCTTCGTCCCAACCAAGGGAGACACCCGCCTCTCCTTCACAGACATCGTACGGAGAGAGGGCCGAAGACGAACTAAGCGGTCGTTAGACACCCCAAAGAACCGTACATCTATGTAGACCCACACACAGAGACACAGGTGCAGAGGGAAATATTCCTGTGGTCAACAATCTAATCCCAGCGAGAATTAACGGAGTAAAATGGAACTAACCCGAAGGGACCACCGAGTCTACCATCTCTTAGAATGGAAGTTACGTCCTCTGGACCCAAACTAGGGACTCAGTCTTTCTAGGGGATCTCTTCCTTTACCGTTGGGTGAGGTCATAAGTACGAACTTCTTAGGGTACCTGTCTCTCCAACCGTCCGTTGTGTCAGGTACCTCATTGTTTTTCAGCCTGTGTTGATTCGCTCATTGTGAAACTGAAATGGAACTAATGGAGACCTTTCTGTGGTAAAGGTGTAGTCCGGTTTAAGACTATAAACCCTGAATTTGTATAGTAAACTTCCTCTGGGTATTGCGGTCGGGAGTCCAGAGAGTGTCTGGACGGTAGGAGCTTCTTTGAAGGTTCGGGGTGTGGTCCGAGTAGGCAGGGTACCTGGGGTGTGAAGAAGGGGACGAACCGGAGATAGGTCTCGAGTAGTGTCAGAAAACGATCTATAAGTCAAGAAAGGACAGTTGGGTAACCTGATTCCCATGACCCTGTCGTCTGGGTGGACCCGGGGTAGGTCCTGTTCCATACATCATCCGCGAGTCTTTTATATAGACCGTCTAAAGGGACCACCAGGTCACCAACCCTGAGGTGCGAAGGTGACGTCCCCGTGTCCAAACTAGGGATGTGGTTGGCTCTAGGATGTGCGGTGGCACCGTACCGACTTTTTTTATCTATGGACCTGTCCACTGTCGGTTTTTGTTTGTCGTCGGGGGAAAAGGGTGGTATTCTAGGTTTCTTTCGAAAAATACAGACACACACGTAGACCCCCTGTGTCTTATCAAAGTACCAAAGAATATAAATAAGTAAACCAATGTCTATGTAAAAATTTTAATGCACGAAATTCATTATACAATTGAATCTTAATTACGAAAACAGGTGAACGAAAATTCTTTCGACGAAATAAGTTTGAGAGGGGCTCGTAAAACCTTTACAGAAACAGTAACAATCTCTGTGAAGACTCAGTGGATTGGATCAAAAGGTCTTTTGTAACAGAAATGAAGGTCGATTTCATAAACTCCGATTTGTACAAAAAAAAAATTGGACACATATTAAGACAACGACTTTAAAATAGGGTTCCGTACTCTTGAGTAAACGTATTGAATAAATGGATGAAAATGACCATGGAGGGGACGGTTCACCCGAAGGGGTCACCACGCCACCATTTCTTAGACAGACGGTCACGTTCTCTGCGTCCAAGTCAGGGACCCGGTCCATCTAGGGGACCTCCTCCTTTACCGTTGGGGGAGGTCACAAGAACGGACCTCTTAGGGGTACCTGTCTCCTCGGACCACCCGATGTCAGGTACCCTAGTTTTTCTCAGTCTGTGCTGACTCGCTGATTCGTGCGGGCGCACGTGCGCGTGTGTGTGTGTGTGTGTGTGTGTGTGCGAGTATTCGAGAAATGGAAAAAATTGAGTAAATTGGAAGTGATGCGTGTCACTCAACATCCTGTGTGTGTGCGACTGTGTGTGTGTGTGTGTGTGAGTATTCGAGAATTGGAAAAAATTGAGTAAATTGGAAGTGATGCTTGTCACTCAACATCCTGAAACATCGGGTAAAAGGTCCATTCTTTTTAACTCCATGTCTTACCAATTCAGTAAACGGGTTTAAGTGAGACAATCAATTCCAATCAGTAACGTCCACAGTACCAACATGTTTCCAGTGGTGTATAAAGAAAATTGTAAATAGAAATGAATAACCGATGGGGGCCGGAGTTACCGTCGTGCGTCTTCGAAACTAGAGATGACACGTACGTCTCAGAAATCAACGGTGTGCACCCTGGAATCAAGGGACTGGTTCCTAGTTTGGGTCCGGAAGACGTAACCCTTGAGTCTCAGAATCGGTGACCTGGTGGTCCCTTCAGGGTATCCAGTGGGGATTATACTGACACAGGGGTTTCCTCATTAGTGGTTTAGACGGAGGAAAGAGTAACTAAGACCAGTCCCTGGAGATTGTATAGGGGTCTCGCGATATTTACCGACGTCGGTCGTGTCCCTACGACAGGAAGTCGGTCCGAAACACCTACCCCGAAATGTCTGGGGGGTCCAGGAGGGTCACTGGGATAAAGATCTCCTCCTTCGACTACGTGTCAATCTTCACGCATCGGACCCAGTGGGTTGACCTTCACCGTCTCGACCCTAAGTATGGATCTTTCCCTTGACCGTCCCGTAGAGTAGTACCCTTTCTGAGTCCGTTCCGAACGTAGGTTCCGGCCTGAGCGCGGAAGACTCCTGATGACTGAAGAGCCTCCTTTGTCAACGGACAACCCCCGCGTACGAGGTAACGTGCTTTTCGTCCCTCACTCGACATGGGACTCCCCTGGGTCCCGTGACTCCACCTTCGGGGGGTGGGAGGCGTGGGTCGGGGAGACGACGTCCGGGGCCAGTTGTGACGCCGAGACGGAGTCCTCTCCCGGCTTGTCGGGGTAAAACTGACGAAACAGCGTCCTGCGACTTGAGTGACCGGACGGAAGGGGGCTGGTACTCTCGTTGTGTCGGACCCCCAGCCCTTCCTGAGGGAGCAACCGGCGAGTGGGGAGGGAGTGAGTCGAACAGAGAGAAATCTGACCGTACTGTAGGAGGGGTGGAGGGCCGACACTCCTGAAGGACTCCATTGGGGTCGTGCTTCCAACTCGACGTGTCCCGACTCGTCCTCTCTCCCACTGGTCCCACCGGTCCGACCCGGGGGTGCCTCGTCCTCTGTCTTGGACGCCGGTAGTCGGGGGAAGGAGTCGGCAGGTCCCGTGGAGGAGGGGCGGTCCGGCCAGAGTCGGGCTGACTTTCCGACCGCATACCGCCGGGACGACCGGGACCAGGGACGTCTGTCCCGGACCACTCCTCCTCCGTCCGCACGGGATCCCTTATCGGACGAATAACGAATGTCACCTCGTCACCAACACCGCCCACTAGGGGGTCCAGTGTAGACCCCTGGGTCCGAGGTTTACAGGAGTAGGTAGTCTTCCCGTCAGAACCCTGAAGGGACCACCCGGTCACCACTCCTGAGGGTGAAGTCGACGTCCCGGTACCCAAGTTAGGGACAAGCCCCTTGATTCTAGGGTATATAACGTACCGCAACGGTTTTTCACCGCCCCCCCTACTCGTCGGACCCCGGACTCTCTCTCCCTCACGAGTCCCCCGCTCGAAACAACGTCGACGACAATGACGGTGGCGTCAGTCCTCGTCAGGGGGCTCAGTTCGGGTCCTGGGCTGAGACGCCAGTGACACAGTCTTCGAGAGTCCCGTAGTCACGAGAACGGCCATTTCGTTCCACTACCTTCACTACCGGTGCCCCTTCCTTGCATCGGGGCACTCTGTGGGGTCGAGGTCTCACCCCCGGGTGTGGGGGTCTCGGCGGCAGTGACGCAGGGTCCGTGTGACTTGTGACACTAGCAAGTAGTTCTCGTTTAGAGTCCGCCGAGTCTCGTATCCCGTCTACACCGAAGACTCGTAGTAGGTGAGTGGTACGGAGCCAGGGGTCGGAGATTTCCCCTCCTGCCCCACGGAGGGAGGGACTCCACCGTGTTCCGCAGTCGCCCGGAGTCTTTCCTGGCGAGTCGCACCCGTGACCGTAGAGCGCCAACTGCGGACCGGACGTCCACGGGAGGAAGGAGTTCAAATCCCCGGGACCCAAGTCGAGTCGTGTCGGTGCCTTCGTCGTCGCAGGGGTGGGGTGCCGTCCCAGCTGGGGGTGGGGGTGGGCGGAGAGGGTCGGTCGGAAGGTCCTTTCAGCCGTACGCCGGGTTCCGCGTCCGAGCTACTCACAGGAGCGGTCGTTCCGACCGTCTTGGGGGTCGAGTCCGTCCGGTTGGCTGTCACCACGATTAATCGAATTAATTGGGTCGGGGTTCCCTCGACGGACCCAACCTCCGGTCTCGCGGGTCAGCAGACGCTAGTCCGGGTCGGTTCAGTCTCGGAAACCAGCGGAAGGTGAGGACCGGGTCCGTAGTGTCCTTTTTCTTCAACGACAACAGGACGAGGATTGATGTCCCGGAAGAAACAGTAAAAAGACAGAGGGAGAAAGAAAAGATTACACTCACCAAATTAAGGGGTCGCACCGTTTACGTTCAAGTTTGTTGTGCCCGTTTACTCCCTGAGACAGGTTCCGACAGTCAGTCTTGAAACTCTCTCCCATGGAGGAAGACCCACAAAAGAAGTAAACACACAATCTACCATTTTGTACGTCTCTCATTTTTGGTTTGATCAAGTTTTCCCACACGGCACTTTTGGTCCGGACAGAGGGAAGGGACCGGGGATCGGTAGATCGAGGGGAGGGGCCTCGTTGGTAACAAAGCAAAGAACAGGCAGGAATGTCTTTACAAGACTCGTGTGCACTCACACACACAAAGGAAGGGCGGAGGGGGAAAAAAAAATAGGCACCCCAGTGGAGGACAGACACGAAGTCGGAGAAAGTGAACGAGAAAAGAGTCGAACCGTTGTCAAGGTATAATCTATCTTGTGTCTTCCACTAGAGTAAGAAAAATTGTTAGTCTCAGCTCAGGTAAAATAGGAGTCTCCAGTAATCTAAATTTGTAAATATTTCTGGTTTCTAGAACTCTTCTTCCTTTTTCTAGTCTCCACGTGTTTGGGTCAAAAAAAGGAAAATTGGGCCTTAATTACGGTAGAATTTAATAACGAATCTTAAAAGTCAAATCTGTTATGTAATCCTTTAGGAGGGCCTTCTCTCTCTCACACCTGTTTTTACTACTCAAACTGAGAGGCGTGACTTAAAGTAGTATAAAATAAGGGAAATCTATACAGTATCGACGGGTGATTGTCAGAGTCCGGTACACCTTGAACGTCACACATCTATGCTACACCTCGACTCCCAGCCTCTCCTCCAAGGTCGTCCTAAAGAAGGTCCCTCGGTCGGGAGGCGACCTCTTGGTCCTCTCGGGGTGAGTTCAGGATCCCCAAGACTCTCGACCCTTCTACCAAAGTCGTTTACTTGGGTTTGTCTCGTTCCTTCCTTACGAACACAAGAGGACCGAACTGAAAATTTCATGGAGACAGGAAAACAATTAAATAAAAACAACCGACACGATCCAGAAGTAACGACACGTGACCGAAAGAGCTCAACGTCGTTCTCCCCCGACGAGAGATGAACGCCACGCTCCCGAAGAGTAACACCACCGAAGAGAACAACGTTCGTACCCAAGATCCCACGCACCCGGAGTCATTAACACCATGTGTCCGAATCAACGAGGCACCGTGCACCCTAGAAGGGTCTGGTCCCCCGTTTGGGTACAGGTGTCGTAACCGTCTGTCTAAGAATTTGTGACGTGGTGGTCCCTTCAGGAGAGATGAAAGAGGACCAAATACCTTCAGTAAATTCGAACGACCCTTTCCTTCCCTCTCGCCTTCGCTTCAACCTTCCTTCCTTCCTCTACCCATCCCTCCAACCGACTACCCAACCTTCCTTCCAGTCAAAACACACTATGTGTAAATTGTTGAGTCAGTCACACGGACGGTCAGAGCAGGGGTTGGGACCTGTATTTGTGTCTGACGTCCACTCCACCCTCCTCACCCTGGGGTTTTGTCAATGTGTCCTGTTTACCGACACTCTACTTCTGTCACTTCTTCATCGGGTCCTCTCACACTACATCGAGTGGACCCGACCCTCCCTCGGTGTTTGCCACCTCACAGTCCCTTCCGGAGAGACTCCTACACCGTAAACTCACTTCGGCCGACCTACTCTTCGACGGTAAACACCCCTTACAACCCCTCCAACGAGACCCGTCTGTCTTGTCGTCCACGTTTCCGGGACTCCGCCCCTGAAGGGACCACACAAACTCCTTGGAACCCTTCGGACATACCCTCCTCTACTCCCGACTCCACCCCATCTTGTCTAACAAAACCTGGACCACCCGACACCGCTCCTACAAAAATCTTTCTTTTAGGGAGAGTGTATGGGTGGAATCCTCGATTCTCAAACCATTTGAACTTATATGGTGCGATTCGACACACACCCCGAAAGGACTACCGAGTCTGTCATTTCTAAGGTGGACGTTACACCCTCAGGACCCAAGCTAGGGACCCAACCCTTCTAGAGGACCTCTACCAGTGCCGTTGGGTGAGATCATAAGAACGGACCTCTTAGGGTACCTGTCTCCTCGGACCGCCCGATGTCAGATACCCCAGTGTTTCTCAACCTGTGTTGACTCACTGATTCGTGTCGTGTCGTATTCGACACGCGCTCAAAACAAAGGATTTTTACGAAAGTGTGGCATGTATGAAAAATATATATATATATAAATAAACCGACGTGGTCCAGAATCAATACCGTGTGTCTTAGAAATCAACACCGTACTCTTGAGAATCAACGGTGTACACCCTAGATCAAGGGACTGGTCCCTAGTTTGGACCCGGGGGACGTAACCCTCATACCTCAGAATCGGTGACCTGGCGGTCCTTTCAGGGGTATTGAACAAATGAGGGTACTGCATAGACCCGTTTGGAGGAGGACACAGTACACCGGGTTCAGGAGAACAGAAGTCGTCGATCTCCCCTAACAAGACCCCGGGAGGGACGCCCCGGAGTGGGACGGTCATGACAAAGGAGACATCAGTCCTGAAGTACTTCGCAGGGGTGCGTGGACCGGGGCATTTCCCCTGTGAGGGTCTGCATCTTGAGGATCCCACCTCTCTCACGTGTCAAAATGTAAAAGTCGTCCAGTAAAATGTGGGAAGGGTCTCCCCTCGGAGCACCTGTCGTGGGGAACACGCCCCTAAGACCCTTTACCGTTTTAGTTTTGCCTTCGCCGTCCCCACTCCGGGAAAGCTCGAGGGTCCCCTTGTCGTACATGAGACCCCACACACACACAGAAAGAACGAAAACAGACCAAGAGAGAAAACCTATCTTTCGGAAAGCAAACGGGTCTTTCGTATGAAGGGATCATTACTGCCTCGGTCTTAATGGGATCGGGACCTTAAGAGTAAACTTTTCCTTATGCTGGATTCCTTTTTTTTTTTGTGAATTGGTGGGAGAGAAGGAAGGAAACAACTTTAGGGTTCCGACCGTCGACTCTTTTATTCTCTTTTTTATTTTTTGTACCTGAAGTCATGGGAGTCCTCGGGTTCTATAGAATAAAGAAGGACTCAAGTTTCTGAGAAGAGAAAAAGAAAGAACTCAATTGTGTTACTACTTCAGATCCACAGTCGAGAAAAAATTTGATCAAAAATAATAATAAAAACAATGTTATGTACTAATATCGTTTTATTTAAGTTCGTCAAGTCTTCCCACAAACATAGTCTACTTTTCACTTTCAAAGTAAAAAGGTAGAAGATTATACTGAGGATGAAGGGTCTTCATTAGTAACAAGTATTAAAGAAGGTCCTAAAAAAAAATACATATTTTCGAAAAAATTTTTATGAATAAATAAACCGACACAGACCAGAATCGTGTACCCTAGAAACAACCCCGTACGCTCGAAGAGGTCAACCCCACGGACACAAAGAGAAGTCAATACCAAGGACCCAAGTCAACGGGACGTCGTATACCCATAGAATCAAGGGACTGGTCATTAACTTGGGTGCAGGGGACGTACCTTTCCACCTATAAATTGGTACCCTGGTGGTCCTTTCAGGGATATTTTCGCATGGTAATTTGGGCTACACTAATACAAGGTGTGTGACATGCAGAAAGTACGTGGTAGAGAAACTATCTTTGCACTGTCGGTTCGTGACAGCACTACGGGCACCCGAGACGTCGGGCCACCGGACCTGACCTTAGGATGGAGGAGACGAGGGTCCGACACACTGACACCTGCCAATGAAATTGGAGAGGCATAGAGGCAAAGGGTGGACATTTCACCTCTACGGTTAATTGTCACCGAGGGTCCCTCCCGACGACACACCTAAAGTGTCCAGTCGAGTGTACCTCGGGAGCCTGACCATCTATCGCGGACCGAGACGCGAAGACAATCGACAGTAATAAAGAAAGGTCCCCTCCCCCCCACCGTTGTGGAGTCTACTCCCTAGGTCACAACCGACCTTTTCATCCTGGACTAGGGTTTCCGACCCGGTCTGAGTCCTCCGTTCTCCTCTGACGTCTCCTTCAGGGTCCTCACCTCCTGTCTCTCGGGGGTCCTCGGTCGGACCCGGTCCCTCGACCCCACTGTCGGACACCACGGACGTCTTACCCCTTCCTCGTCGTCCTCTCCTGACACGTCGAGTCCCACGGGTCGTGGGCGTCTCTTTGCCAATCCTCTCGTCGAGAGTAGAAGGGTCGCAGGCGGTCACTCCACGACCGGCCCGTCAAACGTCGTTTGAGGTTTTACATCATTCCAGTGACACAAAAGGGACACACGTTTGGTTCCTAGTCTCTCCACCACACTGAACGGGTCCCAGGGTGTCGTCCTTGTCCGTCTCAGATCTGAGTCTGGGTCTGGACAGACGGGTGATCCCGAGGACGAGAATTGGGGTTTGACACGGAGTCACTGAAAATCGAGTATCTCAGAAGACCTTCCGTCGGGACCCAGTCGAAACCCTTACGACTTCTTCTCACACCACTAGTCTCACTGGGACCGAGTGTTTAGTCGAAGACCTTGTTCTAACCTTCAACGAGTCAGTACAGGCTGAGAAACACTGGCGTACCTGATATATCAGGTACCTTAAGTGGTCCGGTGTTGTGACCTCACCCATCGGCAAGGGGAGAGGTTCCCGAGAAGGGTTGGGTCCCCAGTTTACGTCAGAGGGCGTAACGCCCTCCTAAGAAATGGTCGACTCGGTGGTCCCTTCGGGTTGCTCTTACCCTCCGCGGGTCATCTTTTCGCTCTATCGTCAGTCTCCGACGACGTTCGGGAACACGGAGCAGAAGATCCAGGAGGGTCGGTGGGGCGCTACAAACTCGGATAGGTGCACTACCTTTCGTCTCACTCCCCCTAGACCACGCTCCGGGACCTCGCGGGTCCGGTCTCCAGGTGACAGACACCAGGTCGAGACCGGGTTTCTCTGGTCGGGGGGTCCCCTCAGATTGAGACACCCTGGGGAGGCAGAAGACACCGACTCAGGGACCAGGTGTGGCAGGGACAAAAGGTGGACTTGTTGAGGTCTCAGAGGACAGAGGAACAATGGTACTCCCACCACAGCGTCGGGTGTCGAGAAGATTTCGTGTTTAGTCCTGGTCCGTGAGTGGTCGAGTCTGAGAGGTCTACGTTAGGACTCTGGGAAGACACCGAGTATTCAAGGGCTTGTGGACGGGGTCGGGGAGGGTCTGGAGGGGCGGAGGGGGAGTGGCAAAACGGGGGGTGCGGAGACAATTGAGTGGTCCGAACAAGTGTGCAGAGTCGGGTCGTGAGTGACAAGGAGAGATAGACCGTAGGAGAAGATGGTCTAAGGACGGAAGGGAAAGACGAGTCTACAGTAGGGGAATCTTTTCGGACGGAACCCCAAAGGGACCACCGGGTCACCAACTCTGAGGTACGAAGGTCACATCCCCGGCACCCAAACTAGGGACTCGTCCCTTGATTCTAGAGGTACGGTACACCGTGACGGTTTTCTACTGTTCTTTTGGGTCGGACGTAGGGGTCGCTGGGGATAGGAAAATGGGTCGAACGAAGAGGAGTCTTAGGGAGAGAGGTGGAGCGTAATACCCCAGAGGGGGACGAGTAAATAAGTGCCAGTCAGAGAGACTGTCCAGACGGGGTGTGAGTGACGACATAAGGGTGACGACTCGTGTGTGTGCCGCGTCTCACCCAAAGGTCCTGTGTCGACCCCCTACCCGTTCACCTCTCCCACTGGGGCCAGAGCAGAGACAGGTAGGAGTGGCCCACTGCACCCCTTCGACGCCAGTGAATAGGTCACCGCCAGTCGAGGGACCCCAGTCCTGCCGAAACTCTTCGCTGAGCTCGGAGGACTCTGGGAAGACTGGCACTGGAAGAGGAAGGTCCGTCCACCTGTCGTCGTGCTTTTTGCAGAAGCCCGTCGGTGCCAACTCCCGGAGGGAGGCTCTGGAGGCGAGGGGTGCCTTCTTGATGTTCAGGTGGTAGCTTCTACTGGATTTCTTTGAGTAGTAGTACCTGTTGGACCGCGGGCTCGTCCTCTCTCTGTGGCCGCATGCATCTCCGACGGGGACGGTCCGGTTGTGGGAACGAGCGTACGCACGTTAGTCCGTCTCCCCCCGTCCCGGTCCGGCCCCGTCGAGGGACGTGAGGACGGAGAAGGACGAGCGGCGTGGGTGGTCGGACAACCCCCCACACACACGGGGACGTCGGTCCTCAGTCCTGCAGTGCAACCAGTCCCTATCCTAGTGTCGCACTCGGTCGGACCGTCCGAGCGCCCCCGAAATAGGGGTGACCTGGCGAGAGTGTAGGAGGGGCTTACGTCCCACCTTCGTCGTGGACGGACGGGTCTGGTGTCCTGGTCCTCACCTCCCTGACGAGTCCCCCGTGAACCCGAGGGCACTGGGTCTCCAACTCCCTCCGGTTCTGTCGTCCGCAAGAGACAGGGAGAGCAGAGACGGAGGGGACCACCCGGTCCGCGAACCCGTCCACGTGAGAACAACCCTGGACCCACCGGGGTCAGAGACGTCCCAAAGGAGGGTGGCCGAGACCCCCCTCGGTCATGAGACAGGGTCCACCAGGGGTGGTTGTGGACCCAGAGGACGAGATCGACTCCAGCGGGGTGGAAGGGATGGAGGGGACCTCGACCTCTCACCTCCACCCGACGTTTCTCCCCTCCTCCTTAGGAGTCCCTCTTCAACCCATGAAACCCGTCTTTACCTACGACCCACCCACTCCTGACGTGTACCACCCCTTCTTCGTAGGTTCCCGCCACTGGCACCCGGACCGGCACTGGTGTGGGGACAGGACCGTCGTCAGCGGTGTCTTCTCGGACGTCGCCTGCGACAGTCTACTCTCAGACACGTCACCCGCAGCCCTCGGGTCGAAGCGGTTGGGACGGCTGGACCTCGGCCCGGACGGGTCGCTGCACGAGAAGTGGTCGTGGACGCGGAAGGGGAGGTCGTGCGACGGGCGGGCGGCGGTTGTGGTCGTGGGGGTGGGCGGACCGCCGGGACCGGGGTAGGGGTGGTGGCGGCCGTTGTCGAAGGGGCTCTTCTTTACACTCGGACCCTCGGACCTCCGACCAACTCCCACATCCATCGTCTACCCGTATTCGCACACCTAGTGGAACTCCAGTTTCCTGTACCCAGTAGTCACAGTTTCAGTCTACTCCCACCCTTGACTTCATGTACCCTCGTAGGCCCCTGACATCACCAACTCGTGTAACCCACAGTGGGAGTCTCGTTCCCTAACAACCGGTTCGTAGTCAGTGGATCCTTACCCCCCGGGGGTTTCTAGCTCCAGTAGACTCTGCTCTCTCTCCCGCAATCAGAGAGATCCACAGAGGTCTGACCTTCGAGTAATGATCCCGGGACTCCTAGTCCCAAAGGTAATATATACGGGGAAGGCGTCGAGGGACAAGGTCGTGGTTCGTTTAATGGAGTACTTAAAAAAAATTATAAATAAAAATGAATGCATAAATAAACCGACAAGACCCAGAATCAACGTCGTGCGTCCTAGAAATCAATATCGGTCATTTGAGAGTCAACACCGTAAACCCGAGATCAAGGGACTGATCCCTAGTTTGGGCTCGGGGGACGTAACCCTCGTGTCTCAGAATTGGTGACCTGGTGGTACCTCCAAGGACAGAAGTGTATACACTGAAGGAGGTCCGGACGGTCGAGAGTTGCCCTCCTCTATGTCACCACACTGGTCGTAGTCGTTTATAAATGACTTCCCTTACGACACACGTACCAACGTGCGACCGACCCCAGTCGACACGGAAGTCAGGCGCGACATCAGGAGATAGGTGTCGGAGTTTCCGAGAGTCTGACCTTCCGTCCCGTCTGAAGGTCCGGTCCGGGGTGTCGTCACAAGCACCGGGAAGAACTGGGATGAACCGCACTTCGTAGACGACGAATCAACTCCTTGTGCCCACACGACCTACCCCCGGCGACGGGTGGAAAAGCCCACACACACATGTCATACGGCAGTGAAACAGTCTATCGGTGTTTGGAACTGAAGGTTCTAGACGGGCAGGGTCCAAAGTCGACTCCCCGACACGGGACAGCGCAGACTACCTCGGGAAAACATCTGGTGTCTCTTACCCTACCTCCGAGCCCCTGAAAAAACTCCCCAAGACAGAGGGGCGAATTTTAAGAAGGCGTCGAAGAGTAACTGGAGCATAGACCCAGGTATCAGGAACGGGACTATAAAACCCCGAGGTGGGATCCCGGGAAGGAGTCACGGAGGGACTCTTGGAGGACAGGCGTGACAGAGAGAGTCCCATGAGGTTCACTGACACGGGAGACGGACGGTACGACGAGGAGGTCGGGACACGAACGAAGGACTGAGGGTGAAGAGGAAATCCTGAAGCGAGTCTAGACCGAGAAAAGACCTCAGAGGGCATTCGGGGTCCGACCCAGGAGAGAGGGTCAAATTTGAGGTCTCGGGGACCGGACGGGGAGGTAACGAAAGTAGGGTGACAAACAGGTCGGGGACCAGACCCGGTCCGAGACGACATCCGCGACCCGTGGGTCGTCACCCCCCGTGTGTCGTGGGGACGGGACCACCGTGACTCGAAGGGCCGCCAAAGAGAACGAAGGGACTAGAAGTGAGACACAGAGGAAGTAGCCGGAGAGTGGAGTGGGCTTCCGTCCCGGTCCGTGCTCCTCCGTAAACTGTGTACCACTCTTCCGTTCTCTGCCCGGTCCCGTCTTCCCACGTGTCTCTAGTGTCTGTCTGTCACACGAACGGACCGAGACGGAAAGGAAAATCAGTACAGTTTCTACGACGGAGGAGGTCCTTCAGGAGAGAGGGATTGGTCCGACTCAGTCCGTGGAGGAGACCCGTGGGCACGGGGGTCGGGGGAGGGTAGGATGGGTAGTACGACAGAGTCGGAACACAAAGGGGTAGTGTCGGGGTGAGGGAGGGCCACCAGCGACGCACCCTTACTCAGACAGAGGGGGCGCCTGACCTCTGAGGGATTCTCGTTCCGGGTCCCAACAAACCCAGGAATGTCACTGGTGTCGGGTCCCGGGAGAAAGAGTACTTTGTCTGTGTGTGTGTGTGGGGAGAGACACGGGTAGACTGAGGGGACAGGAGGACTTGGACTCTCAGGGTAGACCGGCCTGGGGACCGGAAAGGTGTAGAGGTACGGACGAGCTCTCGGGAAGGGTTCGGATCAGTCCCGACCTCTCCACGACAGTCGGACCCCGGGGCCGAGGTGACTACTTCTCGGGAGTTCCGTTTCCTCGGAGAGTGCTCCGTCGTGGACTCTACTGAACACACCGTCTCCGTCGACGAGGGTGCCAGGGGTGGACGAGTCGGTACTCTGTGATCCTCCGACCTTTGCCCTCACACCCCTAGCTCCCGTAGGAAGTCGGACGGAAGAGTAGGTAAGGGGACTCGCAAGTAAGTGAGTGGTTGATCGTGGAGCGTAGGACTTTCGGTCCCACCGGGCTCAAACACCAGTCCAGGACTGGAATGTCGACATTGGAGGGACACGGATATCTTACATCCGGTTTTTTCGTGGGTGGAGTGACTCAATTGGGTTCTTAGTTTGTTCGATCATGTGGGTCGAGTCTCGGACTATACGTCATTCGCGACCTTTGTGAGTGACAACTACATAAACAGTCACAAACAAGTGGTCCTCGCTCGTAAGATTGGAGAGTAGTCACCTAAAAACAGAGACTTGATTCTGTACTTGTCCCTCGGAGAGTTCTGGTTGCGGCGTACCCCGACCCGAATCTCGTCCCAGTCGCAGTCTGGGGTGCACAGTTTTAGTCCACGGGGGTGGTCACTCTCTCTCCCACGTTCCGTCGATCGAAGGACGAGACTCGGGGTCAGTGGGGGAGACAGTGTGTCCCAGTATCATCGAGAAGGGAGGACCGATTAAACCCCCTCACCCCTGATTCTCTACTAACGACATCATGGGTCACTCCACGGGTCGCTCTCCTACTCGGACCCCAAGCACCTCGTCCGGGTCGGAAAGAACGGCCTCAGTGGCGGACTGGAGACACGAAGTGACAGCGGGAGACGGGAGGCGACATCCCAGACACTCCGGGGTCACTCAGTCCCGGATTCGGGGTGTCCTCCGGAGGTAGAGACGTCGTCCACGGCGTCAACTGTGCGACGAACACGGAAGGTCGTGGGCCTCTGAGAAACAGACGGACAGCACAGTACGGACTTGGGTGGTCCAGAGGGGTGTCACTGGGATTTGTGGTCGGCATGGGGTCTCGGGGTGCAAGACAGACGTCGGACCGTGACAGGGGAGACGAGGTCTGTGTCCACCGGGCGTGGGGCGGGTGCCGAGACACGCCCACAGAATCCGTGGAGTGTGAGTGCGGAGGTCTTCGGCGTGAAGACCAGGGCGGGGGTCGGGAGGGCTGAGTCACGGTCGAGGATCTAGGACTTCAGGAGGGTCTCCGGGAGACAGAGTGCGGGTGCAGGTGGGAGTCCCTTACGAAAGCCGGGGTGGACGGTCCGTCTGGGTCCTGGAACAGGGAGGTCGGCATGACCGAGGACAGACGGAAGTAGAGGGAGGACCTGGTAGGGTCCTCGGAGGAGTGTCGGAGGGACTAGGGGGGTGTGTTTCGACCTCCCTGGGTCACCGTGGACGGTGTCGAGTCTTGGGAGGAGACCGAGGTAGAGTGAGCCCCTTCGTTATGCCAAGAACAGTATCGGGGGTCCCCGGGACGTGGCAGGTCGGGACAGTGATGGAAGACAGGACCGGTGCGTTCGGCGGGAAAAAAAAAAAAAAAAAAAAAGATCAAACAGACACGGCCCAGAATCACACCGTACACCCTAAATCAAGGGACTGTTCCCTAGTTTAGGCCCGGGGGACGTCACCTTTACGCCTCAGAATCGGCGACCTGTAGATCTCCTCAGGGGAGGAGTCACAAAGAATTTGGAGGTCCGTGCAAGGACGAAGTCCCTAACTAAAGAGTGACCAACCCAGTAGACGGGTCTTACGAGAAGAGGGTTCTACATGGGGGGACTGGTGGGGGACTGTCAGAGTGGAGGAAGACTCAAAACATGTTTTCCGGTAGAAGAGACGTTCCGGAGGGGTCGTGGGGTAAAGTTTAGTATGGGAGTATTTATAGGTTCTGGGGATGGGGGAATGGGACGACCACCAAAAGGGACCGTAAATAGTAGATTATTTATATTAAATAAGTAAATTAATATTGTCACATTGGCAATACATTACAATGTATTGACATACACTTTACATTTCATTGCACAAGTAAAGAAATAAAGAGGGTGCGGCAGTGAGCGTGGGTAGGAGAGGGGTGGGTCGGTGGTAGAGTCGGAGGCTCGAGAGTGACCGGCTGCCCGCCCTGGCCGGGGACGCCGCAGACCTGGGTCCTTACTACGGCGAGGGGCTGTGCCGACGACCGGAGCTCACCAGGTCGGACCACTTGCGTCGGTTCCGGATACTTCCATCCGCGGAAGGCGAGTTGGGGTCGTCTAGGGCGAGGGAAGAGACAAGACCTTCCTAGGTGTCTCCCGCAACCTCGAAAAACAAAGAAGATCGAATGATATAAAATGAATTGAGCAGGGAGATATGACAACACGAGTCGGCGCAGACTGAGAAACATTGGGGT
Source organism: Capra ibex (assembly GCA_006410555.1). NCBI lineage: Eukaryota > Metazoa > Chordata > Mammalia > Artiodactyla > Bovidae > Capra > Capra ibex. Next base: position 42,373,385 of record SJYO01050415.1, read on the forward strand.
ACCTGTCATCGGACGTTCCGTGGAGACAGGTACCCTAAGAGGTCCGTTCTCATGACCTCGCCCATTGTTAAAGGAGGGGGTCCCCTGGAAGGGCTGGTTCCCTAGTTTGGGTACAGACAACATGACCGTATGCCCACAAAACGGTGTCTCGGTGGACCCTTCGGGTGAATGGGAGAGACAACTGTAATGGAAAAAAAAAAAAAGAGTTTGACCCGGAAAAAGATTCTTCCTTTACACAAAAGAAAAATTGAATGAAAAATTAACCTCCTTTTAACGAATTTTTTGTACCTTGTGAAGTGCTTAAACTTACAGCAGGAAGACGTCCCCGGTACGATTAGGAGAGACAACTGGGTCGAAATCACATACACGACGGTTTCACTCGTACCGGAACTCCGAAATTTCCCCCTGTGTGAGTCCAAGGTCTTAGTCCCCTCCCGTCCCTAGTGTAGGAGGGACAGCGAACGAGTGACACGTCAGGACCCGTTCACAGAAGTAGAGAGACTAGGGGGGTCGATTGAACAGATGTTTTGTCCTTGCTCTGATGGGTGACGGATCCCGGTGTCCCTCCTTAGATACTTTTGACAAATATTTTGAATAGTAGTGTCTTGTACGGTAGTTGTCTCTCACGAGGGACAACAACAAAATCACGCCTTCACATCACTAGGGTCAACATGAATCTACATGAAACCGATATTCACCGTCTTTTAGGTCACTGAATTTGTCCCAAAATACGTCACTTTTAAGGTCCCCACCCGTCAGTCCGACCACCCGTCATTTTTAAAGACCCCACTAGTGAAGACTAATCCCAGTTTGAGGAAGGGGAAGATGAGACGGTAAGGACCCCTGGAGTGGGAGTGTCAGCCCGACGATCTCGAGACCGGTAGTGCAGGTCGAGACGGGCGTCCATCTCTGTCTGTGGGTGGGGTGGGGCTGAACTTCCTACAAAGGGTATTGGAGTGGAAGGAGGACGTGAATGTAGGGTAACCGGACTCACAGTACCGGTGTGAAACGATGTCCCGTCCGACCCCTTACTCCGGGACACGTACCGACTTTACACCCTAGATAATAATCCCTCTTTCTCTTTTGTCTGGTATTCTGTCGACCGACAGAGACGGTAAAGGTAGGGTGCACAGGAACCTGTTCGTCGAAATGAAAAGAGTCGGAGCCAAAGGAGTAGACACTTTGGGACTGTCTATTCCTATATAAGAAGACCGAGTAAAAAGTAGAAAATCCGGAGTCGAAACGTCAGGGAGGAGGTCCTTCGGGAGGGAGGATAGGGAATCAGACCTAGTCTGTGGAGGAGGACAAAGGGTACCGGGACTGGGGAGCCGGACACGGGAACGAAAGAAAGATTAATTAATCAAACCAACGTAGTCCCGATTCAACGTCGTGAGTCCGAAGAGATCGACACCGAGTACCCGAATCACCGGGGTTCGTGTACCCCAGAATCAAGGGACTGGTCCCTAACTTGGATACGGGGAACAACTTCATCTCTCAGAATTGGTGGCCTGGTGGTCCCTACAGGGGACGTTATTCGACAAAAATTTTTCATTTCCTCTTCCCCGAAGGGACAACCGAGTCAAGTCAAGTCAGCGAGTCAGCACAGACTGAGAAACGCTGGGGTACTTAGCGTCGTGCGGTCCGGAGGGACAGGTAGTGGTAGAGAGTCTCAAGTGAGTCTGAGCGCAGGTAGCTCAGGCACTACGGTAGGTCGGTAGAGTAGGAGCCAGCAGGGGAAGAGGAGGACGGGGGTTAGGTAGGGTCGTAGTCTCAGAAAAGGTTACTCAGTTGAGAAGCGTACTCCACCGGTTTCATGACCTCGAAGTCGAAATCGTAGTAAGGAAGGTTTCTTGTTGATCCTGACTAGAGGAAATCTTACCTGACCAACCTAGAGGAACGTCAGGTTCCCTGAGAGTTCTCAGAAGAGGTTGTGGTGGCAAGTTTGCGTAGTTAAGAAGCCGTGAGTCGGAAGAAGTGTCAGGTTGAGAGTGTAGGTATGTCCTGGTGTCCTTTTTGGTATCGGAACTGATCTGCCTGGAATCAGTCGTTTCCTTATGGAGACGAAAACTTATATGATAGATCCAACCAGTATTGAAAAGAAGGTTCCTCATTCGCAGAAAAGTAAAGTACCGACGTCAGTGGTAGACGTCACTAAACCCTCGGGGTTTTTTATCAGACTGTGACAAAGGTGACAAAGGGATAGATAAAGGGTACTTCACTACCCTGGTCTACGGTACTAGAAGCAAAAGACTTACCACTCGAAATTCGGTTGAAAAAGCGAGAGGAGAAAGTGAAAGTAGTTCTCCGAAAAATCGAGGAGAAGTGAAAGACGGTATTCCCACCACAGTAGACGTATAGACTCCAATAACTATAAAGAGGGCCGTTAGAACTAAGGTCGAACACAAAGAAGGTCGGGTCGCAAAGAGTACTACATGAGACGTATATTCAATTTATTCGTCCCACTGTCATATGTCGGAACTGCATGAGGAAAAGGACAAACCTTGGTCAGACAACAAGGTACAGGTCAAGATTGACAACGAAGGACCGGACGTATGTCTAAAGAGTTCTCCGTCCAATCCACCAGACCATAAGGGTAGAGAAAGTCTTAACAGGTGTCAAATGACACTAGGTGTGTCAGTTTCCGAAACCGTATCAGTCATTTCGTCTTTATCTACAAAAAGACCTTGAGAGAACGAGAAAACTACTAGGTCGTCTACAACCGTTAAACCAGAGACCAAGGAGACGGAAAAGATTTTGGTCGAACTTGTAGTCCCTCAAGTGTCAAGTATATAACGACTTCGGACCGAACCTCTTAAAACTCGTAATGAAATGATCGTACACTCTACTCACGTTAACACACCATCAAACTCGTAAGAAACCGTAACGGAAAGAAACCTTAACCTTACTTTTGACTGGAAAAGGTCAGGACACCGGTGACGAGTTAAAAGGTTTAAACGACCGTCTAACTCACGTCGTGAAAGTGTCGTAGTAGAAAGTCCTAAACTTTGTCGAGTTGACCTTAAGGTAGTGGAGGTGATCGAAACAAGTATCACTACGAAAGATTCCGGGTGAACTGAAGTGTAAGGTTCTACAGACCGAGATCTACTCACTAGTGTAGTGGTACTAATAGACCCAGCACTTCTAGAAAAAACATGTCAAGAAGACACATAAGAACGGTGGAGAACAACTATAGAAGACGAAGACAATCCAGGTCTGGTAAAGACAGGAAATAGTTCGGGTAGAAACGTACTTTACAAGGGAACCATAGAGATTAAAAGAACTTCTCTAGAGATCAGAAAGGGTAAGACAACAAAAGGAGATAAAGAAACGTAACTAGCGACTTCTTCCGAAAGAATAGAGAAGAATGATAAGAAACCTTGAGACGTGAGTCTACGAATATAGAAAGGAAAAGAGGAAACGAAAAGCGGAGAAAAAGAAAAGTGTCGATAAACATTCCGGAGGGGTCTGTCGGTAAAACGAAAAAACGGAAAGAAAAGGTACTCCTACCAGAACTAGGGACAGAGGACATGTTACAGTGCTTGGAGTAAGGTATCAAGTAGTCCGTGAGATAGATAGTCTAGATCCGGGAATTTAGATAAAGAGTGAAGGTGACATATTAGTATTCCCTAAACTAAATCCAGTATGGACTTACCAGATCGCCAAAAGGGATGAAAGAAGTTAAAATCAGACTTAAACCGTTATTCCTCAAGTACTAGACTCGGTCAGTCGAGGACCAGAACAAAAACGACTGACATATCTCGAAGACGTAGAAACCGACGTTTCTTACATTAGTCAGACTAAAACCACAACTGGTAGACCACTACAGGTGTACAGCTCAGAAGAGAACACAACAACCTTCTCCCACAAACGATACTGGTCACGTAAAAAAACCGTTTTGAGATAATCAGAAACGGGACGAAGTAAGGTGTAAGGTTCCGGTTTAAACGGACAATGAGGTCCACAAAGAACTGAAGGTTGAAAACGTAAGGTCAGGGGATACTACTTTTCCTGTAGAAAAAACCCACAATCAAGATTTTCCAGAACATCCAGAAGTATTTTGACAAGTTGAAGTCAAAGAAGTCGCAATGACCAACCCCGTATCTGAACCTATTGACACTATAACTTACCAAACGGAACCTCTGCTTGTCTCTAGTAAGACAGCAAAAACTCTAACGTAGGTTCATGACGTAAAACCTGAGAAAACAACTGGTACTGCCGATGACGTAAAGAAGAGTCCCTAAGGAGGGGTGTCATCATCTATATTACCAGTACTCGGTCAGTGCACAGACCCCCTACCCGGGGCCCGTAGAAACGAAATTGGCGGTCGGGGTACTCTGACAAAGAGAGAAGGTATATGGACCATCAGAGACAAACCACAGAGAGAAACGAAACCTCCAAAGTGTCTGTAAGAGTCTTAATCCACACAGGAGTAGTCGGTCACAGTTGGGGTAGGTGAAGGTCGGTAAAAGGGGGGAGTGGTAATAACTGCTTTGGTCCGGTAAAGTCGACTTAACCCCGCCAAGGAACGGGTGTGGTGTGAGTTGAGGAACGAGACAGGGAACATAAAACATATTTGACCAGCAACCCAGACCTCCGAATGAGTCTTTGTCCTGCCTTATAACACAAACACAGGACTGAACCAAACCAAAAAACCGCTCTTAGGTAGGACATACGGACACACTAGATTCGCCCACACTAACCCTCACAGGACCCCCAAAATCCCTTCCCTAACCGGTAACGCTCCCCTCCCCACCACACTCCTCCTCGGCCCTCGGGTCGGCTGGTGGTGCGGGGAGAGGGGGCGTCACGTTTCTCGGCAGAGTGAGAAGAGAGAGTTGCTGGGTCGAGACTCGGGCCTGCAGGGCGGACGTGTGTCAGGACAGGTGTCAGTAGACTCGGACCTTTCCCCCGGGGGCTGGGGGTCCTGGTGGGGATGGTACTCCACTCCGAGGGGATGTGGCGACAGGTCCGTCCTCCGGTGGGACGTCCAGGGGGTGGGGGAGTCGTCGTCGTCCTTCCCGTCGGTGCCGGAGTAGATTGTCTGAAACCCGAGTAGGTGAGCGACCCCGGGTCGCCCCTGGCTCGTCACAGCCAGGACGGGAGCGTACCTCCGGGACAGAGGAGCCTCCTCTGTCGTGTCACTAGTAACAAGACGACGAAACTTTTAGCTAATCGTCATGGGGGTCAGAAGGGACGGGCGACGGAGTGCAGGCGGGGGAGACAGGTGGGGTGAGGGTCAGAGGTCGGCCGGGACAGACGGGGGCCCAGAGGAGGAGACGTCCAAGGATTTAATGCACGGCCACGGGGACTGTAAATAGAGAGTGGAGCAGGGACCGTCCGGGGTCCGGTCTGACAGACCCCTGGGTCACCACTGACCCCGGGCTCGGGACAGGAGTACTCCGAAGGCCCCCGCCCCTCCGCCCGCTCCTCCGTCCGAAGAGGGTAAACAGTAGAGTGTAAGTCACGTCGTACAAACTCACGTGATCGAACCGTCTTTTATCTTAGTGTTTCTCCCTCTCTCCTACCTTTACCGTCCGAACGTACAGGCACCTAAATTTATCACGTAAGGTGTGAGTCGACGCATGAGGTGGTACGTCTCACTGCACACGCTGTCAGCACGTGAGGTGACATACCCGTGAACTTCCTAAAAGCCCCCACCAAAACTGAGAAGAACAAAAAATGAAGTGTGGGACCGAAATCTCGAGTTGGAGGTGGCTTCTGACCGGGGTGACAGTGTCGTCTCGACTCGCCAAGGTCCTGCCTTGGTCCCGCGACGTCACCCCAACCTTTGTCCCACGCACACATCTTTACAGTCCTGGACACCGAAGGACCGTCTGAGGACCTGAGGAAAACGGGACTCGACGACTGGAGGAGGGTGGACGGAGGTCGGAGGGGGACACTGACGTCGAGGGGGTCTACATCCTGGTCGTCCCTTCTTCCTGACCACCCCCATACCCCCCACCCGTCGCCCAGGAAGGGCGAAGAACCCACCTGTGGGACGGAGGGAGGAGTAGGTAGGACCCACGGACGCAAGGGTGGCGCGGGTCTCCTCAGAAGACGTCTTTCTCCGAAAAGGGAAGGAGACGTCCTCGGTCCGTCCGGGTCTTACCCCCTTGGGTGAGTCCTCCTCGGTGTCCGACCCCAGGACCCATGTCGCAGGGGTGGACTCGACGAGTCTGAAGTGTGCAGTGCCCCCACCCGAGAGTCCTTGCCCCCGACAATGGTAGTAGGCAGACCAATGATCAGGACGGGGGGTCCGTCCGGGAGGACGAGCGCACGGGCGAATGTGTGGAACTCACGGTCGAGGCACGATCCCGAACGAGCCACGACGTACCCACCCACACCCCTCCCCCGAAACATGGCACGACGGGGCGCCATGTTAAGGTCTTTAAGGTCCTTAAAGAGGACCTTCGCGTATGAACCAGGGAGACACCCTCCTGGCGGTGAGTGAAGTCCAGACCACGAGGGTTCGGGGTGGTCCACTCCTCGGGCGGGGTCTGTCTCACGTCGGAAGTGGGTGGTCCGTGGGGACCATGAGGTCGGTCCTCTCCTGAGGGGTCTCGGAGTCCCTGATCTCCCCGGACATTGGGCCCGAGGAGGGTCGACACCCACCTCTAGGACTGGGGCGGGGGACGGAAACGTCGCTCCTCGGTGGGGACCTAGACTGTCCGTTCCATATGGTCGACCTCCACTACGACTTTGTCGACGTGTGCCTGGAGGTCTTCCATTCCGGCGGTCCGTCGACGGAGTGTACCGTGAAGGGCCTACGGACCCCCCACCCGTCGTTCCGACCCCGAGGGCAGAGGTGGGGTTAGGGCGGACAAGATCCTCTCCGGTGGGTCGAGACTTACATCAGTACTTACTTCTCAAACTGTATCCCTTCCGACCCTTGCGTGGGTCTTTGAGAATCTTCCTCTTATTCAACCGAGTTGGAAAAACCTCCCTCCAGTCTGGTATAAATAGTTTTGGTATTAACACATGGAACAGCTGGGTCGTCAAAGTGACACTCTTAAGCAGGTTATCTTAAGGTTTGTGTCCGTGTTTCTCTGGACACTCGTTCCCACAAGTGGCGACGTGGTGACCGGCACTTTCTGACCCCGGCCACGTCGACAGACAAGTGTCCTCTTAGCACTACATTTGCTGTCCGGTCGGTACGACACCTCATTAGACGACGCTTAATCAGTACCGTCTTTAGACATATAAGTGTCTGTATGTCTTCTTCAGGTCATTGACTTCCTCTTTTGAGTCGCACGTCGTCCGGACAGAGGATCTTGTGACATCGTGAAATTTTTACAGAGGGTCGACACCCAGTCTCCCGATAGATCTTCCACTGTAAGGTCTAACAAGGAATAGAGGTCTCCCACCCTCTCACTGCTTTTTATTCACACCTTCTCTGAGAGAACAAAACGTATGAAGACCCATTTCCCGGTCTTCCACCGGTTCATATTACACCTTCGGAGTTCGTGTCCTTAGCACCCCCGGACCCAAGTTTAGGGTGGGGTAGTACATTCCGACACACTGCGACGTGTGTAGTGACGGCGACGTGTGTAGTGACGGCGACGTGTGTAGTGACGGCGTACAAGGGGACAGGACTCTCCCGTCGGGACGCAGGTGCAGGGTCGGGGGACGAGCGACGTACTCCTCCAGACCAGAGGAAAGGACCAGGTCCTTTTATCCCGAGCGGTGTAGGGTGTTGGCAACCCACCGACGTCCCGACCTTACTCCACTAGTATCGTTGACAGGGTGTCAATGAGGTGAAGTCCGACACACGACTCTCGAGTTATACGTACTGGAGTCCCTTTAGAGAGTTGGCGGGGAAAGTGTCAAAAGAACAAACCAGAAAAAGTGGTTCGTCACCCCGGACACCCTATAATCAAAGGGTTGGTCCCCACCTTGGGCGTGGGGGACGGAACCTTTGTACCTCAGAATTGGTGATCTGGTGGTCCCTTCAGGACAGTTGGGGGTGGGGGTCGAAAATCTTGACCCCTTCGACCCCGGGTTTCTCAAACTGGGTCTCTCCCAGTTTGTCCGGGTATTCCACTGAACGGACTCCAATGAGTCGACGACTCTTCGTCTCGACCCGGAACTTGGAACCGTCGGCCCGTTCCGAGTGTCCGGTGCCCCCACGGCAAATCGCACGTGGGGTGACTGTGGTCGGGGGCGGGGTGTCCTCTTCGTCCTGTTCCGCCACGACGTCAGTCTCCACCGGTCGGACTCCGTCTTGTTGGTCGCCGACGTCCTCCTCAGCGTCCGGCGGTCGCTCGTCGACGCGTTCAAGCGCCTCTAGAAGACGTCCCTTTTCTTCCTTGACATTCCACCTCTCCGGTGGCCGGCGGACCCGTTCGCACCCGAGGACGGGAGGAGAGGCAGCCGGGCCGGGGACCAGCGTCCGCACTGGTTCTATGACGTCGGGTCCGGGGTGGCGGGAAGGTTCCTGTCCCTGCGAACCCCGTCGTCACCCTGGACTCCCTCCGGAGGGTCCGACAGACGAGAACCAGGAGCTCGGGGTCCCCCGTTACACCAGAGGTCGGAGGGAGACTCGACGAGAGAGACCAAGGACCCCCGACCCGGGTACGGGTGTGGTGGGGGTCCCCCGGGCAGGGTGGGAGGGGTGGGTCGGAGAAGGATCCTGGTTCGGTAGCCTTCGATATCCTTCCGCCCCTCCCGTCCTCGCTCAGAGGTTTGGGGTGTCGAGGTCCTCAAGTGTTTGGTCCAAAGGAGTGGTGCAGGTTGTCATAGACCCGCCCACCCCGGTACTGGGGACGTACTTTTTAGCACCACCCTTTGGTCGGGTGGTTGCACCTTCACCCCGGTTCCGAGGGGTAGGACCCACGTGACCGAGGTCTTTCGTACCTGAAACGGGGGAGGGGTTGGGATAGGAGGTTTTTCGTTGGTCCTCGTGAAAGAATCTCAAAGTAAATAAAAGGACTCCCCTCCCCTAGGGTCTTACCTTTCTCCTTTGCGGTCGTAAGGTCTCAATTGAAGAAACTTCCCCTTCGATAAACGTGTGAACCCTGGTAAAGGTGTCAGAAAAAGCTGGTCAGGGGTCTGACGGTCTCCGGCACCGCGGACCCGGGGAGGTGGAAGCTCGATGACTGCGTCGGTCCGGGTCGCCGGGTGGCGAGGACGTAGTCGGGGCCGGAGAAGACCTGTGGTCCTCCCGGAGGTGGCTCGGGAGTCCAGTCCCCACCTCTCTTTGTCGGAAGTAGAGGAGAGACGAAGACAAAAGGGAAATGTTCGGGGGGTCGGGTAGAGCGTCCGGGGGGTCCTCGCTGTGACCGCGGGGGGCCCCTTGTGACGTCACGCATGGGGGTGATCTGCGACCAAGAGGTTTCCGTTATTCCCCGTCGACCGGCCCGTCGGCCCGGTCACACCATGATGCGACGAGTGGGTCCTTTGTCTCGAAGAAAAAAAAAAGGGAAATTTTTGTTTGTTCTTTTATATATAGATATATAAATAAAAAAGTACATCTCAACGCGGTCTTGTTCAGACATATTCAGTGTGTTAGACACCTAAGGGGGTTGGAGTTTGACTCCTAGCTCCGAGAAGTCGAGGGTCACCCGACCCCGAGTCGCCCCCCGTGAGCCTCCCGGCTTTCGGCCCGTCCGGGCCCCTGGGACGAGGTTCGTCGTGTGAGGATGACCCTCCGGTCGTAGTCCGTCGGGTCGGGGTGCAGGTCTCTGGGGGTGGTGGTGGACAAACCCCGGTCTTTGGAGTCCCCTCCTCCGGGTGTGTCCTGTGTCTGAAAATTCCTCGTCCTCTTTTCCTGGGACCAGGAGGGGGGGGGTTGAGGAGACGTTGGTTTGAGACCGGGGACTTCGTTGTGACGTCAGGGTGTTCTTCTCGTGAGCCTGGACGGTAGAGGAGAGGGGGTCCTTCCTACCCCCCTCGTCGGGCGCCCCAGGAGTCGGGACCGGTTGATGACACTACAGAGACGGGGAGAAGGACCTACCTAGGGAGAACCTTCCCAAGAGGTCCTAGTGGGTGGGGTGGGGGTGGGGAAAGGAGGAGTCTGGGATTGGACCTCGGACAGGGCGGGGGTGGGAGAAAAAAATTTCAGTAGAGGATAGAAGTCTGGTAAACTTAGTAGAACCCCTGGATTAGTACATGTAACTGTGCACATTTAATCCTAAAAACCAAAACAAAGGACAACAAAAAATTCCTAGAGACGTTTCGTGTAGATAAATTAAGCTCAAACCACTTCTATCGTCGTCCCAAAAAACACACAAAAAAAAGGGAGAAAAGGGGGTTATACAACTAAACAAAGGAAACCTAAAAAAAAAAAAATTAAGAAATAACAGAAAGGGAGGGGTTGAGAGGAGGGGTAAGGTCAGAACTCTAAAAGACCGTACAAAGACCTGCAAAGTTTCCTTTATTTACAAAGTATCTTCACCGAACACACAAGTAATCGACTGGTCAAGGCGCCTCAGGGACTGTTCTCCCCCACTAGGTCGTAGTCGGAGGACAGGGGGAACAGGGTCTGTGGTAGTGGGGGTCACGTGTGTGTGGAGATTCTTGGGTCCTCGTGGTAAGAGTGGTTGAAGAGAAAGAGTTTTGGGACCGCTGTCTTTAGGTTGTGACTCTTACATTCTTTGTCACTTTTCGTGTTTTATGATTGGGGACCTGGCGGTCCTCTAAGGAAGTTTACATTCTTTAATAACTTTTCTCCCTCCAAGATGGGAGTGTTCAGTACATGACCTCCGGGTTTTGGGTCTGGACCCCGAAGGGACCACCAGGTCACCAATTCTTAGGCGGAACGCTAAGTTCCCTGTGTTCCAGTTAGGGACCAGGTCCTTCTAGGGTGTACGGAACGTCGTTGATTCGGGTACGCGGAATAGATGTCTCTGACGTGAAACCTCGGGTCCTCGGAGTTGGTCGTCCGTGACGTCGCTCTTCGGACGTGTGTGTTCTCTCATCGGAGACGAGAAGTGTCGGTCTCTTTCGGGTTCGCGTCGGTCTTCATTTACGCAACTCTATCTTTTTTTTACAAAAAAATCATTGCCAGTCGAACTAGAGCTGACCGGAACTGGACGTCACCGAACTTCGTCCTAAAGACAAGGACCAGTCTCTAACTCCAGACGGGTGTCGTCACTTTCACGACTTAGGATTGATGATCTGGTGGGCCCTGCCACCGGTCACTTCCGGGACCGGGCAGTCGACACATCTTTACCTAAAGGTGTATCTCTGCCTCTCATGACTTTATTCACAAGTAATCCTCCTTTTTCTCATGTCAGGCACACCTAATCTATGTGCCCACCCGAGTCTCTTTCAGCACGGGAGGACCATCAAACTTAATGAAAATACCCCGTAAAGAAGTCCCAAAGGAGACCGGCTAGTAGAACGTAACGGACCAAGGCTCAAGGAGAAACCAAATAGGGTCCTAGGAGAGTACACATGGGTTCGTAGAGAATCGGTTCTACCTAAGGTCGTTTCTCCCGATACCCATCCTCAACTGTAGTGAATGACTCTACTGCGGGGGAAGGAAAACTGGAGTTTCCTCGGAAAGACGCGTACACATCACCCCTTTCAGATGAACTGAACCTCTTATTTCTTACACACCAGATAGAAAATAGACCCGTCCAGGTCGAGTAGAGAGAGGGCGATAAAACTACCTATAAAACTTGTCCCCTCTTCGGTCGACAAGTGGGACCCCGGGTAGATCGAGAACGGAGTACGAAAAACTTTAGACCTCCACCATATCTTTCTTTCGACCTAAAACTCGAACCATTGACAGGAGTTTGAGACTCGACGTTCTGAGTCTTGCCTCCCCGGGGACGGAGGGTCGACCCGACAACGGGGTCCGGTGTGGGAGGTCCGCCGCGTCCGAGCGAACGTGTGGGTGGAGACGGTGGGGGTAGGGGCGGGACAGAAGAGAGACGGGCAGCAGCAGATCAACCACCAAACCTCACTTCTCGTCGACGACGAAGGTCAGGGCCTCGAGGTCCGCCACAGTCACAGAACCTTTCTATGACCACAGGGGACCCTGGAGTCGGGACCCGGTCTGGGAGATCCCCGAGAGGACCGGCCCTCCCTAGGATTTGGGGACCGGGGTCTAGACGTCGACGGGACCACTTTGGGGTGCACGTCAAACTGGGTCTCTAGCCCCAGTTTGAATAAAAGGTTTAGGGTTTTAAACTACACTCTTAGGGTACCAGGCCGGAGAACACCCTTCAGACCCAGGTTGAGGCGGACCTAGACCCTTCGTTAGGGTGATGGAGAACTGTCCGGACCGGGGTGTAGACCCCGAAAGACCGGGTGGAGGGGTAAATGGACACGACCTGAACTAATAAAGACTCGAGTATGGACTGTGAAGAGATTGGGTCTGGGGGCGGGACGTTTTTTTTTTTTTTTTCGAGGAAGGGTTTGCCCATGTATAGGAAAAAGGTCTCCTCCACATGGTTGATAAAGGTGTGGAGGGTTTTTAAGATCTCACAAGGTCTGCGGGAGGGACAGAGGTGGGAGGAACTCCGAGGTAGGAGTTGGGCCCGAGGGGAGGGGGGTGGCCGTGCCTTTGCCACCTTGTTCGACAAGAGTGTAGGAGAGGACCGCGGACACTGTGTGTGGTTGAAGGTTGTGGGGTGTTGAGTGTGTGCGGTCGGACACGAGAGCGGGCTTGACACGGGACGCGCAGGGAAGGGGTCGAACGGGGTCAAAAGACGAAGGAGACGGACAACGGGGGGGAGAGGGGGGTTGGGTTCGTCCGCGGGGACAGGGGCGGGGGTCGAAGAGGGAGTCGGAGGGTGGGGTGAAGACCGAGAGGGGAGTGGGTCGGAAACTTAGGAAAGCACGGAAACCGCGAGAGGTCTAAAAAGATAACAGAGGGAGTCAAGAACTGCGGGAGAAGGGACACTTCAGAGTAGAGACATAGAAACAGGACCCTGAAACGGACAGGACCTACGACTGAAGTAGACAAAGGGGTTCACATGGAGGAGAGAGTAAGGGAGAAGGGGAGAGGAGAGACTACCCGGGACCAAGAGGCGGAAGGGAGCGTCTTAGAGAAGACGAAGAGAGAGGTTTAGTGATGAAGGAGGAAAGAGACAGAGAGGGGTACGCAGACGATAAAAAATAATGACTATAAAGGAGAGAGGGTGATTTAGAGGTAGAGCAGACAAGAGAAGGGGGTATTAAGGACACCGAGGAAGTAGGCGTAGAGAGAGGGTCTAGATACAGAAGGAAGAGGACGAGAAAAAAGACTAAAAGATTTTTACACACTGAGAGTATCGACAGAGAAAGGACTGGCAAGAACACAGGACCAAGAGTGAGAAGTGGAGTGGAGTGGGTTCAGACAGAAAGTGGACTGTAGGGACTTAGAAGTGACGGGAAAGGAAACCGGGAAGGATAGACAGGAACCGGGGTGTCACCCCTACCCCTCGAGGTCCCCTACAGACCAGGATCCCACTCCGGGATCCGCCCAGGGGGACGAGGGAGGACATCGGGCCTCCCCTCCCACAGAAGCAGAGAGGTAGGGAAGGGAAGGGGGCAGTGACGAAGGGCGACGTCGACGTCGTCAGCCAACGGTCCCGTTGGTGTCGACCGACCCACCCTCGGGGGAGAAGGGGTAGGGGGGGAGAAGCGGACAGAGGAGGGGAGATGGGGTAGGAGGGGAGAAGAGGAAAGGTCGCTCCGACCCTCCTCGACCCTGTTTCGGTCTCTTTCCGCCCCCACGGCTCCCCTCGACCCTCCCTCTACCTCCATCCCCGGGGTGAGGTCGACAAGTGGAGGCAACGAAGAGGGGAGTGCTCCGGGGTAGAGGGGAAGAGCCGCTGCGGGGTTTCGTCGGACCTCTTACTTCGGCTGCGGCACCCGTCTCCCCAGTCGGGGTGAAATTATGTGTCTTGTTCAATTAAGTGTCGTCTCCGTCCGTTATTTCCTCTGAGCAATTGTTCCCCCCCACCCGTGCGGACCTGACCCCCCTCTGAGGGGGTTCAGGTGGTGAAGGGGGTGAACGTCAGAGCTAAAGGGAAAAAAAAAAATTTTGGGCTTGTTGTTTGTGTGTGTTGGTGTTCTTTGTTGGTGCGGGGGAGCGCTGGGCTTTCACCGGTCGCTCCCACCGTCCCCACCCCGCCCGTCTCCTTCCCCCTCTTAGATCAGGCAACGTTTCAGACACGAAGAGTAAGGTCGTCTGCGACCCGTCCCCGGGCGGAGCGGGGTGGCCGCTGCCGGTCGGTTCCGGCCGTCCGTGCCTCACCCGTGTCCGCCCGTCCCGAGACCCCCTCCCTCGTCCTTGCCTTAAGTTTTGGTACCAAGTGCAGTAGTACGTCATAGGTGCCACCCGTGGCTCTCCCCCACTCCCCACCTGTGGTGTGGGGGGCCGGGCCCCGTGTTCCTTCCCTACCACGGGCAGAACCCACCCCTCCACCCTGTCGACATTGAGGTCCCCGACCCCCCTCCCCGGCGGTCCGTCCTGCGACCGCATCTGACCACGGGTCATCTACGCGAGTCGTCACGGGGGAGGTGGGTCGGTCTGGAATATCCTGAGAAACAATATATAATTAAAGAAAGAAAAAAAAAAAAAATTCAAAAACTGAAAAAGAAATCTTTTTCCGAAACAGGTACGGGGATCGGCCGTAGGTGGTGGGGAGCACGGGCGGATCTCCGCCCCATACCGAAACTCCCCTCGTCTTCCGGGACCATGGGTAAACGGTTCCCCCACTCCTTCCTCCTCCTTCCCTCTCCTGGGACGACCCGGGTGGTTGGGTGTCCCGTTTGTAAGGTGAACGTGTCTCCCCTCCCCCACCGGGCCGGGGGAGAGACTGAGGGGGGCGGGGAGGGTGACACCCCGTAATTCCTACCCCTCTCTCACCTCCTCGAGGCTCTCCTCTCCGTCCATCTGTCCGTAGTGGGGTCTCCAGGCCCGCTCGGTCTCGGTCCGGATCCACTCCCACTACATCCGTCTGCGGAAGAGAAAGTCCACGGCTTCTGTCTCCACTGTTGAGGTCGAGGGACACCCCGCCCGTCTCCTGTCCCTCAACCCAGCCCAAACCCGTCCCGACGGGGGTGGGGGTGGGGGTACAGTCTGGGAGGAGGAGAGAGTGGAAGGCCCCCGAGGCGGTACCCTCCTGAGTCCGTCATGTACACCATTGGGGCTAGCGTCAGCAGTGTTTTGTCGTCGACCAGGACCCCCCACTCTGGGCGGGTCGACCGTGGGACCCCCGTGCCCGTGGTCTTTGGCCCCACCCCCCGCCCCCGTCCCCGGTCCAGTTTCCCCGACCCCCTCCACAGAAGAACGTTCTGTGTTTCCCGAGACTCCAGTAGAAACGTTTTGGGACGACCCGGTGTGGTTTGCGGGAACTCCTGGTAGTCAAACAGCAAACATCAGACCCAAAATATCCTAAGACACCCTGTGACTTTTGCTGTGACTCTACCTGACCTTCGGTACCCAAGTCCAGGGTCGTCTTGGTACAGGGATCGACCCACTGGAGCCCGTTCACATAAGGGGAGAGACTCGCGCCACAGAAGAGACACTTCACCCTTGTTCTCGTGGATGGAGTCCCACCAACCCTCGTGAGTCTCTCACTTCTCACAATTCACGGCCCAAGTTAATTACCGGTGATTGTTATTATTATTATGTCCAATTGACCACAAGTGCTCCCTCCCGGCCCCTTTCCGAATCCGGGTCGACCGCCTCCCCCGCCACGGTCCGCCCCTCCGACGCGCCCGTCCAGGGCCCCTCCTCGCCTGCCCATGAGTGCAGCAAGAGGCTCCACGGCGTGTCCGACGTCCTGAACGTGAGCTACGTAACGGTCGCCATCCACGCGTGCCGACGGCAGTACAAGTGGCACTTGACATTTGTGCTCCCCACAGGACCCCCGGCTCCCCGTCCCTACGCCAATCCCCGACGGCGCGGGGACCACCGACGACTGGGACCCCTTCGGGGACCCCCGAGTCGGGGGTGGGGGACCGAGTGTTCCGGACTGGGGCGGGTCGGGTGCCACGGGGCGCGGACAAGGCGTCCGTCGCGGCGGGACCGGTGGTCAGAGGATGGGCCGGTGGTACCGTTGGTGTGAGACGAGGGGTCTTGTGGTACCGTTGGCGTAAGGTAATGGGTCCCACGACACCGTTGGTGAAAGATGGTGGGTGTTGTGGCCCCGTCGGTGCAAGACACTTGGCGACACGACTCCGTCGGTGTAAGGTAATCGGTGTCGTCTCACCGGTTGGGCAAGGGAATTGGCGTCTTGCACCGTTGGTGTCAGAGGGTCGGTGCTACGGTACCGTTGGCGGAAGGTGTCTCCCCAGGGGTGTGGGACCAAGGGACGTCGGGTTCCGGTAATGTGTGTTGTGGTGTCGTTGGTGTTGCAATGGTTGTACTGACACCTCGCACAGTTGGGAGACCAACAGGGTGGTGGGTTCGCGTCTGGGTGTCGGTACTGGGGTCCGGTGGTGCTGTGGGTTAGCGGTACTGTTGGCATAAAGTGATGGGAATTATGGTACTGTTGGTGTTAAGCAATCGGTGACACGACTCGTTGGTGTCAGAGAATGGGGGTTCAGGTGGAACCCTTTGGTGTAAGATAATTGGTGTTGAGGTGCCGTTCGCGGGAGACAACAGGTGTCGTAGGTCTGTGACCGTTAGGCAATGAGCGATAATATCGGGTGATGGGGGACCACAAAACCGTCGATAGAAAGTGACAAGGGGTACGGTCTGTCCGTGGACGGCCACGGGTGTTACAGTACTGTTGGCGCAAGGTAACAAGGGTCTCGGAGGGACTGGGGTGACTCGAGGGGTGTCAGGAGTCGTCAACTCAGTCGAGACACGTAGGTGGTCCTACGAGACGCAGGGGGGTTAAGAGAGAGGAGACGAAGGACGGGAGGTCTAGACCTCAGAGAGGTGGGGTCGGGGGTCTTCGGAGTCCACCCCCCGTAGT
This sequence comes from Capra ibex, assembly GCA_006410555.1. Classification (NCBI taxonomy): domain Eukaryota; kingdom Metazoa; phylum Chordata; class Mammalia; order Artiodactyla; family Bovidae; genus Capra; species Capra ibex. Next base: position 42,390,247 of record SJYO01050415.1, read on the forward strand.
GGACTAGCGGGTGTCAGTCGTGTCCTCTACTCCAGGAGTCCTGTGGGGCAGAAGAACCTCGGGGGGTCCGTCTTCAGCGTCATCGGCAACCCCTACTGTCACGGCAGTCCGCGGAAGAACCGACTTTCTGTCGTCTGTCCCCAACCGCCCCCGTCCTTCCCTGGGAGTCAGGTTCCGACGATGTCTTCATCCCCGTCTCCCTCCGCAGGGATGGACACACAAAGGAGACACTGAGTCCCTGGGTCCGGTTAAGAAACATTTTGAGACCCCCATCCCCCTGTCTCTCTCCCCGAGAGTGGTGTCCGTTCCGAGGTGGGACGGGTGTCGGAGCCGGGGTCCCCACCTGGGGAACAGGTCCGTACCTCCTCCACTCCTCTCCCTCGGCGATGGGATTCGACGTAGGTCGTCGTTTTCTCTCAACGTCCCTCGGGTCCATTAAGAGTAGTCCTGGAACGTTGAGAGACTTTTGCTGACTGTCCAGGAGAAATAATCCATTTTTGAACCGTCCATGTTCGGGGGACGAAGGGGACGGGCATGCGTGAAGACGGTCTGTCGGTGGGGGTTGCTTCGGGGTTGATTTATTTTTAATCCATCTCCGGTGACCGGTGCTAGACCATACCTTTGTCTGTGAGTCTTCCTTTTAAGACTTGTGTCTCCACGGACCCACACATCATCCCCACCCTACTTCTCTGACGAGAGAGGGTGGCTCCTTACCCACCCTCCTACCAAGGAGGTGACCGTCTCGGAGAGGGGTTCGGAAGGGGGTAGGGAGTCGACAGTTCCAACCGTGACCTAACCGTACCCGCCTACGGTTCCCAAGGGTCCGGTGCCGGGGACGGGGAACCGGCTTCGAGTCGTCTCTTCCCTCCTTCCCTCCGTCCCTCCCTCCCTCAGTAGATAGTGGGGGGAGGGGTTCGAGATTAACTTTGTTATTTAGTCTGGGTCTTTATAATGCGGGCCGGCCCTCGCTCCCTCTCTACCAACCAACGGTACCGTTGGGGTCTCGGTCGTAGGGGTACCAACCACCCCCCTCCCCTGGCGACTCGACCTCTAAAAGGTCTTTACAGATTACACGGGGGAGGGAAGGTCCGAGGAATCGGGGGTGAGGGTCCCGGGGAGTGGTGGGGTGCGGGACGGGCGGACGAGTGCAAATACCAACAAAAAGGCCACCTTCCCGTCCCGCACCGCAAGCCGCAAGAGGAGGGGGAGGAGGAGTCGGTCCACCCACACCCACATCACCATCGACTCGGGACCGGCTAAGAATATGGCAAAGGGTGTCTGACCTCTCACTCGTCCCTCCCGGCCAGTCGGGAGGTCGGGGACGTCGGAGGTGGGACCGGAGGTCCTAGTGTGGAGGGGGGAGACGGTCCCAGGTCTTGCCCTCCCTTCCCCCGGTCACCCCCCGTTCCAGAGACCCAGGGTGAGAGAGAGAGAGAGAAGGGGGGAGAAGTCTTCCTGAGTGATAGTGTCTGTATGCCGAACAGAGCCAGGAGGTCCCTTCGCCACAGGACCGCAAAGGCCTCGGGGGGCTACGGCATACGGACTCCCCTTTCGGTCCTCACTCCCCGGTTCTTTCCCTTCTTTGATTTTGTTAAAAGTGGTAAACCTGAACTTTCGGGTTAGTGTCGAGACGGTGAAGGATCGACACTCAGATCTCATTGAGAGAACTGGAGAGTCTCCAAGGTAAAAGAGTAGACACGGTGCACATCCTTCTATCGAGATTGGGGGACATGTTAGAGACAAAACGTTTACCGAATTATACGGGTTCAGAGTTAAAGGAGTAGATATTTTACCCATATTTTTAGGGGATGGGGAAGTTCGACGAGACTCTCAATTTATTCCATTTTAACCCCGTCCCAGACTTGTGACGTATTCGTTAGTTACCTTGGACGGAACTCCCCTTCCCACTACCCCCCTCCAAACCCTCATTATGGAAAGGAAACCGGGACAAGAAGGAGGACCCGTACAGTAGGAGACCCAGAAGGTGAAGTTCTAGTACGCCTTTGAGGTTGTCAACGACAAAGACCCGTGGTCCTCTTCCCTCTGACCCCAGTTCTTTGCCCCATAACAAGACGAAACCCTCCATCAAGACCTGTGTCGTTTCTAGTCCCCACCGTCCCGTTCAATCCTCCAGAAGGGTTTTTCTCTACTTCACACCTCCCTACCTCTGTCCTACGAGTTTCCAGGATCCCTTAGTCCCCTCTAAAGTCTCGTCCTCGTTCTACCCGGTCCTGTGTCCGGCCAACTCTCCCGTCGGTGTCGAGGACCTACCCACCCCCCGACCCGTCAGGATGGACTGTCAGGTATTACCAGAGGAGGAGGAAGTCGAGATAGAAGAAGAGGGGACAGAGCCGTGTGTCCTCTCGGAGTTCCTGACCGGGGAGTCCCTCCGGTGGGAGGAAGAAGTCACCGCGAAGTGTCAGACCCCTGTTCTGGTGCCATCCATCCTCCCCCCAGTCCACTTCTTGAACAGGGACCTCCTGAGGAGTCTGACGGGTCCAACCCCTTAGTACGAGAAAAGACCTCCTTTCTCCGAAAGGGTGTGAGTTGGTCGTTGTCTGAGTTTATGAGTTGGTAGGTATGGTGGGAGTAATGAAGGTGTGTAGGATTCCTACGGGTCTGGGACCTCTTCTGTGTCAGTCTGGTAGTCTCTGGTAACCTGTATGAGTCCTCTTTGTACCGGCCTGGGAGGATATATTGATGTATTATGTTCATCCTCTGGGGTGGGTCTGGGGGGTGTTGACCTCTCTTCTCTGTAAGTTTGTCCTGTGTGTACCTGTATGTGTTCCCTCTATGTCTGTCTAGTAGACTCTGTCGGTCTTTGTGTTCCCTTCTCCATGTGGGTCTGTGAGTCTATGTGGATCTGAGTGCCTCCTCTGTATCGGTCTGGGAACCCGTGTGAGTCTCTGTGAGGTTTTCTCTTGTAATCTGGTAGTCTATTTGGGTCTGGTGTACCCCTTTTGTGTTGGTTTGGGATGGTTTGTGGACTTGTATGAATCCCCTCTCTGTGGTCTCTTAGTGAGTCTACCTATGAGTATGTGTGTCCACTATGTCTGTCAGGGAGACCCTGTTAGTCTGTGTGGGTCCTTCTGTCTCGGTCTACCTGTGCGGTCATGTGGACGGACCTGGGTGTGTCTAGGAACCAATATGGACTCGGTCCCTTCTCTTTGTCGGTCACTGAGATAGTCACGACCTGTGTAAACTCTTCACTATTTCGGTCTGTGAGTACCGCGTCGTCTGTGCCCGTCTTTGTGTGGACTGTGAGGTTTGTCTGTGAGTCCCTGTTCTGAGAGGGTCTGTAAGGTCTCGTAGACCATGAGTTTCCTTCTCTCTGTGAGTCCTTGTCTATCTGGTCTGTGTGAACTCTCCTTTATTCGGACCTTTGTGGACTTTTCTCTGTGTCTGTGGTTCTGTGCGACATGACGTTTACCTTTTTCAATGTTGGTCTGTGAGACTGTGTGGGTCTGTGTGTGAGTCTGTAGGTGTCCTTTCTTGTCCGTCTATGAGATTATGTAGGGTTGAGTGTTCCCTTCTCTATATGTTCCTACCCTATGTGGACCTGTGTGTTTTGTCTATGGCGCGAGACAGGTCCTTATGTGGACCCAGGTTCATCTTCTGCGTCAAGTTTTATGAGTCCCTTTTGACCTCTCACAGACATGATGGGGGTCTGTGTGTGGTCGTCTGCGTCGGGCAGTGAGTCTGCACCCGGTCCTCCCTCTATTTCCGTCTACGAGTCTGCGTGTTCCCGTAGTTGTGTGACTAGTCGGTCACCACACCCGTGGGTGTCCCCGGTGGGGTCCGTGTCCTGCCTCGGGGTGGATGGCTAGAACATGAGCGTCCCGGCCTCAGACCCCAGAAGGTCCTACAACTCGGAGGCAAAGAAAGAGGTTGTCGCCCGGCCCATGCATATCTAGACAGGCCCCCGGTTTGGACCTCATTCTTCCCGCCATTCTTGCGCCGACCCTTCGGCGGCGGGGCGGGGTTGGGGCGGGAGGGCCGGCCATGGGCCCGGCGCCACCCAGAAGAGGTAGGTCTACATCGTCAACAAGACCCGGTGCGGCCAGACGCTCAGCTCCTTCCCGTCCGCGTCCGACGCGAGCCGCGTGTCCGCGCGCAACATCGACGCCGTCACGAGCTACCGGAGCGCCATCTTCAGGAGCGGATCCGACGCTCCCCGCCCATTCGCCCGCCCGCCGACAGTCGTTCCCGTCCTCGTGGGCCAGCGGGTCGTGGGGAGGGGGTCGGGTGGGCAGCCCTTACCCACCCGGCTGAGGAGGTTGGAGTGGAGAGGGGAGGCCAGCCCTGGGTCCTCGGGGGTTGGGCCCTTAGTTCGCCCGGAGCTCGGTTCCTCACCTATGTTATATCCTTGTCTATTTCTATGTGGTCCTGTGTAGGTAAGTCCGTGTATAGGTTTAGGTGTTGTGTTTACATAGTGTGTATCAGCGTGTCCTAAGTGTGTGTTTCTCTCTGTATAGGGTTCTGAGTGTTTCCCTCTTTGTCTGTGTAGAGTGTATACCCGTGTGTGTTTATAGAAGACTTTTTATGTCTAGAGAGTTCAAGGTATCACATCTTTGTCTGTCTAGTGTGTGCACAGGTACGTGTTTATATGTAGTGTATAGGTTTCTGTGTGTTGTATTTGTTAGTGGGTGTGTTTCTGTGTGTTGTACATTTGTCTAATGTGTGGTGTCAGTGAGTGTGAGTGAGTACGTAGGTTTCTGTGTCCATGTGTTACAATTCTCTTTTTTACAATTTTGTTTGATGGGCAAATTCGTGAATGTGTGTATAGGTTTATGTGTTGGGTTTAGTGTGTGTTAAGTCTATGTGATATGTTTCTTTAGTGTGTCTAAGTGTGTCCTATGTGTGTGTGTCAGTGTTTCTATGTGTTATTAAATCTTTGGTTGTAGATTTTATGGTGTATAAGTTTATGTGTTTCTATGTGTATATGAGTTACATCTTTGTTTAGGTGGGTATAAGTGTGTTTTTAAACGTGTATTTATGTCCTTACGGATGTATAGGTTTCTGTGTCTTGTGTTTACTCCGTGTCAAAGTTTCCTGTACGTGTGTGTGAGTTTCTGAGTTTATAGGTTTCTATGGATCTCATCTTATTTTCTTTGGTTTATGTGTAGGTGTGTGTATAGGTTTTTTTTATTTTTTGTGGTCTTAGGCTTGTTCACTGTGTGTGAGGTATAGGGTTCTGTTTCCATGACACTCGAAGTGAGTTCAAATGGTTCCAGGGGCGCGGGGATCAGGTAAAGTGGAAGAGGGGTTGGGGCCCCCAGAGTCCCGCCCTGTACTGGGGGAAAAGGGCTTCTCCTGAGCCTCAAGGCGTGTGAGAGGAGAGGAGGTTTTCGTCACGCAGCCTGTGCCAAGAACGGTCTCTGGGTGTCAGTGTGTGTGAGCGTTGGGGCGCGTCGGGCCGGGTGCCACTGTCGGGGGGTCTGTGGGGTAGCCGGGGTGGGGGTCGGCGGTGTGTTTGTGTGCGGGCGCGCTAGGCGGGCGCGAGGGAGGGGGCGGAGGGCGGCCGGGCGTCGTGGAGTCCCCCGGCCCCTACTGGCACCGGTAGAACGAGGGGCCCAGGACGGGGGTCGTCCAGGGGCGGCCCGGCCAGGAGGGTCGCGAGCCCGCCCGCGACTCCGGCGGGTAGGTAAGTAAGGGTCCCCCGCCCTCGTGGCCCCGGTGTCGGTTAGTCCCGCCGCCCCGCCCGGGCGGGCCCGGTACGACCCTCACCATCAAGGGGCGGACGCCGTCCGCCCTGGGGTCGCCCTTCGGCCAGTCTCTACCCCGAGCTCCGTGCGTATCGGTGAGCGCGTGCGAGTGGGTACGTGTGGAGCCTCAGAGCGTGTACCCAGATGTGAGTACGTACGTGTGGACCCGAGTGTGTGTGGGTGTGTGCCGCTGAATGTGTGTGTAAGTGTGTATATGAGTGTCGGAGGGTGCGTCTGAGTGCGTGTGAGGGAGAGGGTGTGGAAGCGTATCTGAGCGTATGTAAACGTGAGTGTGTTTGTGAACTCACGGTCCTCTGAATCTCTGTTGCATGTCTACGGGTGCGTTTGCAGGGCGGTTGCGTACCGAGGGACGGCGGCGGAGAGGGGGCTCAGGGAGGATCGAGGTCTCGTGGGAGAGCCAGGGGCCGGAGACCAGTGGCAGCCCCGACAGAGAGAGTGTCCCTGGTGCGGGCTGAGTCGGGGAAGGGGCCGGACTGTCGTCGGCACGGTCAATGCACACACGACATCGGTGTGAAGTACCCAAGTTTAAGACTGAGATGGTGAACCACCGGTACATTGGGACCCGTTTATTAGAAAGACCCTTAGTCAAAGGAGTAGACATTTTATTCCTACTATGGAGTAACCTAATAACACTCGTAATTTACTCATTCATAACCCCACACGTACACAATTCAGCGAAGTCAGCATAGACTGAGAAATACTGGGGCGCCTGACATCGGGCGGTCCGAGGAGACAGACACCCTAAGAGGTCCGTTCTTATGACCTCACCCAACGGTATGGGAGGAGATCCCCTAGAAGGGTTAGGTCCCTGAGAAATACAGAGGACGTAACCGTCCTCCCAAGAAATGGTGATCGTGGTGGACCCTTCGGGAATTTATAACCATTTAACGAAGTTTTCCGTAGACTGCCCCTAAAGTGACAACCAGGTCATCAGCCTCTTCCGTTACCGTGGGGTGAGGTCATGAGAACGGACCTTTTAGGGTACCTGCCTCCTCGGACCGCCCGACGTCAGGTACCCCAGCGACTCTCAGCCCGTGCTGTCGCTGAAGTGAAAGGCAAAAGTAAAAGTAAGTAACCTCTTCCTTTACGTTGGGTGAGGACATAAGAACGGACCTCTTAGGGTCCCTGTCCCCTCGGACCATCCGACGGTAGATATCTCAGCGTGTCTCAGCCTGTGCTGACTTCGCTGAATCGTCGTCGTCGGTCATCAACTCTGAGGCGTGAGGGTGACGTCTCCCGTGTCCAACCAACCCCTTGTTTCTAGGGAATACGGTACGTCAAATCGTTTGTTTGTTTGTTTTGTTTTCCATGGACCGTCCATCATCCACAAGTTATTTAAGTAAGTAAGGTGCTTCTCCTGGACTATACATGATTCTACATTTTACCACTATCGATTGGTAATAATCTTTCTTATTGCGAACTGTATACACACACTCAGTGAGTCAGCACAGGCTGACAAACACTGGGTACTTGACATTGGGTGATCCGAAGAGACAGGTACCCTAAGAGGTCCGTTCTTATGACCTCACCCAACGGTAAAGAAGGAGGTCCCCTAGAAGGGGTGGGTCCCTAGTTTGGACTCAGAGGACCTAACGTCCGTCTAAGAAATGGGAGACTCGTCTAAATGAAATGGTCCCTTCGAACCGTATATTATCTACGAATGTTTTATAAACAATTCTTATTTATATGACTCATCGGTGGTTCACGTCCGTGTCAAGAAATTGCCTCTAAGTGGGTGGACTAGGAGTATTACTGGGTGGTCCCACTATAATGGTAATGGGGGTAAAAGGGCCTCCTTCATCTCAGCGTACGGCAGTCGGGGACCACAAACGAACTTCCACTCTGATTCTATTCATAAGTGAGCGGGTCTACAGACATAGTGCACCCAGTGGGGGAAGAAAGACGGTGAGGTGGGATTCCCTACGGGTCTCTCCTTCGACTGGAAACCTCAGTGTCGTGAACGGTTTAGGGTGAGTGGGTGTGGTTTGGGTGTGGGGGTAGGTTTCAAGGACAAGTCCAAACTCGGGAACGTACCTATTTTTCCGGGTGTTTACAGGAACAGATGGTCCCTCGAGAGGTCGTCTGCCTTCTCCGGAGTTTCGGGAGTGGAGAAAACAGAGAACTACGGGGGTGGATGGAGGGACTACTCTCTCCGGGGAGGTCCAGAAGGTGTGGGTACCAGTGAAGATTTGTGTGTGTGTGTGTGTGTGTGTGTGTGTGTGTGTGTGTGTGTGTGTGTGTGTGTGTGTGTGAAGGGACCACCAGGTCACCAAATCTGAGGTGTGAGGGGTCACGTCCCCAGCACTCAAGTTAGGGACCAGTCCTTTGATTCTAGGAGGTCCGTCGTTCCGTACTGGGGTTTTGTTTTTTGTTTTATGTGTGTGTGTGTGTGTGTGTGTGTGGGGAGATCAGAATCTGGGGAAGGTGTCCGAGAGGGGGTAGAGAGAGTCCATTCCGGAACTAGAGGGAGAGGAGTTTGGGGGTTTCGTCCCTCACCCAGAGACGAAGTGTAGACCGGATCTCGTCTACCGTTCCCCCACTCCGTGGAGTGAGACGCAGTGTCTAGTGTGTCACGGTGTCCCTGTGACCGTGGAGTGTCAGTGAGACCGGAGGTCCAGGGGATGTCACCGATGGGGTTAGAGTAGGTGTCACTCGGGACGAGGGGCGTTGGGTGGTCGAGTCGAGGTTCTCGGGAACGGTGGAAGGAGACAGTGGAGGGTGGTCGGAGGTTATGTATGAATGTGAACGAGGGGGTGTGGAGATCGGAGTCCGTGGACCGAGTGGGGTCTTGGAACCGTAGTCAAAACGAGTCGAACCTCGGACTCATGTCTTGTGAGGTAGTCGAGGGACCTCCGGGAACAGGTGGTCACGTTAAACTGGGTGTCGACTGTGGATCTCTTCCCAGAGAGAGGGGAAGGAATGGGGATCAGTGGGAGAGTCTGGGGAGTCGGCGTCAGTTCGAGGGTACAGGTTTGTCAGGACAGGGGTAGGGGGGTACGGAACACACCTTTGACCTGGTGTTCACTTTAGTTGTAGCTATGATTTGTCATTTCTTAGACGGAGGTTACGTTCTCTGGGCCCAAACTAGGGACCCAGCTCTCCTAGGGGACCTCTTCCTTTACTGTTGGGTGAGGTCATAGAAACGGTCTTCTTAAGGTGCCTGTCTCCTCGGAATGCCCGAGGTCAGGTACCCCAGCGTTTCTCAGTTCTGTGTTGACTGTGAGAGTGATGTAAATCAGTCTCAGTCCGAGTCATGGTTCACGAAATGTTTGTAGTGTCGTCGTTGGTACTCTATTATTCTTGACATTACTACGGGGTCAAGTGTCTACCATTGCGACTCCGAGTTCCACCCCTCCACCAATCACGAGTTCTATCCCAAGGTTATGTCCGTCAGTCTTGGGAGGTCTCGGGTAAGGATTCCCCTGACCTAAGAGAGTCCTCGGTCGGGGAAGGGAGGGGAGTGAAGGACATCTAGGGAGTCTTCCACTCACGTCTCTCCCGATGACCGTGAGGGTGGGGGTTCGAATGAGTCCAGAAGTCCGGGGGCGTTACCGACGGGGTGTGGATGAGGTTCTCCAGTTTCACTCCTCCAGACCTATGGATATCTAGGTGGTTGGACGTGTGCTCGGGTCACGGTCGGTCAAACTCCCACAGGGACTATCCCCATTGTGCAGACACAACTCCTTAATCTCGCTCTCCCTCCGTCTTCACAGTGGCAATGTGTGACAGAGTGCGGATGGGGTTGGGGTGTGTGCGGGAGGTTCGGCCGAACCGAGAGGCGTTTCGGTGTGCACATCCGCGCTCGAACATTCCGGGCCGGGGGAGGTACCGGGTTGAGGGGGGTGGTAGTCTTTGGGCTTCGATGACCCCCGGAATCCAGGCCCGTGGGATCCGTGTCGGAAAGGCCTCCCACCCCCGCCCCCCGCGGGGCTCGGGGAGGGGGTGGGGTTGGGGGTCGTGGGCATCGAGTTCCAGTTCCACCGCCTCCGCTCCCCGACCCCCCTCCCACCCCCTCCAGCGGGGCCGGGGAAACACGCCGCGGCGCCCGCAAGCGGGAGGCGGAGGAGGGGCGGTCCGGCCCCTCGCCCCCTCCCCTCCCGGCGCGCGCGGTCGGCCCCTCCCTCTCGGCCTCGCCGTCGCGCGGACAGTGAGGGTCGGGCGACAGTGGCAACCCCTTCCCCCGCCCCTCGTGACCCTGGGTCCTCAAGCCCTAGGGCTCCTTCCTCGCTCTCTCTGCCTTTCTCTCCCTTCTTCACCTCTCTCGCTCCCGACCGGTCCTCTCCTCTCCCGACCCTCTCTCGTACCCAAACTTGGGTCCTCAGGTCCTACGGTCGGCGCCCCAGGCCCTCCTTCGCTTCGAGCCTCCTCCGTGCGCCTGTCCCTCTTTGCCTCCCTTAGGGGCCTCTGACTCCCGCGAGGGTCGTGGGAGAGGGCTCCGTAGGCCAGGGGTTCCTCTATCCTCTACGAGAGTAATGTACACATGCCCGTCCCTCTCCGTCTCTCGGGTGCCAGATTTGACTGGCCTCGCAGCCCCGAAAATCCAGGACTTCTGGGCCTTTCCTTTTTTTCCGCCCCTCTGTCGTCCCTAGCTTAACCCCTGGGGGCTGCAGAGTCGAGGGTGGGACGCCGGCGCGTCTGGCTCCAAGGCCCTCTTTCTCTCCCCTTTCTCTCTTTCTACGAAAACTCCTCTATCTCTGGACCCTCTGATCCCAGGCCTGAATCCGTAAGCATGAGGGTCGGGGTCCGTCCCCGTCTGGGCCGCGGGGGTCTCTGAGCCTCCTCCTCTTCCTTCGGGGATGGGGGTGAGACCCACCCCTTTGCCGGAGGCGGTGGGGGTCGGGCGCGGTGTAAGGAAGTGACTGTCGCTGTTTCTTCTCCGCGGGGGCGCTGGGACCTCACCGAGGACGGGGGTCGGGGTCCCCCCTCTGTCCCCCACCGCCGTGCGGGGCCCCCCTGTCCCCCTGTTCGACCCCCCGGGTAAGTTGATGGTAGGCGGGTGACGCAGGGGGAGGGGTCGCTCCCGCCCCCGTCCCAAGCCCAACCCCCGCCTACCTCCCTGCACCTGCCGCCCCTGTGAGTGCTGAACTCGCCCAAGACTTACCGCCACCGGTACCGGGCGAGCCGACCCGGCGGAGGCCGGGCCCCGCGGCGACGGCGACGCGCGCCCGGGTCGGGCCGGACGCGGCGGGCGAGACGGCGGGTCGCGCGATGCTAAAGTAAGTAAGAACCCCGACGTCGCGCTCGCCTCGCCCCGCCCGGCCCCCGCCCCGAGCCGGTTAGGGGCGTGGAGGGCCGCGTGCTGCCCTGCACCTCAGATCCCCGCAAGCCGCCGCGGGCTCCCGCGGGGACAGGCCTGATGTGCAGGGTCCCCCGCAGCCCTTTTGGCACACGGGTAACCGATGACTCCTATGTCCCGCCCTGACCTGAGCGGGGTCTCGTAGGAAAGGGAGGGTACCTCACGAGGGAAGGGTCGAGACCGAGAGGTAGGAAGTTCTTGGTGCCCTCGCACCCTTACCCACCGGCGACTAAAGACCTAGAGGGGACCCACACACCTACTAGGGTCTCAGACAGCACATAAGAACAGAAACGGACGAAGAGACCCACAGAGAAGAAAACATTCGGTCAGACATTTGTTCGTGTCCCCAATTAGTTACGGAAACAAGTAAATAATTCACTGTCCGTGAGAAGATCCGTGACCCCTTTGTCGTACTTGTTGTCTGTCTTAACGACGGGAGTTCCTCGACTCGACACTCACCCCTTTTTGTCTACTATTTGTTCGTTTGTTCGACAATTAAAATCTCTCACCTTTCACGATATTTCTTTCACCGAAGAGACTCCTCCACTGTAAACTCGACTCTGGACTCTTCGACAGTGGTACGTTATGTGTCTTCGTCCTTTTCGAACTGTTCAAGTTTCTAATAACACCTTTCGATCACATTTTCTCAGCTCACTCACTCCTCCCTCTGTTCCAATCGGTCTCTCGTTCATTGGTCTAATACATCCCGGAACATCCGGTAATATTTCTTTTACCTAAAAACAAGGTTCACGTTAGTTAGTAGGAACTGAGAAGAAAAAAGTGTGTGTGGAGTTCAGGTAGTAGTTTAGGACAATAGAGATGTAAGTGTTTATCTAGGTCTTAGATGAGTGGGAAGAGGGAAGTGTCGGAGGCAGGATCCTGAGGGAGGAGGGTAGTAGAAGGGGGACCTGTCAGGGACTGATAAGAGAGGTCCCATCGGTCTCACTTGACGGATTTTGTCGACCGTAGTGGTACGACAGACCGAGTTTTGAAGGTTACTGAAGAAAGTGTGAACCTTACTTCAAGATTCAGGAGTGATACGAGAGTCCCGGGATGAATTCGTCTAGGGGTTGGAGGTAGAGTAAAGGAGACAAATAAATCCGACGCGACCCAGAATGAACGTCGTCGGTCCTAGAAGCAACACACCGTACGTTTGAGAATCAACGTCACACGCACGACCTAGATGAGGGGTCGGTCCTACCTCGGACCGGGGGAATGTAATCCTCGTGTCTCAGAATGTGAGACCTGGTGGTCCCTTTAGAGGGGTGATGGGGGTAAAGACTAGAGTAGAGGGAAGAAAAGGAACTGATCGAAACGACTGAGTAATCTTTTCTGGGACTACGACCCTTTCTAGCTTCCACTCTCCTCTTCCCCTGCTGTACCAACCTACCAACCTACCGTAGTGGATGAGCTACCTGTACTCAAACTCATTCGAGGTCCTCAACCACTACCTGCCCCTTCGGACCACAAGACGTCAGGTACCCGAACGTTTCTCAACCTGTACTGACTCGTTGACTTGATTGAAACGAGGTCGGCGTGACCGGAGGAGGAATAAGGACCTTGTGAGGCCGGGGTGTAGTCGGTGTCCTGGAAACGTAGACGACAAGAGTGACGGATCTTACGAGGAGGAGGTCCGTAGAAGTACCAAGGTTACGACTGAAATAAGTCCAAAGATTTAATTACAGTGAGGGAGTCTCTGTTGGAGTCGATTTTGTCGTAGGGACTCTTTAAGATACAGGAGAACTTTCGAAAAAAAAAGGGGGACCCTGAAAGGACCACCAGGTCACCGATTTTAAGGTGAGAGGGTCACATCCCTCAGACCCAAGTTAGGGACCAGTCCCTTGATCTAGGACATACGGTCAGAAACGGTATACCTTTTCTGGAACCACGACCCTTTCTGACTCCCGTCCTCCTCTTCCCCTGCTGCCTCCTACTCTACAAACCTACCGTAATGACTGAACTACCCTACTCAAAGTCGTTTGAGGCCCTCTACCGCTTCCTGTCCCTTCGGACCGTACGACGTCAGGTACCCCAGTGTTTCTCAGCCTGTACTGAATCACTGACTTGTTGTTTTACGACTAGGACACAACGGCATTGATTCTAGACCACATCGGTGTATCTAAGTAATTTTTTTTTTTTTTTTTTCGAAAGAAAAAGAGGGTTGTGAATGTCATGAGGTAGGAGTATGATATCTGGCTAAATGAATGAACTAAGTAACGGTAGAGGTGAGGAAACTTATGGTCGAGATACTCCGTCTCCAACAATAAATTAGGAGACGAGAGAGGGGTCATGGATTTTGTCCCGGATTTTTTATCGTCCACGAGTTGTTAATAAACAACTTATTTATTTACTTAGTTAATCAGTAATACGAGGTACAGAGAGGGGTGACAGACCGAGACACCTCGTGTTGGTCGTTCCTCTCTCTCTCAGTACACCCGGGGTCCGACACGGGAGGGTGTGTGTATCTGTGAATCTGTTAGACTTCCCTGGTCCCACCACCGGTCCCATCGTCACCCCCGGCAACAACTTAATTCTGTTGGAAGGGTCGTCTCCCAGACCTCGATTTCGAAGTTCCGCTTTTCTTTCCTCTTCAAGCAAAGATGTCTTAGTACGGGACACACCCGTACGTCACTACACAAACGTGATGAATAAATGCATAACCGACGTGACTTAGAAGCAACGACACGTGCCCAAACAGAAAGCAACACCGCTCACTCCCGATGATAGACCAAAGTCTTGTACCCGAGATCTCGTGTCCGAACGATCAACACCGTGTGCCCCAAGTAACAAGGTACCGAACACCCTAGAAGGGCCTGACCCCTAACTTGGACACAGGGGACGTAACCGTCCGTCTAAGAGTTGGTGACCTGGTGGTCCCTTCCGGGTCGTTACTTTACAGACTACCGAGACGGGATCCGAAACGGAATTCAAACGTCAGGACAGCCCATTGTCTGGGGAGTGATATGTTACTGTCGGTTCCCATCTGTCCGTCTCCCCAGTCCTCTATGTGCCCGATCCCCTCGGGTCTCCTCCAAGGACTGGTCAGACCCCCAGTCCCTCCCGAAGAACCTCCTCCAAAGTCCCTTTAGAAAATTTAGAATTGGGAGACTAGAGAGGTCTGTGTTCCGTTCAAGGACAGGACTGGAGAACACAGACACTACGGACTAGAAGGACAGTGAGCTTAGAACCATTGTTCGTTAAATTAGTGAAGAAATTCGTGAAGAGGGTTGGATCTTGGGTTTCTAAACTGGTGGTCTCCCGTGACACCGAGGTCAAAAACAGACCCGTCAGACAAGTCCTGAGGAGTCTAGGTCCTCCCTGTGACACCCCCCGTCACCCTGGTTGGTCACCTGTGTAACCAGGGGGGTGAGACTCGGAGTCTGTGACGGGACCTGAACCAATAGTTCCAGTCTCGGGGAGGGATGTTTTTGAGGACACCTTAGTTACACACACACGCGCTATTCAGTGAAGTCAGCACCGGCTGAGAAACGTTGCGATACCTGGTATCGGCCGGTCCGAGGAGACAAGTACCCTAAGAGGTCCGTTCTTATGAAGTCACCCGACGGTACGGGAGGAGGTCCCCCAGAAGGACTGGGTCCCTAGCTTAGGTGTAGAGAACAGAGGACGTAACCGTACGTCCAAGAAATGGTGTTCGCGGTGGACCCTTAGTTATCCTCAGAGAGACAGGGTCTGGGGACCCTCGGGTCGAACCCGGAGACTCCCTCGTTGAACGAATCGGAGGGACTAGGGAGAGAAAGGGTGATAAGAAGTCTCCCATGTCGGGAGGGGATTCGACGGGAACCCTACAAGTCTGTACTGGGAACCTTCAGAGGACGGGTCTACCCCTATGACTCCATATGTCCTCCACACCGACCACCGCCCCTCCCACAGTATGTAATGGTCCTGTTTTTGTTATCGTCAATTATTATTATTGATGTTATGTCCTGAAGGGACCACCGCTTCACCTATTCTTAGACAGGTGGTTACGACCCCTGTGCCCGAGGTAGGGACCAGGTCCTTCTAAGGTGTACGGTGCCTCGTCGAGGCGATTACTCTTGGTGTCGAATGACTTCGGGTGCCCGGGTCCCGGGTGCGAGACATTGTCTTCTTTGGTGGCGTTGCTCTCAGGGAGTGTGACGTCGATCTCTCTCGGGTGCCGTTGTCACCTCTAGGTCCCGTGGGTTACTTGTTGACTCTTCGTTATGGGTTCCGGGACAATCAATCGAGGAGGACACGTAGTTCTGGACAGGGCTCGGAAAATGTCCGGATTATAACGATAGTGTGTCTGGTGTGAAACCTTCGTCCTGAGAAGTGGAGTCTCAGTCTGTTCTGCTAGACCCGAGTCTCTTTGTTGTGGGAATAGTTTTGTGGGATGAGTAGTATCGTCCTTCTAGACCTTGAAAAATTTAATTAAAAATAACCTTATATCAACGAAATGTTATACAATCAAAGATGACATGTTGTTTTACTTAGTCGATATAACTATGAAACTGGGGAGAAACAAACCCAAAGGAAGGGCACATCCGGTGGTGTCTCGTGACTCACCTCAAAGGACGTGGTAGGTTCAAGGGTAATCAATAGGTAAAGTATATATCGTCACTTATATCCAGTTAGGGTTAAAGGGTCAAGCAGAGTGGTAGGAAAGGGTGGAACCACGGAAAGACAGGTAAGAGATATAGACACAGACATAAAGACAAAACGTTTATTCTAGTAGCTATGGTAAAAAGATCGAAGGTGTATATACACAATTACATGTCATAAGAAAAAGAGAAAGACTGAAGTGAGACATACTGTCTGAGATTCAGGTAGGTGCAGAGATGTTTACTTGGTTAAAGTAAGGAAAAGTACTGGTTCATTATAAGGTGACCCGGAAGGTGGCAACAAGTCGCCATTTTTGTGACGGATGTTGCGTCCTCTGACCAAACTAGGGACCCAGTCCTTCTAGGGGACCTCCTCCTTTACTGTTGGGTGAGGTCATAAGAACGGACCTTTTAGAGTACCTGTCTTCTCGGACCACCCGATGTCAGGTATCCCACCGTTTTTCAAACTATACTGATTCGTTGACTCACCCGAAGGGAAGGGACTATTGAGTCGACCATTTCTTAGCCGGACGTTACCCTCTAGGGCCAAGTCAAGGACCCAACCCTTCTGAGGAACCTCTTCCCTATCCGATGGGTGACATCTTAAGTACCCGAAGGGCTTTAGACCCAAGCTAGAGACCCAACCCTTCTAGGAGACTTCCTCCCGTACCGTCAGGTGAGGTCACAAGAACGGACCTCTTAGGGGTACCTGTCTCCTCGGACCGCCCGATGGAAGGCGCCTTAGAGTTTCTGAGTTTACTTATGTGTTTTCGTTGACTCGTCCTTCTTCTCTCTTTCGGGAATCACCGACCGTGTAAAATCGTGTGTTATTTATAACAAACACCAGGAGTGTTATGGTCGAGGACACGGACGTATGGAGGACTCACGGTACGGGTACTCCCAAAATGTACGTATTTTGTGTAAAGAGTCGCCGGATCTCTTTACACCAGAGGTCTATCTCTAGTGTTTCTTTAGTACCTTAGACCTGAAACCTGAGCACACGACTGGGTTTCGTGGGAGACACGCCGGGATTACCCGTGAAAATAAATAAACCACCACTACCCAGAAGCGACAAGGTAACACCGTGTGTCCGAGTCATCAACCCCGTACACCCTAGAATCAAGGGTCTGGTCCCTAACCTGAGCACAGGGGATGTAACGTTCCACCTAAGAAATCGTCTTTGGGGGTCCCTTCGGGGAACCCCTCGTGAGAGTGGAGATGGTCAATGACACGATCACCAGTGTGAGCACACTGGGAGTGTTGTTAGGACTCTGTCCCCTATTCCACTCCGGTATAGTCTCTCCTGGTGTTTTGGATCCCATTCCCCAAACCCAAACTAAGACTCCGATCCCCCTTCGGTCACCTCCCAAAAGTCGTACTAGAGGAAGACAAAATCTATCTAGGGGTGCCGACGTTCACACCCTGTCTGTAACCCCTGTTCCATCCTCTACCCTCTGGACCCTCCCCCGAAGCTACCGAACCCACCCTCCTACCCCGGTCACATTCCCACTGTTCCACTACTCTCCGTCGTCTTACGTCGACGACCCTGTTTACTGGTACTTGAACCGTCGAATCTTGTTATCCTTAGATAAAAAAATTATTAAAATAAATACACAAATAAAAACCGACACGACCCAGAAGCAACGACTTACCCGAAAAGAGATCAATCCTACTCTCCCCCGTTGAGAAGAAACGCTACGTACCCGAGGAACAGTGCCACCGAAGAGAACAACGCTTCATACTCGAGACCCCGTACACCCGAAGTAGAAGGGTCTGGTTCTAAGCTTGGACACAGGGGACGTAACGGTCCTCCTAAGAATAGGTGATCATGGTGTTCCTTCCAGGGTCGTTGTTTCTAAATACGAGAGTCCCAAGACCCCCGGTCTTCAGTCTTTAACCATAGTGACTCGACTTTTGTTCCCCTCCCGTCCCAGTGTGAGGGAACCTCTGGGGGTCCCTCGTAGGAAGGCATGGAGAAGGTCGAAGGCCACAGACGACTGCGATGAACCAAACACCGGAATGACGAGGTCAGAATTTCGGAGGCAGAAGTGTAGCGAAGGAGGAGATACGCACGAAGAGAGAGAGAGAGACGAAGACGGATATTCCTGTGAATGTTCACTACGACAAATCCCGGGTGGACCTGTCAGGTCCTATTAGAAGGGTAGAGTCCTAGGGATTGAAGTAGTGTGTGAGAAAAAGGAATATTCCCTAATCTTGGTCAACGAAACCCCATGGCAATAAGACGGATGATGTCGTCTCACCCACCTTAGACATCTACCTATTACATACCTCTCCCTAAGGGTTCACCGAGTTACCATTTCTTAGACGGACGGGTCGTCCTCTACGTTTAAGCTAGGGACTCAGCCCTTCTAAGGGGACCTCTTTCCTTTACCGTTGGGTGAGGTCATAAGAACGGACCCTTTAGGGTGCCTGTCTCCTCGGGTCACCCGACGTAAGGTACCCCAGCATTTCTCAACCTGTACTGAATGGTTGATTTGTTGTCGTCGTCGTTGCTAAATACCTCTTTCTCCCTTTCTCAGAAACCTTACCGTCCCTCCTGAGGCTCCACTCACCGGACTCGTCGACCTCCCCACCTCCACGGTAGGGGCCCTACCCCGACCTCCCCCTCCCCGTCCAAACCCTCTCGGGTCCTCGAGTCGAAACCTTCGTCTTGGGAACTCAGACTTAACCTACAGTTCGTTGATTCTCCCCGACGACCCATTCAGACCTCCAACCCAATTTCTCTTTAAACGTACGTATTTCTCTGACCTACTCGAGAGGTCCCTCTCTTCTCGTGGTTTCAGTGTGCTGGTCCCAAAAAGTTGTTTATTAAACGAAATTTCTTTTCCCGCATAATCCCTCACAGTAATTCGAAAACTTACGTCCCCCTAGGCATACATGGAGTTGTAGAGCGTTTCGGGTATTCCGGGAAAAGTCTTAGTTCAAATGTTTCCATATTGTAGGTGTTTCAATGCTTCCTTTGAAAAACATAATTATATGTCAAATTTTTTATTAACACTATAAACACGAAGAAATAATTATGTCATTTCTTATTGGACTATTGAGTCAACCATTTCTTAACCGGACGTTACGTCCTCTGGGACCTAACTAAGGACCCAGCCCTTCTAGGGGACCTCTTCCCTATCCGATGGGTGAGGTTATAAGAACCTGAAGGGACCACCGAGTCGACCATTTCTTAGACGGATATTACCCCCTCTGGACCCAAGTTAGGGACTCAACCCTTCTAGGGGACCTCTTCCTTTTCCGACGGGTAAGGTCATAATACCGGACCTCTTAAGGGACCTGACATATCAGGTACCCCAACGTTTCTCAACCTGTGTCGACCCGTTGAAAGTGAAAGAAGAAAGTTTCTTACTCTAGACCGACGTCTAGGTCACCCCGAAGGGTCACCGTGATCACCACTTCTTGGACGGTTACGTCCTCCGTCTGCATTCTCTGCGCCCAAACCAGGGACCCAACAGAGATCCCTTCTCGTGTAGTTGGGAGAGGTCAGGAGAACGGACCTCTTAGGGTACCTGTCTCGTCGGACCGTCCGATGTTAGGTACCTCAGTGTTTCTCACCCTGTGTTGACTTCGCTGAATCGTGCGTCTAGGTCATTGATGGTATTAAAGTTCGTGACTACTCATTTTGGTTACAAAGTTCTATAGATGTTGTCAATACACGACACTTTGTCGACACTAAATACACCTACTACTTCAGTGTCCAAAACGGTTATCATGACTAAACAACGGTTACAAGTATTAACTGTTTTTATAGTTTAAAATCAATCTCCAAACACTTTTGTCTGTAAAGTTTTAAAAGGGTGGTTGCTATCTTGAGACCTGGGGAACCTCCAGGACCCTGGGGTCCAGTTCTTAGGGACATCTAATTTTTGTGTTGGACCCTCAAACGATCACCAGGTCACCAATTCTTAGACGGACAGTTACGTCCCCTGTGTCCAAGCTAGGGACCAGCCCCTGTTAAGGTGTACGGCGTCCCGTTGATTCGGGTACGCGGCATTGATGACTGCGACCTCACGAGATCTCGGACACGAGGCGTTCTCTTTGGTGACGTCACTCTTCGGACTCGTGGCACTGATCTCGCATCGGAGGTGAGCGTCTCGGATCTCTTTCGGGCGGACGTCGTTACTTCTGAGTTACGTCAGTTTTGATTTAATGAATTATGTTATGAAAATAAAATAAATAAAAGGAATATAAATATATGAACCGTCGGAACCCAGAATCAACGTCGAGTACCCGAAACAACGGGGTACCGTACACCCTAGAATCAAGGATCTGGTCCCCAACTTGGCCGTAGGAGACGTAATCTTCCGTATAAGAATTGGGACCTGGTGGTCTCTTGAGGTATTTTATTCAAAATTTTTATGTTGCACATATTCTTGTTTGTACACCTATGGTTCTCACCCCTCCCACCTTACTTAACTCTCTAACCCCAACTGGCGGAACCGTTGGGTGAGGTCATAAGAACGGACCTCTTAGGCTACCTGTCTCCTCGGACCGCCCGATGTCAGGTACCCCAGAGTTCTCAGTCTGTGTTGAATCGTTGAGTTGGTGGTGATGTTGTATATGATGATACGTATTTTATCTATCGATTCCTCTTAGATGACATATTGTGTCCTTTGAGATGAGCCCCGAGAAAACACTGGATTTACCCTTCCACTCCACTCCACTCCACTTCAACGAGTCAGCACAGGCTGAGAAACGCTGGGGCACCTGACATTGGATGATCCGAAGAGGCAGGTACCCTGAGAGGTCCGTTCTTATGACCTCACCTAACGGTAAAGGAAGAGGTCCCCTAGAAGGGCTGGGTCCCTAGCTTGGGGCCAGAGGGCGTAATCTCCGTCTGCGAAATTGGAGACTCGGTGTTCCCTTCGGATTTACCCTTCCTTTATGTCCTTTCTCTCCTATATACATATACATGTGGACTAAGTGAAACGACATGTCGTCTTTGATTGGATTGAGACATTTCGTTGATATGAGGTTTATTTAAATTTTTTTTTTTGTTGCGATACACACCTAGAACGTATCTAGGACTAAACTTGTTTGGTTGAATTTTTCTGTGAAGGTTCTATTAACCCTATAAACTTGTATCTGACACATAATATTCTATAATTCCTTTATAACAAGTAAAAAACATACTATGTCCGTAACACCAATGCTAAAAACAGTGTAATAATGACTAAACTCTATCTACCACTTTATAAACTCTATCTTTCAATGTCGATCCCAACCGAATAACACATTCGAATTTTAATCACAAACAAAATTTCATAATATCGATTTCCTCTCACTCCAGAAAAAGAACTTACTACCACTACAGGACGAAGAAACGTGCATACACACAAGAGTCAAGTCAAGTCAGGGGATCGGCACAGGCTGAGAAACGCTGGGGTACCTGACGTCGTACGGGCCGGAGGGGCAGGTAGTGGTTGAGGGCCTCGAACGAGTTTGGGTACAGGTAACTCAGCCACTACGGTAGGTTGGTAGAGTAGGAGACAGTAGGGGAAGAGGAGGACGGAAGTCAGAAAGGGTTGTAGTCCCCGGAAAGGTTCCACACACAAGATAAAGAATAGTTTCTAACCCTAATGTGTCCATGTTCGTAAACAGTTTTGGGTAGTTCTCGTGTGAATTCTAAAACTTAAAGAACCACATGTCTAAATCCATTTTAAACCATTTTCGATGGTCGCAGGGACCATCGACACACCATTGCTCAGACGGACAGTTACGTCCTCTGTGTCCAAGCCAGGGGTTAGGTCTTTCTAGGGCATACACCATCTCGTCGATTCGGACACGCACACGGCGTTGATGACTCGGACAAGAGATCTCGGGTCCTCGGTGTCGCCTACTTCGGGTGCGTGGGATCTCGGACACGACGTGTTCTCCTCGGTGGCGTTACTCGTCGGACGCACAACGTCGACCTCTCGTCGGCGGTGAGGGACGTTGATCTGTATTCGGGTTCGTATCGGTTACTTCTGGGTCTTGTTATGTGTGACTTATTTATCCACAAAAAATTCATTTATTTAGAACTTGGAGCCATTAACATGCACATAATCGAAGGATCCCGCCGGTATTGTTTCATGGTGTTTGACCCCCCGAATTTCTGTTGCCTTTAAATAAGAGAGTACCAAGACCTCCGGTCTTCAGACTTGAGTTCCACAGACAGACTGGTACGAGAGTTTCGAAGATCCTCTCCGAGAAAGGAACGGAGAGGGTTCGAAGACCCACACGGTCCTCAAGGAACCAAACACTGACACGGTAAGACGGGAAACGGAGACAGAAGTGTACCGGAGAAAGACACAGAGACACAGACGTACACCGACAGAAGAATGTTCCCGTGTTCAGGAGGACCCAATCCTCGAAGGTCGTACTGAAAGGGCATTGGTTAGTACATACACAATCCGTCAATCTCATCCCCTTTCCTCAGGTTTTACCGCCGCCGATGTTCTGTTCCTTCCCTTCTCGGGTGCTTTTATCTCGTTTCCTTCCAGCCTCCTTCCAGCCTCCTGGTCTCACTCTTGAAGTCCACCTTGTCGTGAGGACCGACTCGGGTTAAACGTATCCGGTCCGGGTCCCCCTTCTTTTGTATATTTTCCTCCTCGGTTCGTACGAGAGAGGGGGCCGGTGGGGGCGGACGGCGCCGGTCGTGTTCGTTCTCAGTGTGGACGTATCCCTCTTTTGCCTCGCAGGGGCGATTCTTNGCTGAGGCGGCGTGGGGGAGGGGCGGGGGGCGGGAGCACGCGGCGTCGCGAGGAGGTGAGAGAAGAGAAGAAGCTCCTACCTAAGAGGACGACAGAAGATTTACTTTATCTCGACATTGTGACTAACCAGATTCTCGATACTGTGCCACACAAGTTCTGGGCTCTCGACACTACGCGGCTCCCGAAATTACAGGTAGCGAGGTTTAGTAACAACACTGTTCTGTTCTTGACTCTGTGCATGTGAGCGGACTGTGTGTGTAGAAACAAACGTTACGGTGTTCAGAACCCCCTAGAATCAAGGAACTGGTCCCTAGTTCGGACCCGGGAACCGTCATTCTCGAGTCTCGGAATCGGTGACTGGTGGTCCCTTAAGAGATAGACGTAGAATAATAAACCTTTATTCCAGTGTGAGATATCACGACCCTCAGTCTTGAAGTTCATAGTAAAAGCTCCCCTATGTTAAGTTGAGAATGATTATACGAACGACTTTTCAAGTCTCCTTCTTCCACCTCGAAACTTTGCATAAGTTTTTACACTACCCACCTACCTCTCTCCCTTTTTTACTCACGATCCCGGTCATCTAATCTTACAAAAACTAATTCTGAAGGGAGCACCACGTCACCGGTTCTGAGACGCAAGGATTACTCCCCCGGACCTAAGGTAGGGACCAGTCCCTTAATCTAGGGTGTACGAGATCCTCAAACGGACGACGTTGATTCTGGAGGACGTCAGTTTATTTCTATTTACAAAAGATATTTTTTACGATTACCATCTCAGGTCGACTACCCACACACCCATAAGGGACTTGTTAATGAAGTTGAAAAGACATAAAAACTTTAACACCTTATATTTCACAAAGTCGAATTTTTTGTTTTTCCCATTCCTCCTATTAATTTTATGTTTAGTGACACGTAACTATTAAGAACCCCGACTTATTGTCGATTTATCCCCCAGTACGATAAGAGAGATGGAAGATACGAACCTTTAAGGGTTTTATTCATTTATTTTAATTCTTAAGACAAATCACTTCCTTAATACTTGTTTTAATTATCTGTCCATTCACTTTTCATGGTATAGACTTTGACTGTTTTCTAATTACTATTCTTATAAGTTTCTTGGGAATTTTTACTTGTTCTGTCACTGAAGGGGACGTTTTTTTATAGACTCGTTCGTTTCCTACACTCGTGAATTTACAGTCTTCTGGGGTTTTGGACAGTTCGTATTCTTTTACAAAAGTTTTAACAATCATGAGTCTTTTTACTTTCAATTTTTGTTGACCCTATACTCACAAGTTTAAGGAAGGTTAAAAAGATATGTAAACTTTTAAAAAGTGTTATTTTTACCCCCCCTTTTTTTTCTCTGTAGTGAATCACGGATCAACGACAACGAGTCAGTGACTCAACATAGACTGAGAAACACTCGGGTACCTGACTTCGTGAGATCCGAGGGGACAGGAGGTGGTAGAGGGTCTCAAACGAGTTTAAGTACAGGTAACTTAGCCACTACGGTAGGTTTGTAGAGTAAGAGACAGTAGGGGAAGAGGAGGACGGGAGTTAGAAAGGGTCGTAGTCCCAGAAAGGGTCACTCAACCGAGAAGTGGAGTCCACGGTTTTATAACCTCGAAGTCGTAGTCATGACGGTCATTTATAAGTCCTAACTAAAGGAAATCCTAGCCGACCAAACTAGAGGAACGAGAGGTCCCCTGAGAGTTCTCAGAAGAGGTCGTGGTGTTAAACTTTCGTAGTTAAGAAAAAAAAAAAAAAAAACTTTCGTAGTTAAGAATTACGAGTCGGAAGAAATATCGTGGATGATCTGTCTGTTTTTAGTCTTTCGACCTAGTACAGTCCACCATCTCCCTTACATCTCTGGGTCTTTGGGAGTACGTACCCCGTCCCCACTCCCCCCACCCATGACGTACCCCGTCCCCACTCCCCCCACCCATGACGTACCCCGTCCCCACTCCCCCCACCCATGACAATCCCCTTTGTGACTGACTGTGACGGGTGAGACCGGTTCGTGGTATGATTGGGGGAACGTACTCAAAATACCGTCCTCCAGGATCATTTCTTGTTCCTTGATTGTCCGGTGGTGGTTGACCTTCTTTAGTCCTTTCAAGTCTTCCTCTGTGGTGTACGGGATGGTGGAGGGTCTTAGGAGGAGTGACCACAGGTAGAACCGACTCGTTACAAACATGGTGGTCCTTCTTGGGGCTTAGTTTTACTGACCGGTGTCTGCTGGACCTTTGATTGGGTAGTGGTGCTTTGGCCTAGGACGATGAGATCACCGTCCGTCAGGAGGGCCCAAGGGAGCGGGAGCACACGAGGTGGGCCCACGGAGAGGGGCCATTTCACGAAACGAAACGGTCGTCCACACAGAGGAGTCTGTTAAGTAGAAGCTCCCAATCTGTTCTCGGGGGAAAACCCGGGGGAGGGGACTGAGTTCTAGATCTCACTAAGGGGGGGTAAGACATTTGTCGAAGAGATACTCTTCAATAGAATGAGTCCAATAGAAGTAGACGAACCGGAACACAAAGGTTAACCCCGGTACTGACTATGCTGGTTCAGGCGGAGTTCGGTCACCATGTGAATCTCCGGGTGTGTGTCCTGGTCCTCATGTCGACATCTTCGTAGTAGCCAAGACACCACAGAGGCCACTTAAGGAGTAACCCGAGGGGTCAGGAAATACTGCTAAAGTAATGGTGCTCTCAACTACGTTCGACGGTCGTCTGACACATATAGTGTCGGTGGGTTCAGTTAGACAAAAGAGTAAGGTCGACGAAAGAATTTAACACCGGGTACGAACCCGTGAATGTGCAAGTCGTACATTTGACTTGAATATCGGTTAACGATATAAATAAGGGTACCCTTTCACGGGACACTTCCACAGACGAATCGTAAGTCAGAAACCCCCAGAGACTGGACTGGTGTATCGATTGGGAATTCTTTCTAGGACAAAAAAATCTGAGAGTCTGTACCTCTCATCTGAACACCAACGGTTACCCCTCCCCTCCCTACCCACCTCGCCCTCAAACCCTAGTCGTCTACGTCTGATAATATATCTCACCGATTTTTTGTTTCAGGATGACCTATCGTGTCCCGTGATATAAGTTATACGACACCATTTGGTATTACTTTTGTATAAAATTTCAAAATATATATATATATATATATATATATGTATTTAGTAAAACGACATGTTGTCTTTAATTGTGTTGTAACTTTTAGTTGATATGAAGTTGAACTTTTTTTTTTCTTTACGGGGGACCAGTGTCACTAACCAAGTCTCTGTCCTGTCCTGGGACGAAGTGGTTACTCCCGACAAGGGACCCTAAAAAGTGTCACCTGGATTCATCTCTCCAGAAATCAAGTCCAGGTGGTACGTCAGACACCGAACGTTGGTTTTTTAGGACTACCTGTGTCAGATTCACAGAAGTTCAGAAAATAAATAGGTAAGCGAGTGACTAGGTCGTTTGCTCACGGTTACATACACGGGTACGACCCGAAGGGACCACCGAGTCTACTAGTTCTTGCGTGGGCTTCACCTCCCCTACGTCCTCTACGCCCAAGCTGGGAATCCAACTCTTCTAGCGGACCTCTTCCCTTCCCGTTGGGTGAGGTCACGAGAATGGACCCCTTGAGGTACTTGTCTCCTCAGACCCCCGACGTCAGGTACCTCAACGTTTCTCAGTCTGTTGACTCGTTGATTGTGAAAGCGAAGGTGGCGCACAGGTACAACCCGAGGTCCCGATGTCGTCACCCACTTAGTGGTGAGGGTACAACCCTCATACTCTTACAAGTCAGTACCCTCTGACGTAAGGAACGATGTCCCTCCTTCGCCCAGAATCTTTTTTCAGTCTCTCTGTCGGGTCAGGGACAAATCGTCTCACTGTCGACAGAGCACCAATTCTCAAACTCAAGTCCTCAGTCTAACGGACTCAAACTGAGAGAAATGTTTACTGACCGGGAGTGACACGGGGCTAAAGGAGTGGACATTGCACCTTAGTATTATTCTGGGTGAAGTAGGTAAATTAGTAGAGAAGATATTTATAAATGGGTCCAGGTAAAGAGGCAGACAGACCTTCCTACAACAACAACTCAACAGTTCCTCTTTTTGATGGTACAGAAGGTCAAGAAACTGGTTTGGAGTCTACACACCGGAAGACCGGTTATAGACACTAAAGTATAGGAACCTAATAAGTGACAGAGGGACCCTCAACGTTGAAAGATATTCAAACTACACCAACTCGTTCCTTTCTTCTATATACGTCTAAAGACGTTTTTAATATTGAGGTATTTTCGACAACTCCTCTAGTCCTTTTGGCCATAGAAAGTCTCACGTTATACTAAAACCTTACCTTTCTTAAAGAAACCCAACGCAAGGTACCTTCAAACGGTGAACGGACACAAGGACGTGATACTTGATACTTATAGACCCGATTCCTTATCAAAGAGATCTATTTATTTACTAATTTTTGATGACACGTTTTTTTTTTTTTTTCCAAATTGTTCATGGATAGGAAAAAGTCTACGACAAAATTCCTACTTCTCGGGACGTCCTTTTCTTTCTTTCTTTCGTCTGTTTTTAGGGACGAGAGGACCTCGACTATATACTCTCCTTAACAGCCGATTTTTCTACGTGTTGTACTCTCAACGGCAAATTCAAAATAAACCCCGTTTTACTCCGGACGTCGGGTCCTCTGTCGTGAAGTCTATCGAGCCTCTCTGACGAGGTTTCTCCCTCATCCCCCTCCAGTTATATATTCTGAAGCCATTTCCCCCTCAAGTTACTTTAGTTCGCGAATGAAATGTTTTCAAAAAGCCGAACAGTACTCAGTGGTACTTCCCTAAATCACGAAAAGATCTATATTCCCAAAGGGACCATCGAGTCACCATCTCTTAGACGGACGGTTACGTCCTCTGTGTCCAAACTAGGGACTCAACCCTTATAGGGGACCTCTTTCTTCACCGTTGGGTGAAGTCATAACAACGGACCCCTTAGGGTACCTGTCTCCTCGGACCGCCCGATGCCTGGTACCCCAGGGTTTTTCAGCCTGTCCTGACTCACTAATTTGTTATTGTTCCTGACCCTAGTACGTTAGTCAGGGACTCTTATAGATTGATAGAGTTCTGGACAAGGTGGTCACAGGGGCCCCGTGTCTCCCAGAGTGAGAGGTGGGACTCGAGGGTCCCAGTCATCGACGTCGTCGTGTCGCCCTACCGTTCACGGAAACGACAGCGAGTCAACGACCGTCAGACATCGAGTGTCTACAATGGACTCTTTGACGCAAGCGGAGAACCACCCGCAACTCGGTTTTCTGTCCTGATTCGGTCTCGTTCCCTTTTCCTTCCCAATACTAGTGAAAGTAGGTCAGGGTTTCTTTCCGTTACGGTTTCTTGCGAGTTTGATGACGTGTCAACGTGAGTAGAGTGTGCGATTTTTTCATTACGAGTTTTAAGAGGTTCGGTCCGAAGTTATCATGCACTTGACACTTGGAGGTCTACGAATTCGACCTAAATCTTTTCCGTCTCCTTGGTCTCTAGTTTAACGGTTGTAGGTGACCTAGTAGTTTTTTCGTTCTCTCAAGGTCTTTTTGTAGATAAAGACGAGATAACTGATACGGTTTTAGAAACTGACACACCTGGTGTTGTTTGAGACCTTTTAAGAATTTCTCTACCCTTATGGTCTGGTGGACTGGACGGAGAACTCTTCGGATATACGTCCAGTCCTTCGTTATCAATCTTGACCTGTACCTTGTTGTCTGACCAAGGTTTATCCTTTTCCTCATGCAGTTCCTCATGCTGTTCCATATAACAGTGGGACGAATAAATTGAATGTACGTTTCATGTAGTGCTCTTTACGACCTGACCTATTTCGTGTTCGACCTTAGTTCTAGTGACCCTCTTTATAGTTAGTGGAGTCTATACGTCTACTGTGACGGGAATACCGTCTTTCGTTTCTTCTTGATTTCTCGGAGAACTACTTTCACTTTCTCCTCTCACTTTTTCAACCGAATTTTGAGTTGTAAGTCTTTTGATTCTAGTACCATAGACCAGGGTAGTGAAGTACCGTTTATCTACCCCTTTGTCACCCTTGTCACAGTCTGAAATAAAAACCCCCGAGGGTTTAGTGACGTCTACCACTGACGTCGGCACTTTAATTTTCTGTGAATGAGGAACCCTCTTTTCAATATTGGTTGGATCTGTCGTATAATTTTTCGTCTCTGCAATGAAACGGTTGTTCCAGGTAGATCAGTTCCGATGTATGCCATCACAACATACCTACACTCTCAACCTGATATTTCTTTCGACTCGTGACTTCTTAACTACGAAAACTTGACACTACGATCTCTTCTGAGAACTCTCAGGGAACCTGACGTTCCTCTAGGTCGGTCAGTTAGAATTTCCTTTAGTCAGGACTTATAACCTTCCTGACTACAGCTTCGACTTTGAGGTTGTGAAACCGGTGGACTAAGCTTCTCGACTGAGTAAACTTTTCTGGGACTACGACCCTTTCTAACTTCCGCCCTCCTCTTCCCCTGCTTTCTCCTACTCTACCAACCTATCGTAATGACTGAGTTACCTGTACTCAAACTCATTTGAAACCCTCAAACACTACCTGTCCCTCCAGGCCACACGACACCAGGCACCTCTCAGCCTGTGCTGACTCACTGACTTGACTTGACTTGTCGTCATTCATTCCTCTTGTGGTCCCTAGAGAGGGTTCTGTCACAGAGGAGTTTGTCATTTTGACCCTTTCAAAATTCGATTACCACGTACGTATGAGTACTTCCCCAAACCCACCGGTTGTCTCAAGTTCGAAATCAACTAATTTCAATGTTCCCAGTCTTTTCCAGTTACAGTAGTAGCGACTCCAAGACTAGAACACCAACTCGTGAAGTCCGATTAGAAATGGTAACTTTATCTTGACATAGAAATGGTGACTATGTAATAGAAACGATAACAATAAACAGAACGTACGATTGGGAGAAAACAAAGACGTAAGAAGAAAGGGAAATCAAGTGACTAATGACTGTTGATAAGTTCCCGTTCGGAACACCGACCCGAGTCTAGTGTTTTGCTGAAGAGTCCAGTTTTTACCTAAGAGTCCAAAGGTACCACCGAGTCACCATTTCTTAGATGGACGGTTGAGTTTTCTGTTCCCAAGTTAGACACCAGGCCCTTCTAGTGTGTACGACTCCTCGTTGATTCGGACACACACGCGGTGTGATAACTCGACTACGAGATCTCGGACCATCGGCGTGGAGAACTCGGGTGTATGGGATCTCGGGACGAGGTGTTGTTCTCTTCAGTCGATTTACTCTTCGGGCTCGTGGCGTTGGTCTTTCCTCGGGAATGAGCGGCGTTGATATTTTTTTCGGGTGCGTCGTTGGTTCTGGGTCGTTTTGGTTTTAATTGATTTATTTACTTACTTAAACAAATATCTACCGAAGAGGACACAGTCCTTTCGGCACGGAGCAAGAAAAAGAGGTCCCTGGGAGATGGGATAGACGAATGTTCTCCTCTGTCTGTTCTTTGTATACAAAACTTCAAAGTACCTCTAAAGACCGAGACTGGTTCTACCTTATTGTTCCTGACCTACACAAAATGACGGACTCCGTTCGTTTTAGTGCCTTTGTCTGTTTATGACCTCATCTTTTACCGTTGGGGGAGGTCTTCAGAGCGGACCTTCAGGGTACCTGTCTCCTCGGACCACCAGGACAGACGCTCGGAGAAGACAAAAAAACGACATAAGTAGACAACGACGTAGTTACGGTACCAAAATAAATAAAAACCGGTGTGGACAACTGTACCTCCTAGGATAAATGGACTGGTCCCTAGTTTGGGTTCAGGGGACGTAACCTTCGTACCTCAGGGTCAGTGACCCGGTGGTCTCTTTAGGGGTCTCAAAAGTAATGATACCAAAACGTTATACCGACTATAAACCATCTCGTTCGGGAGAAGAGAAAGGAGAGATTACGACTGAAGCAGTAAGGAGGTATCCGAAGGGTCCACCGCGATCACCATTTCTTGGACGGTGGTTACTTCCTCTGTCTTCTATGTACTAAGCTAGCAGCTCTCCTAGGAGACCTCCTCCCGTACCGTTGGTTGAGGTCATAAGAACGGACTCTTTAGGGTACCTGTTTCCTCGGACCGTTCGATGTCAGGTATCGCAGCTTCTCAGCCTGTGCTGACTTCGCTGAGTCGTACGCACGTATGCAAGGAGGTGTGTTTAAAGTCTTATCCAAAATAGTTCATGGAGTCTTTTGGGTAGGTCTTAAGACTGACTTCAACGAAACTTAAATAACTGATTAAACCTCTCTTGACTGAACACCTATTCCGATTCTATAGAATACGTTTCCGTACCTATCAGAGTAAAAAAGGGTGTAATAGAAGACATAGGAAATAGCCGTATAACTACGAAAAAGGAAGTTCCTGAATTCATAGAAATTCCACAATTTATTTGATATCAAAAACATCGATGACTCTCGACTTGTCCAAACAAAACGAAAAACCACGACCTAAAGGTCTTATGTAAAAAATTTATTACAAAATAACCAATACAATCATAATCACTTTACTGTAACTAAGAACATCCGAATAGAACATAGTTGGTACTATGTGGAAAACACTTATCGGAAGGACGGGAGAAATAATATTTCCGTTCATCATGAAGATTTTGTAAAACCGGTTAATCGTTAGTATAGTAGTTACACTAGGGTAAAGATTATAAATAGTAAGATAATCGTTTCGGAGACGACAACTAGTTTCTACCCGCTCACGAAACGTCATTGTTAGAGACGTCGGTCGAGAATTAATTACGGCCGGCTCGGGGGACCAAACCCACCTGAGGCCCTCAACCACTACCTGTCCCTCCGGACCGCACGACGCCAAGTGCCCCAGCGTTTCTCAGCCTGTGCTGTCTCGCTGACTTGACTTACTGACTCGGGGGACCTCATTGACTGGAAAGCCCACATCAAATTTTGTTCAGTCTAGGAGACCACTTCCCTTACCGTTGGGTGAGGTCATAAGAACGGACCTTTTAGGGTACCATCCGATGTCAGGTACCCTAGCGTTTCTCAGCCTATTCTGACTCGTTGATTTTTTTTGTTTTTTTGTTTTTTTTGAAATTTTGTTCAGCGTATCGGTGCTCCCCCGCGATTCCGAAGTGCAGGGAAGTGGGAGCTCCTCCCAATGACACGCGCCTCTTACACCGGTGGTCCTCCGCGACAATAACCAGGTCGTGGATGGCCCACGGTCCGCGGCGAGGACTGCAATCCTTATGGCGACCCGGATCATTCGATTATAAGACTTTCTTCCCCTTCCATCCCCCGAAGGGGCCACCGAGGAAGAGACCGCCGAGTCACCATTTCTTGGGCAGATGGTTCGGCCTCTGCGTTTTTCGTGTCCAAGACCCAACCCTATTAGAGGACCTCCTCCCGTACCGTTGGGCGAGGTCACAAGAATGGACCTCTTAAGGTACCTGTCTCCTCGGAGTACCTATGTCAGGTATCCCAGCGTTCGCTGGTCCCTCCCATCTGTCTTTGATTTTAAAGTCCCACACTATTTAGGACACCTCTTTTAAATAACACTGTCCTATCGGTATCCCCGAGTTCCTGTGGACAGACTTTAATGTAGATTTACTACTCCCTAAGACTCATCTCACGACCCCGTCTCTTTGTAAACTCTCAGGTCCTCCCTTTCTCGGAGGACCTTCACTCCCTTTCTCCTCCCTCCCCCTTTCTCCTCCCTACTTCCGTTTTACCACTGTCCACTCCCCCCACCTCTCACCTCCTAAAGAGAAGACTTCGGTCTTCTTCGGGTACCTCCCTCGTTCCACCTTCTTCTGGTTTTTCATTCTCCCCGAAGGGACCTCCAGGCCACCAAACTCGAGACGAAATTAACGACTGGGGGACCAAGTTAGGGACCAGTCCCTTGGTTCTAGGGTGTTGGACTCTCTACTTCGGTTTTAAAAATTTTTACTCTTTTTCATAATAAACTGACTATTCACTCTTTGTTCTGGACCCTCCGTCACACTCCTCCACTCACACCGTTACCGTTACTACGTTCGGACCATCCGGTCCATGTGACACAGGAAACACTGAAAAGGAATTGGCTCCCCGACACTAAGTCACAGGGACTCCTGTAAAACAACCGGTCCCTACCACCGACATTCCTCGATTACCAACAGAAGGGGGGTTACTATTTCAACTAGTATTTCGAATAATACACGGGACCGCGATCAGATACTAGTTACGTAAATTTGAAGTGTTGGTGGGACCTTCCGTCCATGATAATAGTAGTGGAAGTAAAATGTCTACACTTGTGAACTTCGTACACCTGTGTCTCCCCAATTCACTAAACGTGATCTGGTCTGTCGATGCTTCATCTTGTCTACCGGAAACTTAGGTCCGGAATTGGGGTCTCCAGTACGAGAATGGGTGGTACCATACGACGAAGGTCTAGGTAAACAACATCGGTGCAAGAGTTTGACATAACGGGAAATAAAATGAAATTTTTTTAAAAACCGACGTGGTGTGTCGTACACCCTGGATCAAGAGACTGGTCCCTACTTTGGGTGCCAGGGACGCAATCTTCGTACCTCAGAATTGGTGAACTTGCGGTTCCTTAAGGGACGTAACGGGAAACCTATCCGATAAAGTCTCTCGACCATCGTCAGTGAACGTGGAATCGTACTTAATCATGTAGAGAAGAACGGGGACTTCTTGACGTTAAATACGATTTCGATACCGAATATTCCCGTGACATCACTTCTTCATCAACCCAAGACCTCAGTATTACGGATCCTAACTTTGGGTCGTGGTGAAGGGTCGACTCACTGAACCCCGTTGACTGTAGTGACAGACCCGGAGTCAAAGGAGTACCCACTTCAGGGGTGAAATGTCTACTCCTTTGACTCTCCGGGTTGTGGACCGTGTGGGTTCTGAAGGACACCGACGACCCTCCTCCCCAAGGGGCGAGTGTGAGACATGGGCCAACACACCTCCCCTTCTCCATGACCTTCGGACTCCAGACAGACGTGTCCCTGTCGTTCCAGTGGACTTCCCGACCTGTCTGGTCTCCGAGGACCTATAAGGAGAAGAGGTCCCAGTCGAAGAGAAGGACGGTCTGTTCTTGAGTCTGGGGACCCTACCCGCGGATTAAAACCGTCCCGACGACCCACCGTGACTTACCCGTACCCCCAACTCCGCGTTTAAAACCAATCATCCCCACTCTACCCTCTCCACGAAACGGGGAGGTCCGATCCCTACTCAGGTCTGTGAGTCGAGGTGTTGGTCGTGACCTAGGTCTCTCCCGGTCTCCCAGTGTTTCGTCGAGACCGGACTGGGGTCGCGATTTGTGTCGGTGTGGGGGTAGAGGACTAACATGTACCGACCCTGACTACCATGTTGTTTTGATAACAATATTATTACTTTATGAAGGTGTCAGAAACTATTTATCGACGATAAGTGAACTATGGGACCGGGAAGGGGATTCTGAGAAGGTCCGGAGGAAAGGGGTCGTACTCGTACGGGGTCGGATTAGCCGAAGGGACAAAGTCAAGACCTCCTGAACAGATAAGACTTACTATCTACCCGGACGGTTAATAAACAATAGAAGGGACAGAGTCTTTCTTTCACTTCAACGAGTCAGCACAGGTTGAGAAACGCTGGGGGTACCTGACATCGAGTGGTCTGAGGAGGTAGACTCCTTAAAAGGTCCGTTCTCATGACCTTACCCAACGGTAAAGGAAGGGGTCCCCTAGAAGGACTGGGTTCCAAACTTGGACCCATAGGGTATGACGTCCGTTTACGAAATGGCAGACTCGGTGGTCCCTTCGGAGGAGTCGGGGTCCTAATTAGGGCAGTGGGTGGTCAAGTCTCAGGAGTTTATACCCATGGGTAAAGTGTGTGTGAGGATGTGTAGGAAGTTTCGGGACGGGTTCACAGTGAAAGAAGCCCTTCGTGAGGATCTAAAGAAGTGGTGGGGTTCTTGGCGAGGAGGGTGAGGGATCCGAGGGTTCATAGAACTTGGTAAGTCGTGTGAAACGAGATTAGAGGGCGGACGTCCGAGAGGAAGGGGTGGTGGAACTGCGGTCCCCGGTAAAAGACGAATAGAGACACCGGAGTTATGGTTACCGTCACGATTCGTAGGTTACCACCACCAAATCAGTGATTCAGCACAAGCTGAGAACGGTGGGGTACCTGACATCGGAAGGTCCGAGGAGACAGGTACCTTAAAGGGTCCGTTCTTATGACCTCACCGAAAGGTAAAGGAAGAGGTCCCCTAGAAAGGCTGGGGCCCTATTTTCGTAGGTTACTTACACGTTATTTTAGATACCTCTCCTACTTACCAAACAAGGCCCATGCGACGCCAGTGTCGTCCGTGTAAGCCAGGACCCGGAGACGACGCCACCAGGTGTCCACCAGGAGGGGTGTCGTGGGGGGAAGGTGGTGACGGGTGTATGCCTCCGGACAACCGACCCCGATCCGGTTCCGACCCCCTCCGCTCCTGTCCTACACTTGGGGTCCCCACCTTCCAGTCGTCCCGGACAAGAGTACGAGAGAGCGACTCCTCGACAAGAGGTAGACAGGCCCGGTCGACGTCCCCGTCCCCCGGCTCCTCTGCGTCGCCCTTTCTCCCGACACCCCCCTCCGCGAGTCCCTTCGGGTGTCATTGGCCCCTCTCCTTTTTGTCCGTGCGCTACAATAACAATGCCTTGGTAATTTATGCTGAATATTTGTTCGGTCCTGCCGCAACCCACCGTCCCTCTGCCTCGTCCAGTGCCTCCGGTCTCCCCCAGTCCCGCCACGCCAGGCCCGAGCCAGGACCGCCCCCGAGTCCGACGGCAGCGGCCTCCCCGACCCGACTGCCTCCGGACCGACGAACACCTCCGGAGCGTCGAAGCGGTCTTCGAGGACCTGTTTCAGGACTCCTGCCCCGCTCCCACGACTCTTGTGTCCCTACCCACCCCCGTGGGGGACCGGTCGGGTCGGGAAGGCTGGACCCTGGGGAGAAAAAGGACGGGAGACCGGTCACTCTCCCCTACCTCCACCTCCATTCCTCCCCGTCTCCGAGGTCTACCTCTACTTGTCCGGTCTCTCTCTCCTTCTCTGGCCTCCGTCCCTCTCTCTGTCTTAGTCTCTCTCCACGTCTCTTCTCCACCCCTCTCTTTGTTCCCCGGGCTCTTTCTTTGTCTCGGTGCCCCCTGTACCCCGATAAAGAGTCCGGTTCTCTAATGGTCCTCCCAGGGGTCCCCGGTCTCCGGACTCGGCCGAGGTCCCGTCTGTCTGTGTGTCACTGCAAACAGGGAGTCCGTCGGGTCTCGACCAGTCTCTTTGTGCTTATCAAAAGGGAAAATTTCGGCCCTTCCTTCACCCTCCCCAACCCGGCGAGTCCCGGACCTTCCGACCCCCCGGGGACTCTCCACCCCTTCCCTCGGGGTCCCACGACGTCCGTCCCTGCCCCCTCTCTCCGTCTCTGTCCTCTGTCTACCCCCTCGCAGAGTCGTCCCCCTCTATTACCTCGGGGACCGTCGTCTACCCCTCTCTCCCTGTCCTCACTCCTTCTGTTTCCTGTGGTGACTCTACTCCTTTCCCGGGACCCTCTACGTCCCGGGGGTCCCAAAGGAGACACCCAGGACCGGGACGGTCGAAGGAGGGAGGAGGGACCTCGGGTGGGGGTGCCCACCCCTCCTGTCTTGTCCCGGATCTCACCCCCTGTCTTTTGAGTGGAGACACCCCAAGTACGTGCTGAAATCCTCAGGGATTTGTTGGGGGTTGTCTTTTTTTTTTTTTATCATTTACTGGTTGTGGATGTGGGGAGGTTGGGTCGTTTCGGGGTTCCGTCGTTCTGTCTACCTGCAGGTCCACCTGAAGGGTGCACCGAAGTTCCCTTCTTTATCTAGACCCGTAGGATCTCTCGATGACCCCCGATCCCCACTCAGCTCTGTGAGTCGGGGGTTGGTCGCGACCTAGGTGTCTCCCGGCCTTCCAGTGTTTCGTAAGGGAGGGAGATCTCGTGTCTCCGGCCTTTTCGCCCCGTGACGCACGCGAGACGGAGAGTCGAGACGGGGACGACTCGACACACTGGGACCCGTTCACTAATCTACAGAGACCCTCAGTAAAAGGAGCTCAACTTTTACCTCTATTATCATCGCTATCATCACGTTACCTCTATTGTCGGGGAAACCTCCTAAAACACTTCTAATTTATTCAATGTTTCGAATTTTGGTAACTTTGTCACGGACCGTGACTCCCTCACGAGTTATTTGGGCAATTAATAACTATGCTAAAAATCCCTCTACGTCCCCTCCCCCGATCCACGCCGAAAGGGAAGGTGGATGGACATAAAAGGCCGAAGAGAGGAGAAGCGAGAGATTAAGGTTGTCAAGTAGCTACAACTGGAGTAGTCCGTACAGACGGAGGACTAGCCTCTTCCTCCCCGTCAGTCCCAGGGAAGGGAGGGAGGGGACAGAAACAGGGTCCGAGGCCTCCTCGGGGTCGGCGGGGTCCCGGGTCGACCGCCCAAGACCTCGTTATTACACCATCAGTCCCTGTCGTGGCGGCTCCGCCCTGTAGACCCACACCACCCCACCCCCCCCCTACTGTCTACCCAACTGTCTCCGGGGTCTCGAACATGGTCGAGCCTAGGACCGGGGACCCAGGGCCCTCAGAGCCCGGACCGTGACGTGAGGACGGAACCGAGACCAAGGGTGTCACCCTTCGTCCGGACCAGCTCAGAACCTTACAGTCTAATACCCTAAGACCTCTCCCCGACCGAGACAGGAAAGTTCCTTTTCAAATTCGTGATCCACCTCCCCTCCCTTCGACCGTCCGATCTCGGACTATCCCTACCGGGGAATGGGGGACCCCGGGATCGTGTTGGGAGTTCAGGGGTTCCACCCACCCACCCTATTCAGTGCTCGGTTAAAGCTCGCCGGTTCTCCCCCTGGGAACCCACCGGAGAACTCCGTTTCCCGGTTTACGTCCGACCGAGC
The DNA here is from genome assembly GCA_006410555.1 of Capra ibex. Taxonomy (NCBI): domain Eukaryota; kingdom Metazoa; phylum Chordata; class Mammalia; order Artiodactyla; family Bovidae; genus Capra; species Capra ibex. Next base: position 42,427,565 of record SJYO01050415.1, read on the forward strand.
CATGGGGACACCCCCTGTCTAGGGTCGACAGACTCGTTTCTCTAGGGTCTCCGATGTCAGAGAGGAGGAGGTCGTTTTAGACCGACTGAGATGACACCCGAAGTCCGGGCCCGTCAGCCCCCTACCATACACCGCACCTCACAGACATTCCCACATTTGGCGGATACACTCAGAGACACACACTCTGGTCCCGGCTACCCTCCTACGTCTCTACACAGTACACACACACACTACAAGAGACACAGTCCCCAGACACCAGGATTCCCACCTCCACCCACTGAGACCGAATCGACGCAAACAGAGTGACGTCGTATCCAGTTAGTTATTCACTGGTGTCGAACACAGAGACTCTCAGACCGATCGACTACGGTGGATGGTGATCGGTGACAGGTAGTCACACTCGGGTGTGCACAGACTCCTGCCTCCCTGGAGCCCAGTGACGTTCCCCGACACCGCAGAGGGTCGAAGCTCGACACAACTCCTGTCATAGAGTAGGAGACACACACACACACACACACACACACACATGGACACTGGCACGAGACGTCGTACACACACAACGTGTTAACACTGATGTCTGTCACTTTACAGTACAGACAGACATCGGGTTCTCTATCGTCACCTCCGACATCGTATACGGCACACACAAGTACCCGTCTACGTCAAAGACGGAAACACACCGGCCTCCTCGGGTACCGAATGCGTCGAACGACAGACCCACATCGATATTAAAGACAATAAAATACAGACACGCACCGACGTCGTAGATAGTAACGCGAACGTTTCACTAATAGCAAAAAAACGAAAATCCTCTATTACCTACCAGCAATGAACTTAGTGACCCACAGTCTCCATCGACAACATCGAACGTCACAGACGCTCAACGATGTCGAAACGACATGTAGACACCTGTCGGCACTGATCTCAGGAAAACACACCCATATCGGCACAACACAGACGTACACCGGCACCGGACCCAACCCCACTGACCCTCTCGGACACCGTCAGTGTATCCGACTAGACATTCGCGGGGGGAGAACACTGGGCCCCTCCGGCACACCTCAACAACGAAGACAGCGACACAGACGCTCACCGGCGTCGCGGAGCGACTCGGACAGACACTTACGGTTACGAAGGAAACGACATACGACACCAACATAGAGGGGGTCCGTGGTGCAGATACGAACCAAAATTCTGTAGGGGGAACGGGGGTGGGAAAGAGGTTTATTCCAGTGAGGTCGAGGGTGTACGATTTCGGCCCTCAGACCTGGGTTCACACACAGACACACGTGCTCGTCTCACAGTACCTTCCATCTGCCGCCCCGGGTCCTCAGGTCCTCCGACGCAAAAGGGCACGCTTCCTCCGACGTAGTCCCACGTAGTCGCTCTTGTATGTTGGTCTCAGGGGGAAGGGGAGGGGGCCCCAGAGGGGCAGACACGGGGGGTGGGGAGAGGCGGAGTGGGACGGCGCCATGTCGAGGAGGTTCGCGGGCAGCTAGGTGAAGAGGTGCAGGTCGGCGGCGACGTCGAGAGCGGCCAGTATGAACTGCCACTGCGCGCGCACGGCGAAGACGTCGGGGGGCCCCGACGGGGGGCCGGGGGCCCGGGCGCTACCTCGGACGTCGAACGAGTCGTGGGCGAACGGGTCGGCGACTCGACGGTAGCACCAGGACCGGGGCCGGGGCCGCGGCGCGACACGCGAAAGCGGCCCGCGGGTCCCCCTGAGAATGCCCGGCCCCGCCCCGGCCGGCCCCCGCCCCCTAGCCTGAGCGTCCCCCCGGCCGGGGCGGGGCTGGCGGGGCCCGGAGTCAAAGGGGCGGACGTCGCGCTCCTGAACGGCGACGCGGGAGCCCTTCGGTCGCCGACAAGGACTAAGTCCATACCCGCCCCAGGCCCTCGGGGTCCGGGCCGTCTCACCGACCCCGAGGGCCCTGGACCTAGGGGCCCCGCCCCGCCCCGCCCATGGCCCTACCCGAGAGCCCCTGGGCCGGACAGAAGCGGGGGACCACCAACGGTCCCTGTCACGCCCTCCGGGACACGATGGATGAGACAAGCGTTTCCTTCCAGTTCGGTATCGTGAGTGCCATCCAGAAAACTGGGTAGAAAGCAAATAAGTCAGTGGGTACATAGGTAAACAAGTATAAGCGAAATAAGTTGTTTATAAGAAAACTGTAGTACAGTAGACTCGACAATCGGTGGGGAGGGGCGGTGGAGCGGCGGAAAGAAAGAGGGGAAGTATAGTCAGAGGAATACAGTCTATCGTAGGTTCCCAAGAGAGCAGAGGGGCCACTAGTGGTCCAAGGGGGACGAGTTGAAGGGACCCGTGGCTCCTGTCTCGCCACTTGTTTTGTGTTCAGATTAGGAGTACCTCAGTTGTAAGGTACTCCACCTCTGTTCACCACTGTATTATTCATTCATATCATATAATGTGTCAAACAATCTTATACTAATCAAATACCTCTTTATACTTCGTCTTTTACTCTTTACCTCCTCCCACCTCAAACGTGCAAATTGTTCCCACTGGTCTCTTTAAAGAATGGAGTGTTCAGAAGGGTGGAATTAACTTTCGTGAAGTTTTGAATTTAAACCGTCCTGAAGGGACCACCAGGTCACCAACTCTTAGACGGACGGTTACTTTCCTTGGGCTCAAACTAGAAACCAGGTCCTTCTAAGGTGTACGGTACCCCGTTGATTCGGACACACGACGTTGACGATTTTGGGCGTACGGGAATCTCCGACACGAGCCTTTGTTCTCTTCGGTGACGTTACTCTTCGGGCCCGTGGCGTCGCTCTCTCATGGGGGGTGAACGGCGTTGCTCTCTTTTCGGGTCCTCGTCGTTGCTTCTGGGTCACGTCGGTATTTATTTGTTAAAAAATTTTTGGAATGTAAACCGGTACAGGAAGGGGACGGATTCTAATAGGTAAGGATCTGTTACCAAGGAATTTATACTGTGGTTTTCGTTTCGCTGTTTTCTTTTTTTATTTAACCTGTGGTAGTTTTAAATTTTGAACAAAATTTCTTGAAGTGCTTTCACTTCTCTGTTGGGTGTCTTGCTCTATTTTTCAACGTTTAATAGATAAACTATTCCATGAACATAGATTTTATTTCTTTCTTCAGTACATTGAGTTAATATTCTACTGGGTAAAATTTTGATCTGTTTCCTGTACTTGTCTGTAAAGATCTTTTTTCTATATGATCTCAGATATGGACTTTTCCACTAGTTGTAGTAATTGTAGTCCTTTTACATTTAGCTTTGTTGTTACTTTATGGTGAAGCGTGAGTCATCCTCCCGATAGCAAAAAATTACCTTTTATGGTTCACGACCGTTCTTACTCCTCCTTAGTCTTGGGACTATGTAACTACCACCCTTACACATACCAAGTCGGTGAAACCTTTGGTCAGACTGTCAAAAAAAAAAATTCTAAATAATTTTTTATCTCGAGATAAATAAATAAATACCGACGCGACCCAGAAGGAACGTCGTGTGACCGAAAGAGATCGACTCCCCTGTCCCCCGATGAGAACGACGCCTCGTCCCCGAGATCCGCACCCGAAGTCATCACCGAACGTCCGAATCAACGAGTCTCCGTACATCCTAGAAGGTCCTGGTTCCCAGTTTGGGCGCAGGGGACGTAACCGTCCACCTAAGAATGGACGACCTGGTGGTCCCTTCGGGGACCGTCAAGGAATTTTTCAATTGGAATCTCAATGGTATACTAGGTCGTTAAGATCACATGGTCTCTCAACTCTTGTATACAAGTGTGTTTTTAGACATGTACTTACAAGTATCGTCTGTTGTCCACCCTTTTTTGGGTCGGGTAGTTGACTACTTACCTATGTATTTTAAACCATATAGGTATACTACCTGAGAATAAACCATTATCTTTCTTTAATTCATGGATATATACTTGGAACTTTTGTACGATTCCGTCTCTTCACTTCACTTTCAGTGGGTCGTCATAGACTGAGAAACACTGGGGTACCTGATATGTCAGGTACCTTAAGAGGTCCGGTCTTATGACCTCACCCATCGGAAAGGGAAGAGGTCCCCTAACAAGGGTTGGCTCCCTAGTTTGGGTCCAGACAGAGGATGTAACGTGCGTCTAAGAAATGGTCGACTCTGTGCTCCCTTCGGGTTCCATCTCTTTGGTCTATGTTTTCCGGTGTACAACATACTAAGATAAATGTCCTTTACAAGTCCTATCCATTTAAGTATCTCTGTCTTTTATCTAAATACCAACGGACACCGACTCTCCCGACCTCCTTCCTCTCACTGACGATTTCTCATTCCCCGAAGAAAACTCCTGCTACTTTAAAAGATTTTAACTTACACTACTATCAACGTGTGGAGATACTTATATGATTTTGGGCGACTTAACGTGTGGAGATACTTATATGATTTTGGGCGACTTAACGTGTGTAACTTTCCCATGTAACATGCGATGCACTCAACATCGAGTTATTTCGACTCCATAGAACTTTTTGGTTGGTTTGTTTTGACAGGTATCGAGGGGTAACAACACCCTGTTAGTTTCGAGACGGTTTGTCAGGATGGGGTTGTTGAAACGTAGTCGACAAGGAGACAGTACTTTTGAGAAGGGATCTTACTACAGTTGTCCCGATTGAGGAAGTAGAGGGAGTTTACAATGGACTCGTCACTAGAAGAGACTGTTAGGATCAAATATAACGTTGAGGGTACGGGGTATGGACCGACATACAAAATAGGTATTACGAGTGACGGAAAATTGGATCATATATTAAATGAATAAAATAAATGACAGAAAAAGGGTCGATCACCATATGGTTTCCCTCCCTTTGTCCTTACCAGGTTGAACTCGTGTCCTGTTTTCCCCTACGTGCCAGACATGTCTTCGAAAATTCCAAATAAATACATAAACCCGATACGACCCGAAAGAGATCGACGTCGTTCGTCCCCGGTGAGAGATCAACACCACGTGTTCGAAGACTAACGTCGCCAAAGAGCACAACGAGGTCTCGCGACCGAGCCATCAGCGTCCCGTGCCCGAATCAACAGGCTGTCGTACACTCTTGAAGGACCTGGTCCCTAACTTGGGCACAGGGGACGTGACCGTCCGTTTAAGAAATGGTGCTCGGTTGGGACGTCTCTTAAAATTTTATTATTATTTTGACTAGTTTTCAACTTCTACACCATGTACAAATACTACCTTATAATGAGTCGGTAATTTTGCTTATTTTATTACGGTAAACATCGTTGTACCTACCTGGATCTCTAACAGTGTGACTCACTTCATTCAGTCTGTCTCTTCCTCTTTATGGTATGTTGTAGGGGATGTACACTTTAGATTTTTCTTTACTATGTTTACTTGAATATTTTGTCTTTCTCTGAGTCTAAATCTTTTGCTTGAATACCAACACCCAATCCCCCACTCCTTCCCTATCAACCCCTGAAATCCTTCCAGTACAAGTGTGACGACATAAATTTTACCTATTGATTGTTCCTGGTGTCGTGCACCTTGAGACGAGTCACAATACACGGTCTGACTTACCCTCCCCTAAACACCCCTCTTACCTAATTACATATACATGTCGACTCAAGGAAACGACAAGTGGACTTTGATGGTGTCGTAACAATTAGTCGATATTACGTTATGTTTTATTTTTCAAATTTCAGACCCCTTTTGTTTAAACCGGTTCAAATATAATACGGTACGTGACTGTTTAAGATTTGCCATAGTCACTATTTTCTTAGTAAGGTGGGAATCCTTTTTTTAACAAACCTCCAGATGACTGACTTGTTAATACGTTATGACAACTTAAACAAAAAATTTTGACAACTGAAAATTATTATATAACCATTCAAAGTGTAATCTATAAAAATAATGAGAATAGGAAATCATTTATAACATACACATAATCAAAGAATAACGAGACTTATTTAATGGTGTTTAAGACACCGAATTTTGTTGTGGACAACCGAGTCACCATTTCTTAGACGGACGGTTACGTCCTCTGTACCAAGCTAAGGACCAGACCCTTCTAGGGTACACGGTGTCTCGTCGATTCGGGTACGTGGTGTTGGTGACTCGTACGCGGGATCTCGGACCCTCGGCGTCGATGACTCGGGTATACGGCGTCGATGACTTCGGGCATACGGGATCCCGGGTACGAGACGTCTTTCCCTCCGGTGGTGTTACTCTTCGGGCACGGGGCGTTCATCGCGTATCGGGGGTCAGCGGAGTTGGTGTCTTCTCGGGTGCGTCGTCACTTCTGGGTCACGTCGGTGTTTACTTTTTTGTGAACAAATAATAGGGTACCAAAGTCAATACCGAATCGACCCGGAAGAGAGAGGTCCCGGAGTAGTCCGTCGTTAGGTCCCTAGTCGGTCACGACGGTAGAGTAGCCTCTGAGGTGACTCTTTTCTACGCAAAGGTAGATAAACTCCGACACCCCTACGCCAGAAGTTAAAGATCGACCGATAGTCACCCTTACCGGGAGCTGAGGGTCTCCGGTGGATATTAGGGAATGGTACGCCAGAAGAGGTAGTTAGGAGTGTTACACCGCTGAAGAAAGAAAGTCTCGGTCGGTACCTGTCAGAGAGTCAGGTACCCCTGTCAGAATGTGTTACATTGCATTTGGAGGAAACGGTATAAGACAACCAATCTTCGTTCAGGGTCCAGGACGAGTGTGGATTCGCCTCCCCTAATATCCCCCGACAAACGGTGTTATCAGATTTCCTTTCAATTATACCTCTTGAGAGTACATATGACAACTGAAGACTGTATATATCTGACTCGATACACGAGTAAAACTTTTATTCAAGTATTGTTAAACCTTAGTAAACGGGAACATAGTCCGTGTCAAACTCAGAGGTTAAAGACACTAAGGTATATCAGAACGTAAATTTATGTAATCTTTAAATTTCCTATCGTGTTACTAACATTTCTACCTCTTTAATAACAGTAAGATGTACAAGAAAACCTCAAAAACACAAATTTTTAAGTTTTCTCACTTAGTCCCATACTTGACATTCTGTATTATAAAAATAAACTATTCATGTTTGAAAGTAAGTATGTACTTTATAAAATGACTTAAACTCATTATAGAAATTTTCCCTTTAAATAATTTAAAACTAATAATTAATTTTTAACTTCTTGTTTATTTTATTAATATGAATGTACTAATAATGACTTTTATTAAACCATCTCACCTCCTCCATATTTTTTAATAAATGGGGTGTCCGACAATGTCTTGACTTACATCCAAGTAACCGGACGGTATGTCGTTTCGAAGGGACCACCGAGTCTCCAATTTCACAGACGGAGGTTACGTCCTCTGGGTCCAAGTTAGGGACCCAGCCCTTCTAGGGGACCTCTTCCTTTACCGTTGGGTGAGGTCATAAGAACGGACCTTTTAGGGTACCTGCCTCTTAGGACCATCCGATGTCAGGTGCCCCAGTGTTTCTCAGCCTGTGCTGACTCACTGAAGTGAAAGTGAAAGTGTCGTTTCGATTAAATTTCTTTTCACGTCGTAAATAAACGTCCTGTCGTTCGTTCCACTCCGAAGGGTCCACCGAGTCACCATTACTTAGACGGACAGTTACGTCCTCTGTGTCCAAGTTAAGGACGCAGTCCTTCTAGGGGACCTCTTCCTTTACCGTTGGGTGAGATCATAAGGACGGACCCTTTAGGGTGCCTGTCTCCTCCGACCTCCCGATGTCAGGTACCTCACCTTTTCTTAGACTGCACTGACTCGTACGTACGTACGTCCCTCTTCCCCGTCGAGTTTTCTACCTAGAGCGACTTCCGAAAGTCCCTCCCCCAAAATTTCCATTGTAAAACCCACTCCCAAAATCAAGTATCTGAAAGAAAACTAACCAACCACCACTCCATTGACCCACTACAAAGTCCTTAGAATTAGTAGTTGGAAGACCAAGGTCGGTCAGACCCCAGATGTACGGACACCAGTCGTAAATCAGTGACAGGAGGTGGACCCACCCCCAGAGTCAAAGACGTTTGTTTTGAATTTCTATACGCAGTCTAACAATGCATATAGGGAACTCCTCCTTGATCCTGAGACAAAATAGTGACTTGACAACAAAGAACGGACAAAGGAAACAAAGGTAAGGGAATGAAGGGATTAATCATTGAAAACTCAACTGAGAAACCTTGAGTTCCTTCCGGATCCTCTGGTTTCGAAAGAAGATGTTTGTTCTTTGTCCCAGGCCGAGTCAAAGTTAAGGGAAAAAGAAACTATGAGAAGTTAGGACTTCCCGTGTCCTCGTCTTGTTCTTTCCCTTATTTCAAAACCTATTTCTCCGTCCCCTTGAGTCTTATCCCCCGAGTCAGAGTCACAGTCTATTCGATCAATGTAGTGACAAGAGTTATTATCTTTCACTCAAGGTTGTCCAGTCTGTAAAGCGAAACGAGTGACACCATAGAAGAGGTCACAAATGTTCTCGTAGACCGAGTATCACCCCGAGTTTCTTTCATACTTACTTACTTGTCCGGACGCAGAGGAAAGGTCGGAGTGGAGGGTGGTGTCAGGAGAGTCAGGAGGTCGTATTTGGACCCAAATCACCTTACACCACCCCTATGACCCAAGTTCACGAATTCTCTAGAACCCGGAGTGTAAGTCTGAGAACCGGAACTCAGGGTCCCGGAGTGACGTTCTAATTTCTTCTACCTCCCGTATTTTGAAATTAACAAATTCCGTTTGTGGTGCATCAATTGGGTCAATTCTGAGAAGTCTATGATAATACAGTCCTCCCTTCGGTTCATCACCCACACTGGGACCGAAGACATTGTGTGACTGTAGGAAAAACGAAGTCCTGAAAACGTAAACGACAAACGAATCTTACAAACAGGTAGTCGAGAAGAATAGGAGGTCCCAAGTATAGATTTAGTGGAGGAGGTGACAATAAAAGGTAGGATCGGGGGTCAAATAAAGGAAGTATCGTGACAATGCCCGAAAATTATTATGTAAATAAAATTAATAAGTAGTCGACAGGAGATGAGGATACGAACGGCATAAGGTAGGAGGAAAGCTCTAGGTCGAGTGTATGCGGAGAAAGTCCTTCAGGGCGGTACCGGGGATTCGACCAGTCCACGGAGGAAACCCAAAGGGAGGAAAGTCCAGACTAATGAGACGGACACGAAGGGGTTGTGAGAGGACTGTGGATAGACAGAGACCAATTAATAGACAGAAGTAGAGTCATGACCTTTGCGCTTCCGTCTCAGACCCCGAGAACAAGTGAGTACCCAGATATTAGAGGAGACTCTCGGGAGAGACCGGGAGAGAGTCTGACTCGCCCCTTGGACAGACCCGAGGGTCCAGAAGGAGGAGCGTCGGGGACTAGTAAGTCGGACACAAACAGGGCAGAGTAGGTATTAGTGAAACAGTACACGAAGACAGTAGTGAGACGACGTGACAAGGACAGACCACTACGCCCTTGACCAGTTGCGACCCCTCCGTGAATCACTTGCAACCTTAAATCTTTCTTCTTTAGGGAACGGCAGTACCCTTCCGACTTCGTTCGACCCGTTTTTGGGGTGTCCACAGGTCACTCTCGTGCGGACGTGGGAGTAAAGGGTCTCCGGTTCAAGTTCTCGCTTCCACGAGCCTGTTCCAGTTGTTCGGGTTGTTCGGCTGCGGGTGCCCGTCGTTCTCGGGATCCCGAGTGGGACGCGGATGGCGGGGACCGATCCGGAGTGCGCCCCGCCTCGGTTATATTCGGGGCGGGAATGGAGTCGCGGTCCCCGCCCGGGTCCACGCGGATCCCTCCTCATGCCGGCGAGTCCACGTCCGAGAGACGCGGACGCGAGATGCGCAGGGCGGAATGGTCCACGCGGGGCGGGGGATGGACCGGAAGGTGGAAGTTGTCGACGAAGCTCCGCCGGCGGTAATGGAGACCGCGGGTGGCTCCCAGACCCCCACACCACCCCAAGACTTCCCATCTCCCTCAGACCCCGCTGACTTCTCGTCTCTTTTAGTAGCACCCGTGTCCTCCGTTTCATAGGCGTGTGGCTTCCTGGCTCTTTTCCCGAAGGACCTCTAAAGGACACACCGCTCCCGTCTCCTCGCGGGGCGTCTGGGGATGCTCGCGGGCGTGGGCTTGCGTTCCGCGAGGTCACGCGCACGCGCACGCACCTCTCCCAGAAGGGCGTGGACGAGCGCTCTGGGGTTGCTGGTCTCTGAGCTCCGGAGAGGGGACCCGACGGCCCGCCTCAGGCAGTACCGCGTCGAAAGACTCGGCTCCGCCACGCCCCACGAGGAGCGGGACGACCGTAGCGACGAGGAGAGGCCCCGACTCCGCCGGCTGCTTCTTGCACCGCAGGTGCCACTCCCGGGCCCGCCCACAGGACCCCCAACACCTCCCAGCTTTCCGGCTTCCGCCCCGCCATCCCCGTCCCACCTCCCCGATTCAACCCCTTGCTCCTCCCGGCCTCGCTCCAGACTCGTCCCTCTTAAGCGCTCCCTCCTTCAAACCCCCGCTAACCCACTTCGAATCCCCCCACATCACCTCGGTCGGGACGACCTAACTTGGAACTCTTTCTCTAAGCCCTCGGGGGCCCTCGCTCCCGCCCACCGTCTCGGCCCGACCCTTTTCAAAGGACATCTCCTCCCTCCTCTGACCGAATCCCGACAAGTGGTTCTTCCTCACCGTCTCCGGAAAGGACACCGTCCTTCCTCCACTCCCTGGCTTGGCTTCTGGTCGGAGAAGGACGGTCGCTTCTTTTTCGGGTTCTTTCGGGCGCCACCCGCCGGTCGGGGTCTCCTGTCCCGAACCCAATCCCCTGGACTGGACAACCGGACTTCGGACGTGGGATACAAAAACCCATAACCTGGTGTCGGAGGATTCTTTAGAAAGACCCAAGTCAACGTAATCTCGCGGAGGGTCTTGTCTCCACGAAGAGTCACTATAAGTTTCCTTTTCTTTTCGTTTATACAACCCTCCCTTCTGAACGTGCCCCACGTTCCCCGCCCCTACCTCGCGGAGAACCGAATTCTTATAACCGTAACTCTTCGACCCGAACTTAAACAGGAATCTCCAACCACCTCCCATTCTGGGTTAAATTTGGAGATTTGAGAAGCCTTCAAGCCGGACTTTCTAGAAAAACTTGTTCATAACCAAATTGGAATGAAGACGTCTGTTCATGTTCGTCTAAAACTTTTATGAGGAGGACTTTCTTCTTAAGCAACTAAGTCGTTTTGAAGAACTCGGGGACGATACACAGTCTCCCGTCACGACTTTCGACACTATGGTAAACACTGAGTCCGTTCGGTACAGGAACGTGAATCTCTCGACTATGAGATCACCCTGTCTGTCTCTGTCCCTCATTTGTAAATTTATTTCTCATGAATGGCGTCATAATTTAATGATTCTACATTAACTTGTCCTTCTTCGTCTGTTTGTCCCTACTACCCCCGTGAAATCGAGTACAAGAGTCCCCTCCAGCGGGACTCCTGTCCCTGTCGACTCGAGATTACACTTCTTCCTTGTTCACCGTCACTGTGTCTCCGGAGTCCCTACTAACAGGTCAACCTTCGTTACCTCATGTCCCCGGAACTCCGACCTTACTCGAACCACCATAAACTCCTTTTCTGACGGTCGCGCTGACCTCACACCTCCCCCTCCACCCTCTAACCTTCTCCTCCGGTTCACCCCTTTCGTCTGTCCTTGGTCCAATGAAATGTCCGGTCGTAAAACCTATCTTTCTCTTTCGTGACCACAAACATGTGGTTCAGTAGAGGACGCCACTGAAGACTTCTGACAATAAAAGGGACACGGGTTCCGTCTCTCCTTTTTCACTCAACTCCCGGACACCCCTCTCTGAGTCGAGGTCCCTTAATCTTCACGTCCGCAACTAGTAAGAACACTAGACTTGATCTTAAACAGTCGGGAAGACCTGTAAAAAATCTATATGAAGAGTTATGCACCTTAAGAGGTCCGTTCCTATGACCTCACCCATCGGTAAGGGAAGAGGTCCCCTAGAAGGGTTGGGTCCCTAGTTTGGTCCCCGATAACGTAACATCCGATCTAAGAAATGGTCGACTCAATAGGTCCTTTGGGTATGGAAGGTCAATCGACCGGACCCTAAAAACAGTTTTGTCTCAAACCCCGATTGTAGATGACGAATGAAACTCGTGAATCCGTAACAAATTAAGAACTTTGTTGAATCACACCACCACTTCTATGTTTCGAACGGATTCCGGTGTGTAATCATTAACTGTTTCGACCCAGACCGATGTCTCTGGAAAAGACGAATAAGGGTCACCAAAAGGGTCGACGACATCGACCGACCTGGAGGACTGGAAAGTCTTCATAAGGATAGACCGACCCATTTGATTACGGGAACGAATAGACTTCAAGACAAACATACTCTCGACTTAGTTGCCGAATAAACCTCTGTTCTTCATCAAAAATAAGGAGACGGGTGGAAGACTAACGAAACTAAAAAGAGTCCTTCGTTTCAGCAGGTGATTCTCACTCCACAAAGAGGTCGGTGTGTGTTGACACGTCCATGGAGGTCTACTTATATTACCTCCCTCCCCCTCACACATTCCCCCACTAGTATTACCAACCAGTTTCTTGTTAGATACACTTCTATACTCCCCGACTCCCCATCACCTTTCCACCATCCTGGTCACTCAATAACCTGGACTCCAAAGTTTTTCTTACCTGATCCTTCTATTTGATGTGAGTCGTCACTCCCTCTGGGTACTTCGACTCCAAGACTTTCCAGATCCCCTCGCCGACACCCCTCCTGTTCTAGTGATCTCCTCTCCTTCAGATCCTTGGTTCTCCGGTCCTACCAACCTCCTCGTGGATAGACCTATGTCTTTAGTGGTTCTTACCACTATTCTCGGTGTCACCCTTACTGTCCCTCGATTTTAGTTGCCTCTTTGTTCCCCCCCAACTTGACCCAGTCGTTTACTGTGTGTCCCACCCCATACTAAATGAGATTCCTGCTCTAAGTATTGACCCCACAACTCCCACCTCCCTCTTACCACATCTTCGTCACGGGTGAACGTTCCCGTGTTCTCTTCGATAGAGAAGTCCCCGTTCGACCCAAGTCAATCCCATTCTGACAAGTCTCTTCTCTAACTCCCTTACTCTCCAAAACGACTTCTGTCCGACACTCATAGTCTCTGAGGCCCTCAACTCCCTTCCCTCTACCGTTGTTTTGTCCTACGTACCCCTACTTCCCATTGAGCCCTCAGACCTCGACCACACCGCTATTCGTTCACCATCCTCTCAGTGCACCACAGCTCTGCCTGTCACAACCACTCCGTGACCCACGTCTCCCGTCTATCCTTCCCCACACCTTACATCACCCGTAAACCTCAGTGTGGAGACGTCTACCTCCACCCCCTGTCAACTATGTAGAGGCCCACAAGCATCGTAGGTCCCTGTCTCGGTCAGACGGCACCTTTGTGTGTCTAATATTTGACCGACGGCTCTGAAGGGACCACCAGATCACCGATTCTGGGGCGTGAAGGGTACGTCCCAAACCCCAAGTTAAGGGTCAGCCCTTTGATTCTAGGGTGTAAGGTACACCGTGTCGGTTTTATAAAATTTCATTTTTCATTTATTTTGATAAAATTTTTTGGGGTGGTTTGACCGACAAGGGTCCTCCGGAGTCTGTCCGAAATACACTGAACAAAGATCTTAACTCTTAAAAAATTACTTTATAAAACTAAACCCCGACACGGATTTTTTATACTTCTAGACCGCGTCACAAGGGTGTATCGTGGGACCCCATCACGGTTCATGAAGACCTTTCCTGTGTCTGACGAGAGACACAAATAAGGGGACCGGACGGGAGACATAGAAGACTCGTAAACTCAACACTGGAGGCGGAATTCTTATACGGGGTAAATCATTTGTTTCCATCTATTTGTATTATCAAATTAACATGTCCAGTCACACACATACACACAACAATAAGAGTCCCTTGTGGGGAATTGTCCACCGGTGTTTACACGTACTAAAAATAGAGAAGAACGTACCATTCAGGACCATAAACCTCATGGACGTCTATACAGTAAAACTAGTTATGTTCCCGTTTATCATATAAGGAAAAGTCTTATCTTGGAGTTTTTAAGGAAAACCCTCACCAGTCAATTTACATCAAGGATGACGGTCATTGAATATGTACTCTTGAACACAATTACCAAGGAACCGAGTATCGGGAAACAACTAACAAGAACCCTTAAAGGTGACCTTTGTTCACACCGTCGTAAGTACACTTTCGGAGGTCGCGTGAAACTTCACTAGAAGACACATAAAATAAAATAAATAAATACAAGCCAACGTAACCCAGAAACGACAACCCGGGGTCGAAAGAGATCAACACCGTCAACCCCCGAAGAGTAACGGTACCAAAGAGAACAACGTCTCGTGCCCGAGATCTCGGACCCCTGAAACAACGAGGTACCGTATACCCTAGAAGGACCTGGTCCCTAGCTTGGGTACAGGAGACGTAACCGTCCACCTAAGAATTGGTGACCTGGTGGTCCTCTCAGACACTAGAAGGTAAACGTAGTTAAAGAACTTAATTAATCAAAGAGGTCTTGAAACTGACTTTCTCACTTGAAAGGTCATTTAGAGGTTATTCGTATAATTAGTGGTGAGTAAAGAGAAGAGGAGTGGGGGTACTTATCAACATTTGACCCATCAGTTTTTCTCCTACTCTCTATTTTTACTTTAACGTCGACCACAACCACTAGTCGACTCTCCAGAGGTTTCACCGTAGAATGTGATAAAAGTAGGAAGTATCTTCGTGAGCAAGATAAAAGTCCTTTCTGTCCAACCAAGGTCCTGTCAAACTTTATAAATAATTGACTAAATAAGTTGTGTTTGTGGGTGGTTCATGGTCCGTGTCAAAATCCGGGACCTTTGTTTCGTGACTTACTTTGTCTACCGTTGGGGGGGGTGGGGGTTAGGTACTGTCAATGTAACATTACTCTCCTTCTGTTATGTATTTGTTTGTTACTTATCTATGAACCATTACTCATGATATTTCTTTTTATGCCGTCCCTCCTTTCTATTGAATCTTTAACCCCTAATTGTCTACGTGTAAGTCAAGTCAAGTCAAGTCAAGTCAAGTCAAATCAGAGAGTCAGCACAGGCTGAGAAACGCTGGGGTACTTAGCGTCGTGCGGTCCGGAGGGACAGGACCTCACGAGTGGTAGAGGGCCCCAAGTGAGTCTGAGTGCAGGTAGCTCAGGCACTACGGTAGGTCGGTAGAGTAGGAGACAGCAGGGGAAGAGGAGGACGGGGGTTAGGGAGGGTCGTAGTCTCAGAAAAGATTACTCAGTCGAGAACCGTACTCTACCGGTTTCATGACCTCGAAGTCGAAATCGTAGTAAGGAAGGTTTCTTTAGGGTCCCAACTAGAGGAAATGATACATATTTTATGTGTTGTTCCTGGATGACACATCGGGTCCCTTGACAACCATGACTTCTATAAGTCATAACACATCATTGAATGTTACCTGTTTTTAGACTTTTTGACTCAGTGAACCGACATTTGGACTTCGTGACATTTGTTACTAATTTTTCTCTTCTTTTCCTTCCATTCCAAACCACACAAATCACGATTTTTGTACCGGAAACTCCGACTTTACAACTGTTATGAATTTCTTGTAACTTCCTAAACGGAAGTCCGGGTGACTCCCTTTCACCTGGGAATGGGACCAGTCGTAAACTCTTCAGTCGGACATTATCTCTTTCGGTCGGACACTGCACATATGGACAGAGGACTCAGTAAGCGTTGTGAGTCCGAACAGAAGTCCATCAACCGGTCCGTCGGTTTGGAGACAAATGGTACAGGACTCCGACTGTCCGACTTATTCCCTACTCCATCGGACACTAAGTACACTCCGTCCTCTCTGGGACTCCCCAGTGTGACTTTACTGAATTAATTGGGGTCCTTCTAAAGTACCGGGTAACCAGTGACTGATTATTCCTCAAGTGTTTACTGGCGTCTTCGTAATCACATACCTAATACCTGGAGGAAAAGACTACGACCAGTGTTTACAGCAAAGTGAACAAAGACTGTTCTATTAAAACTTTTGAGATTACTTCCCCACGACTCCGGGTCCTTGAAACTTCAATTTCAATGAACCTTCAAATAAACTTCGTGTGAAAAAATAATGATCCTTCGATAAAATCTTTACTCCGTTTACAAACTCTAGCTAGAGTGGTCACCCCAGGAGCCAGGGACCGAAGTCTTCGGACACTAAGAAACACAAATAAGGTCCCAGTCAGTAAATCTTAGATCCTGTACAAGCCCTTCACCCCATCTTATTATCTATCATATTATCAAAAACTGGAACGTTTCCCGATGTATATACAGACACCACAATCACCCCACTAATCTCTTTTACAGATTTTTCAGAGGCCCCCACTCTCCACTATTATCCTTTTTTCCAGCCCTTTGTAACAAGATCCATCTATCGGGTATTCGATATTAGTAAAGACTTTTTACCAGGGTCCAAAATTTTTTCAATTCTTGGGGACTCACACTTAATTGTCAAGTTTCGGGTACTTTCTGAAACTTTGATGACAAACTTTAATAAGTCTAACTGGTGACATTAAGATCAATGTCTAAATCCATTCCCATCTTAAATATCAGGACGAACTCATTACTTATACTCCACTGTCTCCCATCCTCACCACCGACCGTAACACTACTACCAAACACCTTACATTTGGAAATATAGATTTATAAAATATAGATTTTACGGTTCTAAAATATAGATTTTGTTCTAAAATACTCAAAATGTTACATTCAACCCAAACAGTAACATTTACAAGAGAGGAACATTTATGGATCGTCAATTTTAATAAATTTTATTGAAATTTCAAAGACTTAATGAATAGGATTATTACTGTTGAAGGTCCGTGGGCTTGGATCTCCTTCCGTACCCATCATTATCGAAAGACAGGATCTTCGTCTTCAAGAGTTCATACATCTCGGATAGGTCGATTGGTTTTGTCCACCCAAATATCTAGTGGAACTTTATTCTGACTAACACTTTATTTACGGTTGAAACCCTAAACCGGGTCGTCTTAATTTTGTCCCCACTTATAGACGGAGGGGTCATAAATCATGGAGAAGTGAGTGTGCCTTACACTCAGAGAGTAAGGAACCACTTTTCTATTGGACTTCAGTTTTATCCATTGGTTGCGTATTTCACTTCACTTCAGCGAGTCAGCACAGGCTGAGAAACGCTGGGGTACCTGTGGTCCGAAGAGACAGGTACCCTAAAAGATCCGTTCTCATGACCTCACCCAACGGTAAAGGAAGAGGTCCCTTGAAGGGTTGGGTCCCTAGTTTGGGTCCAGAGGGTGTAACATTTGTCCGCGAAATGGTAGACTCGGTGGTCCCTTTAGTGCCTATCACAAATAAAAGAGGAGAGGGTGCAGAATTAGAGGGCTATAACATCACAACGTCCTGAAGTGACGTCCACTTTTATTCCTTAAAATATGGAAGTCCGTCCGTACGGTCCACCAACGTGTCGTCTTTTGGTTTCCCTTTCTCACTACCAACCTAACGAAACTAGTTCAGTGACTGACCTCAAACATGAAACTAAAAGATATAGGGGAGATAGGACAGTCAGTGGTGGTCAGACCCGAAGTATTTTTATGTGATGAATAAGTTTCGAAGCACGGTTTACAAAATTCGTAAATATTACCTCATTTTTTACGGAAATTAAAAATGTTGTGAGAATTACTAACCAGGGTCACAGTTTTTTCAGGGAAGGTAAACTCAGCAAAAATTCTCTACGTAGACGTTCGGGTGTCTTAAATAGAGTCACCCTGTACACCCCCCTTTCGGTTGACTTAGAGACGAAATAATGAGTCGTCACTTAAGTCCAATGTAACTCGTTTACGGGAAAGGGTCTGTTCGACAACGTTCTATCGGAGATCATGTACCACGTAAGGTGTCGTCATTCGTTTTCAGATCCAGAGTGTTCTACCCTGAATGACGATTGTTTGAACAGTTTTTTGTAAAAATATAATTGATCTAAATCTTACCTATAATTAGTGTGTCTCTCCGGAAGTTGGCCCCGACTCAATATAAATATTACAGGAGTTCAACCAAGAAGTCGATTGTAAGAGTCGAAAGCGAAATTAGAACTTCCCTAAAATTTCTCTTGTGAGAGGACAGATGACGTCTTTTATAAAAACTATGTTCTACACACCCAAAAAGGTGTAGTCCGTTAAGAGTCGTCTGAGTCTTACCCACAGACCGTTAAATTGAGTCAAGACTTCGACGACCTACACTCGTGTCTAGGACGTCCAATTCCTGAGCCAGAGTGTTCTGATGGGAAGAGGGAAGTCTACGGTTAGTTTCGGGTCCCAACAGTAGACAGTCAAAGTGGTTGAACTTTACAAGGTCCCAAGGGTATTGGGAGAGTCTATTGAGTCTCTTTGTGTAAATGGTCAAATAATATTTCCTATGTTTACTTATCGGTCCACTTCTGTCTCCAGACCCTCCCAGGGGGTCACATGTTCGAAGACAGGAATACCTCAAACCTCACTCAGTGGGAAGACCGTACACCCACACAAGTGGTGGGCAAGTCGACCCTATAAAATAACTTTGAAGTAGTACATCCGTACTAACTAATAATTGAGTCTGAGGGACCTCTTATCCCCCACCCCGACTTTCTATGTTGGGAAATTAGATCCGAACCAAAAAGACCGTGGGTCAGGGGTAGGAAAAACCCCCGTCCCACGACACGGTGTGTTGAACACCCTAGAATCAAGGAGTTAGTCCAACTTGGGTCCGGGTGACGTCACTTTCACACCTCGGGAGTGGTGACCTGACGGTCCCTTAAGGGGGTCGGAGATAGGACTTCAAGGACTTTGAAAGATCCCGTGGGTGGTCGGTGATCAGTAGAGTGACCGTAAGTCATTCTGGTAACACGGTGAGGTCTCTAGCGACCCCAAAATCAAGAACACAGTCTTTTGGCTTATAATCTCATCTCGTACTATACCGTGAGCTCTTTAAGGTTCCCAAAATCCTCGAGAGATAGTCCTTGTACCCCACCCCTCTCTGGTTCATGTATAAAGATTAATACAGTGTCTATACTATCCAAACATTAATCTCGAAACGGAATAGTTCGGAGGTTTCTCAGACTAAATCTTCGGAGACTTTTTTTTAAAAAAAAAAATTAATCGGGCTGGATTTAGTCTCTTATGTCCCGAACGACTTAACTTCTTACGACGCAAATACGCAAAAGGTCGAAATAACTCTCCAAATGTGTAAAAACAGCAAACATAATAACAAAGGAATAACACTTACTCCTTTATGTGCATGTCCCTCCAATCCTTTCGACGGGGGTGGGGGTGGGGATTGGGGTTTGTCACCCGTTTATTCTCCGTCGGTCCCCGAGGATGTGTGTGACCAGGGAGTCGTCCTGTCGAAGGACGCCCGGGACAGGAGATTAGACAGGGGACGTGAAACCGGTTTACTGTAAAGAATGACACAGTGAAGGACTATGGTCTCGAAAAGGAGTAAAGGAAACACGGGACACACCGAATGTTCGGGAAATTTAAATCCCACACTAACATCACCAAATGGAACACACCAAAAGAAAAAAAGGAAGACAGGTTCGGTCAGAACACCGAGATTGAATTAGCATTTGGGGACCTCCAGTCCCCGATGGAAGGGTCACCCACGGAAGACACATCGATGAGTCGAGTCAAATGGAATCTCCCAAGGTTGAATACGGTGACATGAAGGGTCCCACCGACAATTCTTGTGGGGAAAAGTGAGACTTTTCACAGAACTAACCTCCTATTTAACATACTAGTGGGGTAAATGTATCTACTCGATAATTGAGACACACGATAAAACACAATTAAACGAAGTCAACACAGGTTGAGTTGCTGGGATACCTGACATGGGGAGGTTCGAGGAGACAGGTACCCTAAGAGGTCCGTTTTTATGACCTCACCCAACGGTAAAGGAGGAGGTCCCCTAGAAGAATTTAGAGGACGTAACCGTCCACCCAAGAAATGGTGATCACAGTGGACCTTCGGGGTATTGGTTTGTGACCACACGGATCAGTGAGATAGTACAGGCTGAGAAATACTGGAGTACCTGAACACATCGGACGGGCCGAGGAGAGAGGTATCGCTAAGAGGTCCGTTTAGATGATCCCCCCCAATGGTGCGGGAGGAGGACCTCTAGAAGGGTTGGATCCCTATCTTGGGTCCAGAGGGCGTAACGTCTACATAAGAAATGGTAGACTCGGTGGTCCCTTCGGGTTCTTATGACCTCACCCATCGGATACGGAAGAGGTCCCCTAAAAGGGTTGGGTCCCTAACTTGGCTCCAGATGACGTAACGTCTACCTAAGAAATGGTCGACTCGATGGTCCCTTCCCAGTCAGTCAGTCAAGTCAACGAGTCAACACAGACTGAGAAATACTGGGGTACTTAGCGTCGTACGGTCCGGAGGGAGAGGTAGTGGTTGAGGTCCTTAAGTGAGTTTGAGTACAGGTAGTTCAGCCACTACGGTAGGTCCGTAGAGTACGAGACAACAGGGGAAAAGGAGGACGGGGGTTAGGGAGGGTCGTAATCTCAGAAAAGGTTACTCAGTTGAGAAGCATACTCCATCGGTTTCATGACCTCAAAGTCGAAATCGTAGTCAGGAAGGTTACTTGTGGGTTCTGACTAGAGGAAATCTTACCTGACCAACCTAGAGGAACGTCAGGTTCCCTGAGAGTTCTCAGAAGAGGTTGTGGTGTCAAGTTTTCGTAGTTAAGAAGCCGCGAGTCGAAAGAAGTGCCAGGTTGAAAGTGTAGGTATGTACTGGTGACCTTTTTGGTATCGGAACTGATCTTCCTGGAAACAACTGTTTCATTACAGAGACGAAAAGTTATACGACAGATCCAACCAGTATTGGAAGGAAAGTTCCTCATTCGCAGAAAATTAAAGTACCGAAGTTAGTGGTAGACGTCAATCAACGAATGATAAGAGTTCTATGACCCCTTAAATTATGTAAGTAAAGCAATGGTACTTTTTACATTGTTAAATTCGTTTGTCTTCTCCACTGACATTAGGTGATAGGTCTATTTTGAGACTTTCTTTTATTCAACACGTAAGTGTTATGACGAGTTTAATAGGATTTTGTATGGCTACTTTTTTTCTTTGACCTTTTCGAAGACGGAGGAAATCAGAGAAAAGGGATTTCCATATAAGTGTGTGTATAGATTTAATTTTCAATTTTTTTTAGTATTATAACGTACATTTGGTAAGAAAACGAAAACAGAGGGATCAAGAGATGGTCGCATACACATCACACACACCTACAGAGTGTTCAATGAAGTGGTCGGACTTGTCCCACAAGTACTTTTAAGTCACCACTTAAAAGTCGATTACATCCAAACACCCATCGTTCGGGAAGCACTCATACGATTATCAACAGGGACAACAAACTTTGAGCTTAATTACCTAAGAAGGATCAAACGAAAAGCCATGACTCCTCACTTCACATAAGACAGGAGAAAAAAATAAAAAAAAACCACATTTTTATTATAAAAGTGTACAGACTCATAATAACATCGTTTAGTAAAGGACAACCGGTAATAGGAAACTTAAGATGCACCGAAAGTACTTTACTCATCTCGACCAAAATCACTACTTTCCCACGCAACAGTATTCTTTACACTCGGGAGCCTCAGATACACTATCGAAGACTGGTGTGTATCCTAAACGACTCAAGACACTGTACTGCCCCCTCCTCATTTACACCTTTTAGACTCGTCTCACAAAAATATTTGTGAGAGATTTCTCGACTAACCGTTTGAGGTCGAGCACCACTGACGTACGTATGTCGGACGTGTGATTCATACCGAAGACGAGAAAAAAACCACCACCCCCAACCGACACGGCCCAGAAGTAACGCCGTGAACCCGAAAGAGATCAACTTCTCGTGTCCAAGATCCCACGAGCCCGAAGTCATCAATGGCGTGGTGTCCTAGTTTGGGTACATGGGACGTAACCGTTCGTCTAAGAATTGATGACCTAGTTGTCCCTTCAGGAATTTATCAACTTTTTCTAGTGTTCTTATAAAATACCGTATTTTTAATATACTTTAGTTAAAAATAACCTTACGGTCAGCACCAGTAAATAAAGGCACGACATTACTGTCTCAACTGATCAATCTGACACACTGGGCACTTCGAACTCTATTTCCGTCAGGAACCAAACGTACCTGTGTGTACGTACCATGGACCAGTGACGTGCACAATGAGTCGAGTATGTGTCGTTTCGTACATCAACACAATAGAGGAACGAGGTGTCTTTTACGCTGTCAAATGTTTTTACTAGCTAGTTATCTCCTTTAACCCGGTTTTATCTGGTTTCACATCGTTTCTTCTGTTCACTATAGCGACCTACACTTTAAGCCCAACTCGTATTTACCTCACTAGTCTCCTACTCGGTCGACACCCTCACCCGTGACGACGGTAAGCTCTGGCCACACGTCGGTCTCCTCGAGTGTCCGTACTTCTCTCATCAACCCTGTTTTTTCCTACCACAAGACACACACCTTCAGTGCGACCGGCTTGCAACCTGTCTTACGGTCCGTTGAGAGGCTCACCAAAGTACCGTAACTGTCTCGTTTCGTACTTTCCAATCTTCGACTGGGTTTGGGTCTCTCTCCATACTGTGAATGAGATTCCACTTGACTTTTCTTTGACCGGAGCAAAGTCATGCATATACTGATTTCTGGAAACGTTCATGTTAAGTGTGATGAGAACCACTCAAACGAACGAAGAAACGAACGAGCCAACACAGGCTGAGAAACGTTGGGGTACCTGACAGGTCCGGTCTTATGACCTCACCCATCGGAAAGGGAAGAGGTCCCCTAGAAGGGTTGAGACCCTAACTTGGGTCCAGAGGTCGTAACGTCCACCTAAAAAATGGTTGACTCGGTGTTCCCTTCGGGAATAAATGTTTCATGAATAAATGTTTCTTTTAATTGTGAAGTTAAGAGTTCAAAGATTACAAAATTGAATGTCACTTGATTTATTTATAAGTAAAACAATAAAAAATAGGATACGTAAACATTGGGTGTCCAAAAAAAAAATTAGAATTTCCAGTACCTTGTCAGTATTAAAAAAGGTAACAAAACGGAATAAAGTGTGACAAGACCGACATAAATGATAGACCGGGTAGAATTTTTTCACATAACTGCAAACGACATCTCTTTTGTCTAGCCCCCTTCTTTTCCTGGTAAAGTACTCACCCAGGCTCGAACACTCTACTAGGTCCCGAAAGAAAAAAAACTAGGTCCCAAAAGAATAATCCTTTGTCACTCCGTCATTCAACCACAAAAAGTCACATATTGTGGGTGTCCTCATTTTTCACACAGTTCCTGATCTCAGAGTCCTCTCAACAAAAACGAACAAAAAATTCATTCGACTGAGACTTACCCATATTTTTTGTACTTATTTTCTTTTACGATTCAAGTTCCACCAACAATTAAATCCCCTCTCTCTTGTTCACCCTGACTTCACTCCCCCACGTGTTTCCCAAAGTCGAGACAGTACAAAACCAGGAATTTTACAATCTTAAAGTATTTCGACTCTTCAGCCACATGGTCACAACACTGTAAAAGACATTAAAAGTTTTATAAACTTTATATAATTTGAGAAGTCATCCCTGTCGACATTAACACGTAAAGACTTCTTACTAACCTATGGTAGAAGACTCCGGACATTTTAATCCAACCCAATCATCACGGACCCTCGAATTTTACAGACACTACAGGAACAATCTTCCATCGTCCAGTAAGATCGTCCATCTCACTTCATCTCGTGCAGATTCGGTAACCGAGGAATAAAACCAATTTCGAGTTCACTGAAGTCTTGGTCTTTTTGGACAAAAGATACTGTTTCTGGACAGACAAACCGTTAAAACATTGTCGATTACAAGTTTTACGGACGGTCCCAAAACATTAAATCTAAGGATAACGTCTATTACACACTGAAATTGGTAAAAACTACGAAAAGGTTCTGTCACAATGAGAAAGGGTAAAAAAGCATAAGACTTCGTTTGCATAGGTTTAAACCGCGGGGAGTCGAAAAGGGGCAAAAAAAAAAGAAGAAAAAATGCGAGAAAAAAAGGGAGGCAAAACTTTTGAATTGCCTTGCATAAATTAAAACGTGATTGTAACAACTCGTATCTTTATCCTGAACTTTGTTGCAAAAAGTACTAACAAAGGGTTTTGATAAGACTCTGGTTTTACAGTAGAGAATTGTTATTGTCAATAATTCCTTATTGAAGGACTTTTAACAGGCCGGTTCAGGAGAGTCGGGCCCCGTCAAGAAACCATACCACGATAGTCACTGGGACAGTAACCCTGGTATTTTTCTGGATCGTCTTCCGGACCGGAGGTCAACACTACTTCGGAACTCCTTACAAAACCGAAAATCCGTTGAAGTCAAAGGACAAAAAGGGTGACGGACAGTGACGTCAACGAAAAAGAAAGAAAGGTAGCTTCCCCAACAATTCAAACACGGACTCGACAGACTAGTCTAGTCAAACGAAAGTCTAGGTCGAGACGACGAACGAATCCAATTGGACGGGTCTCACAAGAGTAAACATTTCCCTCCACCCACAATGGCGTACTCAGTCAAAAATAGTACTGATAATCTTTATCGCGTGTATTGCACGGGCCGTAGATCGAATCACTTCCGTCACTTTACCTCACAGTTCGTTATTAGGTACGAGACGTAAAACTAAAATTCGACTCAGATGGTTTCTATCATAAGACTGAAAAACCTTCGAAAAAGATTCCTTCGACTATTCAGTACCTTCAGTAGAATATATGATTTCATAAAGACCGAGAAACATGTTGTCTTCTCTCTTACGTAGCTACACTAAACCTCACTCCACTTCTTGTACACTGGACACAAAGGATTTCCTTGTAAGAGAGGAAACTTTGTTTTGGTTTGTTTGTTTTTTTTTGGAGGAAGAAGTATTCTAGTAAAGGAATTCGGATGTCTCATTTTTACACATAGCATCTTCGGCCTTTCGTTAAATCAATCCTTTCCGTACGTCGTTTTACCTGACAAGAGGTAACGTAAACTGTCCCTCGGAGGAAGGAGTGTCTTCCATGAGACAGAACTGTGTCATCGACACACCAATTTAAAGTAGAACCATCTTGGATCGAAACCGGTTGATTAGACGATGAATCTCGAGAAAATGAGACAAGTTTAAATAAAACTTTTCTCTAATCGAAGAAAGACAAAAATAATGTCCTTAAAGGTTCACATGTGCTTCATCATCTTCGTCCAAATACTCGAGGGTATCTGGTAGTGAGTGGAAGTTGTTAACAGTTGTAATACAGAAAGGTATATATGATACAGAAATCACGTCGTCCACCCACACAATCAGCAAGTCAGCACGGACTGAGAAACACTGGGGTACCTGACGTCGGGTGGTCCGAACAGATAGGGACCCCAAAAGGTCCGTTCTTATGACCTCACCCATCGGTAAAGGAAGAGGTCCTCTAGAAGGCCTGGGTCCCTAGTCTGGGTCCAGAGGACGTGACGTCCGTTTATGAGATAGGTGACTCGAAGAGAATTGGTCTGCAAAGATTTAAGGGGCCCTGTTTTTACTTCGGTGGGGGTAGGGGAGGATGAGGTGGATTCCTTGGACTTTTATTCCGACGAAGGTTTTGAATTTGGCACTCTAGTCACACACTAGTAACTGTCGTCTACACTCGTCGACTCTGTCTTACCGGAGAGTCAGGGTGTTTCAAGCATTCCTTCCTTGGTAGAGTAGATGTCTTTCTCGCAAGGCCAGTCCTTCCCCGTAACCAAGCA
The DNA here is from genome assembly GCA_006410555.1 of Capra ibex. Classification (NCBI taxonomy): domain Eukaryota; kingdom Metazoa; phylum Chordata; class Mammalia; order Artiodactyla; family Bovidae; genus Capra; species Capra ibex. Next base: position 42,453,400 of record SJYO01050415.1, read on the forward strand.
CCGCCGTCAATCTTTTCATTCACAAGTCTGCGTCTGGAACTGGTGCGAGAGAACTGGTTACGCGTAGGACTCGGCAGAGGACTCTCGGAGATCAGGCGGACCATCTAGGGTCGTCTCACCTAGAAGTATCCTTAGGAGGTCTTTTGACGGAATGAGTCTGCGGCCCACTGGACGAAGTACAGTCGACCGAAAGGCTCCACCATACAACCGTGTGTAGGTGGGACGACCTGTCAATAAAAGAGACAAAGGAGTCACACGAAACAATGGTTCTAGTCGTAGGGACACGGAGAAGTCGGGACCCCGTGATTCTCACGGACAGACTCGGAGGTTTCTTCTCCGGTCTAAGGTCCGTCACAAATAAAGTGGTCCCATCGATGACAGGTAGGGACCTATTCGAAAGAGGGAGGAGAAATACGTGGGAGTCCAAAGACATGGACGTGTCTTGTAGACTGTCTTCATAGACCGTAGGAACGAATACTTTTCGGTGGGTTAAGGGTGAGAAATATGACACCAGTGGGACGACACCGTAGACTGCCAAGGGCCGTCGGGACGGAACTCGAGGCAAGCCGGGGAGAGTCCACAAACAAAGTTGACTCTGCATTAAGTGTCAGGCGTCTCAGTTGGGTAAATTTCGTATGTTAAGGAAAAAGTCCATAAAAACAAATTTTCTGGTATGGGCTTCGAAAACCTCCAAAACGAAAACAAAATCTAAACTTCCCAAACAATTGTTTTCTTTGGAAATAAACAGTGTGTGTCATTTGTTAAAGTCATAAATTATCTCCCAATAAATTGAATTAAAATGATGTGTCAGAAATTTTCTTTTCTCTTTATCTTTGTTACCCCTTCTCATTGGCACACATACTTGTAGTGGTTTAACCCGGGTGGTCGTAGTCTGGAGTCGTCGCGACCCTCCAGCGAACAATTGTCGGCGGACCTCTATCACGTAGGCGAAACAACTACTCCGACGTTTAACGTCAAAACCCCCCGAGGGTAAACATTAGGGTCCGACGTTTGACTATAGGACCAGTCAAACGGACGTTTTGAACATGGAGACCAAAATTCAAAATGTTACGAAAAACAAAGTGGACCACTCAGTGTCCTAAAAGACCTGGGGTCCCCGACCGGCTCTGGACGAAGGAGAGAGTAGATTTCACGGAGAACTGAACGACTATTGTCAACCACAAAAAAGTTCGACCGCCCATCATGTCCGTCCCAGTCTTCTGTTAGTCTCCGGACGACAGGACGAAGACTTCGGACTTGTTCTGACGAAGGTAAAAGTAAAGGGATTGTCGACGAACCCTTCGTTCCTGTGGTTCGTCAGTCACCAGAAGTTCCGAGAGTCGAACCGTCCCGTAACCTGTCCGTCGACGGTGTGGAGCCGTCGTCAACCCACGGAGACGGGATTACAAAAGTCAAACCCCAGTATCCCCGAGGACAGACCCAGGAGAGGTCGAACAGTACAACTATCGTCACGACGAAGACCGGAAACTGTCGGACCACCCAACCCGTCTTTGTATGTGGTCTCTTGAGAAGACGACACAGAAGGGACCCGGAACAACTACCACAAACAAAACACTGAAAACCGTGTAACAGTTTTTACGGACAAGCCCCACGTGTGGGTCGACCAAGACCAACTACGTCAATATACCTGTTTTCCCCAGACTCGGAGAAATTTTGTTGTTGTTTGTTTTGACTAAACAATAAATATATGGTATTTTAGTCAATAATATCCGTATATCGGGTTACCATGTAAATGTCTCAACATGTTGGTAGGGACGTTAGGTTAAAATCTTGTAAAGGTAGTAGGGGTAAACGTCAGTAACAGGTTGTGGGGTGGGGGTGGGGGTGGGGGGTCGTGGTCCGTTTGTGATTAGAATGAAGGACAGAGAGAACCAAACGGAAAAGACCTGTATAACATACTAAGGTAAGTGTACTTCACAGGTCTATTCCATGAAAAATCGACTACTAAAACCACTACCAACGAACGTGTAATTGTCTCTAAAAAAAATGAAGTCTCATACGAAAAAGACGAGACGATCAATGGACACTAAATAACCTCAAGGAACCCCTACAAACAAACAAACCGTATCATGGTCGGAAAAAACGGGCATCTATCTACAGAACACCTTGCAAACCAAAGGACGGGCGCAAAACCCTCTACGTCGTCTTCGTGTCTATGACGACAGAGACGAAACTTTCCGAAGGGGAGTCACTCTATTTGGATCGTTCCGACTCTTGTTGACCCCTCCTCAGTAACCGTTGTGTATTGGGTTCAAAACCCGGGACCCTACCAACACAAACTCTACAAATCCTTCGCGGGACACGACCCGGAATCCGTCCAACGTTAAGGGAATACGTTCTTCCGTCTCTACATCCTGAAGGGACCACCGAGTCTACCATTTCGCATACGGATATTACACCCTCTGGACCCAAAGTAAGGACCCAGCCTTTACCTCTTCCTTTACCGTGGGGTGAGGTCATGAGAACGGACCTTTTAGGGCACCTGCCTCCTCGTACCATCCGATGTCACGTACCCCAACGCTTCTCAGCCTGTGCTGAAGTCAAGTGAAGTCTCTACATCCTCTGGTCCCACCTCCGTCTCCACTACATCCAAGCACTAGGGTCTTTCCCCACTGTACCCTCACGTCTCGTCTGTGACTTGGTGTCCCAGTCCACTGAAGGGAAAAGTCCAACGAAAGTTGGGAGGGTTAAGGAGGTCTTCTTTACCAGTAAGATCATTTCCACAACAGAGGTCGTGAACAAATAGAGAGGGAAAAGTTCTCTCTCTCGTCTCCCTGAAGGGACCACCAGGTCACCAATTCTTAGATGGAAAGTTGCGACCCCTGTACCCAAGTTAGGGACGACATCCTCCTAGGGTACACGATACCCCGTCGATTCGGGTGTGTGGTATTGATGACTCGGGCGCGAGATCCCGGACACTCGGACTGTACTCTGTGGATTCGGAACGTGGATCTCTCATTGGGGACGAACGGTGTTGGTCTCTTTTGGGCGGACGTCGTTGTTTCTGGGTCGAGTCGGTCTTTAATTAATTATAAATTTTTCTCTCGCTCGTCTAGAGATCCGAAAGACATCTGTTTACATAGACCGACCTTAAAATATTGAAACAAGACAAAGGGAACATGGTTTCGCCCCGGTCTAAACCTCCGTGGAACATTGAGGTCTGGTAGTTTTATCCTCGGTAATATTTACGACCTTCTTTCCTCGCTGGACTCAACGGAAACTTCCCAACCGCCACCCCCCTTGATTGCAAGCCCTCGAAGAAAGACTCCGAGATCACCATTGAGCTGATACTTCACCGGTCAGAACCGTCTCTCATCTGTCCTCTTCAATCCTTTCCAGGAAGACCCAACGATTCTCGTGGTACGACACGCGCAGGAAGGACTGGCGTGTAGCGGTCGAGATCGGAAACTCACGATTCGAGGGGAACCGGGCCACTCTGTCCGTGTATAGGTCTTCCTAGGACGACGTCAGACCACAACACGGAGACTTCAGGTCGAAGACATGACTCACCGACACACAAACTATTACCCCGTCCCCGTCATAGTCGTGTGTTGACTGTAAGTCACGTTAACCCATCAGTCATAGAGACAACAAGCTACTACGGAAAAAAAGGATATGTTTCTTCCTTAGGGATTCGTCCAGACTACCGCTGTGAAGTCTTTACCGAGTGTCTCCTCGACGACCCTGAATTCCGAGACCTTTCGACATCCGGAGAAGGAGGTCCCAACACGCACAAGAGAGAACGGACTTAACGGGACGATTCGTACCAGAGACCAACACAAAATCTAAAAACGGTGGAAGGGTTCTTTCACCCTTCTACGGCCCGGAGAAAGGGAGCCACCACCATGTTACAATGACTGCCTAGGACGGTCGTCAAACACATACCTCCGACACTGTCCTTACTGTTATTAATGTACTGGTTCCTCCTCACAGAACGCTTCACACGACCACAGTGTCCATTCTGTCACGACAACCCCTCCAAAATAGTGGACAACGACAAAGAGTCAGTAATTCGACACAGACTGAGAAACTCTGGGGTACCTGACGTCGTGTGGTCCGAGAAGACAGGAGGCGATAGAGGACCTCAACCGAATTTAAGTACAGGTGACTCAACCACTACCGGTAGATTGACAGAGTAGGAGACGGAGGAGGAGAAACGGAAGTCAGAAAGGGTTGTAGTCTTAGAAAAGGTCACTCAGCCGAGAAACGTAGTCCACCGGCTTCATAACCTCGCAGTTGTAGTCAGAAAGATTACTTATAACTCTCAACTAAAGGAAATCCTAACTGACCAAACAAGAGGAACAACAACTTCCCTGAGAGTGCTCAGAAGAAGTCGTGGTGTTAAGCTTTCGTAGTTAAGAAACCGCAAGTCGGAAGAAATACCTGGTTGAGAGTGTAGGTATACACTGATAACCTTTTTGGTACCGAAACTGGTATACCTGGAAACAGTTGTTTCACTGCAGAGATGAAAATTTTTTATGTATAAATAATTAAACAGACGTAGTCCACAATCAACGCCGTACACCCTAGATCAAAGGACTGGTCCTTAGTTTCGGTCTGCGGGACGTGACCCTCGCGACTCAGGATCAGTGATTGGTGGTCCCTCCAGGGTCTCAAACGAAACATTGTGCGGCAGATCCAAACAGCATCGAAGGGAAGGTTCCTCGTCCGGAGAAAATTGAAGCACAATAGATCTCTGCGGAATAATTGACCCAGCATCTACAGAAAACGAGAAACGATCAAGAAGTACCGACTTTGACCCTCTATAAAAATTTTCGTCTTCTTTGACCGGGCCACACTTCCAGTGCGTGTGTGCCACCAAAGTGCCGCCAAGGGAAGGGAGAGAAGATCTCGGTCCCCTCCCCCCTGTGCTGACGAAGAGGGGGGGTCGAAGGAAGGAGGGTGATCACCTACGTGTAAGGTGCGGTGCGGTCCAGACGAGTCTGTCCGTCGGGGGAACAAGGGACCCGGAAACCCAATAAAAATGGAAACCTTGTTTACTGAACTCCTCGAGTCGGTCGGTCGGCTCATTACTTAGTTCAATTTTGATCTTGTGTGAAGACCTTAGGTAGGAACAGGGTCAGAAGTCACTCCTGAAGACACGTCAGTGTAACTGGGACACTCGGAGGGTCAAATTTATTTTTGGATTCGGGGTGGTGTCGTACACGGTCGAGACTTGCGTCGGAGCCCCCTGAGGAACTCTGGACTACCGTCACTCTACAACCGGGAGACCCCGGACTAGGGAGGGTTCACAAGGTCTCTGGACTACTAAACCGGTCGGTTTGACAGACAATTTCTAAAAGTGACCGACGAAGACAGTAACAGTGCCCTGAAGAATGTAGGAAAGGACTGTCGAACCGTAGCGACCATCGTGGACCTAACACTAAGACCCAGTCTTTCACGAACACCGTGGGAGTCGCGAGTGTCGGGGCGGTGGGCCCTCGGATGCGGTCCGCAAACATAGAGGAGGACGTGACCGACATGGGAGACAACCGAAACTCGAGACGTAAGTCTTTAGTGTATTCACTTCTTCAATACACGGATTTCTCTCCTGTCGTCGTCACCGGAACCGACACCGGACTCCAAATGTCGTCGTGGGTCCGCGTGCTCGGGTCGGCTCTGGGTCACGGATCTCCTCGCAAAATGAGTAGAAATACACGGGTCGCTCACGAGTCGCGAGTCGTGCACAAACCTCTCGGTTCCCCCGACCATGATAAAAACCTAACACTCACTCGGGGAGTGAAAAATCCCCCACTGACCGTTGGAGTGGTTTACCACTCATTCCTTTTATGGTAAATAACATACATTAAAAGACAATATTCGACACTAGGTCACAGTCCCTTCTTTAATTCTCCTTTACAAAAAACGATGGAAAGGACAGGAGAGGGATAGTTCTCAAGTGTCATACCCTGAAGGGACCACTAGGTCACCAATTCTAAAGTGGAACGTCATGTCCCCCGTACTCAAGTTAGGGACCAACCCTCCGACTCTAGGGTATACGGAGGACCAGGCTTTTTGGTTTCGCGTATTTTGTCTTCGTTATAACATTGCGTAAGTTATTTCTGAAACTTTTACCAGATGTAATTTTTTTTTTTATCTCAACTGTCATCGTTTACGTGTACGGCAAGACCAATGAGGAACCAAAGAGTCCCCCCTCAAGTCAAAATTCTTGTGTTCGTCACTTATCGTCCGTATTCTACCTTACAGAGACGATTCCCGGTACCCCACATCACAAAACGACCGTCTTCCGTCTGTCGACAGAAGGATTTCCAGTCTCAGACCGGGGTGGGACCTCCAGGGTCTTTTGGGTAAACGACCGTGGACTCGTACCGACGTGCTGTGTCGAGGACTCCGCAAGAGAGCACTCAGACGTTCCTCTTGACCTTGACGGTCCCGCTGCTGACCCGTTGTTCAGTGAGTGCCTCCGGAACGGTCGTCTAAGGGAGGGTCCGTCCGCTCGAGACACCCCTCGGCTTACTCTTACTCTTACTGTCAAGTAATTGTTGGCTAATTAATTAATATTACTCTTGGTTTCGGCGACTTCCCTGGACTGAGAGGGTAAATCAGATGCGAAATAAGACGCATCTGTCTCGAGTCGGTCTAAGGGTTTTCTAACGAACTACTCCCGACCCCGCCTCGGTCCTCTCGACCAAACACACGCTCACACGTCACCGTAGTCCAATCTGGTCGGGGTGCGGAGAGTGTGTCCTCCCGAGGAGGGAGGACGTGGGACGGTCGGGAGGGAAAAAACGTGAAGGAATTTACCGATCGGAGAGGTGGGTGGGAGAATCGAAACACACACACACACTCTCTCTTTTATATGTATCGTATGTTAACTGGTACAATTGTCGACATTCACGTACCCAACCACCGTCCTTCACGGACGTAAGGGTCACGACTCGTACGGGAAGTCAAAAATTAAGTGAAGCACTCAATTATGTCAAGTTGTCCAATAAACCGGGACCTTCGGTAAGACAGAAAAATATTACAGTGAAGTGTGCAGAAACGAGACTAAAGGTCGACCAACTAGAATTGCAAATTGGGTGTTCCTGTCAGAACCAAGGAATAAAAGGTTCAAGACCGTCCAAACACCAGGTCGTACGTGAGACTTCCCGGGTGTATTTCCTCTTTACCCTCAGACACTCTCCGGGTGTCCTGGTCCGGACGAGTCCCTACGTCAGACAAAACAAAGTGGTCGCTAGAATCTCCACGGGAAAGAGTGACACGACAAACAGGGGAACGTCTCTTATGGTGACTACTCGCCTGGTCCCTATTTCGTCTAAGGAGACAGGGTTCACCATCCAAAAATTTTTCTGGGCTCTACCTTACTCCCGGTAGGTCTACCCATTACACTTTCCTGCAAACAGTAAACCCTCAACATGGTCCCGAAGGAGGAGGACCAAGACAACTGCGTCCTAACCGTCCGACCCCGACGGTCGGAGACCGAGGACCGGCGGAGGAGTGCGACCCCTCAAGCGTAACAGGACGTCTGTCCTTCCCGACTCCCTGAGGTGTCGCGAGGGAGGACCCCCGCCCCCACACGATGGCGACGTACACCGACGTACACCGAGTCCGGAGTTCAGAAGTGACGGGTAGGGGTGAGGAACGGTGAAGAGGAAACAAGAGACAGTAGGAACGGCCAGGTAGAGGGAGGGACACGACTTAGGAGACAGGAGACGGTGGGGCGGAGGGAAGGGTGACGTCAGGAACTAGAGAAACACAATCGAACGAAACATCACGACTCTTGTCGACGGGGTAAGAAACAAATACGAATTTCCTGAGACGGAGTCCTCGGACCCCACTCACCGGGTCTACGTGGTCGTTCCGGTCAGGGGTCCGTCACCCAAGACGGCCAGCTCAGGACGACACCTCCCTCCCTCAGGCGGGAGTGGGCGAAACTCCTACCGGGGTCAGTCGGTCACCGGTATGTGACCAACGTCAGAACTAAGACCAGGAAACTGAGACCGGAGTCGCGGGCGTACGCTCATTGGTAAATAATCAAATCGTCAGTTGGTCAACCGTCTTACGACTCTCAATTCCAATCTCCGCGAAAGGTCAAAGGTATCCGATCCTAAGGACACTGAGGACCGATGGCGAAACGGACCCAAGTAACAAATAAGAGCTTGACCGGAGACGCTCCAGTAGGTCTCGGTACCCCGTGACCTAAGTATTGAGACCACAGACAGGACAAAGTCTTCTTTTAAAGGGGTTCTCTTATTCACTGGAGGATATGGAGACCAGAAAGAGTAGTTGGGTCTTTAACACCGACCCTAACCAAAGGTGTCATTGGGGACTGGACGGCTCGTCCGTAGGGGCAGGTCGGTACCACGACCTCCGCGACATCTCGTGTAATCCTGACTCTCCACTACTCGTCTCGACGGGTGCGTCTCCCTGAGGTGAGGGAGGGAAGGTCCACGGTCTCACAGGTGCGAGGGAGTCACCCGGGGAAAGCTGAGTCGGGGTCGATCCAGTGCACAGGACACAGGTAAGGCCGGAGGGACTGCACCTCTGTACCTACAAACACAAAGTCAAGGGTCTTCCGTCCTAAGACTACTGGAGAGGCCACTATAAAAGTCGATACTTCCATGTTGAAAAATTTTTTGTGCAAAAGAATGAATCAACCCTTAACTCTGTGTGAACTCCCAAAGATAATTCCTATAGCACCTCGTCCCGAAGGGCTGGAAAGGACCCATAATCCTGAGCTCTCCTACGGGGCCCCGTGTCCTTCGTCCCACCCGGGTGTCGTAGGGGAACCTCTTCAAACGGGACGGACGGTCGTCGACGCGACACCCCGTCCATTGATCGAGACGGGGGCTCGGGACTCTAACTTTACTCGCCGGACCAAGTCCGGAAAGTCTCGAGTGTGTCTAACTCACGGATGTTGTCAGTGACTGTATCCCATTGGAGGTATTGGCATCAGACCAATACGACGACACATTTCTCTCTCCGTAGACTTTTACACCCGGTCTGACCGGTACGGACGTTAATTGGTCAAAGAAAATCGTCTCTCTCCAAAAGGGGTACCCGGTCGTCGGTATACTAACGAATCCTCGTAAGGTCGAGGTCAGTGGAGAGGACCCGGGACGATTAAACACGGGGAACCCGACAGAGCGAGGGTCTTGTGACGCAACGGTTCCGGCAGTGACCCGGAACGGCGCGTCGGAAGGGTGCGACCATGAAATTACGGCTCCTCTTGAGAACACTATTGAAGTAGATGCCTCCTACGGCCCCGTTATTCTTGTTGATAGCGAGGTTCCTCCTCACGTACGTCGTCACGAAGCCACTCAGACGGAGCCCGGCGTCAGGTTCTGTGTCGGTGGCCGCCCCCTGGGAGGGGCCTCCTGGGTCAGGGAGAGGAACAGGAGACCTGAGAATAGGAGTGGAGAAAGACTGAGGGATCATCCCTCCCCCACCGAAACCGGGGTCGACAACCCGTCTATACAGGATACAGGGATGACCCCACCGTTCCGGAGTCTTGGGAGACTTCTTGACCTTCTTCAGCGAATCGATCTCGAGGGGAACTTCCGGGTCCTGGTTCCCCTCCGGAGAGCACCGACGGTGAGACTCGTTTCCTCCCGACCCTCGACTGGAGTCCCAACACACAAAAGAAGGTCCGTTCGTCAACATAGGACGGGACGGGGAGCCGTCATTTCCATTTACCGGAGAACGGGGAGAGGTGGACGGACGGAACTGACTTGAGCAGACAGAAACACCGGAGTACAACAGAATCTGTGCAGTAGGAAGTGACAGGTGTAGAAAACAATTTTTCGGTGCAAAGACGTGCTCTTACCGACCCGCCGAACCTTGTGCGACATCTGCACACAGGGTACCACGCCGAACGTATTTGCCCCCAATCTTTACACCAGCAGAGAAAGGGTGTCGGGGCTCCCGCTGGCTCCCTGTGAAGGAGGACGAATCCGTACGCCCTGGACGGCGTGAGTCCGGACTCTAATTCACGTCCAACCCCCTCGAAACGGCGGGACCACACAAGTAGCGACCGGGACCCACCGTGGCTCCTCGCGCCTCGGGAGCGTCACCCACCCGGGGTCGGGGGTCGTCGTGACAACAGGGGTGGGTCCGACCAGACCGCTCCTCCGACCCGGAAGAGAACGAAAACAGAGACTAAGACTCGGGATTAGTACCTACTATCACAAACGTGTTTTCTGGACGGTACGACCAAACCGGCGAAAGGTGGACAAAGGACAAGTCCGGACCGGACACACAGACAGGGGGAAATCTTTTCCCTACTTCGACCTTGGACCAACCGGTCCGTAGCCCCAGACCTCCCACCCTCTACCCCTCCCTTAACTGGAACAGACCAAGACGTCGATGAGCCCCTCTCCATCGACCCGTTGACGATGGTCTGGCGTAAGGAATTCCCCTCGGAGCGGACTTCTTTTTCGGAGAATTAACTGGGCACCCTGACATCACCCCGTTGGTGACGGTCTAAACAGACCCGTTAATCCTCACACTCCCAGGGGAGGACCGGGACGAGGCTTATCTGGGCACGGGTAGGGAACAAGGTGTCCGGTGGTGGGGTCGTTGGACGGCCCGGTGTAGAAAGAGACCCGACCAACCCCCTCCCCGCACAAATATGTGGGTGCGGTCTCTACCCACGAAAAGGACATGTCCAACGGGGTCTCTCCACCATCCCTCTATCTCAACTTCACTCCTAAAAAAACAACAAGTTTTTCTTCTTTGTGTTTATCGGTGAGACACACGTGGAGCGTATCGTGGAGGTTAAAAATCTTTGGATAAAGAGTTCTGACATCCCTGAGAGAACTCCTGAGCTGAAGGACAGTCCGAAGGACCCAACCCCGCCCCCCTGTACACCGGGTTCCCGACAACCAGGAGGACTCGAGGGCTCCTGTGGCCAACACCGGGGGACCAGGGGCGGGTTCAAGACTCCGGAGAGAGAGTAGGTGTCACCACCAGGACCACCCCGACAAGCACTACCAGGACTAGGAGAACGACCCTCGGAGGCACCAGACGGACTAGTCCCACCGCGCCTCCTTGGTCCTCGCGTGGGAGGCGTGGCAGACCTCGAGACCCCTACTGTTCCTCGTCGACCACTTCTTGAGAATGCAGGACACTTGGGGGCAACGGTTCCCCGACGGGGGGCTGGGGGACGACTACTCTTAGACCCTTCCCTCCCCTCTGTTCACAGCTGCGCACACACGAAAAAGTTTATCTCGCTAACTAAACATGAACGTGCTAGTAATCCCGAAAACCAGACAAACAAGAAGGTCTTCCACTCTCCCGACGAGGGACCGGCTGGTCTACCCAAACGAAATCTTCAGGAGAGTCACTTCGAGACACGTGTCACGTCCACCAGACCGGAGGTAGGATCAGCCAAGGAGAAGCTAAAGAAAGAAACGAGGTCCACATCAAAAGAAGCGAAAACAACTTAGGACAACGGAGGAAAGGGTAGTGTTTTCACTACAAAAGTCTCAAACAAACAACAACAACAAAAAAATTCATTCGTCTTTGTACCGAAAAAAAAAATAATCCTAAGACTTTCCTTCTTTCATTTTACATGTTCAAATTATTTTTCCCCGGAAGGGTAATTTTTTTTTTTTAAGTCGTACACGAAAAAAAATACCCTGACAATTATATCTGAGATGGTTTCATAGATGTCCTGTACTCTACAGGGGTAGCTCCTTGTCTGACATTGTTTTGTTGTAGAAAGCCTAGAAAAACTTCCTTTATGTTGAATGTAATGTTGACTCACGAGTATTTCAAAGCGGTTTGTTGTGAACCGGAATGTGGACACCATTCGAGACTACAAGAGAAAAAAAATCGAGACGATAAAAGAATGAGGTAAAGTGAAAAATTTTTAAGACCAGTATGGCTGAGTCAAACCGTAGGTACTAGAAGTAGAAACGACGTACAGACGACAGTAGGGGTCCGGAGGGAGGGACGTATCTTTACCCCTGTCCCGTGGTGGTCCGACTTGAGACGGAGGTCCGAATCAGGGTTAAGACGACACGGACGAACTCCCATGAGGGAAGGAGAGTTTCGAGAGTTTCGGGGGAAAGAGGAGTGGGAAGAGGATTTGTGTATCAGGATTTGTACCCCGTCGTAGACCCGTTGGGTACCCCAGTCCGTCCATCTGACCCCGGAGGTAGACGGAGTCACTGAGTCTTCCGACCAGAGGTCGGACCCTCATCCATCTCCACGACCCGGACCGACCCCCGGGTACGATGGACTGTGTTGTCAAGGTCCAGAACCACACCGGAGAGGAACCTTGTTTCTTTGTTATTCCCAAAGGAACTGGGAAGGATCTTTAGGGAAGTCCGGTTTCCGATGGGAGATATGTATGATATTGTCCGTCTGGAAAATAACATGAGACTTCTGTGCCGTCGGAACAATCTATTACCCCAAGCGTAAATTCATGTAAATTTAATTACATATATGTAACAAATAAAATCTGGATCACGTCAACATGTGAATTATCTGACATTACATTTGTTTTGACAATTTACGTGACCCCTTCAGTCTTTAAAGTACGCTGACCGAAATAACACTATCAGACCTTGGTTTGTGTGTTATAGAACCTTCCTACGCACGTGTAACTCCCTTTCTGAACACAGACAATCCCGAATCTTTAGACAACGGTTTCGTTAACCCATTTATGAAGTAGGTGAGGGTCGGAAAGACCTGGTACCATCTGTAACGAGGACCTAAGACCATAAGAGGGACGGTTTGGAAGGTCCGTTGGACCGTGAGGTCCGGGAGTGACGTCAACTGAGTTTCTCAAACACTCGTCCCCTTTGGATGAACAGCGCAGGGTCTGTTTAATCCTGGGGAGTCACGGAGGTCTTCTCGGACACCAGGTCCCTTTCTCCCGACTCCGTAACCCTTCTCTGGGAGGTGGGTGACGGGAGTTCGTCCGTCCAGTGAATTGAGGAAACTTGGAGGCCAAAGGAGTGGACAATCTACCCACCTACCCTTTCGACGTGGTGTAGTGTCTACAGTCCAGTGGGTACCTTTCACCACCGGTGGAGACGGGTGGATGGACACAGGAGCAACGAGGACTGAACCACAAAGAGGGGATGTGCGGGGGATGGTGGGGTGCCGGTTGGGAGTCCAGGTGAGCACACAGGACAGTTCAAGTCCTCGGAGTCTGGGTGACTGCGGAGACCGGGTCGTCTTCCGGAAAGAGGTGGATGAACCTGTTCTCAACGGAGAGGAAGTATAGAGTCAGTATACTTCCCTTTTTTCATCGCACAACCTAAAATTTTCTTTGATAACCCTTAGTGAAAATTTAGACGTCATCCTCCTCTAGTACCACTTAAGAGGACTGTGGTAGTTCCGGCAGGGAAATACACAAAGAATACGTCTGTAATAGAGACACTGAGTGAAGACGGGTCTAAACAGGACAGGACAGAGCACCAAACCCTCCGGGACACCGGGGTGAACGAGGACCGTCCCCAGGAAACCCAGGAGAACCAGACGGTCCCAACAGAGGGAAGACATGAAAAGGTACAATACCATGGTGACAAGGTTAGACCAACCGACGGAGGACGGTGTGGTGACACCGGCGACTTTGATTTGACGGTACAAAAGGTGAAATATCTGGTAAATGTCCGATTGTAACCAGGAGAAAAACAACATTTTTGACGGATTGTCATCCGCTCATCGGTTCCACGAGTTGTCTGTAAAGTACCGGAAACAATAGTAGTCTGTCTGACGAAAATAGTAAATCTCCACCTTACCTAAAGATTTTTTTAGTTGTTTCTAGAGAGGAGATGAAGAAGAACCAGGTATGTGAATTCATTCCGTCAAACCAGTGACTTACACCAACAGTAGTCTTTCCCAAAAAAGAGAGTTGGTAGAGGACCCATTTTTAGTCCAATTTTCCCAACCCTCAATACATCTGATAAAACTTTTTAAACCTTAAGATGGGAGTAGTCGGGACACATACTGCGTAGAAGGGGACTTGTCGTTCGGGTACACGTTGGAGGTCCACCGTCGACTAGTTTCCCTCGGAGTCCTTAATTACGACCAAATCGGGGGTTCTAAGGAAGAACCTGTTGATCAGGGTTCAGTGCCCCTGTTACCGACGAACCAGTGACTCACAGGACGGACGGTACAGAGGGATGTCCCCGGGTTCACCAGAGACATTTAAATATTTTTACAAACAAGGTAAGTGCAGACTGGAAAGATTTGTTTCCAGACCCACACTCATCTACTGTCTTCTCTATTTCGACATGGGTCACCCTGTCCTCAGTGCGACTAAGAAACAGAAACTTCCCTCATATTGTGGGATCGTGGACCACACGCACGATTCAACGAAGTCAGTACAGACTAAGAAAAACTGGGGTACCTGACGTCGATCGGTCCGAGGAGACAGGTACCCTAAGAGGTCCGTTCTTATGACCTCACCCAACGGTAAAGGAAGAGGTCCCCTAGAAGAGGTGGGTCCCTAGTTTGGACTCAGAGAACGTAACCGTCCGCCTAAGAAATGGTACACTCGGTGGACCCTTGGGGACGACTCCCTTATAGAATCTGGGGTCCTTCACCCCCACCCCTCGCCCTCCCCACGGTAGTCGTGAGAGAGGAGATCTGGGACACGGAGTCGGACGGTTGGGTGGTGGACCAGGTGGACTCGGGACGTCGGTCGTCACACCGGGTATCCGGGCCGGTCAGGATTTTGCAAGATACGGACTAGGTCAGTGGCGGACTTAGACTCAGGGTGGGCATCTGGAAATGTTTGTACCTGGACGAGTCGGGACAAGATTAGACCGACTATTGTTTTCATGTGTGAAGACTGCGGGTTCACCGGGAACCGATACGGTACATACCGTCAACTCCGAAGCCGAAGAGTGTCGTGACGGGTGCACTGAATTGGTTTGGTCACCACTTGACCTCACGAGACACGGGTCGGGACGCGCACAAACGGACACCCCTTCTTACTCAGTGTTACGGAAAGGTACCCCGTACTCCCGACGAGACCCCGACACATTAATAACCGTCACTGTGGTTTCTAGTCGTCCAGTCAGACTTGAGGGAGCACACCAAGGATTACCTGCTCTCCGATTGGAAACTAATACTGGAACGACCGACACAGGACGAGTCCGTGTCGACCTACTACGACCCTACGACCTACAGTCCAACCGGTGTATTGTCCTCAGTGACGACGAACCCCAGGACGACTGTCATTAATTCACGGAATACTCTGTTTGTCTTAAATCGGGGTCGGAGTCAGATCAACCCGAAGGGACCACCGAGTCGGCCGTTTCTTAGACGAACGTTACGTCCTCTGAACCCAAGCTAGGGACCCAACCCTTTTAGGGGACCTTTTCCCTTGGTGATGGGTGAGGTCATAAGACCGGACCTCCTAAGGGTTCCTGTCTGCTGGGACCGTCCGATGTCAGGTACCCCAACGTTTCTCAGCCTGTACTGACTCGTTGAAAGTGAAAGTCAGACCAATTAGTCTTGTCGACTGTCTTGCCGTATAAGCGCACTTTTAAGTGTTCTTCGGTTCACTCTACGTAACAAACCTGTCTGCTAGGAGGTACCTCTAGAAGACGAAGATGTTTAGAACTACTCACACAGTTCTTGTCTGTTGGGACTGTCGACGAATGGACCCGGAAAGAGTCAACCTAAACGCCACTCTCGTGGAACTCCCTACTCCACTCCGTCACCGAGGGAGCTCCTGTTTCTCGTCCGAACGGATGACGGACGACATGTCACCGCCCACGAGGTACGAGTCACCGGGAGAGAACATTACGTCTGAGGTAGACCTGGCCACGAAACGGGGGAACCCCGTTCCCTCCCGTTATGTGTCCAACTACGAATACGACGACGACTTTATTTCGGAAGACAGAGACTGGGTTCTCAGCTTTCCGAAGACGGTCGTAAAACCTTTGTCAATTTTCCGATTAAATAACAGCGAATCAGTACAAGTTGAGAAAACGCTGGGGTACCTGACATCGGGTGGTCCGAGGAGACGGGTACCCTAAGAGGTCCGGTCCTATCACCTCACCCAACGGTAAAGGTACAGGTCCCATAGAAGGACTGGGTCCCTAGTTTGGCTTCAGAGGACGTAACCGTCTGTCTAACAAATGGTGACTCGGTGGACCCTTTCGGGCGTTCCGATTAAATAATTATTGAACATTTATCTTATTTCAGTTTGGGGTCTGTGTTGTCAGTCGACCCACATCTGGTTCGAACCCAAAGAGGTCGACCCGGCAGTCGGGGAACCTTGGAGGGTCTCCTACTAGACAACGTTAAACGACTAATGGTCATAAGATCTTGTAGGTCCCCTCGTAAAGACAGAACACCCTTTTTGACTCTGGGACGTATGACACACGTATTCCAGTAGGTAGAGGGCCCTACACCAATCCAAGTTTCTTTTGTAAGGTCCTACCCCTAATACCACAAATATCCTGACCCCGCGAGACCGGCACATTTGAAGTCCTTCCTCTGTTTTGGTCCGGAGGTCGTCAACGAGAACGTCAATCCATACAGGTAGGTGTCTGGACGTCTTCGTGTTCTGGGGGTCCCTCCTGACAGGGTCGTTAGAGGAGTCAGGACATGACGATTTCAACCGTAGGTCTTTAGAGAAGGAATTGACGTCACTGATTCATTTGAACTCCCAAGCTCACTGGGAAACTTCGTACAAACGACCACTTTACAACCGCTTTCCCACTCGACTAGATCGACACTTACTGTACCTCTAGCGTCCGGTCGACCTTTGACACAGGATGTTTCCTCTTCCGTAACGATTATGAGAATCCTGGTTCAGTAAAATCCGCTTTTGTTACTCCTTTGTTTGTCCCCTCTCGTCATGGTATCCTACGGTCCTCATCCGTCCCGGACCCCTCCTGTCCGTATTCGATGGTAGAGACGAAGACAATCGATACCTTCTACTCTTCACTTACTGCCCTTGAGAGGGAGGTTTCTCGTCTACCTGCACCGGAACAGAGTGTTCGGGTGTGGACACACAAAGTAGGTTCGGAAATGTATGTGGAAGGGTCGAATTTAGAGTAGAGGGTAAACATTAGGGAGGTCTCATCTGCTAATTCCCAGAGAGTGACGGTAGCTGTCCTTATAACTATCTACCCGAGGAATAGGGTAAAGAGAAAAAAGGAAAGTCATTATTTTCAGGGGTCTAAAATCGCCCCTACACCGACGGGGTGAACCTTGAGACTAAAGGGAGAGAACGTCAACTTACACTGGTCCACTTATTTAAGTCTGACTTTCCCACACACTACGGAGGTCCAGTAGCCCAGAAATTTTTCTTCACCACTCTGCAGGGACCGTCAGGTCACCAATACTGAGACACGAAGGTGGCGTCCCCCACGTCCAACATTAGGGACAAGTCCCTTGATTACGATACACGGTTCACTGTGTCGGTTTCTTTTTCAGTGTTACACAAATTGCATACACACTTACCGGTAAACTCTAATTGGTTTAAGTCTTTTCTTTTTTCCTTCGGCACACGGGAGGTGACGGGAAGGGAAGGACTCTTCGTCTACCACCCATGGTCGAAGGGGTCTCCGGACCCCCGTCGTAGGACCTCCCTACGTCTCGTGGGTCTGTCCCTTGGAGCAAGGACCTACTGGAGTGTCTCGGAGGGTAGTGGACGAGACCTGAGGGTGGTCGAGTCCGAGAACGGCCTCTCTTTTCACTTCGAGACAGCAGTTCGGAGACAGAAATTTCAGGGACTCTTCGACGGTGTAGGATTTACATAATATTATTTCGTTTGTCCACCCCCAGACCTCCGGGTCCGGTTCCAGAGGGCCCTGGGCGAGTGGGGTAAAATAAATCGTGTCATCACTTCTCGAATGGAGTAGAACCCAGACCTTCCAGAGTGTGACGACGGGGTGAGGGATGATCGGGTCACAGGATGTCAAGGAAATGGTACTCCTAACATAATAGTCAAAGTACTCCTTATTAGTCTGACACACATACCTAGTATCAACTTTGATTGTAAATACTGAAGGAAGCACCACGTCACCAATCCTTAGCCGGACTATTACGTCCCCTACCCCCAAACTAGGGACCAGGGTCTTCTAAGGTGTTCTGTTCCTCGTTGAGGTGTTTCGGACACGAGACGTTGTTCTCTTCGGTGGCGGTGTTCTTCGGGCTCGTTGGAGTTGGTTCTCATCGGGGGTGAGTGGTGTTGATCTCTTTCGTTGTTTCTAGGTCACATCTTTTTTTTTTTTTTTTTTTTCGTGGGTTTCCTCGGTGATTGTAAATAGTTTATAGCTAAATGGAACAGGGTCTGTCCGAGGTACGTTTTGGTAAACGGACCACTCCATTTGAGGTAAACTGTCTCCTCTTGTTACTCCCGGTCACTGACTGGTTTACCAGGTGTCTCGTCATTCCCCATCTCGCTTCTAAGTGACTCGAGTGTCGGTAAGATCCGAACGAGCTTGGACACCTGTGGTGTGACGGGTCGTCGTCCAGCGGATTAACTGGTTTACTATCCCTCGTGACTGAGACTCAGTATGGCAAACCGTGACTCGTTCCGTTACTTTGGGGGTGGGAGGACTTTAAAGAAAAGACGGTCCTCTCTGTCTGTGACGGAGAGTATAGGACGTACACCAACAGCCGTTTCGGTGTTAGAGGTAAGTGGAGGAGAAGAGTGAGTTTCTGGTTTCTAGAAACTAAATGTTCTGTAAAGGGGGTGTGTCGGGGGGACGGGGCCAACAGCAGACGGGAGCAGAGGGTGGAGAAAGGGAGGTCGAGAAGTCCGAGTGTCTGTGTAAGGACGGAGTCCCGGAAACGCGACCGGCAAGGAAGACGGATCTATGCGAAGGTACACGAACACACCGAATAAAAGACTGGAAGTCTGGAATTGTTTTTTATGAAGTCACACCGAAAGGACCATTGAGATAGACTTTAGGTCGCGGAGGGTTTGTATGATACATCAATAATGGATTAAGGGAAAGAATGACATAAAGAGGATTATGTATAATGAACTTTTTTTTATTTCGACAATAGCCAATGTATTTTGGGTAAAGTTTGTAGGTTCCTAAAAATCATTAAAATGGTTCACCACGTTGATAGTGGTATCTAGACAAAATCTTGTAAAAGTAGTGGAAGTGGTTCATTCTAGGGAGTCCCGGTTAAATCTCCATCAGTGGCAAGGGTGTGAGTCGAGGGTCGTTGGTGATTAGCTGAAAGATCGAGACATTAACAGAAAAGACTTATGAGTATACTTACCACAGTATACTGTACATCAGAGACCACAGACCGAAGAAAGTGGGTCGTATTACAAAAACTCCAAATACATCGACAACGATGTATTTATGGTCCTCAAGTAAGGGAAAATAACGACTTATTATAAGGTAACATACTTGCCTAGATAGTGTAACGCATACAGATAAGTGGTCGACAACCTGTCAAAGTAAAGGTCGAAAAAGATTGTATGAGATGTAAAACGGTACAAGGGGGTGATCTTACAGTTAAGGTATCCCGACCCTAAAAACGACCAAAATAAGTGAAGACACGGGGGTCGTAAACTTAACACGACCTGTGTGTCATCTATGAGTTATCTAAAATAATATTTTAAATAGTACACGACTCCCTTAGTCTTATTTCTATTAGAGTCTCTCACGCTTCGTTCCCGACAGATACGACCAGTAACTCGGTCCCCTTTCCCCTGGCTCACTGCTCCGAGGCACCTCAACCGTCAGTCCCGTCCGAGGAGATTCCTTACCTGAAACCTCGTCTCTGGACTCACGTGTTCCGACTATTGCCTCAAACAGTAATAGGAGTTCGGATTCCTGTTCGGGACGGATGGTGAAGACGCCCAGGTCGTCGGTCCAGCCGCCGTCCCTTCCCGACCCGACCTCTCCCTGAGAGTTCCTGTCAACCGGAGTGTCGTTAACCTTGTCTACTGAGTC